>OX101755.1:71360463-71990432 GCA_944452675.1 Tachina lurida
CTTTTTAATTTACTTAGGTAATTTAAAAATGATCAATTTATTGAACAATACTTTTTATAAATTTTTCACAAATTCTTTTTTTTTTCAAAATATTTTGGATCCAAAGTCTTCATCTTACAATATACCAGCAGTATACTGCCAACATGCTAGCCTTCAACTTTCTGGAAAATCTTTTCTCAAACTGAGCGATGTCTTGATGAAATCGTTACCCTTGTTCATCAGAATCTGCCCCTAAAATTTGCAGGAAAAAGTTCAGAAATGCAGGAAGTGCAAGAAGCACACTGTCGCGAAGGCGGCCAAAAATTAAAAAAAATTTGCTTTGAATTAAAACGAAAAAATTACTCTGTTGCATATGCAATACCCTAATTAAGTAAAATCAAAAAGAATTTTTTAAAAAAGGTATACTTTTTAAAGAGTTTTGATGATTCAAAGTCAACAGTTTTTGGCCAGTATGCAATTATATGAAAATATGGTACAGACACATGCAAACTTTAACAGGTTAATTAAAAATTATTTTAGATATTAAATACATTTTTTTCTATATTCTGTTACTCATATGCGATGTGTCGTTGCTTTTAATGTAAATTTAAAGAAAGTCATCTGTGAGTGAAAAAGTACGAGTTAAGTGGTCTATAGAAAAAAATATAAAAAAATATATTTTTCATACTTTCACATTACATTTCTACAATTACAATATTTTGTAATTTAGAATTTGCATATTTTCAGTAAATTTAAATGACCAAATTGTAGATGTGATTTATATTATATATTGTGTCTAGTTAAACATTTAACTCACTATAAGTGAAGACAATTTGTTTTGATGCTTTTTTTTGAAAAAGGAAATTTTTGAGGTATTCATATCCTTTCTCTGAATTGAACGAAATTTTTACGAAATGTCTTAAAATTAGTGTCTTTCACAATTTCATTGAGTTACAATTATTTTTCTCACTGTTATGATAATTTTTTATTTCAGGATATATGGGAAGGACACGAATCCTTGGAAATTAAATGGCCAAATTTTATGTGCGATTATATTTTGCCAGTTAAAACATATGTGCTAAATTTCATTTCTTTTTGATAAGTCCTTCTATTTTTGGCAGCTCGTTCTATGAACTCACGACACTCTGAGAAGTGCACTCACACCTGAGAAATATTACACTCCATAGCCTTATAGGCTGACAGCAACTCCTGAACATGTTACCACTTTTGTTACCCAAAAAGTTCACACACACATTTTGAAATGCATGCCAAGCTCGTGTTTTTTAGATTCGGGAGTTCAACTAACGTTGAGTCTTGGAAAAGTTGTCTGACTTGGGATCTTACGAACACTACTTCTTTAATTTTAGCGACACTAAGCTGAGGAAATTTAGTTTTAAAAAACTTAAATCCATTACCTGCCTTGTCCATTGGTTTCACAAACTGCATTATCAAACCGAGTTTGACGTGGAGAGGTGGCAAATAAATATTTTCCTTCGGTACTAGGGGATCGTGGGCAACACTTCTGTGGTCGGGAGATAAACTTTCTCGCAGTGGCCAGTTTCGTATAAAGTAATGTTTGTCTCGGTCTCGGATGTCACACTCATATAAAGAGCAGAAGATTCTTGTGAATCTGGATTGTAAGTCCATAAGTAGTGCAACAACTTTTAAGTCAGCATAAATTTTTCAATTATAATCACGATAACTTAAATACTTTATCAAGGATTCGATTAATGTTTTCGAAGGTCTCTTTCATATCTACAGAATTTGCAACTGAGACTGATGATAACTGATTTCCATTGACCAACAGTACAACTTTCCAACAGTCTCTACTTGTCAGAGTCACAAGGTACCTTCAGTTCTTTTATTAATTCATTTGAATCAGGTCAGAACACTTATTTTCGTCCTCCGAAATAAATAATTTCAAGGTTGACTGTCTGGTCCTCTGAGAAGAGATTTTTACTCCATTTTCTAGGAGAATCCACTGCTGAAATTGAGACCGAAGCACCTGAGATTTACTTTTAGACAACTTCAAATCCCTAAAGAGAGTATTCAAAACCAACTGAGTGACGAAATGAGGTTGTCGATGGGCTAGATCAACTTGAAAGTCCTCATAATCTTTGCACGTTTCATTTTATGGTCCAGGCTGAATCTCTCTTTTTGGGGGACTGGAATTGGCAAAGATTCATTGTGAGGAAGTGATCGTAGAGCTGAAGAAATATTCGAATGTTCAATAGTATGCTTACTTCTTCCAGAGATCCCGTTGAAAGAAGTGCCCATGTGAGATGACACATGGGCACAGCATATAATAATGATTTACGGGTCCCTTTAAGCCATTCAGTCAAGCTACTGTAACAAGTAGTGTAGCACATTTTAAGGAGCCTAATGCTTGCCTTGATCGTCAAAGTAGATTTTATAAGCAGTTTTAAGAAGCTGGGAAGGCAAAAACGAACAACAGTTTTACTTAATTTAGACAATATAAGGGCACCGAATCCTCGTGCACAATAGCGAGATATTGATTTTACGCTCGCTAGAAATGGATTTCAGTGGACTGAGGCTAGATAAAAGTGGTAGTGCAGAGCTATAGAAAAGTTTGACAGCTAAAATAATTTTTTATACATTCTAAATTGAATTCAGGGCAATAAAATCATCGAAATTAGTGTGGGGTGAACCCTCGAAAATGGTGGGTGATGGGAAAAAACGAAGATCATATTCGGATTAAGGAGGTCAATTTACATAAGAATCAGCTGAAACGGTATCAGGGCTCCTTCCTTTTTTAGTTTTTGCAGAACAGTGTAATAGAACGTTGAATATCCTATTTAAAAAATATTTATCAAAAGTAACCCATCTGTCATAAAAATACTCTCCTCGTGCTAAAAATAAACTAAATATCTGTGTGTTTATACAAAACTGCAACTGAACAATACAAAAAGTTAACAGTTCATATAACGAACTGTTGCATTTTTATAAAAAAGGGTACAATAAAATAACTACATTTCATAAAAAAGCAATACAACAAAAAAGGATATTTTTTTTTTACAAATGAAGCCAGTAAAAATTGGTTATAAATACAAAACACGTATTGTTCCAAGCAGTTGCATAAAAATCTTGCTAAGCTCTCGTCTCAACAACAAAACACTTTTGTGAACAATAGCGTCTAGGGTTCCACTAAACAAAATTGTTCTTAATGTTGGATACGACATTTTACTGTTATTCTTTCCTTAAATAGTGCGTCTAAGTTATCCATAGCGGTGGGACGACGCTTCGTTAAGAGGGTAGGAAAGAATTTAAGCTGTCTGTGAGGAAATAATAAAATTTGGTTTCTATTTAAGAGGCAAACTGGAATATGATATCCTTCATATGGTCGCCAAACATGGCAGGAAAGTTAAATGTTTCAGTTAACTTGCTTTAAGAATTCTTTGAACGTAATAAAATCCCACTACAAACTCTTTGTTAAAGTAAAATTTTAAAATGTAGGTCACAACCCCTAAATATAAACGTGTGTGGTTTATGCAAAATATCTGTTGTAGGATTAGAAGTTACAATTCGATATACATATATTTAGAGGAGTGGAGAGCCAATATGGAAGTCAAATGCTACCTTCAAAGTTTTAAGGTATATTTTATAAGATGTAAAAAATGCTATCTAACCTTAAAGTGAATTTTCAACTTCGCATATTAAAATGCTACATCTGGTGGACTCAGCTTTATTCCATAAATTTCCGAACAAAACTTGGAAATCTCAAAAATCGCAGTTTCTGTCGAGTATCATGCATAATACATTGAGAAAAATAAGAGGGAACTCGTGGGATTCACGATTTAAATATAAGAAACAAAATGATATACAGGACTGAGGAATGTTAGAATTACTCTACATCATGGAGCTGCCAACATAAAGAAAGAAAAATACTTCGTAACGGGAATGAAATGATTACGTTGAAACCTTTTCATTAATACAACGACTAATTTCATTAATAAAATGAAACATTATATTATATTGATGCAAATATCATTAATGGAATGAAACCTTTCTAATGCTTCATATGTAACATTTTGTAGTATCATTAATAAATGTTACGAAATAATTTTCATTCGGGTAATAAAAAACTTAAATACATGTTTTTATGAAGAATTCACGAAAACAAATATTTTAAATTGATTAGGGGACGTAAAAGAAGATCAAGGTATCAAACCACAACTGTAATTAATCTATAGTTATAAAAATTATAGTTTCGCTGAAACCTTAATGAAATATTTTCGTAACTACAATGAAGAAACACTTTGATGTTCGTAAATAGCCGAAAAGTTTTGCATTACCAGCGAAAACTTCCTGCTGCTGGCTAGTAGGCAGTACGGTAGCCTTGTAGTTGGAGGAGCGCAGGCTCACATCCTGGAGACAAGTCAATTTAGTTTTTTTAACTATAACTTTTCAAATAAATTTTATGCTAAATGAGCAATGAAATAATGTTGAGCTAAAATATTATTCATACTAGTTTATACTTAGTATTCATCTAAAGGTTGTTGTGGCTGCAATGGTAAGTGCGTTGCCTACCACGTCATGAGTTCTAAGTTTAAATCCTGGCCGGGGAAGCCAATTATATTATATACATGCATACATTTTTCTGATGCCTGTGCCAATATATACACATAAAAATATATCATCGAAATACAACCAACAAAACAAATTGTTAATATATAATTTAAAAATTAACAATCATCATTGTTGATATAACAAATTAAAGTTTTTGTAATCAATTAAATTACTCAACAAAATTATTTGTTAAATTATATCATAACGGAATGCCCACATGCAGAAGAAACAATAAATCATGTTTTGTGTGTATTCATTGTTTGCGTGCCTAATAAAGTGTTGCTCTTTAGCTGAGGGGTTAGTAAGTCAGCTTTTTACTCCTGATGTTGCCGGTTCAACTCCGCTCAAAGACATTTAGTGTTTTTCGCAGACAAGCAAAAATCGTTTCGAGGGTTGTGATTGTGTAATTGAAATTACTTTAAAATCTAACAAAAATAAATGTTGAAAAAATAAATAAATTTCAACAAACTATTTGTTGATATATTTAATTGAAAATATGTTTCAGATTTTCTTTAACTCACAATTTCGTTAATTGTATTTACAAAAATCGTTGTAGGTTCAAAATCAATTTATTATTTAATTGATATAACAAAACAATTAATTGTATTTACAATTTATTTCTTACGTGTATACACGTAAGTTGAATAATTAATAAAATACAATGACTACATTAAATTAATGAATCAGAGTCATTACAACAATGAATTATATGTTACGTCTAAGTAATGAAAAATACTGTCATGATATATGTTGAAAAATCTCTCATGTCTTGAAAGGTCTTATAAATGGTCTTGTGCAGGACTTTAACCCATGTGTACAAATGCATTGCTGCAGGAGGTTTTAAAAAGATATCGGTAGAGATAAGACAATTAAGGTCTCAAAGGCAAATACAGTACAAGTTCACATAACAACATTAGCAAGAAAGCAAACCAAACTCTGCACCTGGCATACAAGCTGCTGCTTGTATGCCCACCATACAATTTCACCACACGCACTTATACATACATAGTTATATCGTCTTGTATATGATTTTAGAGGTCATAGCCCATATTCCTCCCGCGCACTAAGAATGTGCACAAGTTCATTAATCACCACCAACTAAAAAGTCAGGATAAAACCTCCACCTAACTTGAGAATACCCTTTTATTACATTAATACTAATTCTGAATAAATGTGAGGAAATAGTTCCATCCAGAGATGATCACGTGTCGAACTTTTCCAACGCGACACGACCAGAACACGAATATTTAGATGTTCAACGCATACGAAATCAAATTGAATAGAAATTGAAATAGAATATATTCCAATAGATGGAAATTTTTGTTTAATTTAAGAAATCTAAGCTTAAGAAACCCATACACTATCAACAAATTTGCTGGTGTTGCGTGTTTTGCAATACAAATTATAAAATGTTTTTCTTCGTTTTTCCCGTTTTTCGTGTCCATTTTGCTTAACACGAAAGATTTGTTGTCACGAACACTTCGTGTTGAGGCGAGCCTGTTCGAGTCACGAAAAAACATAACACGCACCCATCTCTAGTTCCAATGGCAAACAAAGATTTATGCCCTAAGATGATTCTGAGTTCTTGTCTTTGAAGTCTCTAAATTATTTTCTTCAAAAATGGTTGTTGTCTTTGACAATGAATAATAAAAATATTATTGCCATGTTTTTAAAACTTAAAAATTCAATTAAATTATTATACAATAGTTTGAAAAATACATTAAAAAATATGTGTTGGATATAATGTTTAGAACAAAATCATAAAGCAAATACATGAACCTTCCAGCATACACAATAAATAATAATCGTTTTAAAGAATCAAAACTGCTTCTTTTTTTCGTCCACAGACAAGACAATACATTCGTCGAACAGAATTTTTTTTTATTTGTTCCAAATGTTAGAACTTTTCGAGTCAAAAAATTCTTATCTCGTGTGTTATAATTATTATATGAATAATTCTGTGTAAAATGTGAGAACAAATATATGTAATTATGTATTAATTTTTTCTCGATGCGAAAACTTTCTCACAAGTTAAAGAAACAGTGAAATTTTTTTTACTTTAAGTAACCTGCAGCGTATGAGTGATATTAAATATTTTCCACTTATAAATATAAAAAAATTGCGTTTTATTTTGAGTTGTTTATGCAAATCATCATTATAAATCTTGCTCTTTTTTACAAAGAAATATTGCGTGTATTTATTTTTTCTACCTTTGCTGACGGAAATGTACTTTTTTTAGAGAAAAGAAAACAACAAAAAAGGAAACAACACTTAAAAGGCAAACAACGAAGCATAAAATAGAAATATTTTACTCATAAATACTGTCTATACTTAACTCGTACTTGAAATAAAGGAAAAAAGGGTGGAAAAAATAGCACAACATTGATGGTAACAACTGCAAGGCAGCAACAATCTAAAAATTGTGGCAACAACACAAGCAAAAGTGCAAGTAAATTGCAGTATTTTGTGTATTTTCTTTGTGAAATGAACATAAAAAAAGTTTCAGACATAAAGTATCTATTACAAACGCACTCACTCACTGCCAAAAAAAAAAGTTTTTTTGTTAATAAAATAAAACGCTGCTGGTTATAGTAAAAACTTTCTATAAATAAGAAAATGCATTTGTATGTACGACTATATAAAAATAAATTTAAATTCATAAAAAGCACAAGTGCTCTTGTAACAGAAAACAAAACACCACTAGTATTAGTATCAGCTAAAACTTTAGCTGTTGTTGCTGCAACCGAAAGCACTTTCAATACGCATAGCACAAGTGAAGTGAGTAAATGATTTTATGCCACTCACTACTCACCCTGTTCCATAGCTTTTCATGACATATTCATCATAAACATTTTTGCAAGAGGGTGTAAGTGGAGAAAGTATTTTTTTATTTATTTTACAAATAGCAAAAAAAATGTTAACAATAAAAACTGACCTAAATTGTTTTCTAGTTTTTTTCACCTTTTTCCTTTTCCTCTTGCAAACTTGTTCGTCATAGTTTCATTTTCATTTCAATGATAACAATAATAAACTACTTTTCTTTTTTTTTACCATTTTTTTCGCTGGTTGGGATTTCTGTCATCTAAACGTTGATTAGTTTTCGTTGCACATTTTTGCCATTTACATTGCAAGCTAAAAGTGGTTTTTTTTCTGGGAGTACTGCTAAGGACTTTGAAAGCAATTTTTCGCCTGCTGTTTGCAAACGCAAAAAATATTCCAATAAGTGTTAAAAAAAATCTTGTCTTGAAGCATGTAAACAAAAATAGTTTCTAGTCAATCGTTATAATGATTGAAGAAGTTTAAAGTTTGTTTAGGGGTGACTTCAGCTAATCGTTAACTGACATGAAGTCATGTGCATCAACAAGACACATGTCAGAATAATAAGAAATCACTTTATTCTTTCATTTAACCTGAATGAGATTATGAATTTAAACGAAATTACTAAGTAGTTTGACTACAATAAGCGATGGGTCTTAAAAATAATGCAAGCTTCGAGCAAAAACATAGATAAGCAAGAGATCTACTCTGTAATTCAAAACGAAAGAAAATGCTTTGGAATTTACATATATAAATTCGAAAGCATTTTATTTCGTTTCGAATTACACAGTAGAGCCCCAAGATTTTCCTTAGGAACAACATGTTCACTGCTTTCAAATACATCATTTAGATTTCACAGCATGCTATAATAACTAAAAGGTCGTGGTGTTTATAGTAATATACGACAGAATTCTCTTTTAATGTATACTAGATATAACAAACGGACGACACAATCGTCCGTATTATAAACACAAACAAAATCTCTTTATTAAACCTAATTCAATTTATTGAACTCTCGTCCTATAAGTTTTATGCAACGTGACCGTTTGACCGACTAAAGTGGCAACTTGCCACTTTTTCGACTGTAGTGTAGTTTTCACGTCTTTTTTTAATTTTGCCCCTTTTTTCTGATAAATCCCCTATTTGATGCAACTTTTAGAAAATTGTCATCGATCACCCTGGTTTTATGGCTTTCATACAATAACAAATAAGAAAAAAAAAATTGGAATAGCAAGAAAAATATTACACAAATATACACACACACACAGTGTAAGCTAACAAATGCGTGCGTACTATGTTTGCATGTAGTAGTAGCAACTTTAAACGCTTATAGCTCCCAAAATACTAAACCGATTTCAATAAAATATAGATTCTGCACATCTGTGCAGAATTTCCTTTAAAATGATATAAATCTTTCCAAAAACGGTGCAGTAGATCCGGCGTAAAAGGGATTACAAAAAACGTGTTCGCCTATTAATTATATAGATTAAAATTTTACTTTTTATTATCCTCAACAATCAGTCTAAATTATTGAGTTTTGTATGGTGGTCGACAATGTTACCTGTATACACAAGTGTCACCCACCTTTTTGATGTGCGTTTTATTGAAATGTGATTTGTATTTCCAGCCTGTCCCACGATGTCACCACAAATCGTCCGATCGAGTACTTTTAATGAAAAAAACAAATGTTATTGTCATTTGCAATACAAATTGTCGATCGAACGTTTGCTGTTGACATCGTGGGTCAGGCCTTTAATTTATTACCTGTAGAAAGCAACAACACCCGTACAGTATGAAAAGTTGGCAAATTTAATGGCGGATTAAATCAGATTAGAACAAAGAAACTTAATTTTTGTGTTACAATTTTGTGTTAAAATATCACCTCCGGAGCAACAGGATTCTTCACACTGGATGCCACAAATACCTCTTGCTTATCTTCTTGCTTTTTTTTTTGGTCTTTCAGTACTTCACTTGCAATTTATTTAATAAAAATGTTCACAATATGTATTTAATATTATTATTTGTTTTAATTGTTAAATCAATGTTTTTTGCGCTAAATTTAACTTTTTGTTAAAAATTGTGCAAAATGCGTATTTTTCTGTTCCTATTTCACACGTTTCATAGCAAAGCAGCTGGCTTAAACATACTCTTCTCTTCGTCTTTTTCTTTCGATTTTTTTTTTGTCAGAATACAATTTTTTGATCTATGCGTAACTTAATGCTGGAACGTAATCGAAACGCAGAATAAGCTTGATTATATTTTCTATATGGAAAGCGATGCCTCACAACGAAAAATATCGTAAACGACAAACGTTGCCACTAGTGCGCACTATTGCGATGTCACGAAATACCATGGTGTGTACTTGGCATTAATTATGAAAAAATGTGCTATTTATTTAAAAAAAATTCTAAAATGTAAGTTTTTTCTTGCCTGTACTGACGTAAGAAGTAGACGTGGGATTAAATGAACAAACAAACTCATGACTACTGTTTTGGTCAATGCTGTTTTAGATCTACGCAGTTCATATTGACTGATTGAAATCTTTTTGGTCACAACCATGCCAATAGTAACTAGGTTCTTAAATTTAACGAAATATTAACTAAACAACAAAAGAATTTTACAAAATAACCAAGTAATTTTACTGAAAAAAAACTGTTTGTTTAGTGTAAATAAGATCTCAAAATAACGCATTTACGCAATCAGAAGAACTATTTATTAAAAATTAATTTAAAACAACTGTTAACATAAAAATTGTATTGGAAACTTTTTCAGGGGAATATTAACCTCTCTTCACAACTAGCAATATCTAAATATCTGTTTAATCGAAAAACATTTTATTTTATAAAGTTATTACTGTACTAATTATTTTACTACACATGTTTTAAGAAACTATTTTCCTTTTTTTCCAACTTATTTTCCCAATTTCATGTCATGTCAAATGCAATACAGAAAAGTCGAACATAAATAAACACCGAGTTTGACGTTTCATGTTTGCAAAAATTGTTAACGAAAATGCGTTGACAATTATTGCAACATATATTGCAAGCACCTGCAATAAGCTGTCTCCAATAGGAATAATACAATTTTGAAAACTGCTGCTAGTCGAGACGTAGGGTAAAGCCATCATGAAACACTTAATATTTCTTATAAGAAATCCAAAATTTTTACATTTATGTTTGCCTTACATTTTCTAACTTCACATTTTCTATATTCTATTATGAAAAACTTGAAGATTGTTTTTGTATATTTGCTGTGAAATAACCCAAATTTATAATCACAAGTAAGTAGAACACCCCAATAACTGGGCCTTATTTATCAACTTAAGCAAAGCTTTTGCAATTGCAGCACAAAATATACCTTTTAGCTAAACCAACAACAAACTAAAAACCTTTTTATGAACACATTATAAACTATCCAAAATAATAACTCCTGTTAACGCCAAACCACCACATTGACCAACAAAATCCATTGCACCACAATAGTTGCAAACTTTCTTTCAGCAAAGTCTAAATGAATTGAAACCAAGTCAAACAAAACGCTTTAAGCTCAATTCTCTCTGTTTTGCACTGCAACACTTTTATTTAGATCAACTTCCTGTATTCATTTTATTTACAGCAACTATAAATGGAAATTGTGTTGGTGAGGCACACCAACCCACCCACCCACAAAATGTATATTTTATGAAACAAAAAAAGTATAGCATACTTAGCAGGTCTTTCTTTATGCAGGTTTTGTTTTTTTTAGCAAATGATTCTCTAAAAATATAAACAAACATTCTGAGTTTTTTATTTTTCTTTTTTTTGTAGTTTAAAGGAAAGTTTACTCGTGCTTAATTTTTGAACGATTTGTGCAATTGCTCCCCTTTATTTTCTTTTTAAAGCAAAAACCAATTTAAAGCTGAATAGAGAATACAATAACAAAACCTACAAATAAAAAGCATCTAAATTGAATCTCTTTGAAAGGATATTTATGAATAGATTTGCGCATGAAACGTGAAAAAAAAATTGGCAGGTCTTTGAAACAAAAAAGCTTAATAAAATATTGTAGGCAAATGTGCATTCACATACAAACATATGTATGTACACACACACACACACACACACACACAAACTTGTACGTACATAAACTGAGCAAAAAGGGGCTTAAAAATATAAATGAAAATCTAAAATATAGTTGACAAGTTTTTTAACTTTCTTTGCAATCACAAAGAACAGATAAATTGAAAAAAAAATTAAATTCCTTAAAAGAGAACAGGGCAAACATATTTACAATTAATTGGGTATTAAAAATATAAAATAGTTGTATGGCGCTACCTTCAAAGTCATACAAGAAAGAAAAAGTACTCCAATGATATAAGAATCATTCTTGCATACGAATCTGGTGTGTGGAAAAAAGCGGCGCAAGGCTTCTTGATTTTTAAAACCGAAAATTCGGCTTAAAGTTAAGCACATTTCAGCAGGCACTTCTCAATCAACTGCCATTTTTTATATGCGTACACTCAGAGAAAAGCTGTAACTTAAAAATAAGAACGCGTCACATTAATTCAATAATTTTCAATAAAATAGAAAATGTATATTGAGATATTTAAAAATAAATAAAATTAATATCTTTCCATATTGAAATAAGAAATTTCAACTTGACTTGACTTTCCTTAATGTTTCTTATTAATTCAATATGTTTTTTTTATTTTAAGCTGTTTTTTCCCTGGGTGTATATCTGTAATGAATTTTCATTGAATAAGACTTTTCAACAAAGTTTGAAATCTGTCGTATAAAACAAAATTTGCTTTGCATTGAAAGAAGGCATAAACAATTCATAATATACATACTATGTATAAATATGTTAGTTTTTATTTAAATTTAAGTTGTATTTAAATTAGGTTTAAATTTTTCAGTTGTTGATGATTACGTTGAACAACATTTCTATTTCCAAACAACAGCTTTTTAACACAAATAAGAAAATTAATTTATCAACGTGTTAAAAATTTAAAACAAATTTTATAAACCGAAAAGAGCATCATAATCCTTCTCTACTATTTACTAATATCATGAAATAAACTATACCTGTGATTTTCATTAATTACAAACTCGTATATATTTATCATTTCGGTTTTAGCAAGTTCTAATAAATTTTTTATAAATATGGCCGTACACACAGAAAAATTGCAACTTAAAATATACTTCAAAAAGGTTAATCAAATTTTTTTCGGCAATGATTTTACTTCATATGTGTTTCATGTTAATCTAACATGATTTATAGTAATTGTCAAAGAAAATTTTTCCTTTTGAAATAACTTTATTTCACGTTGATTTAACATTTACGTACTGTTAAAATCAAAATGAGGAATCATGTTGAATCAAATTTATTTCAAGTTGGAACATCATGAATTTAATTTAATGTGGTACTTGTATTTTATTTTCCTTTGGAAAAAGGGAAAGAAATTGCCAATTTTTACAACCCATTTCTTTGTATGCAAATTTAAATGCCTCTCACTGAATGGCCTTTCTACGCCTAGAAATTTCTTCAGAAAAATTCGATTTTTTTAATAAGCTTCTTTTAAAAACTATAATTTTTGTATGACTTCTATAAATTGTCATTTTCTTTTACACTAATTACACTGTGCAATATTGAAAAATCCACACGATATTGACAGTATAGGTTCGATGGAATTTTTGGTACCGAATTAGTCATCATACCGCTATTCATATTGTGTAAAAATTTCATACAAATATCTTTTTTACTCAACTCTGAAAACTTTAAGCTCAAACTAGTTTTTTGAGGTACAGTTAGAATTTTCACCACTTTTTTTTAAATCGATAAAAAAAAATTCGCCATGGCGACAAACTGAAAATTCTACCTTCAAAAGAAATTAAAAATCGCCATGTTTGCTAACATTATTCTGGAAGCTTAATGTATTCGATAAGTGTGAGTCAGTCAGAGTTAAGGTGGATTTAGCAAAATCGCATCGTACTACCTTACAGCTTGTCGTATCGTTCCCCTTTGCGTACAAGTTAAAGAAAACGTAATATTTTTTAACTACTAACATGCATTGCAAATGGTAAGGTTTTTATCCGCCGACACGCAGCATAACGATACAATTTTATTAATTCTACCTTCAGTCAGTTGAATTGAGTTGAGTCTAGTGTAGTAGTTAACATCGTTGTATTTCAGCAGCGAATAATTTAACATTGTGTAGGTTAGGTTAGGTTAGGTTAGGTTAGCAGGCTGCTAGTGAAGAATGAAAATTTAGGAGTCTAGCTCACTTGGGTCCAATACGATGATCCCTTTGTGCTGCCTGTAAGTTGAAAGTATAAGAATAAGGGGGAGACCGGGAGTATAGGGAGAATATAGATGGAGAGGGTATAGATGGAGAGTTTTTGTATAATAAGAGAGAGTAGAGGAGAGAAGAAGTGAAGAAGTGGGACAAGCCGCTGCTCCTAATGTATAGACTTAGGTTTCTAAGTCCTATTTCCGATAGCTCGGACAAGCTATTGAAGGATATTCTGCCAAGGAAGTGCAGACGGAGATCTTCAAAAGCAGAGCAGAAGCAGAGAAGATGCGAAATGCTTTCCTCCTCTTCCTCATCATTGCAGCTGTAACGACCCATACGTTTAGCGTGGGTTCCGAAAGTGCAGTGGCCTGTAAGTGTGGCCAGGAGATTCCTCAGATGCTTTCTGGTGAAGCTAATGAGGTTTCTGGTTCTGTTAGTATCTAGACGAGGCCAAAGGGTTCTCGATATAACGCAGGTAGCCTCATTGCGCCATCTTTCCTGAGCTAAATTAAGAAAGGCAGTATAGAAGCGTCTCCAGCAAGACGACAGAGGGAGTAGGGTTCCTCTCTTTGCCAGTTTATCCGCAACTATATTGCCTGAATTGGTCCCGTGTCCACGCACCCAGTATAGTGTGATGGTTGAGTGCTGCGCCAGTTTATCCAGGACTGTGCGGTATTCTTGGACAAGTAATGATGTAGAATATACACCTGCAAGGGTTTTGATCGCGAATTGGCTGTCCGTTATTATCTGGATATTACTATTGTGTATCCGATAATAACTCAACCAGTGTGTTGCTCTTTTTATGGCGGATATTTCTGCCTGTAATATGCTACATTCGTCCGGGAGTCTGAAGGATAATTCAATTCCAAAATCTGAATATATATAACTCTTCCCCTCCGTATAAAGCCGTCAGTGAAAACCTGCACGGCTCTGTCCACTGGGGAGAACCCTTCTGTCAAAGAAATATTGAAATTCCTATTGAAGTAGGGTTTGGGAGTGCAGTAGTCAATGAGTTCAGGTATATTGTTTGCTGTATTTAGGATGCTAGCGTGACCCCATGGCGCGATATTATATTTTTTACGCGAAAATGTGTGCACGTTTTTCTAAAATTAAATACAACATACAAAATCTTCATTAAATGTTTTTTTTTCTTTTTTGCACTCAGGCAACTATTTTTATCTTCTTTGGATTCTGTGTATTTTTCTTGTAATTTTGTTTTGACCGTCCTTTTACAAAACATAAACGGAAACAGTTGCAATAGTAACGTTGCAAATTTTATGCTCAAGCTCAAAGATACGGTTTCCTGCACACACAAACAAACGTACATACGACAGGAGAATATAAATATTACTGTTTTATCTTTCTTTCATAATTCTGTTACTTTTTGTTTTACCCCCTCCGCTCGCTGCATACTTTTATACGAATTTCTGCTTTTATTTCCTTTTCTGCATTTATTAAAGTTTTGGAACCAAATGTTTTTGACATTGAAAGTGGCGGGTTTTTTGGTTTGATATGGGTGGGGCGAGGGATACTTTAGTGTATCTGGTGAATTCTCGCAAGTAGTTACATTTATTTTTTATTTCTTAATCTTTCTCTTCATATTTTTTCCCCACTCAGATATGTTAAACTGTATTTATGATCAAAATCTGTACTTGACTTGTGGATTTAGTTCAACGTAAAAATTTTCTTTTGCTTTCATTGACTTTCGACGACATGATTTTAAGTATCTATATGTATATTTTTTGTTGGTTTCAATTCATGAAATCGTATCTACTTACTTTTGGTAGCAAAATGAAACATACCTGGAATAAGAGAAAAAAAACAATTATTTAAACACATGTATGTTAAATAAAAAATATGTTCGAAAATATATAATGAATTTTAAAAAGTTCCTATGTTTTGTGTTAATCCTGCATTTTGCTGAAGATTATCTCATTCAGATCATCAGAAGACCTTCAAACGGCGAATGAGTATAATTGTCAGCACCATTTCACTGTTGCTTAACTCACATAACATAATAAATATATAAAAAAGTTTAGTACATTTTAAATAACATTAAGAAAATTTTTCTTTTGTTTTGTAAGACTTATGGCAAGGCAGATTCATTTCCAGGTAATATCAGGATTACAAAAACAATGAAAAAATACAACAATGAAAAAAAAAACAAGATGGGTTGTAGTTCATCCAAAACTTCCAAAAAATATAATTTGTTTAACATAATAATAACAAAAATTATTCACATAAATTTGAAAATATTTCTCTACGGCAGCTACAACTAACAAAATTTGCAACGTTTAGCACTTTTCACAATTTTTAAATAGTTTTTTTTCATATTTTTAAATTTGTTTTCACAGAATTTTTTTAATAAAATATTTTTCATATTGAAATTTTTTACATTTTCTTTTAATTTCTCTTTCGTAAAAAATTTTTGAAGTTTCGGATGAACTTAAATTTGAAAAAAAAATAGCAGCTGAGCATTTTCGCTACTACCTTGTGAATGTATTTATTGTATTTATGGTATACAATTGAAGGTTAGCCGCAAATAACGTTCTAAGTGACAAAATAATAATTTTTCAGGAGAGCCAAAAAACGTATTTTAAAGCAAGATTGTTTATTTCGTTTAAAATTTTTTAGCTTATCGAAAATAATGATAACTATCATTAACTTTTCATTTTGTATATCTGCTACATTTATCAATTATTTTCGACAATTTCGTTTACATGATGTTATTAGTTACTTACAAAGTTTTCCACTGACTGACTGATTGTAATTGTATTTTGACGGCGATAAGATGCATAATTTTGGATGGTTTGATGTTTGAACAATGCAAGACAGATATCTTAATGTTAATCTGTGAAAAAACTGGTTTTTTAAAAATTGTCTTTTAGAACGTTATTCGCGGCTGTGCTTCAATTGCTTAATTCACAATTTGGTTATGTTGTGGACGTTAAAGTTGTATTTGAAAAGAGAAAACAAAAATATTTCATAAAGACATTTTGATTGAAATTTTCTTTTCGGATACAACTTTGAGCAATCTTGGCAATTGATGAAATATGACAAAAGAATTTAATTCAGTTCTTCAGGTGAAATAAACTTGTCCTCAATATCTGTGGCACTGAAAATATAAGTTTCCTCAAGCTAGTCCTTACTTTATAAATAGAAAATAGCTTTTAAGAGTTCAAAAATATTTCGGTTAGAAAAAAAAAAAACAATCAAAAATTATAACCTTTTTCGCAATAATAATAAGAGGTAAAATTAGGATCATGGAAAAGAAACATAATAAACTGAAAAAGCAGTTATACTGATGTGAAAACTAAATAAATATATTATAAGTGTCAGTGTTTTTAAAAGTGTCCAATAAAACATATGCCCCTTTATCGCGTATTAAATGCGAACATTTTATTTGAGCATAATGATAATGAATAGATAATGAAGTATTGTCGAAACAGATACATATAGCAGGGTTCCTTCGGTTTATATATTTATATGATAGAATAACTCTAGCGAATGCTATATCCTGTTTTTATACTCACACACTATGATCATAACAAAAAGAAAAGTCATATCGCATACCTGTAAAGAGTGTTAACTCAAAATTTAGGAATTTTACTTTTCAAGAAAGCGATACGCAGTAGTCTCATCTAACCACTGTAAAAATCGTGCATTATTCCCGCAATTCTTCCGCCAAAGAAATGCAGTTTATATCTCTTTCGAATAAAATCTGTAAACTTTAAGTTGTTGCTCATTATAGGAACTAGAAGGATATCTTTAAATTCGTTGAAAAACAAAATTGCCGGTTTCCTGCTCTGTTGTATCAGTAAAAATAAAAATAATATGAGACATTTTTAGATTTAATTGAACTGTAGTGAATTTTAATCAGAAATAATTTCTTAATCAGGCTTGAGTTCAGTAATTTCAATTCTTATTGAATGAAATATTTTTATTAATTAATGTAAGTATTTAAAGAAGAGAAGTAAAATTAAACTAGACTTTATTAGCTGGGGGAAATACCGATATTTTTCTGTGCAGCCACGCACTTCATCAGCACCCATGTCTATCTACTGGGGTAGAGATTATTATTAACATCTGATTAAGAAATTATTTCTGAATAAAAAAATGAATAGAATCCTGCTATTCATTTTTAATGCCATTTTACGATCGGAGTATTATCCAAACAGCTGGAAGCTTGCCAAGGTTAAAATGATTCCAAAGCCGGGCAAAGATCTTACCAAAGCTGAGTCATATAGGCCAATAAGTTTACTGTCAACAATGTCAAAGCTTTTCGAAAAACTGCTCATCAGAAAATTGTCCCCAATTCTAGTTAGTAGTGGGTGCATACCGGACCACCAATTTGGTTTTAGAAGTCAGCATAGCACCATTGAACAAACTCATAGATTGGTTCAATTTATAAGAAAAACTTTTGAAGAAAAAAAGTATTGCTCTGCGCTGTTCATTGACGTTTCTCAGGCATTTGAGAAAGTGTGGCATGAAGGCCTAATTTTAAAATTAAAGACTTACCTACCAATAAACATTCTAAATCTGCTCGAAAGTTACATTATTGCCCGGAAGTTCACTGTTGTTTAAGGAGACTTTATGAGTACGCCTGAAATAATCTCATCCGGTGTGCCACAGGGGAGTATACTGGGGCCAGTTTTGTATTTGATTTATACTTGTGATATGCCATTGAGCAGTAACATTCACACATTTACATTTGCCGATGATACAGCCTGCCTTAGTATGCATGAAAACCCTCACGAGGCATCCCGATATATTCAGCAACATATTACTCAGCTAGAACTATGGTTAAACATGTGGAGAATAAAGGTAAACGAATAGAAGTGTGCTCAGGTAACACTTACCTTAAGAAAGGACACTTGTTCCCCCATTACAATCAATAATCAAATTGTTCCTCAAAACTTACATGTGAAATACTTTGGTATACATCTTGATCGAAGGCTCACATGGAAATACCACATTGACTCTAAGCTAACACAAATGAAACTTAAACTAACTCAGATACATTGGCTGGTTGGTAGAAATTCAACCCTCACCCTAGATTGTAAACTTTTAATATACAAGTCGCTCTTAAAACCTATATGGTGCTACAGAATTCAGCCATGGGGTACTGCTTCAGCTTCTAATGTCGAGAGAATCCAACGAAGGCAAAACAAAATTTTACGGTTAATAACATCGGCTCCATCGTATATAAAAAATTCAAATATACATCGTGATTTAAATATGCCACTAGTGACTGAAGAAATTGCAAAATACGCAGGCAAATATTTAACAAAACTCGAGTCACATCTTAATCCGCTTGCCCGTAATATTTTGAACTTTACTGGACACATCCGCCTAAAAAAGAGGGATACAATGGCTCTTATTCACAGCACTCCAGATGGGACTTCTTGAAAATACTTTTATTTTTTTCCTTTTGATTATCACTACTTACATATGTATTATATATAACTATTACTAAGCTTATGTCCGACACTGGTCGGGCCTAATTATATTTTTAGATTTAAGATTTGAATACTTATTGTTAGTTCATATATGAAGATACAATAAATAAAAATCATGCATTAAAAAAAAAAAAAATATTTAAGGTGTGTTAAATGCTCACGAAATGATCAAACAAAATAATCAATTACATAGTTGTGTGCGTGAGTGCAGTGGCGGTTTGTCGTCAGTTATTGATGAGAATAAGAAAATATTGATATTTATATTTGACAACTGATTATTTGATCGCCTCCAACTCTGATTGACGAAAAAAATGTCATTTGATTTCTGATGACATGGAGAAGTGCCCGGATGAAAAAAAATTTATTTTTCATTTTTTGGAAAATTACTATTGGTCTTTTAATTTGAAATTTATTTGCTGGTGCTGGTTGCTGTAACAAATCGTCAGTAGACTTCACATCGAATATAAATTATTTTCTGGGTTTTGTTTATTTTGCTTTAGTGATTTTCAATAATATTATTATTTGTGAATTCTCAAATAGTTTTTGAAAATCTGTGCATAAGGTGAGATGTTTGTGACTGTTCAAAATGTATGGTTGAAGTCTTCTTCAATCATACATACAACGAAGCAACGGCTTCGTTGCCAATAATATTTCTGTTATATAACAGAATCTTATATTTTTTAAACTAATTTTTAAAGTCAGTTATTTTTTTAAGTTTCATTTTTAGTCCCTGCCCACTTCTTGAGCTCGAGATTGTATCAATACAAAGGCTTAATGCATGTGGCACTTCGTAGCAATGGGATAATGTGGAGGGACAATAGTGAGGAAAATGGCTGCTGAGAGAAAGGTACCTATGCAAAAAAAAAATATTGTCGTCCTAATTGGGGACTCCCTAAATTATAAGTGGCTAAACTTAAATGTTATTGAGGTAAAAGAGACTTAGCTTTTAAAACAAGCTTTGATTTACTTCAATAAAATATAATTTACTGAACAAACGAGATCGTATCAACTCAATAGAGAGAGCGGGTATTATATCCCAGAATTTATGTATTAGAGGTCATTCGCATATTTCGTAACGTTATTTTAAGAGTTATTACCTCCCCCTCCCACTCCGCTTCACTTTTCTAACGCTTTTTACAATTTTTTTTGTATAACTCTCCCTTGGGGAGAGTTACGTATCATGTGAACACTCCTTATTATCTACCTGTTCTTAAAAAAAATCGATAAGTTTGAAATTTACTTTTAAACATTTAATTTCGCGAGTTCTTCGAGGATATTAACGTCCCTTTTCACAATGTATGGCTGAGAGTTAACGTGAATTTTAACTGCAAGTTCTTCATACAAAACTTGCCGTTAAAGTCCCTCTTATAACCATACATTGTGAAAAGGTACGTAAGTAAGTAAAACGTTGTTCACGATCTCATCTTTAATAAGAATTAACTAAAATAAAATAATAATATTATGGTATTTTAGACGTGACTCAATTCAAAATTAAATTCTGCAGAAATCATTTATTTTTTGTATTATAAAGTTATTAAGTTGCATTTTGCTTTCACATTTAACACAGAAAAGAAATCAACACAATCCAAAATGACACACCTTAAAAACAAAATCAGTTCATAAAGATTTAATGATATCTTTTATACTCGTAAGACATGAGTTGCATCATTGCTACAAAAAAAAAAAGGTTAATGAATTAATCCAACTGACAATAAAGATACTCAATCCGTCAACTGCAATCATATAACTTGTCTGAATCATTATATCTTCCTTGTCTTTTTATGGCCAATATCATGTTCGCACATAAATTGATTGAATCACTATAGTCAGGCCTGATGAATACTTTAAAATAAAATTAATTGCCACAAGTAAATATTTTTATGCATTTATATATCACTCATTTAATTCAACAATGACATAACTAAAAAATATGCGATTTTTAAGTTAAAAATGCAAAATCAATCTTCATATTATTATGTATACTGTGTGAAAATTTCAACAAATACTCGGCTGTTTGGGGAAAAACAAAATTTTCTTTTTCGACTAAGTTGTGCGTAAATTTGAAACTTTAAACTCGTTTTCTATAAAAATAGTTTTTTTTTTGGAGTTATGACGTTTTTGAAGTAAATGAGTGATATGTACGTACACATTGGAGTAAGTGAATTCACAAAGATACTGAGGGCTATCATGAATAAAATTCCGCGTGAAATTTCTCCCTTTTCCAATTAGAATTTTTTGTTTTCCCTATTATTTGCTATTAGTTGGAATCTTTTCCTGGGAAAAATTTCACGTGGAATTTTATTCATGATAGCCCTGATTATTAATATTTGGATGACTCGGTGTGATTATTCTCTTAGAACGATTTGAAACTCTTTCTCTCATTTGTATATACGCCGAATGACTAGGACATGTGGTGTCAGTTGATTTGTGATTGCTACCACAATTAGTGCATTGAATTTTATTTTCTGACTGACAATCACTGGTTCTATGTTTATCAGTACAAATAGCACATCTAGCCTCAACGTTGCACCCCTTTTCACCGTGTCCAAACATTTGTCATTTTCTATACCGGAATTTCCAATATATTATAGTGTGGAAAAGAGATTTAACATTCTTTCTTAAATCAATCCTTTTTGTTGAACCGATTTTAAAATATACAGTCAAATCCCGATAATTCTACCCCGATAAATCGTAATTCCCGATAATTCGTAATAAACAGTCGGTCCCTTGAAAAAATCTCGTTAATTCGTAAAATTTCCATACATTGTGGTCCCCTCGATAATTCGTAATTTTTTTTTTCAAATAAAATCTCCTTTACCTCTTATAAATCGTAATTGTTTGCTAACTACCACTTATAATTCGTAATAAAAACAACAGAAACATGGAAAGAATGATTTTTTGTTTAATGCTATTTTTTGGGTTGGTTTTTGCTTTTGCTTGTGTGTGTTTATTTTTTTAAGATCAGTTTTTTACATGAATAATAAAGAAAAATGTCAAAGCGCACGCATAAAACTCTGTCGGTGTTACAAAAACAACAAATTTAGTCAATAAATTGAAAACCTCCGTTAATTCGTATTTATTTTATTTCAACCCCTTTAAATCGAACTCCCGCTAAATAAAAACCCCTATAATTCGTAAGAAATGGTCGGAATATATATTATCAGCACAGTTTTGGAAAGTTTTTTTAACAATCTTAACTTCAATACAATCCAAACCAAGAGAGATTAGCACACTCATTACTTGAGATTCGGTTTTGCCATCAAGACCATGAAGAACAACTTTAAACGGTTTATTGTTTTTACTTTCATGTGTAAAAAACTGAAAATTGTTTTCACGCAAAATTATGATTATCAAATTATATGTTTCCATAGTTTCACACAATATTTTTAATCCAAAAGACATATTTTTTTAATTAGGAATTTAGTAACTCCTTTATTATTTAATACTTTTAAAACAACATCGGTGTTTTGAGTTATAACTTTAATTATCACTGATCATTTCAGCTTCATCGTCATCGTCTTTGTCGAAAACTTGCAATTTGGTCCAGAAATTATTCCTGGACCCCATAGCTTTTGCCTTTTTAGATGTTAACATAGGGACCTCATCAATAAGATCATAAGAACGTTTAGCAATTATGAACTCTTTAATTGATCGTTTACAAAGAAATGTAACACGTCTAGCACGCACAATAACTAAAAATATAGTGAAAAACATAAATTAAAAATTTAAAAACCCCCGATATATATATCTAGAAAATATGTGATATATTCTAAGCCGCTGGGCCGATTTTTTTCAAACATAGCTAAGAACACTCTCGATCAAGTCACCTTCCAAATAGAAAAAAATTAAATAAAAATCGGTCCAGCTGCTTGGTCTGTACGTGGACTCGTGCAGACACACAGATACACAGACCCACACTACAAACTTATAACACCCCTTTTTTAGTCGGTTGTTAATAAAAGATGACATAAATAAACACAAAAATACAAAAAAAAGAAGAGAGGTGTCCCGGTTATAGCAATTGCTACTTAGCTATATAATAATATGTTTACACTTATGTGTTTAACGTCCTGTTCATCTTTAAGAGCTTAAACACAATAATTTTTTTATGTTTTACCATACATTGACTTGTTTTGTTAAGCATCCAGTTAACAAGTTTTAAAATTAAACGCATCGATAAACACGTAAATGAAGTATGTTCAGAGCGTTTTTGATAGATCTGGCAACTTTGTGTTGTTATTAAATAGTGGCACGTTAAAAAAATTATTTGGAACACAATAATTGCTTAAAAAAACATTTGTTGCTTAAAAATAATAAAGCAAACAAAAAGCATAATTGTTCAAAATTTCTTACAAACACAATAATTTATTCACAAAACGTCAACCTTAAACATCTCAAATATAATGTGAACGAGTGTGTTTAGTTCTTAGAAAACTTGTCTTAAAAATTTTTTAAAACATAAGTGTGAACATGTATTAAACATGTTTAAAAACATAAGTGTGAACATAGTATAAAACAAACTTACGTCCCTTTTCACAATATATGGTTAAGAGTTAACTTGAACTTTAACTGTAAGTGCTTCATACACAACTTGCCGTTAAAGTCTCTGTTATCTTTTAACCATACATTGTGAAAATATTATATGATGATGTCAAATTCGCCGCAAGTATTTTAAAACGTTTCCATTTATTTCCCATTATTATATTTTCTAGCGGCGCACGATTAAATTAATATATTGTTTGCGGCCGGTGGCGGCTGTTAGCCGGCTTACAGTCGATCGGCTGTGTTCTCTGGTTTGCGATCAGGACAATAACAATACAAAATCAAATTCAGCAATGTTTCTAATTGTTATACCCTTTACCAAAAATGGAAAAGGGTATATATAGGTTTGTCATTCCGTGTGTAATTTCCATAATTTTAATTTGCGACCAAAAAAATATATATATTCTGGGTCCTTATGAATAGCGATGACGAATAAGCGATGTCCGTCCGTCCGTCCGTCCGTCCGTCTGTCCGTCCGGTGTACGTGAAATCGGTTTTCCGAAGCTCCCAGAAAAGCTAGAGACTTCGTTCTTGGACTGATGTATCAGAAATGGTCCAACTTAGATTGGTATTGAAATTCAGCAAAATCGGGCAGACGATTGCAGAGCTGGAAAACGTAAACTATATTTTGCCATATAAAAGTAACTACCGAAAACAAATTTTTATTTTTTTTAATAAATAAATTTATTTTACACTTCAGTACGACTAAAATTGGTATTTTAAATAAAAAAAAATATAAAAAAAAATAAAAAGACGTTTCCAGGGTTGGAAAACTTTAACTTTTTGTGTTATGTAAAATTAACTATGTCTAAAACTATATTAGTACGCTACAACAACAAATACATGAGAATTGGAAATTAAAGGGTGTTCCAAAACGAGCAACGAAAAATTCTAAAATCCCATGTAATATACATACAATTATATGTTGAAATTTGTAAGGTTAGTGTATTTTTATACAAACTACAAAAATTAACACTAAAATTTCAAAAAATTTAAATTAAAGGGTGTTCCATCAGTTAATGCTATTTTGACTATGCAATTTTGACAACTTGCTGTATCTTGGAAACCGTAAAAGCAAAACTCTTGAAATTTTCAAAAACGGTAAAACTAAAAAATCAAGGAATTATAAAATCGCCAAACGGAAAAAAATCGCGAAAAACAAAAAAAACGCCAAAACGAAAAATACCCCAAAAAAACATGAAAAAATCGCCAAAATGAAAAAAAACCCAAAACAGGAAAAAACGACAAAATGAAAAAAAAATCGCCAAGATGAAAAAACCCCAAAAAAGAGAAAAAAATCGCCTAAATAAAAAAAACCCCAATGCAGGAAAAAACGCCATAATGAAAAAAAACCCAAAAACAGAAAAAAATCGCCATATTAAAAAAAATTTCTAGAACTAAAATAAATCGCGAAAAACCGGAAAAATTGCTTAAATAAAAAAAATCGCCAAAATGAAAGAAAATCGCCAAAATGAAAAAAAAATCGCCAAAATGAAAAAATCGCCAAAACGAAAAAAAACCCAAAAAACAGAAAAAGTCGCCAAAATGAAAAAAAAAGAAAAAAACTCTAAATAGAAAAAACCCAAAAACAGAAAAAAATCGCAAAAATGAAAAAAAAATCGTCAAAATGAGAAAAATCTACAAAATGAAGAAAATCCCAATAACAGAAAAAAATCACCAAAATAAAAAAAATCTCCAAAAACAGAAAAAAATCGCCAAAACGAGAAAAAAGCGACAAAACTGAAAATATCGTTTAAACTGAAGAAAAAACTTCAAAAAAGCCGTGCGCGATTCAAAGTCGCACTTTACTGAAGTTTTTAATATTAAAGGAATTAAATGAAACTAATAAGCAGATTTTGTAAAAAATTTTGTTTCTAAACGTTTCAAATTTGTATGAAAAATAACGAAATTCTTTTCAAAAAATATTTTTTCCATACAAATTTCAAAACGAAAAAATCGTTTGAATTTACAAAATCTGACCTTAAGTTTTTCCTTATTTCGTTTTTGTTTTTTTCACTTAACATATTTTATGTATTTTTTAAAGAACTAGATTGGTATCAATAATCAAAAAAATCCAAAATTATGACTCCAGGGTTGGAAAACTCACACTTTTTGTGTTATGTAAAATTAAATAGGTCTAACAATTTTTTTCTATTTCTTTATAAATTGAATATATTTTATGCTTCTGAAAGAAAATTACAGCTCCAAAGATGGAAACTTTAAAAAAATGATAAATTTTTTCACAAAACAAATATGTATGTATGTGTCTGTATACTACACTGGTTTACAAATTTTTAATTTGGAAAAATACCAAGAACGCCATATGCCTAGATGAGTTAATTGGGACCTCCTGAACAGAAAAAACGCTGTAATTTTTTTTTTTCTAAGTACCGTTTTTTAGATAACGGTACTTTTGTGTTTTTCGGTATATGGTCCCACTCAAACCCTTGTGGAGCCCAACCGTAAAGTCCGAGCGAGATAAATGGCACATCGATGTAAAGGTAATTAAATGCCTTTTCCGTCAATATGCTGCAAATTTCTATCTGACCAGAAATGGTTGAGTTATGGCACCTCAAAGTTAAAAATTTGCCTATTTTTTACGTTTTTTTCAAAATTTTTAAATTTTGTTTCGTTTTTTTTTCTCCGTTATAGTAAAGATCTGGAATGTTTTATTTTTTTACCAAATAGTTTATTTAGTTACAAGCATTTTAAGCGTAATTTGAAGAAAAATGGATGAAAAATAAAGTTTTTATTAAGGATTTTGTGGAACGACAATATTTTCATTTTCATTACTCACACACTATATTCGGCATGAATTCAGAAAATTCGGTTGGGCTCCACAAGGGTTTGAGTGGGACCATATACCGAAAAACACAAAAGTACCGTTATCTAAAAAACGGTACTTAGAAAAAAAAAATTACAGCGTTTTTTCTGTTCAGGAGGTCCCAATTAACTCATCTAGGCATATGGCGTTCTTGGTATTTTTTGGCTGTAAACCAGTGCTATATATGTACATATATGTACGTACGTTGGTAAAGGGTATATAAGATTCGGCGCAGCCGAATATAGCACTCTTACTTGTTTATGTTTTGTTTTGTTTTTTTCACTCACTTCAAAGAACGAAGCAAAACAAATTCAAACAATTTGTTTCGTTTATTTTCGTACGCTGCTTTTAAGTACAAAGAAATCAAAACAAAAATAAATTTATAACTGTAATAGTGTCGATTAATTTTGTTACGAAAATTATTTTCTAACCCTTGCTTGA
Source organism: Tachina lurida (assembly GCA_944452675.1). Lineage (NCBI taxonomy): Eukaryota > Metazoa > Arthropoda > Insecta > Diptera > Tachinidae > Tachina > Tachina lurida. Next base: position 71,387,384 of record OX101755.1, read on the forward strand.
AAGTATGAGCCCCAGATGTAGTCATCCATTATGTTCTCATTATATTGTCCTTGTTGTTGTTCAAAGTTCATTATATCCTGGTGAAAGCATTCCCCTTGCTTTTCTGAATATTCACAAAAGCTATCTTTGCGCATGTAGCATTCTGCAACCCATAACTTTGAAGCTGCCAAGAATATTAAAAATAAGCTCTTTGTAATTCTTAGCCTTCTTGTTTCCATGGATGCCATGGCTGAGCAGTAAACATTTATCATTAATTTTTCAAATAAAGCAACTTTAATAATTGGCAAAATTATTATTAATTATAGCATTTTTACATACATACAGCTCTCTTTAAAAATTTTTGATACCGCTCTAACTTAAATTTAGTATAACAGTGATTTGCAACTTCCAACCCTCAAGCTATACAAATCGTATTAATTGTTGTAGGTATAGGGCACTAACTAGATACAATGTACATAAAAAAAATACCAGCTTTTTTCCATTGTAGTACATCGAACAACAATGCCCTTACCGAAATAAATTTTAATTTGGTGTAATTTAGCTGAATATATGGTTGGTATATGTGAAAAAGGTGGTTCTCCAGATAAAAAAAGTTTGACGATATACGTATATTAAATTGTACTTTCATCATCCTGGAAGCTTAAATACACCGAAAGCGTACAAATAGAATGCAAAATACATCATACAGGTAGTTTTTTTTTAACAAAAAGTCTTCTAATAAAATATTTAATAACTCAGTAAATTTCTAGCGAATTTTTTAAAACAAACCTGCGAATTACTCTTATGTTTTATAAATAAAGTTATAAACAGTATGGTTCCAGTACCAAAATACTGCATAAGAACGAGTCCAAAGTAGAAAAGTGTCAAAAAAAACCGAAAAAATTATATTTGGTGAAAAAATACAGACATATATCTGAAATTAACTGAAACACTATAAAAATGGTTCGAAAGGTTTTAGTCTTTTCTTTCCAAATCCGTTTATCAATTTTAAATCAGTTGATATTTAACTTAGTTAGGGGTTGATAAGCGCCTACGGGTACGAAAAACCATGGTTTTTTTTTACCCATAACTCAATATTTTGGGGGTGTTTGAAAAATTCCAAATACAGATTATTGTTAGGCTCGGTAATACCGACCAGAAAAATAGTAACAAGTCCAAGGTATTTCGATTTCATCGAAATTTGTCACACAGTGTTATCAGAATTACGGATTAGAAAATGGGCGAGCACAAGCGAATTACATATTGCACAATCGATTTATTTTGTCTTCGGATTTTCATTCTTTTATCAAATTGAATTATTTGTTTTGTGTTATTTAAATGACAAAATTATTAAATTTTTAGTATTCATTTATCAATCATTTATCTTCTTTTGATAATAATGAAAGGCATTAAAAACCATTTCGCATTTTAAACGTCTGTTTCAGAAAACACAAAAGCAAAAGAACGTAACAAACATAACTTAAAATATATTTCGAAAAATATTGTTTTTTCTTTAAAAATAGTTTAGTTGACATGTTTAAATTCCATATTGCATTATATGTTTCTATTTGCAAAGTATATATTTATTTTATAACGTTTTTTGCTTCTCCTGTAAAATTATACGTATGTACATTTGGATATTCGACGACGATATATAAATATTGGAATATCACCAGTCTAAAACTTAACGATCTGTAGCAAGTGCTCCATGGTTTGTGTCAAATAATACTATGCACAATAATAGTCGTATTCCAAATGTGAGAGAAAGAAATAAAGATAGTAGTAGTGAAATGCCGCTTCTGGCGCCGATTAAAATTGTGAAATTTGGGTAATTAAAATTTGAAATTTGAGAATTTCAGTACAAAATTTTAAAATTTGGGTAATTAAAATTTTAAAATTTTAAAATTCTTGGAAATTTGTGAAATTTGATACCCTACGAGGGTGGATCAATAAGTCCGTCCAACTTTTTGTTTACATAAGGAATTTTTTGTTTACATAAGGGGTTTTGTTTGTTTACATTAACTTTGTGTGAACGGGTGATTTTTTTTTGAGGTTACCTTAATATAGAAAGGGCCTAACTCATTTTTTTTTTTTTTTTTTTTTTTGTGGGGTGGATTAAGGGGTTTCATAAGATTAAGATTTCATAAGTATATATGCCGACGGGAAAATCATGCAATGATTTTTCCTAATACTAATGGGTGTGAAATAGTGAAAATTAATTTTTCCTAATGCCTACGGCAATATATGAATATTTTTCCTAATGCCTACGGCAATATATGAATATTTTTCCTAATGCCTACGGCAATATATGAATATTTTTCCTAATGCCTACGGCAATATATGAATATTTTTCCTAATGCCTACGGCAATATATGAATATTTTTTCAAATGCCGACGGCAAAACATGATTATTATTTTTTTCAAATGCCGACGACAAAACATGATTATTATTTTCTAATACCAAAGGGAAAATTGCCAGTGTTGCCAGACTGTAAAAATTTCTTATCGTAATAATATATCAGTAATATCAGAGAAAATATTTATTTATGTGTTCACATGTATGTGAACACCCCTAATACTTGTGGGGGGTCCAGCTTGATAGTCGCGGGTAATTTAATATTTTGTTTATTTGTTTAAGAGATATGTAGGTATGTATGTATGTATGTATGTATGTATGTGTATGTATGTATGTATGTATGTATGTATGTATGTATGTATGTGTATGTATGTATGTGTATGTATGTATGTATGTATATGTATGTGTGCATGTATGAATGTGCGATCGTGGGTACTTGTGCGTGGAATATTTTGTAGAATACATATATATTTTGCAACGCAATCATTTTCTTTGTCTACGATTATTTTAAAGCAGCAAACTAAGTACAGTCAGCAGCAGAGAAACAAAAAGTAAAATTTTTGAATGCTGCAAGGATACTGCTTCTAATTTTAGTATAAATACGCCAACATTTCTAACCAACACATCAGTACGTTATTGTATTTACAAGAAGTGTCATCAGCAATTGTGTTAAAGTGAAATAATAATAAAATAATTAAAAATGAGTTCATCAGGTTATCAGTGTAATACATGTAATAAGGTATACAAATACCAAAAGTCCTTTTTGGAGCATGTTAAAAACCATAGTGTGCAGGATCAAGTGGTCGTAAGCCGGGGCATAAATCCAGAGCTACCGCAGACATCTCTTCAAAATCACCAAAATCCATCATTATCATTTATTCATCAACAATATCCTTCTCTTCAGTATCCTCAATATCAGTTACCATTAAATTTTCAACAATACGGTATGCCATGGAATAATCAGTTTTTGGGATACAATTATAATCCCAATGTGATGCAATGGCAGCCTCTTAATTATCATCAACAAGAGTACCAGCATCAACAACAAGATCATCAACAACAAGCTCAACAACAACAACAAGATCATCAACAAGAGTACCAGCATCAACAACAAGATCATCAACAACAAGCTCAACAACAACAACAAGATCATCAACAGGGTGTGGGTATCCTTGGAGGTAATTTATTCGACGATGCTATGGACATAAGCTTACCGGAAAGTGATGGAGAAGTAGAAGAAAGAAGAGAAAAAACTCTGCCAACTCCAATGAATACTTCGCATGCTAGAACAGATGAAGTAGAAGCGAATGTGCGATATTATAAAATATCTAAAGCATTCAAAAACCATATTGCCACTTATGCAATTTTAAACAAAAAAGACCAACTTCTGTTGGAAGAATTTGTTGAAGAAAATAAAAATGTTTTTATGGAGCGACTTCAAGTGAATTTAAGTAAGCATTCAATAATTAAATTTCATGTGAGTATTGTGGCGGAGTATATCAAAATTGTTGGAGAAGAATTGGAGTTGTGCATAATATCACATGTAGCCAAAATGAGTTTGCTCACGAAGGCAGATAGCATAGAAGAGTTATTCCGTAAGCAGGTTGCGGAGATTTCAACCAAAATGTCCGAATTTGAAGAGCGAGATTCTGGTTGGACTTTGTCACGCATAGTCCGAGCAGAAATCAACATCAACAAATCTTCGCTCGTCAAAGGATCTAATTGGATATCCACACCTGGAAAATTAGAAAGAAAAAAAGCTTGTATCAACATTGAAAATGATGATGACTACTGTTTCAAGTGGTGCCTAATCGCTGCCATGGATACTACCAAATATCATGATGCAAGACGTTGCAGTTCTTATAATATTCAAGACATTGCTGCAGAGACGATTGTTACGCGAAATGGTGTAGCGTTAAATTTCAAAAATTTAAGCTTCCCATTAGGATTAAACAAAATAAAAGAGTTTGAGGTGAACAATCCAACAATAAGTGTTAATGTATTCGGCTATGATGAGGGGGCCAATCAGATTATTGGTCCTTATTATGTCACCAAGGACGAGAAAATTAGCCATGTGAACTTGTTGTTTTTGGAAAATGGTGAAGTTCATCACTACATTTTGATAAAAGATATATCAAGGTAAGTTAAAAAATTATACTACACTTTAATTTAATGATACATATACTTGTTTTATATATTTTATAATAGATACATTTTACTTATAAACTTTTATTTTATTTTTTTATCATTCACAGACTTTTGACGAATCAGATAACCACCGATAGACACAAACTACACTTCTGCAATAGCTGTCTCCAATATACCCATAGGGAGAACGTGATGAGTACACATAAGGAGGAATGTGGGAAGATAGTCACAACTATGCCATCAGGTGAGGATGCCATTCTTAGTTTTAAGGGACATCAACGAAAAATGGATGTCCCGTTTGTTGTTTACGCGGACTTCGAATGCGTATTAGAGGATATAAGTAATAGTGTAAGTAGTAAAACAAATTTAATAAAAAAGCACACACCTTGTGCCTTTAGTTATTTTATTAAGTGTCTCCATAGTAATAATTTAGATAAGCTTAGAATATATACGGGGGAAGATGCCTCCAAAAAATTTGTAGAATATTTAATTAAGGATTGTGAAGATATATATAATAACTATTTAGTTAACAATAGACAAATGGATACTTTATCCCCTTCAGATACTTATAATTTTTATAGTGCGGTGAATTGCCATATTTGCCAAAAATTTTTAGGCAAAGATCGTGTTAGAGATCACTGCCACATTAGTGGCAAATTTAGAGGCGCAGCCCACAATAAATGTAATTTAAATTACCAAATTCCCAAATTTATACCAGTTTACTTCCACAATTATTCAAATTATGATTCACATCTTTTCATTAAAGAATTAGGTGAAATTTCATTGCAACTGAAAGTACTCCCTCTCAATAAGGAACTTTATATATCCCTCTCCCAATTCACAGAAATGAGTGATGGCCATAAGCTTGAAATAAGATTTCTTGATACTATACGCTTTATGGCTGAGAGTTTGGAATCATTAGCCTGCAATTTGTCGGATAATGATTTCAGCACTATAAGGTCCTTATTTCAGTCAGAAAAAGAATTTCAGCTTATTAAGAAAAAAGGTATTTTCCCATATGAGTACCTAAATTCATTCGAAAAATTAGATGAATGCCAGCTGCCTTCACGCAGTGATTTTTTTAATAAGTTGAATAATAAAGAGTGTTCTTTAGAGGAATACTCACATGCTGTAGAGGTATGGAATACTTTTGGTTGTGAAACAATGAAAGATTACATGGAACTTTACTTAAAAACAGACGTCCTCTTACTGACAGATATTTTCGAGAACTTTAGAAAAGTTTGTAAGGGTATTTATGAGCTCGATCCTTGCCAGTATTATACAGCACCTGGCCTTTCCTGGGATGCAATGCTCAAATATACAAAAATTGAGTTAGAATTATTGACAGACATAGACATGTACAATTTTATGAAAAAAGGTATACGTGGGGGGATAGTACAGTGTAGTCAAAGATATTCGAAAGCAAATAATAAATATTTGCAAGATTTCGACAAAGAAAAGCCCTCAGAATTTCTCGTCTATTTAGACGCTAACAATTTGTATGGATGGGCGATGTCGGAATATCTTCCTCATGGTGGGTTCAGATGGTTATCACAAGACGAGTTGAATCTGGATCCAAACAGCATAGCTGATAATGGAACAGACGGTTATATTTATGAGGTTACGTTGGATTATCCCTCTCATTTACACGACTTGCATAATGATCTTCCTTTTTGCGCTGAAAATAAGAAACCTATGCAAGCGAAGTATAGCAAGTTGATAACCGATTTCTCTACAAAGCAATCATATGTGATACACTTTAGAGTTCTAAAACAGTGCTTAGAATATGGCTTAGTTTTAAAGAAAACTCATCGTATTCTAGCATTTAAACAATCTCCATGGTTAAAAGGCTATATTGACCTAAATACCAGACATAGAGCCACTGCTAAAAATGCTTTTGAAAAAAATTTTTTCAAACTACTTAATAATGCAGTGTATGGTAAAACCATGGAAAATGTGGACAAGAGGAGAGATGTTAAAATTGTTAATAATTGGGAGAAAACGAATCGGAATCATTTGGGTGCCCAAGATTGGATATCAAAACCAAATTTTCATAGTTTATCTATATTTTCCGAAGATCTTGTGGCAATCGAAATGACTAGAGTCAAAACCTGCTACAATAAACCAATTTACTTAGGATTTTGTGTACTCGAGCTGTCAAAATGGAAAATGTATAATTTCCATTACGGGTACATGCAACCTAAGTTTAAGACAAACCTCTCATTAAACTATATGGATACTGACTCTTTTATATATTCAATAAAGACTGATGACTTTTACGCTGACATAAAAAATGACATTCATGAACAATTTGACACATCGGACTATCCTACAAACAATATTTATAATTTCCCAATAGTAAATAAAAAAGTAATTGGTATGATGAAGGATGAAAATTGCGGTAAGATAATGACAGAGTTTGTTGGGCTGCGCTCAAAAATGTATTCATTTAGTGTAGAAAATCAAGATGATATTAAAAATCGAAGGGGGTAAAGAGAGCCATATTAGATAAATATAGTTTAGCTACATATAAGAATTGTTTATTTAATAAGATTAATGTATATGATAGTATGTTAACATTTAAATCTAAGCTACATCAATTATATACTAGCGAGTTAAATAAGGTAGTATTAAGCTATGGAGACGATAAGAGAAAAATTAGATCAAATAATATTAATACTTATGCATGGTATCATTTTCGTATTAAGGAAACTAACCCTGAATACGAACTTGATATGTTGCTAGATGAGATTGCTAAAATGCAAGAAAATCTTAGTTAATTAGTTAATTTTTAAATTGTATATAAAATCCTATTTATTAAGAATAATTGTTGTATTTAAATCTTAGTTATTAAGAAAAAATATTGTATTTATATCCTATTTAATCAGAATAATTGTTGTATTTAAATCTTAGTTCTTAAGAAGAAATATTGTATTTATATCCTATTTAATAAGAAAAGTTATTGTAAATAAAATATTGAAAAAAGAATGAAAAATGTGAACAGTTTTTTTATTTCTTTATTGGCTTTACTTCGTTGGATCAAAAATTTTTGTTTTTTGCTTATTTGCAAATTCTTATTTTCATGTCGCTTAAACATGCACAGTCTTGTTTTCAGGTTACTTAAACATGCACAGTCTTGTTTTCTTTAAGAGGTTCTGCACAAGAGAAATTGAATTTCACAATATTATGAAATTCAATTAGATATTTTCATAAAGAGAAATTGAGTTTCACAATATTATGAAATTCAATTAGATATTTTCATAAAGAGAAATAATTTAGATAATCGGATAAAATCCTCATATTTTTTCACTACATATAAGTTTCTGTTATTTTATATTCGAACAGATGATTCCTAGTTTTCCTTTAGAAAAAAATAATACAAATCAAGGAATATTTTTATAATTCAATTTTATTTTATTATTTATACAATTTTATTTCATTTCTATTTAATTTATTTATAATGATGGAAACATTTCGTAATAGCCAATTATTAGATGTTCTAGTATATTTTTTCGTAAAAAATATATGGTACATCTGCAAGTATCAGGTCCCTCCTCACACTCAGGATGATACCAAGGACAGCTGGGGAAGTGTCCTTCAGTGTTGTCTTCATCTTCCATGACCCCATATTCTTCGTTCTCATCCAGCATATTTTGGAAACATTTTATCATCTCCCAATGATCAAAAAGCCTGAAGCTTTCAAAATCTCTTATAAATTGATTAAGAGTACGTCTAATTTGGCTCATTTTATTTGCTGATGAATGAATGATGATGAATGTTGGAAGGTTCCTTTAAGACTAATTTGTTCTGTAAATTTTTAAAATATCTATATGGTCTTTAAAATATCTATACTATCATCTCTATGTCATATTTCTTTTTAGCACTCTATCTCTCTCTAACCCTTTTCTCTCTATTCCATATTTCTTTTTTACTACTCTGTCTCTCTCTAACCGTTTTCTCTCTATAACTATCTCTTTCTGTCTATCACTATCCCCCACTTATTCACTATTTCACCACAATTATTTTCGATTAGCCTTTTTGAAGTCATCATCGCTACTTTTAAGATCATTTCCAGTTAAACATTCAGAGTGACAAGAAGTATCTAAATAAAAAATAAAAAATGGACTCCACAACAAATCTAATTGCAAAATTTAATGCTCTAAATAACAAAACTTTAATACACGTAAAGGAGCTTGATTCTTCAACGAAATATACTATTCGAAATGTGTTACGTGTAACAACTAAATATGGACCAACCCTAAAAGTTGAAATGAATAAACACATAATGTTCCTGCCCAAACGATATAATATTTTAACTGATGACGATATCAAAGATCTCTCAAGCGGATCATATTGCCTAAGTAGAGAAGGTGAAGAAAATCTAATTGTCGAGAGTGAGCTGAGTGAATTTCTAATTCAAAATTCCCAATTTCCTGTTTGGCAATAATATATTAATTATGTATTTTAAATTATGAATAAAAAGACATTAAAGAGTTTTGTAAAATATAAATTTTTGTGTTTTATTTAATATTTTCAGTTATTTCATAAAGAAATTTAAGACATAAATGTCCACAGGTAAATGTATTGAAATTCTGATGCTGATTATAGTTGTATTTTATATTTGCACCAAGATATTTGACTACTTCCCAAGGAGGTTGTAAGTTTCCAAAGCTGTCGAAATATTCTTTTTCATTGTTGTTTTTATAGTATGCTACCCAATGTGTACCAGGTCCTGTTGATACATCTAAGTTGATTATTCCACATTCAATTTTCTTTGTTCGTTTTGGTAGAGTATTCAACATGAAAACTCCTCTAAAATATGGAATTTTTATAGAGAAACGGTTTAGGTCCACATCAGATAGTGGTCTGTTGGGCAGCATCTTTAAGAGTTTTTTGATTCCTCTTTGTGAACTAAACCATAACCTTTTTTATATGGTTTTAAGTAAAGTCCTTTTCCCACTGCTATAGATTCCATCGCTTTATTATGTCTAGTTGCTTCATGAAGTTGATTTTTTGCATTCTTTGTTGCATTTACAGCTTTAGCTATGGCAGCACCTCCAGTTGTTAGACTACCAATTGCACCCAGAGCAGTTAAAATCGGTATTAGAGGTAAAAAACCACCGATTTTTGGAACACGTATTACACGTGGAACTACAATTTGAGACTTTCTTCCTTTTAATGATTTGTTAATAGTTTTTCGTGCAATTTTAATAGCTGAGTTAATATCTAATGGTTTTTCCTTCTTTAGTATTTTTGTTGCAGCTCTAATTGATGTTCTAAACAGTTTTTTATCATTTGACTTGTTCTTTTTAACATTTTTCTTTTTCTCCACACCCATACCAAATTTAGTTTTGGTTTTCATTGCGTTAGTAACCATATATGCAAATGATTTTTCTGCAAGACTACTGTCTTTTGCTAAAACTCGATTCCAAGCTGAATTTTCAAGTATTTTATCAGCTTTATGTCTAGTACTTAAATCCTTATTTTTTGAATACGCAATATCGTGATTTTTACAAGCAGAGTCCAATAAATTAATACCTTTGTCACCTCGATTTAAACGTTTTTGTAGTTTTGTTCCAGGTCCACAGTACTGATACCCCGGAAGATGAAGCTCAACAGGTAGAGAGTTTATTATTTTATCTACTATACCTCCTCCAACGAAGGTGTTTTTATGACTAAACGTTTTCTGATATCGTATAACCATATTATCTAATTTTTTCTATAATAAGAGGTAACATTTATAAAATGTATTCAGTTACAAAAATGCAGTTAGTGAAACAACATAAAAATATTTTAGTTCGTAATATTGACGATTCAGTCAACATCACTTCAAAAATAAAGCATAGCCCCCTCTTACCAAATTCTATTCGTGCTCTAATAGTTGGACCATCCAATTGTGGAAAGACTAATGTTATGATTGGCTTACTAGAAAGTCCTAATGGACTCAAGTTTGAAAACATCTATTTATACTCAAAATCTCTATATCAACCCAAATATGAATACCTGAAGAAACTAATTTCACCAATTAAAGGAATGGGATATTATACATATACAGATAATGAATCAGTTATTCCACCTGACGAAGCTAAAACTAATTCAATTATGATATTTGATGATGTTGCATGTGAAAAGCAGAATAATATACGTACATATTTTTGTATGGGGCGACATAGGGATGTCGATTCATTCTACTTGTGTCAAACTTATACTAGAATTCCCAAGCATTTAATAAGAGACAATGCCAATGTTATTATAATGTTTAAACAAGATGAGACAAATATGAAGCATGTTTATAGAGATCATGTTGGTGGCGATATGAGTTATGAAAAGTTTCATGAAATTTGTCGAGAGTGTTGGAAGAATAAATATGGATTTTTGGTGATTAGCAAAGATAATGAATTAAATGATGGACGCTACCGGAAACAATTTGACTATTTCATAACTATATAAACTACTCTTCATAAACACTTACTTTAGTTATTAATCTAACTTTAAGCTTGATACATCTATTTGCTATAACCTCATCTGATACCTGATAAGCTGATCTGAAAACCAGACCAGCTACCTAATAACCTGATTTGATACCTGATAACCTGATCTGAAAACCAGACCAGGTCCTGAAAAGCTGATCTGAAAACCAGACCAGGTCCTGAAAAGCTGATCTGAAAACCAGACCAGGTCCTGAAAAGCTGATCTGAAAACCAGACCAGGTCCTGAAAAGCTGATCTGAAAACCAGACCAGGTCCTGAAAAGCTGATCTGAAAACCAGACCAGGTCCTGAAAAGCTGATCTGAAAACCAGACCAGGTCCTGAAAAGCTGATCTGAAAACCAGACCAGGTCCTGAAAAGCTGATCTGAAAACCAGACCAGGGCCCTATTCCACAAAAAAACTTATCAACTTTTCACTTTGCACTTATCAATTTGCATTTTTTTGCAAAGTGATAAATGTTTCTGTTCCACAATATACTTTGCAAATTTCACTTTGCACTAAGCATATTTTTGCAAAAACTTTGCTCTCTTTGTAAATTTATTGCACTCTTTGCAAAGTATTCGCGCTCTTTGTAAAGTCTTTGCGTTCTCCTGCAAAGTGAGTGTGCAAAGTGTTCCAGAAAACATTTAATCATCTTTGCATTTCTGTTTTATCACTTTTCACTTTGTAGTGCTAATAGAAGTTGTTAAAATGACCCGCAAAATGAAAATGGAAAAAAACTTGCAGTTTTAAATGTAATCCAAGAAAAAAAATTTTATTTGGTAGTTTTGAAAGCAATAAAGTAAGTATTTTTTCTAAAATTGTCATAAATACTTACCCCCTGATTCTTAAAATTTAAAATGAATCTTAAATTTATTTATTTGAAATTTTTCATAAAAAAATTACTTAAAATAGATTTCAAATACATTTTATATTTTAGTAAATATAATCCTTAGATCATATTAAAGTTTATATTTATATCATAAACTGGCGTTTATGTATTTATGCGCGGGACGTTTTGTTTGGGCTCTGGAAGAGTCGGACATTGGTAAATAATAAACCCTAAAAATGCCCCAAAAGAAACACCGCTTTTGCAGTGGAAAAAGGAAACAGCAAAAAGATAAATTTTTTTCAAAAACTAGGCATTAGGAAAAGTATTGTAGCAAAGAAGTAAGCCTTTCCATTCCGCTCGCATTATTCATATTATTAAGGGCATCATTTTCTCCTTCAGCATTTTCCACATCCAATTCCTCGATTTCACTGTCATTTTCTTCAATCGGTTGCATGTTTTCACTACTGAATCCGATGCTACAGGCAATGTTGTGTAAGACGGCACAAGCAATAACTAACTTTCCTGCAAACTCACGTCTCCGTCGCAAATAGTTTAGACATGGGAATCTCTCTTTAAGAATGCCAAAATTATTTTCAATTCAACGATTGAAAGCCTCTTCAGCAGGGTTATCGGGATTTCGGCGTAATGGTGGTATCAACCAGTTTTTCAGTCCATAACCACTGTCACCCAAAACAACAGCATATGGAAATGGTCTCCATCCATTGTCAAATCTTTGACTTACAGCCGAATTTCGTAACACCCTTGAGTCATGAACGCTGCCCGGCCAACTTGCATTTACACTGTAAAATGTGTAGTCTGGCCCGCATATCATCATCACATATAATGAGTGGTTCCCATGCCGGTCAACATATCCTTCTTCGTGTAATGTAGGCGCATCAATTTTAATGATTGTACCATCCACGCAACCACATACACAAGGGAATCCACGCATCATAAAAAACTTTTCAGCAATACCACTGACGTCATCAGGCCACCGAATTGTGTTTTGAAATAAAACATCTATTATAACGTCAACAACTCTATGGATGTTTCCGCAAACTGTTGATTTTACAACACCATGCATAGTTGCAACTCCATGGTACTGGCAACCATTTCCAAGCCAATGCAAACATATTAGTAGTTGGTTGGTTTTCAACCGACAAGGCATGACTGCGCTGTGTGTTGTGCTCTAATTTTTTTCCAATTTTATTTAAAATCAAATCAACTTGATTTTGATTTAAACGAAAGCACACTTTAAAGTTAAGGTTTTGTTATCCCGAAAAATTAATTCGGTCTCTATAATTTCTTGTTATAACCGAGTCTTCACTATTGTCGAACAGAAATTCACGTCTTAACATTTTGAAAGCTTCACTAATTATAACAATATGAATTTGTAAAGTGATCGTTTACCTTGCAAATTTTTGACAAACTTATCAAAATTTGCTTTGCAAAAATATAATTTACAGTTATTGTGGAACGAAACAGCATAATTATTTGCCAAGTCTTTGCAAATTACACTTTTCAATATTAACTTCTCACTTTGCACAAGAGAACGTACGTGGAACAGAAATTGGAAAGAGAGCATAAAAATTGCAAAGACTTTGCAAATTACACTTATCAATTTCAACTTATCACTTATCAAATTTTACAGTTATGAGGAACAAAAAGTTTTGCGAATTGATGAAAAATTTGATAAGTGCAAAGTGAAAAGTTGATAAGTTGTTTTGTGGAATAGGGCCCAGGTCCTAAAAAGCTGATCTGAAAACCAGACCAGGTCCTGAAAAGCTGATCTGAAAACCAGACCAGGTCCTAAAAAGCTGATCTGAAAACCAGACCAGGTCCTGAAAAGCTAATCTGAAAACCAGACCAGGTCCTAAAAAGTTGATCTGAAAACCAGACCAGGTGTTAATAAGCTGATCTAATAGCTGATACCTCATCTAATAGCTGATACCTTTTATTTATTAAACATGGATGAGAAAATTTTAAAACAGTTGGTGTTGACAAGAAATGTCTTGAAGAAAAAGCTTCGTAGTATAAAAACTGGTGAAATAGATACACGTGAACAACTAAGAGATACATTTAAACCTATAACAGAACCACTGAAAGAATTCATAAATAGTTCTAAAAAAATTAAAAGAATTCCCATTAAAGAAGAAAATAAAATGAAGACAGAATTTGAAAATAATACAAGTTTAAAGTCTGAAAAACCATCACTCAAGATAGAGACAAGTACACCAAAGAAACTAGCAGAAGGAACAATATCTGATAGTACCATATTATTTAACGAAACTAATACTAAAAATGATGATGATGATGATGAAGATGATTTTTACTCACAAACTTCCAATACAGAAGATACTTATACTGATTTATCAGTCTTGGAAGGAAGAAATGAATTAGATACAAACTATGGTCCACATAAAGATTTCAATAATGAATGGAAATTCGGTGATAGTAAACTTACACTTAGTGAACATAAAATACAAGTTGGTGGCCAAATATGGGCTCTAACACCTGGACTATTTTCTCTAATGTTTCATAAAATACCAAAAAATTATGATAAATTTGAACTCGAAATCTATAAAAAGATTTTAATTACTACTAATGCATATAGAAGAGACTATAAACCTGATGGTCAAATTAAGGGTACTAGAGGATATAAATATAAACATATTATTAAGAAATTTATTGACGAGAAAAACCAGGATAATTTACCCGAATCAACAGGATCTAAGCCAAAAGGTAGCTACTTAGGTGATGGAATGATGGAATTTAACATCCATAGGTCCAACTATATATACTGGGATGATCCAAATGAGCTAGTAGATCGACTTCGACTACTGCTCGCATCACAAGCTGCAGGTCATAATAATCACAATAACGAGATTATATCAATTATTGAAGAACTACGTGAAGCTAATATAATACATTAAGTTTAATAAAGTATATAAAGCATGTCTGTTGATAAATTTGGACATTATTTAAACGATACTAGCAACATAGTTTCTTTGAAAAATGCACCTAAACTGCTGGGGTTCTTTGTGGATACGAACAACAACATTGATGTCCAAAACAAAAGGATCAAAAATGTTGCAAAAGCTGTGGAGGAAAACGATGTTATCAATAAATTGTTTCTGCAAACTCAAATCGAAAAACTAGAAGAGAAATTATTAGCATACTTTAAGAGAGACAGTACTATAATTCAAGAAAATATTCAAATGCAAATTGAGGATCTACATCGCGAAACAAAATTAGATATAGAAGAAAATTATAAAATTGAAAAAGATATTCTAAAAATTAAAACATCCTTTGAAGAACAAATTGAACAGCTTAATGAGAAAATTTATAGATTAGAAAATTACATGTTTGTATCAATAGCTGAAAGTGCTTCAACTAGATCACAACACTCTTCAAAAAATCTCTAAAAACAACTTAATGTCTTCAAAAAGAAATTTAGTAAACGAACTCCATAAGCAAGCACGAAAACATTTTGTGCGTCGCAGAGTTATAATGAAAGGAATAGATGATCTTTGGCAAGCTGATTTAGTTGAAATGGGAAACTATTCAAAAGAAAATAGAAATTATCGATTTTTGCTGACTATTATTGACACATTCTCAAAATTTGCATGGGCAGTACCGCTAAAAACAAAAACTGCACTTGAAACAACCAACGCAATGGAAAATATTTTTGAATTGGGGCGAATACCAAAAAACATACAAACAGATGATGGTAAAGAATTTTTCAACAAACACTTTGAAAAATTAATGCATAAATACAACATTAACCACTACTCAACATATAGCATTATGAAAGCATCAATAGTAGAACGATTTAATAGAACACTGAAAGGAATGATGTGGAAAGAATTTAGCTATAATGGTTCTTATAAGTGGATTGATATATACAAAGATTTACTTAATACCTACAATAGAAAAGTTCATCGTACCATTAAAATGCCTCCAATTAAAGTCAACTCAACAAATGAGGAAAAGCTGCTAAATACAGTATACAGTCATATGAAAATGTATAAAATGTCAAAATTTAATGTAGGAGATCATGTACGCATAAGCAAATATAAGCATACATTTGAAAAAGGTTATACTCCAAATTGGACTACAGAAATTTTCACAATTACAAGAGTTCAAAATACAAATCCTGCAACATACATATTAGAAGACTATCTTGGTAATCCTATTAAAGGTGGATTCTATACTGACGAACTTTCAAAAACCAGATTTCCAAATACATATCTAGTTGAAAAGGTGCTTAAAATTAAAGGGAAGGAGGTATATGTTAAATGGCTGGGATTTTCTAATCAACACAATTCTTGGATAAGTAAAGATGAAATATTATAGATGAAAGAAAAACTAAATCAACAACAACATCATAGCAAAATAATAATAGCATTAATATTAAGAAACTAATGTTAATTTTAAAATAAGAAAATGAAATAAATATGTAAATTATGCTTATAAACCATACTGTCTACTAAACTTTATTTAATTGTAATCAGTCTGTTATAATGTCAATAACACTTACTCTGAGCTCTAACTCATCAGAATTATCTGCTAGTTACTTTCCTCCTATTGAATTACATGGTGCATATGAGTGTGCTCTAACTGATTTTCATTCATACAACAGTATTCCAAATGTAGACACCTACAACAATATGTTTCATATAGGAGAACATACAATAGAAATACCAATTGGATCCTACGAATTAAATGATATAGTTGATTTTATAGAAGAGCAATACAAACTACTCTGTCCAACAAATAAGATTTTTATTGAAGCCAATAACAATACAATGCAAGTTAAAGTTAATAGTTCCAAGGATACTGTATATTTTAATAAAGACAATACAATTGGAAAACTTTTAGGATACAATAGCAAAATCCTAACACCAAACAAATATTATTATTCAGATCTTCCAGTTAATATTTTTAAAGTAAATCTCTTGCGAGTTGAAAGTAGTATCGCTATTAACACATATATGAATAACTCAAAATCGCATACACTTCATGAATTTCCGATTAATGTGCCTCCAGGCTATAAAATAGATGAGGTTCCAAGAAATCTCATCTATTTACCTGTGAACACCAGAGAGATAAGTTCACTAGCGCTGCGCGTAGTTGATCAACACGGTGATTTAATTAATTTCCGAGGAGAGGAAATTACAATAAGAATACATTTAAGGCCAACTAAATAATGCTAATATACAACACAAATACATTGAAAAATATAGCAGCAAGAACAACATCAACATTAAAGCGACCAGTACAACAAAAAGCACTAACAACATCAAATAAAAATTTTCTAAAGTCCTTGAATTTTAAATTGAAGACAAAATGAGTTCAATAATAGATGTCTTAGATAAGCCCTTGTCTGATGAGAATATAATCAAAAAGGACTATCATACATATGTACCATACTTACAATCTTACAACAATAATGATGAAATTAGAATTTCAATACAAAATCAAGATTTGTACGTGCTACCCAGTGAAAGCTACATTTATGTAGAAGGTTTTGTTGCTGATGATAATAACTCTAAGTCTACTTCATCTTCAGACAACTTTATATTAAAAAACAACTTTGTGGCATATCTATTTGATGAAATTCGCTATGAGCTCAATGGAATTGAAATTGATCATACAAGATATTTAGGAGCCACAAGCACCATAAAAAATTTGGTTTCTATGTCACCAACAGAAAGCAACGTTATGCAAAATGCTGGATGGAACAAAATTGACGATGTCACTCTTGTAAATGGCTTTTTCAATTTCTATGTACCTCTAAAAATGCTTCTAGGATTCGCTGAAGACTACAACAAAGTTATACTAAATGGAAAACATGAATTGATACTCTTGCGCAATAAGAACGATGAAGATCTTGTACGCTCGAGTGTTTCTACTAAAAAAGCTAAACTTACAATTTCACTAATCTCATGGAGAATCCCACATGTACAATTATCCGACTTTAGCAAATTGAATATGATTAAAATTATTAACAATGGTGCTTCTTTACCTATGGCATTTCGCAGTTGGGATTGTCATGTCAATCCACAATTAAATATTGGGACTAGCCATATTTGGAATGTTAAACTGGCTGCAAATAGAGAACGCCCTCGTTTTGTATTGATTGCTTTTCAACAAGAAAATAAGTTTGTTCATTGTGATTTGACTAATTTAAAAGTACATTTAAATTCAGTCTCATATCCATATGATGACCTTAACATAAAGTTCAAAAATGAACGATATGCAATTCTATATGACATGTATCTAAGATTTCAACAAAGCTACTATATGAAAGAATCTCAACCGCTTCTAACTGCACCAGAGTTTAAGACAAAAGCTCCTATTATTGTAGTAGATGTCAGTCATCAGAATGAATCACTCAATAATGGACCGATTGATATAAAAATAGAATTTGAAACAGCAACTAATATTGCAGCAAAGACATCAGCTTACTGTATTCTTATTCATGATCGTATAATAGAATATGTACCCATCAAAGGACAAGTTCGAAAAGTCTTATAAATTGAGTAATATGGAAAACAACATAATTTTCATAGACGTACAAGGTTTCAAAAGTAATTCAAATGATTTCATCGCAAAAGAAGTAGCAATTGTTTTCAACAATTATGAATATAACAATTTCATTATAAAACCCCCATTTGATATCAAATGCTTATCAATAGAAAAGCAAAGAGAAGCAAAGTGGCTAACAAAAAACTATCATCACCTAAGCTGGACTGCTGGATCAGTTTCATTTCAAAGCGTTTGCAATTTTATAAAAGCCAACGCAAGATGTTCTAAAATTTATGTAAAAGGTGAAGAAAAAAGACGATGGTTGGAAAAAATTTTATGCCGAAAAATTTTTAACGTTGAGGATATGGGCTGCATCAACTTTAAACAAATGGAAATCAAGTATCCCGAATATTTTTATTGTAATTATCATAAATTTGGTGCTTGCGCACTAAAAAATGCTATTTTACTAACAAAAGAAATGTCTTGCTTTAATTAAATTTTTTTACTTTTTAAAATATGAATGTATGTATTATTATAAAATTTTATAAAATTTTAAACAATAAATGTATAAAAAACAAAATAATATACAAGTGTTTTCTTATTTCAAATAAAAACTACATAAAGGAAAGAGAAGGAAGTGGGGAGGAGGAGAAATTAACTTTTTTGCTTACTTGCAAATTCTTGGTTTTTGTTTCTCTGCTGCTGACTGTACTTAGTTTGCTTTTTTAAAATAATCGTAGACAAAAAAAATGATTACGTTGCAAAATATATATGTATTCTACAAAATATTCCACGCACAAGTACCCACGATCACACATTCATACATGCACACATACATACATACATACATACACACATACATACATACACATACATACATACATACACATACATACATACATACATTCATACATACATACATACATATTCATACACACATACATACATACACATACATACATACATACACATACATACATACATACATACATATTTCTTAAACAAATACACAAAATATTAAATTACCCGCGACTATCAAGCTGGACCCCCCACACACAAGTATGGGTATTCACATACATGTGAACATAAGTATGGGTGTTCACATACATGTGAACACATAAATAAATATTTTCTCTGATATTACTGATATATTATTACGATAACAAATTTCTACAGTCTGGCAACACTGGCAATTTTCCCTTTGGTATTAGAAAAAAATAATCATATTTTGCAGTCGGCATTTGGAAAAATAAAAATCATGTTTTGCCGTAGGCCTTAGGAATAATATTCAAGCATTGCCGTAGGCATTAGGAAAAATATTCATGCATTGCCGTAGGCATTAGGAAAATCATGTATTGCCGTAGGCATTAAGAAAAATAAATTTTCACTACTTCACCCCCATTAGTATTAGGAAAAATCATTTCATGATTTTCCCGTCGGCATATATACTTATGAAATCTTAATCTTATGAAACCCCTTAATCCACCCCACAAAAAAAAAAATAATGAGTTAGGCCCTTTCTATATTAAGGTAACCTCAAAAAAAATCACCCGTTCACACAAAGTTAATGTAAACAAAAAAAACTCCTTATGTAAACAAAAAATTCCTTATGTAAACAAAAAGTTGGACGGACTTAT
This sequence comes from Tachina lurida, assembly GCA_944452675.1. NCBI lineage: Eukaryota > Metazoa > Arthropoda > Insecta > Diptera > Tachinidae > Tachina > Tachina lurida. The sequence continues at coordinate 71,407,336 of OX101755.1, forward strand.
TGATCCACCCTCGTAGGGTATCAAATTTCACAAATTTCCAAGAATTTTAAAATTTTAAAATTTTAATTACCCAAATTTTAAAATTTTGTACTGAAATTCTCAAATTTCAAATTTTAATTACCCAAATTTCACAATTTTAATCGGCGCCAGAAGCGGCATTTCACTACTACTAAAGATTAAGAAAACGAATCAACTCACTAGTTTTCACTCCTCTATAATATAGAAAAACTTAGAAGATTTAAAAGGCACCATATTTTTGATCTGCAATTCAGAAATGAATTTACTATATTCGTTTTATTAATGGCGTAGCTTATATTGAATTTGCTACTCGTTTGCTTGATAAAATGAGCTGTCAAATCGTCTATTGCAGATACATTTTCCATTATTTGCCATTAGATTAAAGCTCCCTCCGTCTCTTAAAAAAAAACACCCACTGCTTAGTTTTTTTACATTTATTACACAGGTCAACAAAAAAAAAAATTTTTTTTGACTCTTTTATTTAGTGAAAAGAAAAACTCTAATAACAATGGACGATGCAAAATTCATCACTTTAGTGGAAAACTGAGACCGTTCTGGTCCGAAACAGCTGATAATTTATTACAGAAAGAGTAACTATTAAAATTTAGAAACAGAACGGCACAGCACAGAGCAACAACAGAAAGTAAAGACTAATGAAGTCTTAAGGAGCTACAGTAGGTTACGTATAACTTAACATAAATAGTTCTTTTGTATTAAATTTCTTAAAGTGACTAATTGTGATTATATAAATCGAAAAGTAAATAGGAACTCCATTATTAATAAATAAAGTTTGCTTTTGTACTTAATATAATGAAAACTAAATATACGGTGGTTTTGCACATTTTTTTAAAAGCCGTTGCATTTATGATGCAAGAGAGGGGCGAGAGGGTCTGTGGGTGTAAAGTGAGAGGTAGCAGAGTGTCATGGCAGTATGCGAGTGCGCTTTCTAGAGGAATAACGTATTTTATGTGTCGCGAGGCCTAAAAATGTTATCGAAAATGTGTAAAAACGGTGTGGACTCTTTTTGCTATGCTTGTGGTGAGTTTATTAAAGTGAGAGCCAAAAAATGTAGTTTATCATCAAATAAGAAACTTTGTGAAGCCCATGAAGCTTATTTTAACATGCCCGTACGAAGTCAGGATAAAATATGGGCGTGTAATAGGGATGGGAAAAAAATATTTGAGAAAATAAATATCGATACATATCGCCGATGTTTCAAAAACCGATATATCGATACATCGATTCTTATTTACGAGTATCGAGTTTCGATACTTCTAAGAGCTATAGCCGTTTTTTAACTGTATGATATTGACATCATTACTAGTGATGCGAAGAAAAAAAATGAGAAATTTCATAATAACATCCCAGGCGAATTTATAAGGTGACCTAACTAAGGCAGGTGACTTTTTGAATTGTGTGGGTATAAGCCTAAAGGCAGAATTTGTTTTACTTTCTATTCTGTTACGAATCAGCTGACTCTTTTTGGTTTATAGAAATCATATACGAGCCGTTAATTTTTCTCTTTCATTCTGTTCCGTTTCGGTTCAACCTGTGAAAATAAAAAAAATGTTAAGTAATTGTAAGTGGCAGCATAAATAAGATAAAAACATTTCGAAATAAACTATGATTGTGTTTTAAGAATTTAAAATAATTTAATTTATACCAGAAAAACATACAACTATATTGAAACATAACAATTAGTGTTTTTCATACGGGTTTTCCCGGGATCCCGCTCGTTTTCCGGGAAAGAAATCTAGGGAAATTTGTGCGGGCAAATTCAGTTTCTACACATTCCTCGATGAGTGTCGTTATTCACTTTATGAATGCGATATAAGAACTATAGCTAAAACTTTACAACAACTAAGGCCGGGAACTGAAATTGTATTAGTTAATTTTAATTATTATTCGAACTTCATTTGTTTCTATATTTATTATTTGAACGGGCTAAAGTTCGTATTGCTTTATAAGCCAAATTACATGTGATAATTATTAATGAACAAATAACACCAAAGTTTGTTGTAAATATTCTGACTAACAACAAATAGTTGAACGGAACATTATTATTATTATTATTTTTTTGACATGTGCTTATAAAACGTTATTATTTAATCGATATCATGAATTATAATTTGTTTTTTGTTGAAATAAATAAATTAAAATTAAATAAAAAAAATATTTTGTATTGTTTTGCACCGGGCGGGAATTCCCGGGGAATGAAAAAGTCCGGGAAAAGAAAAACTCTAATAACAATGGACGATGCAAAATTCATCACTTTAGTGGAAAACTGAGACCGTTCTGGTCCGAAACAGCTGATAATTTATTACAGAAAGAGTAACTATTAAAATTTAGAAACAGAACGGCACAGCACAGAGCAACAACAGAAAGTAAAGACTAATGAAGTCTTAAGGAGCTACAGTAGGTTACGTATGTATAACTTAACATAAATAGTTCTTTTGTATTAAATTTTTTAAAGTGACTAATTGTGCATTCAAAATTAATGCAGCAAAAAATATCGATATATCGAAATATCGATGTTTTCAAAAAATATATATCGATACTGTTCAAAAATATCGATACGATATATATCGATACATTTTTTTCATTCGCCCATCCCTAGCGTGTAATAACTGCAAAAACACTTTAGAAGGTAAGAAAATACACCTTATATTTAAAGTACATTTGTATACCTATTTACATATTTTTAAAATATACATTAAATGCGTCATTTGTTAATGAATGATATTAATTTTTTTTCCAGCCTGGTACCGAGGAGGAAAAAAAGATGAAGTTTGCAGCACCAAGAATATGGAGAGAGCCAACTGATCACATCAATGATTGCTATTTTTGTGTTGTTAATCCACGTAAGCGTCGTGCTGGAAAAAATGCCAAGAAGATCCAGTATCCAAACCTACCATCAACGTCCGCTCCAGTACCTGACAGTGAAATTTTTCCAGTTCCTTCTAGTCCAAACGTGAAGACTCAAGAGATGGTACCGCTATCACAATTATATAGTAATAGCGAAGGCAGCGAGTTCGTAATCGCGACACCATCTGTTGAACCACATCTAATTATTGCAGAAGAGTTTAATGACTTAATAAGAGATTTAAACCTTACTAAAATTAAAGCAGAAATATTAGGTTCACGGCTAAAACAGTGGAATTTGCTCAAGGACAACGTTGAAATAAGTGGCCAAAGAAAGCGTCATGAAATGTTTGCTGGGTTTTTCACGAAGGAAGACGGACTGTGTTAATGTAATGATGTGAAAGGTTTGTTTGATGCAATCGGAATCCCTTGCATTTCTTCTGAATGGCGTCTTTTCATCGACAGCTATACAAGAAGCTTAAAAGCTGTTCTTCTTCATAAAGGGAATAAATTTCCATCACTTCCTCTGGCTCATTCTGTAATGCTCAAAGAAAATTACGAAAGCGTTAAAATGGTTCTTCAAGTTTTAAAATATGAACAGTATGCCTGGCCCGTGATAGGGGATTTCAAAATGGTTGGTTTTCTGGTGGGAATGCAAGGGGGATACCCTAAATATCCGTGTTACCTTTGCTTATGGGACAGTAGAGCCGATGCACTTCACTACCAGCAGCATTCATGGCCTCAACGGAGCGAGTTTCAAATCGGACAACATAATGTAAAAAATAAACCAATTGTAGAGCCTGATCGTATTTTAATGCCTCCACTGCACATAAAATTAGGACTCATGAAGCAATTTGTAAAGGCTCTTCGTCAAGACTCCGAAGCCTTTCAATATTTAAAAACATTTTTCCCAAAACTGTCAGAGGCTAAAATTAAAGCTGGTATTTTCGTCGGTCCACAAATAAAGAAAATAATGGCGAGTGAACATTTTCTTCAGCTCCTGAGTACTCATGAAAAACAAGCGTGGCTCAGCCTTAAAGCAGTCATTCATGGCTTCCTTGGTAACAAGAAGGAAGATAATTATGAAGAGCTTATTTCTAATATGCTTGACAGCTTCAAAGAATGTCACTCAAAGTGCACATGCTACATGCGCACTTGGATAAATTCAAAGATAACTTGGGTGAATATTCGGAAGAGCAAGGGGAACGCTTCCACCAGGATATAATGAACTTTGAACAAAGATATCAAAGACAATATAATGAGAACATGATGGGTGACTACATTTGGATGCTCATACGAGAAAGTTCTGACGATTACACTAGAAAGACTAAAACTATTTATTTTTTTTTTATATTTTTTCTTTCTTTAGTTTGGCATAAGTAATCAAAATAACAGATACAGAACTCAGACTCAAAAATCATGTTGACCTGTGTTATTTTATACATTCATCTTTGTTAAGATTATTTTAGACTTTGACGATTAAAAAAAGTTTTGTTTCGTAAACACTTTTTAATAATTTTCCGCTTTGTTTTCATTTTGTTTTTTTTTTGTGTCCTCCTTGTACTTGTTGGTTTTCAACCTCGAGCAATAATTTTTTATTAAAATAAAACTAAGGTCCTTGCACTCAACCATACTACTCACATCTAATGTTTGTTGTACAAGTAGTTGTGAACTAGAGAAATATAAAAATTTAAAAAACTATTTTTTTTTGTATTGAGTTTTTGTTTTAAAAGTTGTTAAGCAAAACATGTGTGTAATAAAATAAAACGTGCATTTGTTGCACATTCTATTACACGTTCTTTCTTGCTTGCCACTCTGCCAACTTGTACAAAAAATTGCAAACAAATTTATATTGTATTTATATATGCATGTGTGCATTTATTTACAAAAAAAGTCTACCGAAAATACATAAAAGTAGCATGTAATAGTTAAAAAAAGCACAGATTGTTGCAATATAAAATACATATCGATGGCTTAATATAAGAAAGGCGGAACTCGAATTTTCAATATTTTATAGGAGAAGCAAAAGAACTGAAGAAAAACTAAAGCATTTACATGCATAAATAATTTTTTAAGTGGCCATGAGTCCTTGATTTTGAATTGTAACGCACTAAGATCTTCAAGGACGATGTAATTATATATTATCTCCCAGAAAAAGTTAAAAACGCAATTTCGAAAAAATTGAGATACGCAGTTTTAATATTAAGCCATCGATATGCACATCTATTCAATATACTTTAACGTGACATAATGACATTTTTAACCCAGCGAATTGTTGATTGGATTACTTTTTCGAATACAAATATACACACATTTGAAAAGTAGGATGTTAAGTGTAAATTTTAAACTAAACAGCTTCAGATTGCCGGTTCTGGCTGGAAACTCTAATTTGATGAGGTGGAACTGCATGCCAGAAATTACAGACATACAACACAGCGAAGTTCTACATTAAGCCTCAGTTTTAACTGGCTTATCAAACTGTAATTATTTTTAAGTTCTAATTAAATACGAAATTGTGTTCTTGAGTGCATAATTAAATAATAGTTAAATACTCAACCTTGTGTAATTAAATACTACTTAAGTTTTATGAACGTACCATATGTTTTTATGCGTGTATGTGTTTATTGAAAACATACACATGACATGATGTGTGTTAAGAAGAATTTCGTTTAAATTTCATAAATACATATATAACATATATGTACAATACAAAGTTACATATTATGGAATAAAGTAATAGAAAAATGTATTATAATGTTCGTTTGATTTCATAAAATGAGTTTTTATGCAATTTTAATTTTCTACATGCTTATAACCTAACTTTTTTGTTTATGCTAAACAGCTGTTCTTTAGAAGTTGTGCAGTGCTACCGTACTTTCAACGTAATTTAATAAGAACTTTAATTAACCACTGAAAAAATTAGATCGTATTTAATTACAACTTAATTTTGAATAAAAATTAGCTAATTACGTACTTAATTATTAAGTTCAAAACTGCGGGTAAGGGGCTACTAATAAAATTAATTCTAAATAAATAAAAAATTCTATGAAATTGTGAGAGAAATAGAAGATGTGTAAATAGAAGATTAAAGTTCATGGCAAAAATATTGTTGACATCTTCCTCATACTGCAACCCTCTAGAATAATCATATGGAAAATAAAGGCCGCTAAGTACGTGGAGGTCGTAATTGGCAGAGGCGCTGCAATACGTCAAAACTTGCAAAAAGCAGAGTTATAATATAATTAAGCTTTCCTCTATCTCTTTCTGCACCACCTGTCTTCTCTGTCGCTATAACTTTCCTAAAGAGGGTAACACCTATTTTTTTTAATGGTTTCGGAGTTATTCAGAAATTGGTGGCGAAAAAAAAATATTTTTAATGCGAAACAAATTTTTTTATTTGTTTTCAAAACCTTATAAAAAAAATTAAAACCGCAAATATTTTACATTTTTGTTCATTTTCAGAAAGCTAGATATGCTGGGAATAAAAAAAGTTATAATAAAAGGAAATCTGTACAAAAATCTTGATTTTATTCACATTTGAAGCAGATATCCCACTTTGACAAAAATTGTGTAATACATTTATCCGTATAGCACACTTGCATCTTATGGTTCAATCGCAAGGCCACACCAATTAAAGGAATTAAAAAATATACATAGTAATAATATAATATATGCATCCGATGGCTTGGGAAACAGTGTTGCTACAGAATGGAATGAAAGAGAAATATGAAAATACGAAATCTTTGCTCAGTAGAATCCAGTACGGTCGCTATTTGTGGAATATATGTGGGGGATATGAAATATATTGTTGGTGCTCTGTGAACTGGTACTTAAATTCTCATGCTTTTAAAGGAATCAAAACACTACCAATGAGCCTTTAGTTGACAGGTAGAAAATATTTTTGCGAGCACTGTGCATCAAATTAGGCTTAATAAACGTTTCGGTATAAGTCTTATACTATAAGACATGATCACGTGAAAAGTATATTTAAACGTCTAAGTGAGACCAAATAAGAGAAATCTTTAAAGCAACCACGTCCAAACACACATACACTGATATTTGCATTTGAGGTAAACAGCTTTGAAAGCTCTTAAATTTTTTCTTGTTTCTTTGCAAATTAAGAGCAAACATTGTTATCTGCTGGGTTGTTGTTGTGGCCGTTGTGCTCTCGTCGGTGTGAAAGCACAAAAGCTCTTTTGTAAAAGATTGCACATTGTGCATATGGCTTGGAAGCAGTGTGCACACTTCTACCGATATTCGGTAGATTCTACCGAATATGTGTGTGAATTTAACAATCTACCACACGGATGGAAATCATGGTACAATTGTACTTTTTATGGTACATTTTTGACCTCGTTGGTACCGTGGTACTACCGCTAGTTACTTGGTATAATTTAAAAATGCCAATGTTTCACTATAATATAATATTAATTTTGCCTATGTTGTCTTTAATATTTTTGTGTGTTTTATTTTAGATGGTGCATAACTTAGATTTTATAGTGCATGAAAATAACAGGCCTATTAATAAGAGAAATCCAAGTCTAATCTACGAATGTACCCTTATGAATGCAATATTTAATATTTTTTATGTTTTTTTTTGTTTTTTATGCTGAATTTTTATACACATTTTTGTTAAGTGCCTGCTTTTTATTATTTACTTCTGAATTTTTACACATTTTTTATGTTTCCATTCTTATTAGTAAATATTAAAAAAAAATAGTACCGCCATTGTCCAAAAAGTACATTTTGTTTTCACAGTTGGTACAAAATCCAAGAAGTCATTTTCCTTCCCTGATCTACCAATTCTACCGAACAAGGCCTGAAATCTACCGAATATTGAACGAACATTTTGATTAACAACGATGCTACAAGCAGTGATGCCAATTCAGCGCTTTTCACGCGTTTTAACTATGCCAAACGCGCTTTTTTCCTCTTAGCGCGTTTAATAAAAAAAGCGCTAAGTTAGCACGTTTTGATTAAAGTCAAAAATATCATTTCAGTTAAATATCATTTTACTTTTTTGTATAAATTTAAAAATTATCTAATATCCAAAATTTAACTTTTTTTTAAATTCGTTAATGATTCAGATGTTGTAAATAAAATTCTCTTGACTGTGGTTAGAATTAAAAACGCATTTTAATATTGAAATTGGCAAATATTTTGAAATTTCACAGCTAAAAATATGTACTCGTACTCGTGACCCAAAAAATGTATATAACTTATTAAGCATCTATTATTTTTGTACTTCAAAAAATCATTTAATTCGCAACACTATTCGACAGTTTATATAAGTTGTTAGCTTAGAATTTCGAATATTTGGAAGGCGAGTCTGATTCTGTATTAAATGATTTTAGGTTATTTAGGATATAATTTCGAAGAAGCAATATTGCATAATCTGAAAAGAGTTACTAAAAAAATTTAATTGTACTCGTATTTAGTATACATATATCGACTTTTATTCAAATTTAATTTAGCGCATAGGAAAATAGCGCGTTTTGAATATACATAAATTGTTGATAATGCTGCAACTTAGCGCGTTCTAGCGCGTTTTGAGAAGGTGCATAGCGCGTTTATGTTATAAATAGTTGGCATCGCTGGCTACAAGATCAAGTTGATCACACATGTGAAAAATTAATGACATGTATGTTCTTAAATGTGGAAAGCTTTCCGCGGAGAAGAGAATATGTTTAACGAATTGTTATTTAGGAATTTAAGTCGATATATGTGTTAATTGGATATTTTGCCACATAACAGTGCGGCCGCACAGCGGCCATTTTCTGCCATAAAAATCATTAAAACAGAACATAGAATTGTGCCTTGGGGTTGAAATATTTATTCCTCCCAATGATTTAATAATTTTTGCACAAAAGTTAAAATTCATAAATGGATCTTACATATAATCTTTGTAGTAGCAAATGTTTGTCAAATAAAAGTTATTTTAGTAGCTTTATAAAACCTATGTACAAAATCTGAATTCCTGTTATTTATGTATATTATTTTATGTATGCATATCATATCTATATAAAGGGTAAAAGGCAAATAACTGGGGATGACACTTCTTTTATTGGAAATGCTTTATTCTTTATGGCAGTTTAATTTCCAATCACATGTGAAGCTTTAAATGCGCTTTTGGAACCTGTTTAGTTTGATACTCCTTGCACTTACTCGTTATATATACATAAGTACATATATACAATAATTGAAATTTATTTGCTGGTAGTTTAGCATGTCTATATACGTATTTCATTGGCGCTTGAACCAAATCATCAGTAGACTTCAACCACAAATTTTGAACAGTCACAAACTCCTTACTTTACACACAGACTTTCAAAAACTATATGAGAATTCATAAAATAATAATATTTTTGAAAATCACAAAAGAAAAGATAAGCTTAGTAGGCTTTGAAACTGATTCAAAACCCAGCAAATAATTTATATTCAGGTGAAGGTGAGGTGAGGTTTGCGACTGTTGAAAATTGTGGTTGAAGTCTACTGATGATTTGGTTCAAGCGCCAATGAAATACGTATATAGACATGCTAAACTACCAGGAAATAAATTTCAATTATTGAATGTATACTTCTGACAATATGTCAAATAATAAATTTCTTTATAAGTACATATATTTTGTTATTTTTTATGTTTCTTTGAATTGTTATTTTTTATGTTTCTTTGAATAAAAAATATGTTCTACCGAATTTCATTCAAATCTACCGATTTTTTTGTCGATTCTATCGAATTAAAAAAAAAGTAAAGTGTGCACACTGCTTGGTAGTAGCTGCTTTAAAGACCTGTTCAAATCTAAGCTGGTCAATGAAGAGATAAGAGCATGGATAGGTTTCGAAAATGTATGTCACAATTTTCTTGGATATATAAGAGGTGCAAATTACGAAGAACTGGTACAAGAACTTCTTATTTCATATCAACAACTTGAATGCAACGTTTCATTAAAAATACACTTCCTGTTTAGATTTTTTTCCGTAGTTCCGTGTCTGGTGAACGTAGTGAAAGGTTCTACCGAGATTTTTTTTTTTGTAGAAAGAGAAGTAACACTCAGGCAATTAATGCATACTACTATTGCTAGGTGTTACCTTCTTTAGGAAAGGGATAGTGATAGAGAAGACAGGTGGTGAAGGAAGAGATAGAGGAAAGCTACATTCTTTTACAAATCTGCTTTTTGCAGGTTTTTTTTTAATAATGCATTGTTGCAGCGCCTCTCTGATGTTAAATGAGGCGTATAAATTTTTTGAAGCTGTGTTTTGTAGCCATTTTATTGATTATTTTACTTTGCCGATGATTCTGCTACACAACGAAGGAGGGCGCTCTGATCTTACATTAGGATTAGTATCTGCTGAAATCGGTATAGTTCAGTGACCAGTGACTATGCTTTCATCACTTGAACTTTCCTACAACAACTGATATAAAGGGACACTAATGCACATCAGAAAAATGCGTGGTGCTGTTTAATGACTGTTTGATATAGGGATTGAACGCAGGACCTTCGGTTTTGTAGTCAACGTGCTAACTACTTCAGCCAACGCCACCTTCAATATTGGGCACATGGAAAGAAGATATAACAGCAGGAGGATCTAAGAAATATTAACCGATTTCTGCTGGGATAAAAAAGCAGATAAAATGCATAAAAGAAAGCAGTCTACTGAATAGTAGTTGATTTTTCATCTTATATTAATATTTTATTTCATTTAAGATTTTAATTTATATCATAGAAGCCATTTGTCTGGAAGCTTTTAAACTTTTATCGTAATAGAAACGTATTTAATATTCCAATATCAGTATTTTATTTAAATAAGAAAATCTCAAAAGCTAAACGTGATGGAATCAATCTGTGAACATATTTGGTTTCAGAACACTAAAGTTCACTTAAATCACATAATGAAGCTTTTGCTCCCGTCTTTTTTTTAAATTTTTTTGAAGAACAGTGTTATTAACACTAACTGGGATTACTACAACTTGGCGTTAGTGAAACGTATGATTTCATAGACAAGTTTTTCATTATTACATTATTTTATTTTAACATAGCCAGAGCTTAAGTTAGAGGCAAGTTCATACTAATGCACAGAGGAGTATTTGAACCAAAAAGCTAGTTCAGATTGCTTGTGAAAAGTTATTCAGTGCCCCTAGATGAATGAAACGTTGTAGAAATATGTCTAGTAGTTCTAGGGTGTTCAATCTTGAAAACAAGAAAAATCAGACAAAGCGGAAAAAAGTTCCGCTCAGAAGAACTAGTCCCACTTGTAAAAAATTAAATTTATTTCTTAAATTTTTCCATACTTTTGTTTATCAAATGCAACTTTGAACGTCGGAGAAAGCTCAAAACTCTAAACTTGGTCACAGGAGACCGTAAGATGCCCGCTTACTTTTGTGGTCGGTGACAAAAATTTTATTTGCAAAAAAAAAGTACTACGTACGTATATATTGTCGGTTGGTTTCTGCTTTGCGGCACAGTATATTCAAAATACATTATGTCTGCAGCAAACCAGAAACCAACCGACGATATGTCTTAATATCTTTTTTTGTTTTTTATTATTTTTTATTGCTTTTTGTTTGTTTCGAACCGTGTTACACCACTATGCAAAATCTATTGACTGAGCAACGAACCAAAGTGGTAGAATTTTACTTTTCCAATGGGCATTAAATTTTACACGCCAGGCGTGACTTTTATCCCACCTTGTATTTTAAGGCTCACTTACCCGACTGTAATCTGATGTAACTGCAACGGTAGGAAACAGCTGATCGATATTGTTATGTGAAAAGTAATGCAAATGGTTATAGAGATGTAATGTAACGTAACCTACTTTTCATATAAAAATATCGATCAGCTGTTTCCTACGTACGATAAACAGCAACATGTGTTATTTGTGTTAAAGATTTTGTCATCGGATCCGTCAATTCACGATACGAATCGACTAATTCTACCATTAAGGTTTGAATTCATAATTCACTGACAACCGTGATAAAAGTATAACGAAATGTTTACGAGTAGTGCGTGTTGTATGCAATGGCGACTTTTTATACAGAAACACATAATTGTCTGTGCTTATTTTATGGTTTATCTCATAAGATAGATATCATAATTTCTTATAACAACGATATTCAAAATTAATCAATTTAAAAAGCTTTGTTTCTTTTAGTTTAGTTTATTCTAATTTTAATTATAATAAATTTAAAAATAATAATAGTAATATTTTTAAAGATTTTCTTAAGGCACAATGACATCTTCTGACACTATGTGCTCGTGTATATAAATTGTATTTCCTTGTAACTGGTTGCCTTGAAAGTGTTTACTGGGTAAGTTAAATTTTTTTTTTGTAATCTTACTCCGCCTGCCTTAAAATGTTGCAAATTTATATGCTGGTCATGACTCTGCTTATTTTATATTTTCTTTCTGCTCCTGCTTTTATTTGCTTCAAACAACTTCTGTAAATAAATCTATTTGAGAGGAAATTTAATAACATTTTAAATAATATTAAATAAAATCTGTTGAATTTGCTAAATCCTTTTTTCCTTAAACAAAAGGGTACACAATAAAATTAAAGATACACAGCTGGGGTCATTTCTTTTTTCATTCTGTTTTAGTTTATTTTTATGGCTCAATGACACTTTTATTTTCTGGCAAAGGGCAGATTTTTCTTCTTATTTTAAAGCTTTTGGCAACAGGGTTGATGTCCTTCCATAAATACATATATTTTGATGAGGTTAGGCAATATGTTTTATGTCTTCGTATAATTATTATAATAATACATTTGCTATAGATTATCATTTCTAATATTTATTACAAAAATCAACAAGACATTAAATAAATGGAAATGGAATAAAAAATATGAAAATTGTTTTTGTTCGACAGTTTTTATCATATACAAAAAATATGTAAACAATATAATATTGAAAGAATACATACAATTGGGGTATTCAGACGGTACTTATAAATTAATACGTTTTAAAGTAATAACAAGAAAAAATATAATGCTGTGAGCAACCCCTCATAATTTACAATTAAAAATATCCCAGTAAAAAAATTGGAAGTCATTCCAAAGGAACTACATTTTCATTGCATCCAAAAAATCGATATTTTTAATTTGCCAGTAGTTAGCAGAAAACCAAGTAGAAGTTTATTTTAGTCATACAAAACCTTGTAATTTCTCCATAGTTTTAAAAAATACTCACCAGAATTTAAAAAAAAATCGAATTTTTTAAAGAAATTTATGAACTAATTTTAGTCTAAAATTTAATAGTTATTTACTTAAATTTAAATGAAAACACTGTTTCGGGGTTAAATTCGTATAAAAAGAAAGGAATTGTTAAAATAGGTAACTATTTACCATTTTTCCTAGATGAAAATATTATCATAGAACACAAAAAAGGACATTTTTCTTAAAATCGCTTCCAATTCGGTGACCAGGCATCGAAAAAGAGAACTTCTTGCAATGACAACCCTATGTAAAAATCATTAGATCGGATCGAAATTTGCACTACTTCCAGATCGCAAACTCTACATTTTCATGACTTTTTTGGAGTGTCTTTTTTTACTGGGATTGTACTTAGTTGTATTTTGGTTTTAGCACCTTTGTACATCGCTTACTCTCTCCCCCTCTCAATTCCTTTGGAAAACTCTCACGTTTTTCTAGATGTAGTTATGACAAAGAATAAACATAGCTGAAAAAGTCTTATTACCAGTGATGGTATCTCTAAGAAGAGCAAAAGCACATTAAGCTGTTGCAAAAAGGGTAAAAAGCGGAAAAAATACGAAAAAGAGGGTAAAAAGCACCAACACTTTTTTTCATTTTAATACATTAAGCCATTTAAAAAAAGGAGAGTTTGGGGTGCAAAACCTCGTTATATAATTTCAAGTTTTTGCCTCAAAATATTTAATATTAATTATATTAATTTTTCAAAATGTTAGTAGTTATATGTTAGTGTTAGTCATTTGGTAAGTGAAGCTTAGGCCTAGATTAGGATAAAGATGTTACTGAAAAATCATTTACACATACAAAATGCATTAAAAGCAACACTTTTTTCTTAACTAACTTAAAAGTTTTTGTTTTTTTGCGATATTCACCCTTATTCCAGTTGTCAAAATTGACAGCACGTCAATACGATACCAAAAAATTGGGACTTGGCTACCTGTTGTCTAAAACAACTGACTGCTATTGACAACCGCATCCTGTCAATTGTTCTAGGATGATTAAATATTTGTGTAAGCTTTAACAAATGCTTATTGCGTACTACTATCAATCAAATATTATGCAGAGAATTAATTAAAGAGATATGCTGCTATTAGCGCCCAGTAAAAAAAGACACTCCAAAAAAGTCATGAAAATGTAGAGTTTACGAGCTGGAAGTAGTGCAAATTTCGATCCGTTCTAATGATTTTTACATAGGGTTGTCATTGCAAGAAGTTCTCTTTTTCGATGCCTGGTCACCGAATTGGAAGCGATTTTAAGAAAAATTTCCTTTTTTGTGTTCTATGATAATATTATCATCTAGGAAAAATGGTAAATAGTTACCTATTTCACCAGTTCGTTTCTTTTTATACGAATTTAAGCCCGAAACAGTGTTTTTATGTAAATTTAAGTAAATTACTTTTACATTTTAGACTAATTAGAGTCAATGAACAAAAGTGTGTTCATATAACGTTTACCCTAAGAAAAGATACCTGTTCCCCCATTCGAATCAACAATCAAAATATTCCTCAACATTCTCAAGTCAAATACCTTGGCATACACCTTGATCGAAGGCTTACATGGAAATATCATATTGACTCTAAGTTAACCCAAATGAAACTTAAATTGACTCAAATATATTGGTTAATTGGCAGAAATTCAACACTCAGCCTAGACTGCAAACTCTTGATATACAAGTCGCTTTTGAAGCCAATATGGTGCTATGGAATTCAGCTGTGGGGCACTGCTTCAGCTTCAAATGTCGAGAGAATCCAACGAAGGCAAAACAAAATTTTACGTTTGATAACATCTGCTCCATGGTACGTTAAAAACTCAAATATTCATCGTGATTTAAATATGCCACTAGTGAGTGAAGAAATTGCAAAATACGCAGGCAAATATTTAACTAAACTCGAGTCACATCCTAATCCGCTTGCCCGTAATATTTTGAGCTTTACTGGACACATCCGCTTAAAAAAAAGGGACACAAGGGCTCTTATACCCAACACTCCAGATGGGACTGCTTAAAAATACTTCTTTTTGATTACCACTACTTATGTATTATTTATAACTATCACTAAGCTTATGTCCGATATTGGTCGGGCCTAATAATTATATTTAGATTTAAGATTTGATTACTTATTGTTAGTTCATTTTTGAAGATACAATAAATAAAGATGTATATGAAAAAAAAAAAAAAAAAAATTTTAGACTAAAATTAGTTCATAAATTTCTGTCAAAAAATCGATGTTTTAAAAATTCTAGTGATTATTTTCTAAAACTATGGAGGAATTACAAGGTTTTGTTTAACTAAAATAATCTTATAATTGGTTTTCTGCTAACTGTCGGCATTTTAAAAATATCGATTTTTTGGAAGCAATGAAAATGTAGTTCCTTCAGAATGACTTCCAATTTTTTTTACTGGGCGCTTAAAAGTATTTTAGGTTTGTAAAATTAAAAATATTTTAATTTTACAAAAAAGCACTGTGAGTAATTGTTAAAAAGCACTGTAAATACCCGCTTTTAAAAAAGGGTATTAACCAAAATTTCGCGTTTATGAAGAGGCAAAAAGCACCAAAAAATACCCGAAACGCACCAAAATACCATCACTGCTTATTACTTTATGACCTTTTTGTTTGAGCCACAACAATTTTTTTAAACTATGTTAAAATGTTAAGACATTATGACACTTAGGACACTTAAGACACTGTTGTGAATACCCCAATATATATATATATATATGTATGTATGTGTGTGCGTTAAAATAATACAATAAGCGGTGAAAAGCATAAATAGAAAAAGAAGAAAAATACTTCCTAATGAAAAAGGAGAACTTTCTATTTGGTATTCTAGAATAACTACATGCCAATTTTTGATTATACATAAGGCCGCTATTGTTTGATAGCTGCTTTTATTTGTGCAGTTATGCTAATAGAAACGATTTCTTTCATTTGTCAAGTGTTTGTGTCAAATAGGAAATGCAAGTGGTGCTTGCAAAATAGCTTCATTAAAAAACGACTACTTAGTATGCTGCACACAACTAAAGCAAAAATTGTTGCGACCTAAACTTCTCTTTAATATCTTTCTATTCCGTTTATTTAATAATCACCACAGCGAAAAGCTTAAACTTTCTGGTTTTTTGCAAATCTACAGACCAAACGGATCTTTCAATTTTTCTTGCACCACTTACGAGCAGGTAACATTCAAATATATAATGAAGTTAAGTCTGGGATATATAGATCACCGACTGTGTCAGGGCGGAACAGATTCCTAGCAAGCTGAACATATATCAGTATAATAAAATTTTTCCTATTCCAACAAACTTCTTTCTTAAATATATGAACTTATTCTTAACAGTGAATAGTCAAAGGATATAAAGGGATGTTTGACACAAACAAACTACATACTTATGATGTTTTCCTTTGTTCTTACGTTGAAAAAAAAAATGGAACTGGAAATATAATGCCAACAAAAGAGCAGCAAAAATGTTTTTGTTCGGTGCAAATTCAATTCTCTTTGTACCGAAGTCTCTACAAGCATAATCATATTTATATGTCAAAATGATTGTTTTCATGTAGTCTTTTACGTTCTGATGTGAATAATTATTGTAAAAAAAACTTGCAGGTATATTTAATTTAAATTGATATGAGCTGCGTTTTTACTTTTTTTTTTACTATCTTTTAATGGATTGCATTCGCGTAAACATAATCCGCACAAAAACATAAATATGAAAAAGGTCAAGTTCATTTCCAAGATTTCGGCCAATAAATGTAGTGAAATAAAACTTTTGATCAAATTCTTGTTTGGCACAATACCTATCATTGAAATATTCTAAGCATTTTACAAATTTGTAATCGTAATGGTGTCATATAATTTCTAGATAATCTGCGTACTTGACAATATTTTTTCCGTTTTAAGGAAATGAACAAATATACATTATTCTCTCTGTTTTTAGAAAGGTAAAAATATTTGCCAAGTTAGCCGATTATCTAGAAATTATATGACATTTTTACGATTAAAAATTAAATTAAAGCAATCATTGCTACCAAAATATTTGAAGCTTGAATTTTTATTTAGACTATTATGCTTTTGTATTCATTTATTAACTGAACAGTTTATGCAAAAGTTGAAAAGGGGGCTTCATGAAACAAGTCTGAAATATTTGCGCAATTGCGCAAATGGCAATTTTAAGAATTCTCATGAAAAGAATTAAGAGTTTTTGCGGTTTTTTCTAGTTATAAAGCAGTATTTTGTAATTCAGACTGTTGGTATGTTAGTAAAATAGTTGTTTTTAACTTTCATCTAAAAAAATATTGTTTTCATTTACAAGCTATTCAATTTTAATTTATTTAATTTTCTGCATTTAGAACAAACAAGTGAGTCTTAGAAATTATTTTTTATTTTTATTTGCTAAAACAACTTTTTGCTTCGCATAAATTTAACACATTTTTATTATTTTTATTATTTTTCAATCTAAATTATTAGAGCTTGTGTTTAATTATGAAAGCATGCAAAATAAATAAATACATTCTTGTTGTAGCAATGTGTCAATATGTATGAGTGCTTATAAGTGTAATAAAATATTTTTGCCCCAAAACAAAAACCGACTTCAATGCAAAGATCTATTGGAAGATTTTCGAAAAAAATTATGGGACATAAAATTAAATTTTAATGGGCGTGCCTTCGCCCATGTTTGAAATGCAAGATTTTGTGTTTTTAAGAGTTCGAGGTGTGCGCAAAATTTCCTTAAAAATTGGTTAAGTACAACCACGTAAAATATTATATTAATATTTAATAGGCGTGCCTAGGCCCACTTTTTTGAGGTTAGGGTGTGTGCCACGTTTCGTAAAAATCGGTGAAATAGAAGCATGGGAAATATAATATTAAGGTTTATTGGGTGTGGCTCCACCCATGCTTTCAACTTCAAGATGAAGTCGTTACGAGAGCTCAATGTGTTGGGTAGCTTTGGTAGCAATTAAATAAGCAGAATATCATAAATCAAATTAAAACAATTTTAGGCGTGTCTTTGTCCACTTTTTACAACGGGAATAATGCGAATCAATACCCTCTTAGATAAAAAAGTTATTTTTACAATCGGTTAAATAAAATAAAGACGAATTGAAAACTCCCTCCTTTTTTTGAAGTCGATTAAAAAGACAGGCATTCCCTAAGTAGACATTTTTTAGAAGAATAGTTACTATTATGTGATTTTAAAAGGAAGACTTGTCCAAAATTTGCATTTAAAAGATTGAAGGATTCATAGAGACGTTTAAAAAAAATGTGCTTATCTACTTGTATTTGAAAAGAGTCGACACCCTTCTCTCCAACTAGTCTACTTCAATTTTCATCTGGCCTCTATTTTCTTGTAAGATACGAAGTTTAAGTTCCTTCATTTAATATGCAATAGTAGAGAATATTCTGTCATTGTCATTTGCATATTTAAAATATATACACAAGGTTTATTAAAACCCTAAAATGGTTGTAATATTCTTTGACGACATACCACCAAACATTTCATCTCCCTTCTGAATCTAGTCCCAAATTCCATTCATACACGTGTGCATATATCGTTAGCTAAAATACAAAAAGGCGTAACTAACAAAAATATAATTTTACAGGAGAAACAAAAAACTAAACAAAAAACTGAACAAACGTGTAGTTAAGTCCCCTTGTTATTTGTTAATAAAAGCGTCATTTTTGATCGCAGAAGTGTAATATTTTGTCAAGACATGTAGTTTAATGGCACTCATAATAATCAATCAAAAACTCGATTTTGAATTTTTTGTTAGTTACGCCTTGCCTTTTTGCATTTTAGCTGACGATACGTATGTACATATATATATGCACAACAATTAAAATATTGCTGTATTTTTTAAGTTGGTGCAACATTTCTTTACAACACTTACATAAAATATTGAAAATTACACAAACATTGCGTTGACTTCATGTTATGAATGCACGAGTAACTATTACGTTGCATGTACGCTTACCATACTTTTGTTGTTTGTTTGTCTAACGCTACATTTTTTTTTATAGTTTTATTATTAAGCTACATACTCGTATTTGCTGGTAGTTGTTGTTGTACTCACTGATGGTGTTGCATTGACGCAGCATAGTATTTGCTATTCATATTTAGAATATGTAAATTAATCAACTACTTCCACATAATTCGCCAACACAATATGAACATGAAGTGGTTTAGCTTAAGTACAGAAGCTTAAATGAATGGCAACATTAAGGAGAGTAATGCTAGGAACACAATTGGGACGAACGACGAATTTCGTCCACGTCGACGAATTTGTTGACAAGAGTTCGCTGCGTAAATTCGTCGTTTGAAGCACAACATATTTATTTATATTTGATAAAGTTGGTTGTTGTGTGCATAAAGACAGAGAGTGAGAGAGAGAAAATTGTTGTTTCGTCGTTCGTCGGCGTACAAATTAGAAATAAATCTATTTTAGAATTCGTCACGCACGACGAATTTCGTTGTACGGCGGTGTTGTGTTCATTTTCATATGCACACATGTGTTTTATTTTTTATGGCGAAAGTTCGCACCGAAAAATTCGTCGTTTATCCCAGTTGTGTTCCTAGCATAAGTCAAAACGGCTAATCCACGACTTGAGTGCAAATCCGATTCTGATATAATCAACGAGTTATGCGATTGACATAAAATTTAAAGACCGGATTCACACACGAGTTGAATCAACTCGTAGTTGAGCAACTTTTGAGCATATGGAAGAGAGAGGAGAAGATAATGAAAACGGTAGACATCATCTTTTATCTCTAAGCTAAAAAGTTGATCAAACGAAATTGTCGTGTGTAAACGCAGTCTAATCAACATAAATTTTATAAAAAAAACTTTTAATTTTTTCTCGCTTTAGAATTGAAATTCCGAAAATCGGAACATGTATTCCAAAAAAAGATTTTGAATGAAAATTATCTTATTGTCGGTATCTACATTGGTATTTAAATAACCTTCCATATATTTAGAAAAAAATTAAATCTAGTACAAATATAATAGTTGCTTTGTACTTTTGGGATTTTTTGAACAAACCATAAATTTCCTTTAGAAATTGTTCAGGCTTGGATTATAGTTGAGCAAGAACGGTAATTTTCTTTTACCTGATTTTACCTTAACATGTATTTTTCATTATTTTTCTTTCAAAGCCAGTAAAATTTTTTATATATTTCAGAAAGCATTTTTTTAGAAAAGATCACAGCGATCGTTATAGAGAAGAAAGGGGGTTAAAAAAAATTACTACATTTCTGCTTTCCATGGTATTTTTGAATTTATGGTAGCAACTTCAAAAAGGAATTAAGAAAAACATTTTCTAAAGGATCAGATCCTAGAAAAATTAGAAAATAAAACAAAATATTATAAACATCGAAATTGTGTTCTGACAAAACAATTTGTGTAAATGTATGTGATTGTATTTTTGGCAGGAAAACGATTCTAAAATTTAAATTTTTTGTATGTTTTTACATGTCGGATATAAATAACATAATACTTAAACGTGGCAGTTGTGTTTTGGTGTTAAAAAATGACATATATATAAGTCCATATTTCAAAATAATTTTTAGACCTCTATAAAAATAATTTAAAATATAACAATTTGACATCATAAACTCGAAATCAGAAAAATTTAACATACGTTGTTATTAATGAAAATCACAGAATTGTTTTTGTTATTCAATAAAATATTTTTGTTCGGGTAAATTCAAAGGTATTTAGGCATACTCTTATAATTACTTATATGACAATTAAAAGTCATCACTTTAATAAATTTCCCGGATAATTAACCCAAAAATCATAAAATTTTTTATGAGGTAATTAACCGGGGTTTACTGTGTTTACAAATAAGGTGTAAAATATTGCCAACTACTTTTGTTTAGTAAGAAATGTAACACATACTTAACAATGTGTGGCAATATAGGTAATACAGAGATAACAATGTGTGTTATCTACGTATAAACATGCGGGTGTCGTTGGCTGAAGTAGTTAGCACGTTCACTACAAAACCGAAGGTCCTGGGTTCGAGCCCGGTCTCTAACAGTCATTAAAAATAACAACACCACGCATGTTTTTGATGTGCATTAGTGTCCTTTGTATCAGTTGTTGTGAGAAAAATTCTAGTGATGCAGGCATAAGGTCACTAAAATCTACACCGACTTCATCAGATACTAATCGTAATGTAACATCAGAGCGCCCTCCTTCGCTGTGTAGCAGAATCTTCGGCGAAGTAAAATAATCAATAAAATGGCTCTTAAGTACAGCTTCAAAGATTTAATACGCCTCATTTGACAGCAGAAGCCGCTGCAACACTGCATTATCAAAAGGCGTGCAAAAAGCATAGTTGTAAAATAATAAAGATTTTCTGTATCTCTTCCTTCACATATCTGTCTTCACTATCCCTTCCATATCACCCTCTCTCACTTTCTTCTCTTCAACTAATAGGTAGCACAAAGCGTTCATTGTATTGGACCCAAGTGAGCTGGACTCTAAATTTTCGCAGTGCTGGTAATGAGCAGGCTGCTAACCTAACCTAACCTACCCGTACGTATAAACATTGAGTTGAGTATTTGCAAAAAGTTTTCTTTGCAAATAAGATGTGCGTATAAACGAGGTATGTGTTTATTCATCAACTATAGTAAGTTAATAGTTTCAAACCACTGTGCAGTTTCAATAGGCTCAAAAATTGGACGTCTATAAGTTAAACTGTAAAAAGTTTATTTATACAGTCAAATACCGATAATTCGTAATCGCAAGGGACCGGCAATTTCTTACGAATTATAGGGATTTTCGATTTAACGGGGTTAAAATAAAATAAATACGAATTAACGGGGTTTTTCAATTTAATTACTAAAACGATAAAAAAAAAGAGTTAGTACAGTAAAATCCCGATAATTCGTAATCGCAAGGGACCGGCCATTTCTTACGAATTATAGGGCTTTTCGATTTAGCGGGCCTTCGATTTAACGGGGTTGAAATAAAATATATACGAATTAACGGGGGTTTTCAATTTATTGACTAAATTTGTTGTTTTTGTAACACCGACAGAGTTTTATGCGTGCGGTTTGACATTTTTCTTTATTATTCGTGTAAAAAACTGATATTAAATAAATAAACACACAAACAAGCAAAAGCAAAAACCAACCCAAAAAAATAGCATTAAACAAAATATCATTCTTTTCATGTTTCTCTTGTTTTTATTACGAATTATAAGTGGTAGTTAGCAAACAATTACGATTTATAAGAGGTAAAGAAGATTTTATTTGGAAGAAAAATTACGAATCAGCGAGGTACCAAAATGTATGGAAATTTTACGAATTAACGAGATTTTTTCAAGGGACCGACAGTTTATTACGAATTATCGGGAATTACGATTTATTGGGGTACCAATTATATATCGAATATTCAAAATAGATTTTTTGATTGGTTATGATGTGATTAACCAAAATACATCTTTCCTTAAAATGTTACTCACATGTGTTGAAAACAACATATTATATTAATTTTTCAATTTGGTACTTAACAAATAAATAGCACAGAAAAAAATAATTTGTAAATACAATTAATTGTTTTGTTATATCAATTAAATAATAAATTGATTTTGAACCTACAACGATTTTTGTAAATACAATTAACGAAATTGTAAGTTAAAGGAAAATCTGAAACATATTTTCAATTAAATATATCAACAAATAGTTTGTTGAAATTTATTTATTTTTTCAACATTTATTTTTATTTGATTTTAAAGTTATTTCAATTAAAGTTATAGTTATATTAACAATGCGAATTGTTGAATTTCCGTACAAATTTTTATTATCATAATTGTTATATTAACAATTTTTTTTATACTATACACAATCACAACCCTCGAAACGATTTTTGGTTGTCTGCGAAAAACACTAAATGTCTTTGAGCGGAGTTGAACCGCAACATCAGGAGTAACAAGCTGACTTACTAACCTCTCAGCTAAAGAGCAACACTTTATTAGACACTCAAACAATGAATACACACACAACATGATTTCTTGTTTCTTCTGCATGTGGGCATTCCGTTATGATATAATTTAACAAATAATTTTGTTGAGTAATTTAATTTGTTATATCAACAATGATGATTGTTAATTTTTAAATTATATATTAACAATTTGTTTTGTTGGATGCATTTCGATGATATATTTTTCTGTGAGTCTTAAATATATGTATAAGGTTTTTTGTTTCTCCTATAAAATAAGAAAAATTTACTTACGGCCTTTTCGATTTTAGGTGACGATACGAGTACATATATACGAACTGAAAATGTCAATATTTAGTTTTTTGAACAAATCTTTCTTGCTGAAATTAGAATAACATTTGCAAGCAAACTATAAAACTATGCATTCCTTTACCACTCTGCCTTTATGGTTGCCATTCACTTGGTTTGAGTGGAGAGCGCTGCACAATGAAAGTGTTATAGAAAAAAGACTTTAAATTTATTAAGAATAAACTCTAGTTGGTTTATTTATTTTTTTTTTGCCATGTGGCTGGTTTTATTAGTTAATAAGTTTGTCAATAACAGCATTCATTATACTGGGTCAGTAGCAGCGATCATTTTCTTTAGTTTTATTATTTAATTTTGTTTTGTATTCGCATTTCATGAACCGTTCACAGAGTTGTGAAAACAATCAAGCAAAAGATATTAATAAAGTTTTTGTTAGACAAATAAATAAATAAAAAAAAACCACACTGCATTGTTCTGTATTCTCAAAAAGGAAGCAATTATTAGCAATTGCGTAAAACTGAAATGTGTGTCAGCTTTTGTTAAGCACTATATCAGCTACTAGCGACATATCGATTATTATGATAAAGTCAATTCATGAGTTCATGTTCTAGTTGGTAGATTTATATCAAATTAATTAATGCAGCTTGGGGCTAATAAACTGTTGTGTTTTGCAACATAATGGGCAGTTTGTCGGAATAGATGTTGATAAAAGCTTAATGGCAATGTCGGCAATACCATTATACATGCAAAGTGCTTTGGGATATTCCATTAATACAATATACTCGTGTTAGGGTGCATTATTTCATGACAAAAGGACTTTGTTGAAAATGTCTGAAGTCATAAAACTTTTAATTTACTTCAAATCAAACTTATGGCAGCAGTTTTGTGCTTAGTGGCATATTTCAGAGTCAAAGAAGTACATTTGGTATAAATATATAAAATACTCACACATTTGCTTATTTAAGGACTGATTTCTTGAATTTTTATACCCTTTACCACAAATGGAAAAGGGTATATATAGGTTTGTCATTCCGTGTGTAATTTCCATAATATTAATTTGCGACCAAAAAAATATATATATTCTGGGTCCTTATGAATAGCGAAGACGAATAAGCGATGTCCGTCGGTCGGTCCGTCCGTCCGTCCGGTGTACGTGAAATCGGTTTTCCGAAGCTCCCAGAAAAGCTAGAGACTTCGTTCTTGGACTGGTGTGTCAGAAATGGTCTAACTTAGATTGGTATTGAAATTTAGCAAAATTGAGCAGACGTTTACAGAGCTGGAAAACTTAAACTTCATTTTGCCATATAAAAGTAACTACCGAAAACAAATTTTTATTTTTTTTAATAAATAAATTTATTTTACACTTCAGTAAGACTAAAATTGGAATTTTAAATTAAAAAAATATAAAAAAATAAAACGACGTTTCCAGGGTTGGAAAACTAACTATGTCTAAAACTATGCAGGGCATTTTCTCGAGAACCGTAAGAGCTAGAGACCTGAAATTTGGACACAGTGTGTAGACCTTTGGCCGCTACAACAACAAACACATGAGAATTGGAAATTAAAGGGTGTTCCAAAACGAGCATCGAAAAATTTTAAAATCCCATGTAATATACATACAATTGTATATACGTATGTATATACACTTGAAATTTTTAAGGTTAGTGTATTTTTATACAGACTACAAAAATTAACACTAAAATTTCAAAAAATTTAAAATAAAGGGTGCTCCATCAGTTAAAGCAATTTGGACAACTTGCTGTATCTTGAAATTTTCAAAAACGGTAAAACTAAAAAATCAAAAAATTATAAAATCGCCAAATCGAAAAAAATTGCCAGAAACAAAAAAAAATCGCCAAAATGAAAAAAGCACCAAATTACAAAAATAATGTCTAAGACTAAAATAAATCGCGAATAACCGGAAAAATTGCTAAAATGAAAAAAAAATCGCCAAAATGAAAAAAAATCACCAAAATGAAAAAAAGTCCCCAAAATGAAAAAAAATTGCCAAAACGAAAAAAACCCCAAAAAACATAAAAAATCGCCTTAATGCAAAAAAAAACCCAAAAACAGGAAAAAATCGCCAAAATGAAAAAAAATCGCCAAAATGAAAAATATCTCCAAAATGAAAACAAAGCCTTAAAACAGAAAAAATTCGCCAAAATGAAAAAAAACCCCAAAATCGGGAAAAAATTGCCATAATGAAAAAAAATCGCCAAAATGAAAAAAATCTCCAAAATGGAAAAAACCCAAAAAAAAAATTGCAAAAAACCAAAAAAAATCACCAAAATGAAAAAAATAGCCAAAATGAAAAAAAAAACGCAAAAAAGAAAATAATTGCAAAAATCCAAAAAAAATCGCCAAAATGAAAATATCTCCAAAATGAAAATAAACCCGCAAAAACGGAAAAAAATCGCCAAAATGAAAAAAAGCCCCAAAACCAGAAAAAAATCGTCAAAATGAAAAAAATTCGCCAAAATGAAAAAAAATCTTCAAAATGAAAATAAACCCCAAAAATAGAATAGTATATTCTTTGATACTATATGTATGAACGTACGTTGGTAAAGGATATACAAGATTCGGCACAGCCGAATATAGCAATCTTACTTGTTTTTACATACATTCACATATATTTATGCACATATTTATTTTAAATCTGTGGTATTAAGAAATCAATAATTTTCATTTCATACCACATGGAAAGCCAGTCCATAAAAGCAAGCTACTTAAAAACAGAGTGAGAAGATCGACAATAGATAAATATTAATGTGAAATGGATTTTATTTTTATGCATTTAAGCACTACTGCAGAAATCTTCCTTATCATTGCTTTCATTAAAACATAAGCATGGTGCTTACTAGGGATGCCAATCGGGATCGATTTTCGGAAATCCCGGGATTCAGGATTTTCGGGATCCCGGGATTTTTCGGGATCACGGCATTTTTGAGATTTCGGGATCGAATTTTTTTTCGTAAAATAAATTATTTTTTAAAATAAATATTTTAATAACAATTTAATACATTTTAAAAGGTTTTATGTTCATAATTTATCATTCCACAATTGTCTATAATACGAGTATGAAATAAAAATGAAAAGAATTTTTCTCATCTATTTTTGAGTTGATTAATCACGTTTGATGTTAGAGAATTTACAGTGAAAACATTAACTTAATATGAAAACTTTGTTTTGTTTTCAATATAAATGTTTTATTACTATAATCTAAACCAAAACGAATGTATCTGTGGACTTTTAGCACTACCGCTTAAGTTGACTTATGAAAATTTTTAGATTCACTTTCATACAAATAAGTTGCAAAGCCAATATTTTTTTGTTAAGTATATATCTACTAACGTTTTTTTGATTGCTATTGATCAACAACATGTATAACTGTTGTTACATACATATGTATTTTTGACTAAAACTATTTATCAAACCCATGTAATTTAAATGGGTTTGATCTTAGGTTTGTGTCAAAAATGACCTAAACGGTCTTAGTAAAAAAGAAAATAATTTTGAACTGCAAGGTAAAAAACATACACACACACTCGAGCAGTTTTTTAGACAAAATACTCCGCATTATTCTGTAAATATTTCTCGCTTTTACGTCAACCCGACAACAAAAAGTTTTCACTTGCCTTGTATCAAAGAATATAAATTGTGAAGAATATAAATGATGATTTATGATTCCAAGGCTAATATGTTTCTTTTGTTTTCAAAATAATTCTAAAATGTAAATTGTAGCACCTTCGATGAAAATAACCGTAAGAAAGTAGTTTATTTATTTTGCTCTTACTGTTAATTTATAAGAAATATGTCACGAATAGTCATTAAATTGTTAAAACTGTACGTATAAAATTGTATGGGACTTTTAAATATTATAAAAAATACCATAAAATCAACGAAAATTTTAATTTATAAAGTTTTTTATATAAAAATTTCTAAGAAATCCCGAAAATGAAATCCCGGGATTGAATTTTACAAATCAAATTCGGAATTTGCTAAATCCCGGGATTTCCGGGTTCGGGATTTCCCGTTTGGCATTCCTAGTGCAAACACAAGTTCGAAGGACCTTTAATTCATTTAAGAATACCAAAAAATTTTCCGCTGTTTTAAATTCGTTTGGATTGCAGTAACAAAATTATTAGAAAGTTTTTCTTAAAATTAACATGTGTATGTACGTTGGTATAATGACACACTGATTGTGGATTTGCTAATTTCGTTGAGCAGCGCTATCTCATATTAACATGACTATAAATAAGGCTAGAGATGTACCTGATTTCGTAAAACGGTAATAAAACGGCTGTATACTTCAATAGTGCGACCAATTTTAGAACATGGCACATGAACACAATATAATATTAACCTCTTAAATGTTAAATTTGGATTTTATTTTTCATTTTGCCTTATGACTACTTGTTTTGTTATTCAATGGATTTCTGATTGTATAAAGATTCATATCAGTTTCAGTTGTAGGAAAGTTCAAGTGATGAAGGCATAGACAGTAGTCACTGTCTGCATCATCGCAAAAGTCTTTTAAGCCACCATCTACTTGCGAGAAAAAAATCTAACGTACTTCTTAAAGAACTACTGTCGGCCATTGGTGAGAATACTTTTCACATCATTCCAATTTGGTATTATTAGTGTGTTAACAAATACTGAACTTAAACGACGTAATATTGACGAAACAAAAATTCAAATATATGAAGAAAAAGATTTCCGAAAAATTGTGACAGAATTTGAAAAAGAATTAAAACAGGATTTTTAAATTTTAATTTCTTGGGATTTTTAGGATTTCTTAAATCCCGTTTTTCATATATAATAAAATTTTCAGTGTCATGTCAGTGTAACCTTGCTTTGAAATCTCATTTGTGTCCATATTATGCAATTATGCATTTTGCAATAACGTATTACAAAAATTCGATTACACACCAAATTTTCCTGAAAAATTAACAATTCTATTTACTTTTTGTTATATTTTGTGATTTTCATAAAACAGAAAATATAAAATAAAACGTCAAGTACACCTACCAACTTTTAATTAACATTACCGAATTTCAAACCAATTGAGAATTGCAGAGCACATTAAACTATGTACCACTCCCCAATCTTCTTACCCTTCTCACCAAGAATCACTAAAACAAAAAATGCAAGTATGGACAGGGACTTTAATGCTACAGGGTATTTTGAGTGGAAAATAGGCATATATGAAAAGAAATTCTATATTAACCCTATATTTTTGCACATAAAAATTAACTTTAAGGAGCAGAAAACAGTAAACAAAGACAAATATTCGGTATTGAGGTACACCGCGTGCCAAGTGTAAACTATGCCACAAAATTTTAAAAACAAATGCCGGCTCTTCAAAAGGCCTCTTAGGTTCTTCTAAGGTTAGCTAAATGAAAGAAAAATTCTTTAAATTAATGTTTTCGCAATGTTTTATAAATGTACACATGTACGTACATATGTAAATACAGATTCATATGATTAAACTTCAAGAATATGATCGCGAAAAGCCACAAAGAAAAATTAATATTAAAATTGAAATGAAAATTTTATTAAAAAAATAAAAAAAGAATTCAACACGTTTTGTGCTTCTCCTCTAAAATAGTAAAAATGTTAGTTAGTGTTTCACGTGACGATGTATGTAGATTTCCTTCTTATAATTTTCGGGATTTATGTAGATTCTATGTATATCAAAATACCGAACTCCGGGATTTAAAAAATAAATCTCTTTGTTTGAAACGTTTATACATATGTACATATGTTAGTATTGGGAACCCCCAGGGATGGTTCGAGGGGGTGTGTCACTGGCATAAGTAGCTCGGGCCTCCAAAATTAGTGGGGGTCGGTCATACATTTTTACTCGATTGAGGAACTATAAATGGGTCTAAGAGAGATTTTTAAAAATTTGACACTTCAAGAAAACTTGACCTTTCGGATCAAAGGTCGGGACATCAAAATACGTTTTAGAGGTATGGTTTCTTCGGCAAAGTTTCTTATTTTGATCCCTAGAATACGATTTTCCTTGTAATTTGAGCGATGCCTCCATACAAATCGACCCGCCTTAATATATATACGAGTATATATATATGTATGTATATTGTATATATATATGTGTATGTGTATTTTCCCTTTGATCCAATAATCAGCATAGTTAGGGCCTGTAACTTTGGCGCTTTTAAGTGGATATAAAATCAATAAAATTACGTTTAAAACGGGGTTAATTCGCCAGAGCTTTATAGTATGTAGTTTTCAACATCGTTTGCTCGTTTTATCATTGTTTTTTTTTTTAATATAGAACACATTTTGAATAAATTTTTTATATTCTTCATTTTTTAAAAAGCCTGTGTTGTACATTTTTCCACAAGAATAACTAGTTATTGTTTTTTTCTATTTTTTTTTTTTTTTGTTCTTTGTTGGGTGGTGTTAAGTCATTCATTCAGCCAATTCAGTCAGTCGTCCATGATTGATTTAATTTGTGTATTCACTTTTCAATTTTGCATTTTTTCTCCCCACATTTTCGTTGATTTAATGATGAGGATATGATTTGCAAGAAGAAACTCGGTTGCCAATTTGATGCTGATGATGATGTCGGCCACTTGCGCTGCTGATGTGGATGCCATTTTTGTTATCAATATTTTAATACACTGTTCCATAATGTTGGGCTAGTATTTTGGAATTCATTTGTGCAGAAGCTGGTCTGTTTTTAATTGACAGTCAGAAATAGGTTGGAAAAATAAAATGTATTTGTGGTCATAAGGAAAAAGTGCTTAAGTCATATTTTACTGTTTTGTAGCAGAGCACTTTTAAAGTTCCAATTTATTTCTTTTGCGTTTGAAAATTCCATATGAGATTATACACAGAAAAAAAATAAACAGCAAGTCAATGCTGTAATTCCTGCAAAATTTAATAAATATGAAGATTACAGGGCTGGTATTAACCCAAAACTAGATTATCTCGACTTAAGCACAGATATACATATGCTCATATGCATGTAAATATATGTAAGTATGTACTAAAACTGAGCACAAGCTATGAAAAAGTTCACAGCATTGTATTTTTTTTTCAAAAGCAAATACTATTTGTAGTTTGAAGCAAAAATAGAGAACAGGGAAACAACAAACACGCCAAACAGTTGAATAGACAGTTGTGTATAGTGTGAAATAATTTTTTTGTGCACTTCATAGTGCACCATACTTCATTTCAGAAACTCAAAATTTCATAAAATATTAAGTGATAATAAAACTTTTTGCAATTATATTGATTGCGAAAGATATTATTTTTATTTTATTATTTATTTATTTTATTTTTTGCCTTAAATTAATAAATTATAAGACTTAGAACAGTATCGTATGCGAATTAACACGATCAAATAATCTTGTTTGTTTTTTCTGTTACACATACACATATTTTACACTTGTATTTTAAAATTGTCATTCGCTGTGCACTAGTGAAATATGCTTTGGCACTACAATAACTAATGCCCTCGCTTGGCAGATAAACAAATGCTGTTGATAAAATTGAATACCAGTTTTAGTGTTCTCACAAAATCAAGAGCACTAAAAAGAGAGAACAATTCAATACTATACATCATGAAGACTAAGCAAACAAACATCTTGTGCACAGCTCTAGTATGTACATATATATATTTTTTCTGTGGAATGGAAATGAATTTTTTTTGAGTTGATGAATATTTAGGGCCTAATTTATAAAAAATATTTTGATTTTATAAAAGGTTTATAAATCAAATTTCTATAGAAAATTTGTTTCATAAACTATACAGAAATATTTTTATGAATGAGGCAGTTAATCTAGTTAAAAAATTTTTAATTTATTTTTTAACTTACATATTAGATATAAGAAATAAATTTTGATATGAGTCATATTAGGCCTGTAAAAACAATATTCAGTAAAGATTTTCATAGTGCTCTTTTAATTGCTTACAAAATAGTGAATGGCAGTTACTTAATTAATTATTTATTTTTTGTTTATTCCCCGTAATGAATAAAATAAGGCCTTATTTATTTATTTCATTAGTACTTATTTTAGTTCTTTCCAGTTATTAATGAAATATGTATGTATGTATTAAAGACAAGATTAGCAGGACATAAAACAGACCAAAGGTATAGGAATATTAATCCACATAAGACAGCTTTATCTTCACATTGTTTAGATTTAGATCATT
The DNA here is from genome assembly GCA_944452675.1 of Tachina lurida. Lineage (NCBI taxonomy): Eukaryota > Metazoa > Arthropoda > Insecta > Diptera > Tachinidae > Tachina > Tachina lurida. The sequence goes on from OX101755.1 coordinate 71,438,848, forward strand.
ATCCAGATTTTGATAATACTTCAATTTTGAATACAGAATCTAATTATAAACGTAGGTATATGTTAGAAATGTTACACATTATAGATGTTCCAACAAATCAGAGAATTAATTTCAGAACAGATACGGCCAATGTTGCGCAGACTTATAGATATTTATTACATAAAAATAAGAATTTTTTTTTTTTTGAATGCATGATTTTTTTATTTATTGTATCTTCATATATGAACTAACAATAAGTATTCAAATCTTAAATCTAAAAATATAATTAGGCCCGACCAGTGTCGGACATAAGCTTAGTAATAGTTATATATAATACATAAGTAGTGATAGTCAAAAGGAAAAAAATAAAGTATTTTCAAGAAGTCCCATCTGGAGTGCTATGAATAAGAGCCCATGTGTCCCTCTTTTTTAGGCGGATGTGTCCAGTAAAGTTCAAAATATTACGGGCAAGCGGATTAGGATGTGACTCGAGTTTTGTTAAATATTTGCCAGCGTATTTTGCAATTTCTTCAGTCACTAGTGGCATATTTAAATCACGATGTATATTTGAATTTTTTATATACCATGGAGCCAATGTTATTAAGCGTAAAATTTTGTTTTGCCTTCGTTGGATTCTCTCGACATTAGAAGCTGAAGCAGTGCCCCATAACTGTATTCCGTAGCACCATATTGGTTTCAAAATCGTCTTGTATATTAAAAGTTTACAATCTAGACTGAGTGAAGAATTTCTACCAATCAGCCAATGTAGCTGAGTTAATTTCAGTTTCATTTGTGTTAGCTTTGAGTCAATATGGGGCTTCCATGTAAGCCGTCGATCAAGGTGTATACCAAGGTATTTTACGTGTGAATGTTGAAGAACAACTTGATTGTTGATTCGAATAGGGGAACAAGTATCTCTTCGCAGGGTAAATGTTACCTGGACACACTTTTGCTCGTTTACTTTGATTCTCCATAAATTTAACCATAGTTCCAGTTGTGTAATATGTTCTTGTAGATATCGGGAAGCCTCGTGAGGGTTTTCGTGCATACTAAGGCAGGCTGTATCATCGGCAAACGTAGATGTATGAATATTGCTGCTCAAAGGCATATCACAAGTGTAAATCAAATACAAAACTGGCCCCAGTATGCTCCCCTGTGGCACACCGGATGATATAGATTCGGACACACTCATGAAGTCTCCTTCCACAACCGTAAACTTCCGGGTAGTAATATAACTTTCTAATAGCTTCAGAAAATTTATTGGTAAATATGATTTCAATTTTAAAATAAGACCTTCATGCCACACTTTATCAAATGCCTGAGAAACGTCGATAAACAGCGCAGAACAATACTTCTTTTCTTCAAATGTTCTTCTTATAAATTGAACCAATCTATGAGTTTGTTCGATGGTGCTATGCTGACTTCTAAAACCAAATTGATGGTCCGGTATGCACCCATTACTAACTAGAATTGGGGACAATTTTGTCATGAGCAGTTTTTCGAAAAGTTTTGACATTGTTGATAGCAGACTTATTGGCCTGTATGACTCAGCCTTGGTAAGGTCTTTGCCCGGCTTTGGAATCATTTTAACTTTGGCAAGCTTCCAGATATTTGGAAAATACTCCAGTCGTAAAATGGCGTTAAAAATAAATAATAGGATTCTAATTGCAATACGAGGCAACTTTATTAGCATCTGGTTACTAATTCCATCAATACCCGGAGCTTTCTTCGGGTTAAGTTCAGCAATTACTTTTTGTACATCACACGTTCTAAATTTTATGGGTCGAGAGGGTAGCGCCACTACATTCGGCAAATCAATAACACCAGTACACGAGTTAGGGGTAAATACTGATTTTAAATGCTCAGCAAATAGTTTACCTTTTTCAGTATCGCTTCTTGCCCAACCCCCTGTAGATGTACGCAGAGGTGGTTTAAACGCAACAGGTGTTTTAAGCTTTCTAGCAGCGCGCCACAAGGAGTAATTAGATGCTGGTGTGGCATCAAGACCTTCCAGATAGTTTTTAAAAGATGCAGTTTTTTCAAATGCAAGCAAGTCTTGGAGTCGTTTAGTGCACTCTTTAAATCTGATTTTATGTTGTGGTGATCTGTGCTGTTGCCATTCCCTTCTAGCTCTTCTTTTTTCACTTACAAGACGTTCAATATCCGTAGAATAAATTCTATTAAATCCAGTCTGCGGGTAGGAAGTAGTCGCATGTTCAGCAGCCTGTTTTATATTTTTGATAAGATTGCCAATGTTAAATTCAATATCTTCGGATGTTCTTAGTATAATGTTTTCCGTACAATGAGTACTGAGATATTTTCTGAACCCCAGCCAATTAACACGGTTGATCGTCTTCACATACGGGTGAGGTAAGTCACTACTTAGTGGGCTACAAATTGTAACGATCGTGGGAGAGTGATCGGAGGAAAGATCTTGAGACGCTTCAACATGAACTAATTCCCTAGAAATATTTTTCATGACTCCAAAATCTATAACATCCGGAATTTTTTGTATGTCCGTAGGCCAGTAAGTGGGCTCCCCACTCGAAATGACGTCCAAGCCCATTTTTGAAATTGTGTTGAACAATGCCCGACCTCTAGGTGTAATAAGACGCGAACCCCAGAACGTATGTTTTGCATTGTAGTCGCCAGCTGCTACGAAGCAAGGGCCAAGGGATTTGTAGAAATTCTCGTATTGGTCCTCAGTAATTGCGAACCTAGGAGGGGAGTAAATTGATGATATGACAAAATTAGTGCAAAAATTTTCGATACAAATATTCGTTGCTTGTAAATGTTCTTCGCAAATGTTGTCAATAATATAATGCTTGAGTCTTGACTTTATTAAAATTGCTGATCCACCGCATGCTCTTCCTCTCGGGTCCTTTGAATCATATAAGGTGTAGCCATAAATTTTAAAAAGGCTTCTCGAAGTCAAATGAGTCTCAGAGACCAACATTATATCAATATTTTTTTCCGTGAGGAAGTGCTCAAGTTCATTTTTATGTTGGCGAATGCCGTTTGCGTTCCAGAAACATATTGTTAACGTGTTCATGGCTTATTAAGTATTGCTTGAAGCAGAGTATTCTGCATTCGCAGCATTTCTTGCATCATGCTAGTCATACTTGTTGTAAAATTGTTTATAGTTTGCACCAGATTTTCAATAGTAGCTTCAAGGCGATTAAAATTAAAGCCTGAGTTTGTATTTATTGAAGTATTTGGCCGTGAAACATTTTGTGTGGGAATAGAGCTTGTTTTTGCAGCATCGGCATACGATACACGTGAATTAACTGGTTGGCTCACTTGGGCAAGAGTGGCGGAGTAAGTGTTTGCTGTTTGTGCTGGAGCTACTTTAGGTTTTTGCCCCATTGTCTTTTTAACGAAAGAATATACACGACAACCTCTGTAGTTAGCAGTGTGATTTTCTCCACAATTACTGCATTTTTTGTTACTTTGATCTTTCGGTTTATTGCAACTAGCAGTACCGTGCAATTCACCGCAAATAACACAAACTGTAGGTAATTTGCAGTAAGTTTTTGTGTGGCCATATTCTTGACAATTATGGCACTGTACGGGTCCAGAACGCTTGTGTGGTTCTTCAACTGTTATTTTTCGGTATAAAAGATATTTTAAATTATAAATTGGGTGCGTCTCATTTTTTCTCAATTTTATATCATTCGGCTCAAGTTCAACGCGAAATAGAGGCTGGGGGATCTTCTCCCTATTTATTATATTTGAAACATTTTTTACCTTGAATCCCTGGAGGACGAGTGCGTCTTTTATTTCTTCGGGAACAACATAAGAATCTATGCCCTTCAATACGATCTGCAGGCCTTTAGCACTCTTGAGCTGGTATGTGTAGAAACTTGTTTTATTTTTTTCAAATTCAGAAACCATTTTACGGAAATCTGTTTCGTCATAAATTTGAATTTTCGTTTCATCGATATTGCCACGTTTTATTGGAACAATGTGAAATTTTTTCTCACCAATGACAGAAATTAATTTCTTAATAAGAGCGTTTGAATTTTTTTCTCTCAAATATATTGGTGGCGGCTTGGAGGTTTTTTTCTCAGATATATCAGGTGTGTCGTTGTCATCTTGCAATATTTGAAAACGATTAGTGGAGGATGCGCTGTTATCCCTAGATACCTTTGAAGCAGATGCAATTTTATTAGAATTTGGGCTTCGCCCGCGCTTTCCCACCATTATATATCGGTCCATTCCGACTTGGACCTTGGGTTTTGGGCTACTCTTATTTATATTGACAATTTGGGTAAGTGATGAACACGAGCCTGAATCGGATGATATCGCTGATTTAAATGACGAAGTAGTAGGCAACTGTAATGTTAACAAATCACTAGTTGACATTGGACAAAGCGAAGTTGATCGCTGACGAAAAATTGGCTTAGCCGTTAAAAAAAGTCTGTCATCAGGTTTTTTATTTATTTTGTTTATATTAAGAGCATCAGAACTCACAGTAAGTATATCATCAGATTTTTTATTGTTATCATTAAGATCATCAGAGCTCACAGTAAGATAGGCATTTCTGCCGTTATCACTCACTTCACAATTATTTGTTTTTGAGGTACTCATATAGAGTATTCCTCAAGGGCACTTTGTTAGTGTATTCCTCAAGGGCACTTTGAGTTATTTTGTTTACGGTTGTTTTTGTTTTATTTTTGTTTTAGTTATTACTGTCTATGTAAAAAAATATTAGCAAAGCAAAAAAAGCTTATTTATCAAAGTTAATGTACAACGAATATTATGTACTACAAATATTTTTTTGTATGATTTTTTTTATTATGTATGTAAAAAAAAATCCGCTAATACGTCTGTTCACTATGAAGGTACAACGAGAACTCTCTAAAAAATAAGAATAGGGTTTAAGAAAGAAACATACAACAACATAATTATTTTTAATGATATTCTTATAAACATTTTTTATAAAAAAATAAAATAATTAAAAAAAGTTTAATTAATTAATGTTAATGTTTTTTGTATATAAAATTAAATAATACTTATTTCTTCTATTTATTATTAAAAATTATAATATACATGTATGTTATAAACTTTTTTCAACTCATATTTTGTAAATATTCATTACAACATTATTCAAAAATTTTTAAGAAACTCAAAGACACAATGTTATGTAAAGGTATTAAAAATATGTATTATCATTTCTAAGAACCTTTCCAAAATTCTATATGAACAAATATTACCAAAACTATTTAAAAAAATTGTAAAAATAATTTTTTATGACACACTTTGTTATTTAAAAATTTTTTAAAAAAATATTTTTTATGACACACTTTATTATTTGAAAATTATATACATAATTAAAAAAAAGGAAAAAGAAAAAACAAAAAAACAGAAAAATCAAAATACAATATACTATATCCTGAAGAAGTAAACCGAAGGTTTACGAAATATCGTAATAATAAATACAAGAATTTAATAACTGACCTAAAGCTCGGAAAAATAGTTTAATTTTCACAAAAAAAAAAGGTCGAAAAATTAGATAAAAATATTTGTATGTATGTATAAACAAAAATTATTGATCGTGAAAATTAGCTTTGAAAACAAGGACGATCAAGACGATTGATTTTACGTTTAACTGATAATATTTTTTGTTAAAAAAATGTTAAGTATTTATGGGCAGTATGTATCAATCCAATAATTTTTGAATATTTGTAGGCAAAAATTAATATACTTTTGAAGGTAGATTTCTAAGGTGTTCCCTATAGTTTTTGTAAATCTCAAACAAAACTAATGAATTATTCAGTAAAATTTTAAGAACTTGCGACTGGAGAGTACATAATTTTTTTTTTTTGCATTCTGGTAGGTAGTTTTTGGTAAGTATTTATCACAAGTATTTATGGGCAGTATGTATCAATCCAATAATTTTTGAATATTTGTAGGCAAAAATTAATATACTTTTGAAGGTAGATTTCTAAGGTGTTCCCTATAGTTTTTGTAAATCTCAAACAAAACTAATGAATTATTCAGTAAAATTTTAAGAACTTGCGACTGGAGAGTACATAATTTTTTTTTTTGCATTCTGGTAGGTAGTTTTTGGTAAGTATTTATCACAATTTTAATCAAAACCAAGGTTGTCAAATATTTGAAGGAAAACATTTTAATTTTTTGGCTAAAACATAAAAACTCTTTTTTTTTTTCGTGAAGTTACAATATATAGGCAAGTATGTACGCAGATAGATACGCTTTTTTCAAAAAATTTGTCTAAGTTTGACTTTCAATCAATAATTTAATTTACTTCTATTGAATAGTAAAAATTTTTTCAATTTCGTTGCTTTTTTCCAGCCTTGTAACTTCCATTACAAATTTTAGCTAATATTGGCATTTTATAAATTTACTTAAATTATAGGAAAAAAAGTACAATTGTGTCCAATTTTCTCATCCCTGATATACGAGTGCCTACACAAATAATCTACATATCCTTATACCTTAAGATAGAAAGGCCCTACCTCATTATTTTTTTAAATCGAGATTTTAGCATTTTTCGATACGTTCTTCTATCGAAATATACAAAACACAAAAATTCAAAAAAATAACGAGTTAGGGCCTTTCTATATTAAGGTAATAATATGCACATACTTCTTCTGCATTTAAAGCAATTATTGTAGAGCTTAATGATTGTATTTCCATTAAAAAATTTTTTAACAGATTTTATCCTTTCATCGCATTTCCTGCATTATACTTTTACAAGTATTTCCTTCAAATCTTCTCCCTGATTTTTTACTCCAGTTTTAGGTCGTTGTTCCCTATTAAGAGTAAAAAGGAAACACTTGCCAAGAGCAGGCAGCCATTATAATGAAATTAAAGCAAAATACTATATAGAAAATAATAAAAATAATCTTCTTTAAAAAGGGAATTGAGTAATTGTAATAAGTTTTCTAGCTCTATAAACAGGCAGCAAAAGAAAGAAAACAAATATTAAAACAAGGAGTTATAAAAATAAATATAATTACAATCAGCAACAGAGAAAAATATAATAATAATAATAATAACACACAGAAAAGATAAACGATTTAACAACCATATAATTGCACACCCGGTATTTAACAACAATATGACACCTAAAACAACAATAGACGGAGCCAAGGTACAATAGGATTTTTATTGAATATAAAGAGGGAAACGTGTAACAAATAGAATAAAAGAAACAATTCACTCCTTGCTCCTACGATGAAAAAAATAACACAATGCAGCAGACCAGTGAGAAGGGTGTTGGGTTCGAATTAAAAAAAAACCATCATCACTCAACACACAAACACACACACACACACTCACACAACAACACCAGGAACAAAATAACACAACAACTTTTACTGTTTTAATGGCCAGACAATGAACACACAGAAACACCTGAGGGATATGGATGTGTACAATGTATTTAGTTGCATAAAAAACTCTAAAAAATATCCTTATGGCAGGACTGATGGCAACGAGTTGAAGTAACAGCGTTAGTCAACAAACTTGTTGATGATGGAGGTGGACGATTAAAAGTAAAAGAATTGCAAATGCTTGGTTACATTGCCAGAGCCAGCCACTATCGCTAATTGCAACTTAATAATTTTTTTTTCGTTTACCTCTTGACAGTTGAGCAGTAGCAGCCAACAAGCATAAATTAAAATGTTAAAAAGTACAACAACAACAAAGCAACAAGAAAAGTAACAAAAAGAAGTTTTAATGCTCAGTTGTAAAACAAAACGGATGTAGTGTCAAAACAATATGGCGCGGGTGTTAATTTGTCGGTTTCTAGCTTGTCTATTTGCCTGTCTGTCTCTCTGTCTGTCAGACAGCCAGTGCTCTCCGTTTGTTAATTTAAGTGACTTAAGTCGTTAATGTAATATTTGCACACAGTCTGATGCTCAACATAAAATTAACAAATCCCTAAAGTGTCAATTCATTTTATGGTAAAAATACGAAAAAAGACTCAAAACAAGGAAATACCAAAACACTTTTGTTGATACAGAGAAAAAGATGCTAAGAATTATTTAATATTTTTTTGGTGTAGGTAAATTCTTAAAGAGCTCAGTGCTGTCTATTGGGTATGCACTGTTTGATGCAAATGGTCTTGCGTAAGTGTAAATGCAAAACGTCGCAGGGTTTCTTTCAAATCTAACAGCAAAATATCAGTACACACATAATCCAAAGAAAAGCCACACTATTTTACATTTACACTTACGCAAAACCAATTGCATCAAATACCGAATATCGCCAATGTTTTTTTTTAATTGGTCACCAAATAATAGCTATTACCTTCAAAAGGAAATTAAAATTAAATAACTGCCAATTATTTTTCCCTAATCCTAAATTGAATATTTACAAATAAAATATTGTTGGCCCTATTTATATTATGAAAACTTCTTTGGCTGTCAAACTTTTCTTGGGCTTCTTTGGCACCGATTCACCTCGAGAAACCTACTGTTCTTAATGCTGTTTCTGGTGTGATGTGGTGAATCCACGTTTTATCTACGGTTGCAAAATGCCACAAAAACTCGTCCATATAGCGGTTGAACAACGCCCAACACTCCAAGAAAGTTGTCACACGATTGCGTTTGTGGTCGATTGTGCGCAAACTCGGAAACCATCATGCGGAAAGCTTTCTCATACGTAAATGATTATTCAAAACCAAAAAAAAGTCAGCCAATGTAGTAAAGTAAAAAAATAAAAAACATGTTGATTATTGAGTTCTTGTTTCAACTTTGTTATTTGTTGAACTTCTCATTTGTTTAGATGAAAGTTTATAACATAATAACTCTAGTTGTTCTAAGATTTTTGGGTAAAGGTTCCCTGATGATCTGCATTAGCAACAGTGAAATGCGCATAGGATCCAGCTAAACCCCTCAATAATCAATTTAAATGTATTTTTAATAAAAAAGTTATTTTACTAATTAAGTAAAATAATTTGGGATTATTAGTGCGTTAATAAACGTTAAACTTAAATAATATTTTTTATTGCAAAATACAAAAGAAAGTTAAAATCCTTTACTTGCCAAAGGTTTTTAAAAAGGATGTCTTCCTTGTGATTTTAAGGAGCAGCGTCCTTGGTTCACCGAAAAGAGCAGGGCACGGTTGGCGAAAGGTAAGATGAATAGTGCTAAAAGGACTGTTGCATGACGAAACTCTTCTCAAAGGTTTCGCGGGATTTAAAATTTAAGGTGAAAAAATTAGTTACAAAAAAGGCAGAGTGCACGTCTACTGGAGGCGGAATTAAATAAATAAAAAATACTTAGCACCTTGGAAGAAGCTGAGGCAAATCTGTATCAATTTCAGAAGCAACTAAACCCTGAAGGAGCTATTCAGAGAGTGCAATTTATTGAATGTAAGAATTAAGAAAAAGGAGTGGTTCTGCCTTATTAATCTTTGTAACACCAAGTTTTTTATTTTCCTCATCATTCAGTTGAGAAATTCAAACAGGAACAAAAAACATTTTAGTAGTTTAAAGTTATCAGAAATTTTTTTATAAAAACTGATTTGATTTAAAAAACGATAAGCAATGGACATCGTTACATTTGCTTTTATGAAATAAAAGTTTTGTTTCGAATTGATAACGACGTCGATAAATGGAATAAGGGTAAGTATTTATTGGTTTGAGTAATAGTTTTATTTCGCAAAAATAATGTCACACTATTATATCTTTTTTGTTTGTTTTGCAAACAATGCAATGATTTACTATAAAAAAATTTTTTTGCTTTCGTTGTTTAAGAAAATAGAGGTGCATATAAAATGTTTAAGAAAAAGTTAAAGTATTATCATCTTCTTTAGGCGCCAATAAATTTCATAAATATTTCCGAAATCGCACTACTTGCCAAAAAATCTGTCACACAGTTACATTTTTGGCTTACATGTCATATTTGACAGATTGCCAGATTGCCAGATTGCCAGATTGTGTGGGATACTGAATCACGGTCTTTATAAGCACAAGAAGAAGAAATTCAGTTTTCATTTTCTTCTCAAATCGCGGATTAGTCTGCTATTAATGGCTGTCAAACAGGCACTAAATGACTCAGATTGTTCAAATTTTAACACGAGTCAACTCACAGGATCAGTTGTTGACAGAAGCAGTGCTGATATTTCAGTTAAGAAGCGGGAGATTCAAACAATCAATGACATATTGACCCGAACTCGTATTGTTAGCTCGTTCGCCACTTCAACACCAAAGCTACCGATAGATTTACATTAGAGTGGCCGTTAATTGTATGGATACTTTTTTTTTATTTCTGCTACTCTCACCCCCCAAATCAGTTCAGTTTTATGTAGAAAAAAATACAAAAAAATTTCGTAGCGATAAGTTGCATTTTAGTTGTTGTTGGCCTTCAAGCCCATTTTTCAATGTAATTTTTTGCATATGACTATCTTTTTAAAAAAAGCATTTTACAAGAAAATGATGTATGGCAATATTTTAGCTCTTTAAGTCAACAATATTAGTCTCAAAGAAAGTTTTTTGCTAAAATTAATATTTTAGAAAATAATGAGGAAAATAACCAACAAAATACCAACAATTTTATGTAACAAAATTATATTTATATGGAAATTTTTTATTTTAAGCATGTACAATAAGAGCTTATATATATTAAATTATTTCATACATATACATATAGTCAAAATAAAACTAAACACAAAAAAGAAAATAAAAATTTATATTGAATATATGGGCTTGAGGGCCAACTTTGAGAGCCGGACGCACCCCCTAAAACACAACTTATCGGTATGAAATTTTTTTGTATTTTTTTCTACATAAAACTGAACTGATTTGGGGGGTGAGAGTAGAAGAAAGAAAAAAATAATAAAATAACGGCCAACCTAATATACATACATATACAATTTTCTGCAAGAAAAGATTGCTTAGTGTAAACGTAAATGCAAGTTTCAAGAATAAAACTAAACATTGCTGCAAGAAAACTGTGATCATCTAAACTGTTACCTAAAGAGCCATTTATAAATAGAATGTATTATTTTTTAATATTTAATATTATTATATGTTTGTTAAAAAGATTTAATATGCCTGTCCCACGATGTCAGCAGAAATCATTCGATCGACCACTTGTATTGCAAACAACAATAACTATAGAAAATTTGTTGTTGTTTTCAATATAAGTATTCGATCGTACGATTTCTGGTGACATCGTGGGACAGCCCGTTAGAAATTAGATTAAAATACTATTTTAGGCAACTTAAATTTGGAGATCTTTTAACACATCTGCTTGCAATTTTTCAGATGGTAAAAAAATTTATTAACTGTATTTGTAAACAATTTCCAGAGCCATAGGCAAATGCTTTATAATTTTTTTTTGCATTAAAAAATATGTTATGAACGGTTGGTATGTTCATCTCATACAGGTCATACATACGCTAATCAACGTATTTCCTAAATTTTACAGCAACATTAATTTGCCAAAATTTTAATTTTTTTTTTAATTATCAATTTTTATAATCAGCAACTACTTTCATCACTGATATTTATTGATCCCTGCCATTTATTTAGACTTCTTTGATCTTTTTTAGTTTTTTCCTAGATATATATTTTTCTTTGCATACTTGCTCCACTGTGGAATGGAACATAGACATTTAGCACATAAACACTATCAATGAGCATTCTGGAAATGAAATGAATGGTTGACATTTCACTTGCTTTATTTGAGTTTCCATTCTAACTCTGCTTCGTGTTTGCGGTATTTTTGTTCGAATGCTACAGAACATTATTTGCAGCACAACAAGATTTCCTGATGATATGTATCTGATAATGTTGTAGATGTTTTTATTGTTGTTGGCGCTTTCTCCCATTTCTTTTTGTTGCAACAGTAGTTTCCTTTATTCTTTGCAAAATTACAAAATTATGCACTTGAAAAATATTTTTTTTCATATAATTTTCATTAAAAGAAAAAAAAAATGGCGTTTGCATTCCAACTGCCACTTATGTGGCTGGCGTACTTAGAGCCAAAAACTTCTGCCAGACAGTTTTGAAATATCATTGGTATTGTTATGAATGCTCTTTTCCTTTTTTTCATTTGTCATGATTTTGTTGTAGTACCATTTCGAATTCTGGCAAGGATTTTAAATGGTATGATGGTTCCTAGCAAGAGGAATTATATGGTAACATTTGTTGTTGAACGTTTTTAATATGAAGAAAATATTAATTTTCTTTTGGTGCTTGAAGTGCAAGTATTCAAGACTGTTTATATGCCTTTGTGATATATACGGAGTTAAATCATTAACAGAAGACAAAGTTTACCTGAAATGACAAGAATTAAGAAGGAATTAAAATAAAAAAAGTATATGTATATACACTATATTAAATTAGGAGCTAAAGAACAAAAAAGTAAGAGCGCCAGAACTAAAAAATGATTCAGGTATATGCATCAATAAGCCCTTAGAATAAATCGTCGGCTTAGCGTGTAAGCATAGTTAATACACTTTTTTAAAATATGCCATTTTCATGCAGTTCGAGTTGCTAAACTATTTATTTGTGTGTAGGATGTCAAGAGTTTCTTACAAGTTACTTACAACAAGTTTATTTATAATAAAAAACAAAAAAAAAAAAATTACAAAAACGACCGTGCAATTTTTTTGCCACATCCAAAAATTAGATTTTTTGCAAAAAAATTCTAATTTTCGACCAATGCTGTATGTAGGGTGCACCATCAAAACTATAAAATTTAATTCACAGTCTTTCTTAATGCCTCCTCTCCTAGAAACAATCAAAGTTTTTATCAAATACTTAATCATTTTTTTAAATATTCCAAAAAAATTATAATATGCACAAATAAAAACAGAAAATGAATACTGATTGCAATTGTGTTTACCAAAGGTAAATCAATAATTGTATACACAATCAATTCTCATATTCCATTTCATAGAAATTTAAGTTAAATAGCTGATGTTAATAATAATCTCTACCCCAGTAGATAGACATGGGTGCTGATGAAGTGCGTGGCTGCACAGAAAAATATCGGTATTTCCCCCAGCTAATAAAGTCTAGTTTAATTTTTCTTCTCTTCTTTAGAAACTCAGATTAATTAATAAAAATATTTCATTCGGTAAGAATTGAAACTACTGAACTTAAGCCTGATTAAGAAGGTAGTTTGTTTTAACAAAAAGTCTTCTAATAAAATATTTAATAACTCAGTCAATTTCCGAGAAATTTTTTAACACAAACCTGCAAATTACTCTTAGGGCCAATATTACAACTTGCCATTAGTTAAAGATAGAATTTTATTGGATGGATAAGGACTTTTTCATTATTACAACTTCTCTTTAACCAAAAGTGAGCAATAAGTTAAAGGCAAGTTCACCCTACCTGTAACTTTTACCATGAGGTTTAGTCATTTGGAGCTGCCACATTATTACAGCAAAATTTATTTTAACAAAGTATGACAGAAAACAAAAACATATAACGTAAAACAAATAATAATACAAAAAAAAAACAAAATAATTGAGAAAAATGGTTTCATTATGTTTGTAATTTGGCAAATAAACAGAAGCAACTTGCCACTAAGTGTTTATAACAATCAATATCTACAGGTTCCACAGAAATGTTGCCATCAAACAAAAATTGTAGTATTTATTTTATCGGACAGTTGTAATAATGGAAAAATTTAAAAGTCACTTTATAGTGACTTACCCCACCCATATGCGAATTTGATAAATCGTGTTAATTGGCTGCGATTTAAAAAATATCTTAGTAGTCATTGCACGGAAAATATTACGCTAAGAACACATGATGATACTGAATCTAACATTGCCATCCTTAATGAAAATATTAAACAGGCTGCTAAACATGCCACTACCACCCATCCTCAGACTAGGGTTAATAGAATTTATTCTACGTATATTGAACGTCTCGTAAGTGAAAAAAGAAGAGCTAGAAGAGAATGGCAACAGCACAGATCACCCCAACTTAAAATAGGATTTAAAGAGTGTACTAAACGACTCCAAGAGTTGCTTGCATTTGAAAAAACTGCATCTCTTAAAAATTATTTAGAAGGTCTTGATGTCACACCAGCATCTAATTACTCTTTGTGGCGCGCTGCTAGAAAGCTTAAAACACCAGTTGAGTTTAAACCACCTCTGCGCACATCTACAGGAGGTTGGGCAAGAAGCGATCCTGAAAAAGGTAAAATATTTGGTAAGCATTTAAAATCCGTATTTACCCCAAACACATGTTCTGGTGCTGTTGATTTGCCAAATGTAGTTGCGGTACCCCCTCGACCAATAAAATTTAAGACGCGTGATGTACAAAAACTAATTGCAGAACTCAACCCGAAAAAAGCTCCGGGTATTGATGAAATGAGTAACCAGATGCTGATAATGTTGCCTCGTATAGCTATTAGAATCCTGCTATTCATTTTTAATGCCATTTTACGATTGGAGTATTATCCAAACAGCTGGAAGCTTGCCAAGGTTAAAATGATTCCAAAGCCGGGCAAAGATCTTACCAAAGCTGAGTCATATAGGCCAATAAGTTTACTGTCAACAATGTCAAAGCTTTTCGAAAAACTGCTCATGACAAAATTGTCCCCAATTCTAGTTAGTAGTGGGTGCATACCGGACCACCAATTTGGTTTTAGAAGTCAGCATAGCACCATTGAACAAACTCATAGATTGGTTCAATTTATAAGAAAAACTTTTGAAGAAAAAAAGTATTGCTCTGCGCTGTTCATTGACGTTTCTCAGGCATTTGATAAAGTGTGGCATGAAGGCCTAATTTTAAAATTAAAGACTTACCTACCAATAAACATTCTAAATCTGCTGGAAAGTTACATTATTGCCCGGAAGTTCACTGTTGTGGAAGGAAACTTTATGAGTACGCCTGAAATAATCTCATCCGGTGTGCCACAGGGGAGTATACTGGGGCCAGTTTTATATTTGATTTATACTTGTGATATGCCATTGAGCAGTAACATTCACACATTTACATTTGCCGATGATACAGCCTGCCTTAGTATGCATGAAAACCCTAACGAGGCATCCCGATATCTTCAGCAACATATTACTCAGCTAGAACTATGGTTAAACATGTGGAGAATAAAGGTAAACGAACAGAAGTGTGCTCAGGTAACATTTACCTTAAGAAAGGACACTTGTTCCCCCATTACAATCAATAATCAAATTGTTCCTCAAAACTTACATGTGAAATACTTTGGTATACATCTTGATCGAAGGCTCACATGGAAATACCACATTGACTCTAAGCTAACACAAATGAAACTTAAACTAACTCAGATACATTGGCTGGTTGGTAGAAATTCAACCTTCACCCTAGATTGTAAACTTTTAATATACAAGTCGCTCTTAAAACCTATATGGTGCTACGGAATTCAGCTTTGGGGTACTGCTTCAGCTTCTAATGTCGAGAGAATCCAACGAAGGCAAAACAAAATTTTACGGTTAATAACATCGGCTCCATGGTACATAAAAAATTCAAATATACATCGTGACTTAAATATGCCACTAGTGACTGAAGAAATTGCAAAATACGCAGGCAAATATTTAACAAAACTCGAGTCACATCCTAATCCGCTTTCTCGTAATATTTTGAACTTCACTGGACACATCCGTCTAAAAAAGAGGGACACAAGGGCTCTTATTCACAACACTCCAGATGGGACTTCTTGAAAATACTTTTATTTTTTTCCTTTTAATTATCACTACTTATGTATTATATATAACTATTACTAAGCTTATGTCCGACACTGGTCGGGCCTAATTATATTTTTAGATTTAAGATTTGAATACTTATTGTTAGTTCATATATGAAGATACAATAAATAAAAATCATGCATTAAAAAAAAACTTTATAGTTCAGTTTTGCTAAACTTAGGATTTACTATATGGAAACTTATCGCGAAGTCATAATAATGGCCCTTAATCAATTATGTTTTATAAATACAGTCATAAACAGTATGGTTCCAGTACAATAATACTGCTTAAGAAAGAATCCAAAGTAGAAAAGTGTCGAAAAAACCGAAAGGATTATATTAGATGAAAATATGCATACATGTATCTGAAATTAACTGAAACAGCGTTGGCTGAAGAAGTTAGCACGTTGACTGCAATATCGAAGGTGCGGGGTTCAATCCCTGTATCCAACTGAACTATACCGACTCCAGCAGATTCTAATCCTAATGTAACATCAGAGCGCCCTCCTTCGTTGTGTAGCAGAATCATCGGCGAAGTAAAATAATCAATAAAATGGCTACAAAACACATCTTCAAAAAATTAAATCGCATAATTTAACACCAGTGGCGCTGCAACACTGCATTATGAAAACGTGCAAAAAGCAGAGTTGTAAAAGAATGAAGCTTTCCTCTATCTCTTCCTTCACCACCTGTCTTCTCTATCACTATCCCTTTCCTAAAGAAGGTAACACCTATTAATAGTAGTAGGCTTTAATTGCCTGCCTGAGTGTTACTTCTCTTAAAAAAAAAAAAATATATATATATATATATATATATATATATATATATCTTTTCAAATCCGTTTATTTACGAGTATTTAAAATCGGTTGATATTCAAGGTGGTTGGAGGTTGATAAGTGTATGCGGATACGAATACCCGGCTTTTTACCCGGAACTCAAGATTGTGGGGGTGTTTCATTTCAAATACAGATTTTTGCTATACTCGATAATACCTACCAGAAAAATAGTTGCACGTTACAGCAACTAATTACACCTTAATTATTTTAATAAAAAATTCGTATTCCTTTAATGGAAAACTTAATTGCACTAACATTATTTTACCTGAAAATGTTTGGCGTCTTTTATATTATACCAACCTTGGGCCAAACCAAGTGGGACTGAACCTAAATCCGCCACTGCTCATTCAACCTTAACCACTTCACGCATTTCTTGCATCATGATGCATTGATTAACCTCAATTTTCTGAAAATAATCTCTGATCTATGTAACTTACCGGATCTACAATATACATATACGAACGTGTTAGAGTTTGAAAGTTTGGAATATATTTCCACAAACTAGAATGTAATTAGAAGTTTCTTAATTCTCTTTTGAGAAAACTGTGTATCATACTTTTGTCAAATAAATAAGCTTTTTAAAAAATCCCTGAGGACTTTAAGATTTAATAATGGATTCCATATTTTTAACTTACGCTACTTTTACACATGAAAGAGCTTTTTTGAAATTTCTATATACTACGTATCATAAATACAAGTTTTAATACAAAAAAAATACTTTCATGGAAATCTCTTGTTTGTTTTCATAGGGAAGTTAAAGTTCATTTTAGAAATTTCGTCGAAGCGTAAAGTTGCAAAACTTGCTATATTTTAAAAATTAAAAATGGTTCTTATCCCATAAATATTAATGCGAACGATATAAATTAATTAATTTGATTGTACTTTGATGATTTAATTTTGCCTTTAATTCTTTTGTTCTGCTTACCCAGAATATCACCTACACAAATTTATAGGGCAATAAGTTGGGAATAAGTTGAAGATAAGATGTTAGACTTGTTTAGATATTTATACAAAAGTAGAATTTTCCGTCCGCTTATAAAAAACAGGAAGAATACCGCAGAAATTTTATCCGTTCCGCGCAATTTTCTTAATTTTTTCATTCATATTCTTTTTCTCCAGATAATAACAAGCAAACAAAAAAGGTATGGGGGTATCGGTCCCGCCATTCTCGCGCGATGCCGTAAAAAAGAGGTTTACTTTTTATATACTTATATAAGCACAATTTATAATTATTACACTATGCAACAAATGAGGACTTTTAGAAAAGTACACGGAATAGACAGTATAAATTCGATAGTATTACCAAAAGCCTATACTTAGTTTGGCCATATAGGTGGCCAATTTTTTTATGGGTCTCCAAAGATTTCGAACATCAGTGCGCCCTAAAAAATGGTGTCATCAGTTTTTGGCCAACAGCTAATTCACATTTGGTGATAGCGCTTAGCTATATATGACATTGATATGTCTATCAGCTGACAAAATAAATTTTATTAACATTTTACGCCAAAGAAAATTTTTTCTTACTTGTTCCAGAATAACTAACAGGGACTTCTAACAAGTTTTTTAACATATCAATACAATCTGAACGTATCTAGAGATCGGAGTGGAAATTAATCATCTCAAGAAAAAATCTCTTATAAGAAATATTCAACAAATTCCTTCTAAATTTTACTGGTATGTATAACTATATATTTATTATAATAATAAGAAAACAATTCTAATATTTTCTAATATCAGTTACATACCGTGTTGCACTTTTAATATCAAGTGAACACTCCTACACAAATGGAATATGAATCCTAGTCATTATAAATTTATTTTGCCACCATTTCGTGTAACGACAAGCATATGAAATGGATTGTTCTTAAATTAATTCCCTTCAAATGTTATATAAAATAAAATAAATCTGCTGAAATATTAAGGACATAATACCAGCAAATGTATGGATTAAGGATATACTTATGTACACACATGCGAAGACATGTGCCCTTCCATCCACATACATTTACTTTTAAAGCTGCACGTGAATGACACACTTCACAGCAACTAATTAATTGTTATTACGAGTCATAGATATTATAAGAGGAAGAAAGGTAAAAAATTTGTTTTTAAACGAGTAGTTGTAGTAGTTGGGCTTATTTCGAGAATAAAATATCCTTAAGCTGCAGGGTAGTTAATTTGGGGAAGATACTTATAAAACAATACTTGTCATTCTGAAACTATTTGTCGAAGTTACTTTAATACAATACCAAAAACTTGCTGTTAGTCTAATCGTTCTCGAAAACATTTTATGCTGTTGACGTGACGTCGACAAATAGTTACAGAATAAGGTCGAATGCTTATGCTTCATGGAACATAGGCCTGGTATACTGAGTGTGAGCTTTCTGTTCAATTGTTGACAGTAGCTAATCTTTTCTCTTAGACAATGTTAAGTTAAGGCAAACTGTGTTCTGAATGCTTATGACGTTCTATAAGATGTGTATTACAAATCCGTTCCATTTCGTCCTTTAAAAACTAAATAGATATCCGTTATAATCTTCTGTGCCATAAGGATACAAATATTGCTAAGTAAGCGGGTTGGCTAGAAATTATATGACACCCTGAAGATTATATATTTATGTATATGTGACCTGCTCCACGAAAAGGAACCTCTGCGCCGAAAAGAAGTTATTGAGAAAAGCGCGTTTAAAAAAAGCGCTTCGTTTTTCCGTGTTTTACGCATGGTTATGCAACTCTTCCTTCAACCTGATCATCTGGCGATGTATTACGACTCTCTGGTACTTTGTACGATGTTCACTATGCAGTGTTGCCTCTATGAAAATTATTTTTGTAATTTTGTACCTTTGATATTGAACTTTTTTTAAATTTCAAATATTATATATATTATCTGTTTATATCACATTTTAAAATTTTTTCATTAATTATGTTCATCTTTACAGGTGATTTGTAAAAAAACTAAAAGACATAGAAACTTGCGGTTTGCGGCGTTTGAAAGAGCGTTTTTTTGTTTCCTATAAGAATCACTCAAAAAGTAAAAAAAAATTTTTCGGCGCAGAGGCCGTTTTCGTGGAGCAGGTCACATATAAGGAATAGCAGATTGTAGTAATAGGTATTGTGCCAAACAGGAACTTGGTCAAAATTTTTATATCGCTACTTTTATTGGCTGAGATTTTGTATAGGAACTTGGCCTTTTTTCACATTTATGTTTTTGTGAGGATCTGACTCCTTTTTGAAAATTGTCTTTAGTAAAACTTTTTAAACTTGAAATTTCTAGTCTTTTATATTTGTATTATTGTACCTGTATTCAGTAACTTTTATTATGATATTATGATAATCGTATCGCTATAACAAATATAACGACAATTTATCGACTTTGCTATTCAGTAACATATTTTAACGATATTCGCTGTCGATTGGAGGAAAAATAAAATCAAATAACCAGCTCAAATTCATTGAGTTTTTATTTATTATTCTTTGCTTTTCGCTTATTTTCACATTTTCTATACAGAGATACCACATAGTGTTGAAATAAATTGTGAGTAAGATAAAGCTGGAGACTGTCGTAAAAAAAAAGTTACGGAATCGCATTATCGTTACCACAAACGAATAAATATGTCCATAGATATTACAAAGTTCGCAAAAAGTTACAGAATCCAGGTACTGAGGGCAGAGGAGTTGCATAAAATAATGGCTTAGAGCGCGATGGAAGTAAGATTATTACACCGTGAAAATGCACTATTGTATCACTTCAAGAGCTCCCAGGCTGTATTCTTTTATAAAATTATTTGCAAAATTTATTTGGGGTTCTTCAATTGCTTTGGAGTCAGGAATATAAAATGTATCTACATCTTTAATTTTTTCAAAATATTCGCAATAATATGTACACATGGTAATGGGAAATATATCTGGAAGCAAAACCTTAAAATACTTGCTTCGTAATGGATCCATGTTAAAAATTTGTGAACGTGACTTAAAGTAATGAAAAACTAATCCAAAGGTAAAAAAAATGGAAAAGTTACCAAAAATGTTACTTAACATAATAAAAAATTACCTAAAACTGAAATGTTAAAAAAATTGAAAAAAATTACCTTTAATTACTTTGTGCTACTTGTAAGTTAAAATGAAGATAGAGAGAGAGAGGAAGTAGGGAAGAGGGTGAGAAGGGTAGAAGTAGAAGAGAGATAATAGTTTATTTAGAGGAGGTGGGTCAGAAATTGACTAGGTGGGAGTCAGCGGCTATACCAGCCACTGTTCCTAATCTAAAGGCTCAATTTTTTTAGGTCGATTTCCGATAACTCGGATATGCTGCCGAAGGATATTCTGCGAAGGAGGTGCAGACGGAGATCCTCCAGAATGGGACAAAAGCAGAGGAGATGCAGGATACTTTCCTCCTCTTCTTCGTCATTGCAACTGTAGCAGTAGTCATTAAACGGTAGACCCACACGTTTATCATGGTTTCCGAAGGCACAGTGGCCGGTCAATGTGGCCACGAGGTGCCTTAACTACTTCCTATTGATGTCCATGAGATTTTTCGTTCCATGGGAACTTGTGCGAGGCCATTACGTCAACTGTCTTGAGCTAATTCAAGAAAGCGAAGCGTCTCGAGCAGGATGAAAGAGGGATACCACATAGATTGTCGATATCGACTTCAATTACTACCCTACTTCCCCCCTTCGCCAGATCATCCGCAACTATGTTGCCTGAAATAGTCCCAGTTTAATAAAAAAAATACAGTAGTCGTACAAACAACTTCAAAACGCCCTGCTTAATACTTTCAACGATGTTTAACAAGTGGTGAAGTTGATTCAAACTGACTATTTCTCAGACACAGCACCGCCCTTTTATACCAATTCTTCTTCAATTTTTATCGCTGACTCATAGATGTCGTATACAAATGTTGTGCAACAAACTTAGTAAAGTCAAATGATAAACTAATTGTTGAGTAGCGCTGCTGCGATCACTTGACCATCTGTTAATGGATAGCGCTTGAGCTCTTCTATTGCCAGTCAACTGATCGTACTTCTTAAAAACCAACTTTTTTTGGAGAAATAAGTATGATGCAATAAAGAAGTAATGTGCATACACTAGAGCTATGTTTACCTTTGATTACGTTGCGATTCGCTTAAAATTTGGTGTAATCCGATTTGAGGTGCTTTGATTCCGATTTACGTGGCGACATACGATTGGGTATTTTTTTACAATTTTGGAATTAAAAATTATTCCATTTACCCATTTATTATCGATTTACTTAGCATTTTTCCGGTCCTTACCAACGACTCACAAAAAGGGTTTAATGTATAAAATTGTATATACATTTGCATAAATTGCTGCACTGTGCAATTTTAGATTTTGCATGTTACATATTCTGCACTTAAATTATGAAATTAATAATGAAGAACTTCTTTCTGTTAAGAGGACAATATTTTTGTTATTGAAGTATTTGTTTAAAACTTGGCCGACCTGCTTGGAATTTTGCATCAACATTATCAAAACTCTATTAACAGTAGCAAGAAAGAAATAGTTGAAGAATAAACATTCTTTTTGAGAAATTTAAATGAAATTAAATACAAATAGCTGAATCGGGGAAATAAATCATTTTGATTGCTTTTTGAAATAAACGCATAAACAAAACCAGTACATAAACAGGAAATTGCAATTTTCCAAATAATTCTTGCGTTCATTACACAAAATTAACAAAAACAATTCTAAATGCACGCGATTCAAGACTAAAGTACACTTTTCCTCACACGCTTATTTATTTACCCTCAAGTCTTATACGATTTCTACGAGCAGCAGCACCCAAAATAAACTCAAGTATTTGAAAGATTTCATTTAGCAGTCGCAAATAAAAATGGGTTTAGTGAAAGTTCTTTTATTAAGAGGGGGCAACAAACAAGTTAAGAGCAGCAAATTTTCAACTGTCTGCAGTTTATTTTAAAATTTCGTTGAACGGCGGTTTTTCCTTAAAGTGATTAATTATTATTGTTGTTGTTGTTGTCGTTGTTGTTGTTGTTTCAGTGCTCCGCCGTTTTTATGTATTTTGCTTAAGATCTTGCAAATTTAGTCAAGTAAAGTATTTTTGAAAGGGAAATCAAGTAAAAAAACAAGCAATAATTTATTAGGAACGTTTTGGTTTGGCAAAGAAAATAAAAGCATTTGCATACCCACATGTAAACAAGTATTTGATGCGAAAGTATTTAACTTGATTAATTAAAGCACTGTGGGTAGCAATAGGTATACAATTATTTAAAAATATATTGGCCTTTCTGTGAGAAATTCCACTTTTTTGTCACGTGCTACAGCAAACAATTAACCTTGTATTTCTCAACAACGTGACTCGAGTTTTCTTAAAATTTTACCTAACGTAGATCTGCTGACGTCCTACACAAATATATCAAGAAGTAAAATAAAACTTCGTTTTCTTTGAAAAAAAACAAGCATATTTGCAAGGTGTCGCATGCTACAAATAGTTGACATTCCTATGGAAATGACCATATGTAGTACATCCACCATAAGTGTAAGAAATTTTTCCGTACCGTAGTTTCAATTTATAAAACCGGTTGTTTTTATCGAAATAAAATATTTTTACAAAAAAAATATTTGAGGTGAGATATAGGGCCAAACCCACGATGTCCAGTGATGCCAAAACTAGGAATTTTTTTTTGTAGGGATTTTTTTTTTAAGCGTAGGGAAAAAAGGACAGATTTTTTATTTTGAGCAAATTGTAGGGAATTCGAAGAAAATCGATACATTGTGCTGATAGCGTGATCTAGGCTTAAGAATTTGTATAATTAATATTTACACAATAATCTTTAAGTACAATTTTCACATTGATGCAAGGATGTACATATTTTTAGTTTGTTTTTGTTAATCAATGCTTTAATTACTTTTCTACCTGGTACCCAACTAATGCTGAGTACACGTCTGGCATTTCTTGTGGTATCATTCTCAATATGTGTTTTTTATATGGAAATCAATGCCACACAACGAAAAGTATAGGAAATGACAAACGTTGCCACTAATACACACTATTGCGATGCCAAACAATGCCATAGTGAATACTCGGAATACGACTATAGTCTGTTTTGTACAATATATGAAACAAAGTTTTGTAAAAAATCTACAATATTCACAAAAAGTACATTTATTTGTTTTTTTGTTGTTAAACATATATAATTTTCAGCGTAGGGAAAAATGTAGGGAAAATATTTTTGGTTGGAGGGAAAAAAAGGGATTTTTTTCAATCGTGTAGGGAATTTCCAAAATGTTTACTGGCATCACTGACGATGTCGACAACGTTCGACTTGTCGCACAATTACATTCAAAACAAAAACAAATTTTAATATTTTGTTGTTGTTTCAAATGCAAGTCGAACGTTGTCGATATCGTGGGTCAGGCCGATAATGTTGTAATAATAATGTTGATATAATGTATAATAAAAAATACAACTTTAAACTTCAATAAAACACATATAAATGCTATTAATTGCTATGATTTTGATTTTATTCAATACATAATTTTATTCGACTAAGATTTCCGGTATTTGGCCATTTTTTGTCTTCCAATTTGGCAATAATCTGTGTCTTATTGGCGTAGACAAGAGCCATCATAGAGCTGATATTTAGTACAACCAAAAAGTACTGGGGTCTAATCGTCGCTTTCGATATCGAGCTGATTCGATTACATTTTTTCGGTTTGAGATTATGGTATTCGATATCTTATCATGTTATTACATTGTTCGATAGCGAATGCCATAATATCAAACTGAAAAATATGATCGAATCAACTCGTTATCGAAAGCGACGATAATACCCCTGTAGTTGTTTGACACAGTATATATTTAAAATTGTGGTTTAAACCGCCAAAGTTCTTCGGGGTTAGTACATTATCGATGAGGCCACGTAAGTACTTTGATTTTTTGTGCAGAGGGAGTGCGGAATGTATTGTGTTCTAAATCTGTATATCCCCCATACAGATATATTTACGGAGATACACATAAGTCGCACTTAGCAAAGAATATAAATTAAATTAATTAGTTTGCAGATTTTTTAGCCAATTTTTCCAGGTTTTTTTGTAAAATGTTCTGTCAATAGTGCTTGACGTTGTAAACATTCACCCCTATCGTGAATAAAATGTGAAATTTTTGAACCCATGAAATTTTCATTCCCCATGAGGGGAAATTTACTATCGGGAACTTCATGGGAACGTTTGTTCCCGCTATCGATTCGCAGTGAATGTAAAAAACGGGAAGAAGGCTTGTAAAGTTTAAAAATTAATTGAAAATTATACACATTTATGTTTGATAGTGAGAAATACACAAATTTTTTGTTTCAGATGCAATGTTTTTAATTTTGTGTTAAAAAAGGAAACCAAAATGGAAAAAAGTACACAAGTACACATTGGGAAAAAAGTAACCAAAACGGCAACGCTGATCATAGCATACGCAGTCTACGAGACTGTAAAAAAGCAAAATAATAAAAATCAACCATAAATACAAACACGCTTTCGCTCTCAGCAATGCAAGATCAGCATACACTGCAGAAAGAAATGAGAGTGCGTACGCTGGACGGGTAGTACTGGAAATACCCGCCATAGAAAATTTTAGCTTGTATGAGATGCGCATTCTATATGATTTATATTCTTTGCTTTTAGTTTTGCAGGAGGAAGTATAAGCAGCATTATGCTAGGAACACAACTGGGACGAACGACGAATTTTTCGGTGCGAACTTTCGTCATTATAAATAAAACACATGTGTGCATATGAAAATGAACACAACACCGCCGTACAACGAAATTCGTCGTGCGTGACGAATTCTAAAATAGATTTATTTTTAATTTGTACGCTGACGAACGACGAAAAACAATTTTCTCTCTCTCACTCTCTGTCTTTGTACACACAACAACCAAGTTTATCAAATATAAGAGAGGAATTCGCTGCGTAAATTCGTCGTTGTTGTGCTTCACACGACGAATTTATGCAGGGAATTCTTATCAACGAATTCGTCGACGTGGACGAAATTCGACGTTCGTCCCAATTGTGTTCCTAGCATTACTGACAGAATCTAGGCAAGAAATATTAATTGCGATAAAAAAATTTTACCGTGTATTAAGATTTCCCGATTTCTGCTCAAAATCAAACATAATTTTATAGAACTTGTTTCCTACTTCCCATTCGCGTACTTTAAGGCATTTTAAATCAACTCAAATTTAATTAAATGCATTTTAGTATTTTTCAACCACAGTGCATGCTATTGAAAGTAAAATCGATTTGAGTTGGTATTTTTATTCGAGGGTAATACCCTTTTAATGTTCTTATACACAAACAAAAGTGCTTTATAAAAATGTGCTTAATTTACTCTATGCGCTGAAATAATGTGAGTTTGCTCTAAATTTTTACAAAAATATAAAAAATATGTATGCTTTTAATTTCGTAAAATCTAAGTCATCATGCCGTAATTGTGTTTAAGTTCTTAAGAAAACAACAGAAACCAAAAAACGGAGAAAAAGTAAGGAAACATTAAACAAATATGGCTTGAAATGATGGTAGCCATGTTGTTGTATGGAAGACGTTGCCCTGCATCACCCACTTCCCCACACTCTTCCCCAACTTCATACACCTAAAAAAAATTCACCCAGTTCATCGCTTTCCAAACCAAATCCATTTAATTTTATTTTCTTAGTTGTTTTCTTTTTATTTTCTTCTCTTTATCACCATGTGAAATGGAACGATGGTGTCTGGATAAAATGGTTTTTATTGCGGGTGTGCGGGGGATTATGAATGATTTTCGTTTTATTTTCGCACGAAAATAGGGGAGATATATACATATTTATATACATATATCCATTTAATGGGGAAAGGGGTTGTTTTCTCTCCACAGGGGGTTAGAGTATATGGTTTCCTTATCATTGTTGTATCATCAGATATTCTGTGGTACAACTCATGGACATAGATTTGTGAAGAAGCGCAGCTGTTAACAACCTTTAGATGAAGATAACAGGATACTTTAATTAATTTTCAGCAAATACAAATTCGCTGCATTTCGAATTGTTTGGGAAAGTTGCGCAAACAATAGGGCTGTCATTTCCTTGAAGTTGACACAAAATGTGGCCACAATTTGTATGAAACTTATTTGAAACATTTTTGTTTTAAAGTATTTTTCTATTTATATTTTTTTTATGCACTAAATCTTTTAATATGAGTATTTTTTTTTGTTTGTTATAATTATTACGAAACTAAATAGCAAAAGTTTTTATTTTGTAGTAAAAGTTGCAATTGCATCACCAAACAACCAAATTCATTTAGTTCTTGATTTTTTCAGTCTGTTGCTTCTACAAAATACTTGAATCTTCTTCTGCACCAGCGCCTTCATCATAATCACCCATCATCGTTGCCAAACAACATTGCATCACCATGGCCGCAATCTTAAGTAAAGACAGTTATTATTCCAGTCATAAAGTATAATCACCAGCATCATTTTTATTATTACACTAAGGATGATGTTTTAAAATGATACATATGTATGTACATACATACATCTCTCCTTCCAAGTCGTTAAGTTCCTCCGTTCTAGAAATATTTTGCTATGAAGGCAACGAGAAGAACATTTTTTTAAGAAGCTTTGAATACTGCAATTCGTATTATTTGTTCATGAGAATAATTTTGCAACGATTTTTAATTATCGCTATTATTTTTATTTTCCTTTCTGTTAGCGTTTAACGTTTTCATTAGTGTCTCTAAGATTTATTGAAGTTTTAATTACAATATACTGTTTTTTTTAATGATACGATACATAAGTTTCCAATGGCTTCTTTGTGAGCAATCATGTCATGAAAGGACGAACTAAAGAAACTACCCAGCTAAAAACATATGTGTGCTCCATATATTTTTAATATATGAATGTATATAAATATATATGAATATGTATAAATACATGTATGGAAATATATATAGGACTATACATTGCAAAAGTAGTATATATGAATTGATATATGGACTAATATATGAAATGTATTATAATATATGAGCTCATATATGGAAATTTAATTATGAAGCTCTTCATATGTGGATCCATATATAGAAATAAGATGTAATATATGAAGCCATATAAAAATGTATGCATACATGATATCTCACATAAGATCGTTTTTGCAACAAAAAAGCTTGCATTTTATAAACTCAAATTTTTTTCTCTTTTTTTATCACTGTTGAAT
The DNA here is from genome assembly GCA_944452675.1 of Tachina lurida. NCBI lineage: Eukaryota > Metazoa > Arthropoda > Insecta > Diptera > Tachinidae > Tachina > Tachina lurida. The sequence goes on from OX101755.1 coordinate 71,466,536, forward strand.
TGCAAATCTATTAGAAAAAACATACGGCTTGAAAAGTTTATATGTGTACAGCCTCAACGTTTAAAAAATTAATCCCTATCTTGTACGATTTTATACATTGCGGCCGTATTAAATAAATGAAATAATCAAAAGGATATTTCAGTGATTAATTTTATAGAAAATATCGGAATACTCTAGATATTTTTAAGAAACAAAGTTCATATTACTGCAAAAAATTAAAACTATTTATATTTTTGTTTTAAAAAGACAACAAAGTTGATATAAAGTTGAACAAATCCAAGTTAAAAACTTATGTTTTTGAGTTAAGAATGAAATATTCTTAAAGTAATAATGAAGCATTTTTATTTCAATATTAATTATTTTTATATTTATAAAATGAAACGTTTTGAAATAAGAACGGAAAGTTTTAAATTAGAAGTGAAACTTTTTAATTATTATTGTTCGAACTTCATTTGTTTCTACAGGGTGTTTTTTTAGAGGTATAGAACTTCGAATTGAAATAAAACACAAGAAAATCGTTTTAATGTCCATCAATTTGGCTTTATTGGAAGGATAATTTTATGCCATTAATGTTTAAATATGATTTCGGGCATGTGGCCGCCGCGGCTGGCTCGAATAAAGCCAATTCTACAGGTCCAATTTTCAACCACTTTTTCGAGCATATGGGGCCGTATGTTGGCAATAACGCCACGAATGTTGGCTTCCAAGTCCCCTAACGTTTCTGGTTTGTTGGCGTAGACGAGCGACTTCACATATCCCCAAAGAAAATAATCCAATGGTGTCAAATCACACGATCTTGGTGGCCAATTGACACTTCCATTCCGCGAAATTATGCGCTCATCGAATGTTTCCTTCAATAAATCGATTGTGACGTGCGCTGTGTGGCATGTAGCGCCGTCTTGTTGGAACCACAACTCATCCACATTCAAAATCTTCAAAATCTTCCATAAAGTTGATGGACAAAGCTCCAATTGCTGTGAACGGTGGCGAATCGATTCATTCGGGTCCTCTTCAACACTTTGCTCTACAGCGGCAATTGTTTCTTCGGTGCGCACTGTTCGACGTCTCTGCGGATGCGTATTATCACATAGAGTAAACGTAGTGCGAAAACGATCCATGGTTAACCGAATTAATTACTCTGATGGACGATTATGTCGACCATAAAATGGACGGAGCTTGCGGTAAACTTCGCGAACTGAACCATTATTTTCGAAATAAATTTGCACGATTTGCAAGCGTTGTTCTTTTGTCAACCTGTTCATGATGAAATGGCAAACCAAACTAAATATTAATCACTTGACAGCTGACAAAATGGCCGCCAGTTAAAAAAGTGATGCCAACTTAAAGTTCTATACCTCAAAAAAAAACACCCATCAGATATATTTATAATTTAATAAGTTTACGAGTAATTAAACGCTTTAAATTAATAATGGAGAATTTTCAATGTATCAATGGTTAGTTTTAAAATTAAAAATGCTAAAGTTTTATTTTTATGGAATCAAAAGGCCCTTATGAGCAATTCTCATTTGGATTATGACGAGTATTCAATAAAAAATTTCACTGCGATTTTTTAAATTTGCAATAATTTTAAGATTTTGTGCTCGAGAATCATATAGGCTAATGAAAATGAAAATAACCCTGGTCATATTAATAAATAAATCCACTTTTTTCAACACGACACAAATATAAAATGTTACTCGAGGAAAAATATAACTTTTTTATTTAAAAAAAAATTTAAATTCTTGATGTAATAATAAAATATTTTTCTTTTTAAAATGGTTAGAAATGCTAATAGAGATGGTAAAATTGAGATTTTAAGCGCAAACCTACATCAACTGACACCGCACACAGTGGACCAACTACAAAAGAACGCTAATGATGGAGGTTTAGTGTCCTTGAAAACAGCTAGGTGTTCCGTTCTACTACGTGTTTGCCAGAATATTTACAATTAAGTTTTGTGTTATTTTTTCATTAATAATTATCACATGTAATTTGGTTTACAAAGCGATACGAACTTTAGCCTGATCAAATCATAAATATCAAAATACATTTTTTTACTATAAGTTCCAAAATTATAATTTTTATTATAATAAGAAAACATTATTTAACAAAAAATTTCATTTCTAAAATGAAAGCGCACACTTTTGTTTTAAAACTGCTTTGGTATAAAAATAACAATGTTATATATAAATATTATAACAAAAAAAGCATTTTTATTTTAAAAATGGTTTTTTAAAATGCAGCATTTCTAAGACAAAAATTCAAAATTCTTGTTTTAAGAGCGCTCTTTTGGTTCAGTGTGCGTGCGTCTCTGCAAAATCTTAATTCCTTAAGTCCACCAGCCAAGCCATTATATAAAAGTTTACTACTTGATATAACTTTCTTTTAATATTCCCTGTTATTATATATTTTATAAATTTTCATGTAGAGATCGACCGAAGTCGTTTTTTTGGCCGAAGCCAAAGCCGAACTTCGGCTAAAATCCTAAAGTTCGGCCAAAACCGAAGCCGCAGCCGAATGTTTTAAATTTTAAAAATGATACTTACGTTATATATGAATTAAGAAAAAACATTGCTTTTTTAGCAAGAAAAAAAATATATGGTGAGCAGTTTGCAATTTCTAGATTGTTTTTTCATATGATTACTCACAAGAACGTCCAAGTAAAAGAAAATAGAAAGCAACAAGGTTGTATTTCAAAGCAACCCTTTCAAAACGTTAAACACGATATATATTGTCGGCGAGCAACGACCAAACATAATTTTATTTTTCAAGCTTGGAATCAAAAATATTCGGCTTCGGCTAATCTGCCGATTTTTGCCATACGCCGAATGCTGGCCGATTACCAACTTTTGGCCGAAGGCCGAGGCCGGAGCCGATTAATCGGTCGAACTCTACTTTAATGTAATCTTTTGTAGCACAGTGACAGGAGAGGAAATAAATTAAAAATCTTTTTCAATAATGATGACGGTGCGTATGATTTATCCTTTGTGACCCTTTTGGTCATTAGAGTAGTTAAAAATTTTAATTAATTTTATTAGCAAGTGGTACATTTAAAATACTTTCTGTTTTATTCAGCTTTATTTTGTATAAGAAATATAAATTAATAAATAAATAAATATTTATTTTAGCAAAACACACAAAAATGGCAAAAACAAACAAGCAAACATCTACAGTTCCGCATTTGAAATTTTACAAAATGTATTTCCTGCAGAATGAAAAAAGTATAGCAGAAGCATGCTTATCTTAATGAGGAAAACATTGCACTCACTACAAATACATTTTCAACATCATCGACACACAAGACATCTATTTCCATCGTTAACGTCGTCAGCCATCGTACAGATCAGAGAACAGCAATGAGTAGTAAAAAAGTGTGTAGAGTTGAATCATGACTTGCGCACTCATAATTTTTGATATGTAGTCTATGAATCATATTCACTCGAAAGTTTGAAGTGCGCATCAAACTCATACTTAGCAAAATTTATGACGTTGTTGATTTTCACTCTCCTTAATTCAATGCCTATGAACGATGCAAAATAAGTATGATTTACAATGCGAACTACGCATACGAACGTTAAACTTTTAAATAAACATACATACATGCATGAGTTGAGTGAAATTAGAAATCTAACTGAGGTGATTTATGAGTGTGAGTGTGCTATGACTATGATGTCGACGTCGCATTCATATTTATTTCAATCTATACTTATAAATCAATGTCATCGTGAGTATGCGAAAATCAGAGTAGTTGAGTTTAAATGATGTCTACTCATTTAAAATTTCATTAGTAAGTATGAATACCGAAAAAACGATTCATTGCCGATCACTGATACACATGCATATTAATTTTTTATACCACAAAAACAGAGAACGTCATTGAAATCTAAAAGATTTAATGACGAAAAGTACAAGTAAGCGGATATTGTAACAAACAGACGGACATTAACACACACCCAAACACAAACACCCAAGAGCATTTGAGTAAATTTCGCAACGACAACAAAAAAAACTTAAGTAAAGGCGCACGATTTAACGCGCCCATATATCAAGTTTGCGCAAAATGTCATATAATTTGTTTTTGTGTTTGTTTTTTTTTGCACAAGATTTTATTTTAAAAGCTCTTCGTTTACATCATTATGCCAAAGTCAACAAACAGACAGACAGACAGACGGACCGACGGACAAACACAAATATTACACTTGCGTTTGTGTTCAAATTGTAAGATAATAAAAATAAAACCAATATAAAAATTTTAACGACATGTTGCACTTTAGACATGGATACCACCGCAGACATTTTATACGTTTTGTGGCACCACATCCACCAGCAAGTTGATTGCTCCATTTTTTTTTCTTGATCTTCTCCAATCTCCAATTAAGTTAAATATGTTTTCTAAAGTATTATACTCTTATTAATATTGGTCACCAAGTTATTTGCAATTTATTCAACAGAGTTCTCAATCAGTGTATTAATTAAAAACCTTGGATCCGATTTTTGTGATTTAAATGTGTTTTAAAAGTAAAAAGAATTTTTGGTTAAAGTAGGGTTTAAATTGAACAATCAATCCTTTTGCTGTATTTTTATAGGGGTTGACAGTGTTAGCATGTCTGCTGACATTACTTTCCAGCCCATCGATAGTTCTATCGCCGTTAAGACAAGACAATTTGATGTACTTGAAAATCGGGGGAGGTTCTCTTTAATCAAGCGATTTTGCGGCTTATAACATATGAAGATGGGCCTGTTTTCAGTAGTCAATGCCGTATTATCGTTTAAATGTCGTTCCTATGTCGTCGTCGTTCTTATCTTCGTTTCGTTGCCAAAATGGCATTCTTGAAATATGTTGAAACGATGAAGAGAAGATACCGAAATAAACTTAAAACGTACTAAATGTTGTTTGGAATTTTTTAGCGTTTAAACGAAAAATTGAATTGTGTTACACCACAGAATCTATGTAAATATATGTTTCTTAAGGTTGTTCAGTACATTCAAACATAATAAAATTGCTTCTCAATATGTCCTGGAACAAATCCGAAATCCAGGTAGATTATACTACTCCCTGCATCATAAACGCTTTTAGCGTACAATATCAGTTGAATTTTTTTCTGACGTAGTGATGGCGTCATATAACTAACCTAGTTAAACTCTTTACCGATCCATCCCGATACCGCTTCGGAATTTCATCAGAGTGGAAAGTTTGTTTGTCGTTTGCCCGTTTCACCATCCTCGTGTGAACTTGTTGTTTCACAATACTTTATAAATAAAATGGTCGAATATTTTTCATAATATTTCAGAATTCAGGGTCACTGGGACTATATTTTCAGGTGATATTTAGGTGATAGCTCCTATCGGACGCGTTACTATATTTTCTGTTTACCCAGTTTCTGAGAATCAATATATATTTATGAATCTAGCGCCTTTTTTGTCTCCTCCTCAGCAATCTTGTCATTTCTTGGGTCGGTTTTCCCTGACTATTTCCTTTGCACTTTTAACTTGCCTGAAATAAAATGGTCAATTCTATACTTTCTATTTCTCTAGTATGAGAGAATGGATGAGTGGAATACCTTGTGAAATGAGAGCTGCACTTGCTGATGAGACGGGAATGTTAAAGAGATTAGCTTTTGAGTTAAGTCCATTTCAGAAAAGGGGCCTTCTTGCGTCGATAAGTAAAATTTTAGGAATTTTACGAAAAAAATCGTTAAAAAGTGATGTTATTAGAAAGAGAGCCTGTTCGTAAATGCATCACCGCTCTGCATCATGAGAGCAAACTTTTATGTAAAATGCAATACAAGTTCGCTGATAATTTTTTTCTGCAGTAGCCATCCTTGTACTCCATATTTAACATTTGTTTGTACATTATCTACATTAGTGAAGTAATTTAGGAGACATTTCAAAATTCCATTTGCAGTGCAGCGATGCATTTACGAACAGGCCCAGAGTTTGGCAAAAAGAATGGCAAAGCAATAGCAACTGCTGAACGGGGCATACAAAAAAAAATTAAAAATAATGAAACATTAAATAATAATAAGAATTAATTAGTTGCCTGATGTCGTTCGGACAGCGGACAGCAGAGGACATTAAAAAGATTTAAGCGTCTACTATATATGTAATGTTCAGTAGTTTCGTCATAAAGTACACAGATATGTCACGAGACGGAATATAATTTGCAAACTCTGACGTCTCGCTCACACCGAACCCGTCGCTTCTTTATGCTAGGAACACAATTGGGACGAACGACGAATTTCGTCCACGTCGACGAATTCGTCGATAAGAGTTCGCTGCGTAAATTCGTCGTGTGAAGCACAACAACGACGAATTTACGCAGCGAATTCATCTCTTATATTTGATAAAGTTGGTTGTTGTGTGTACAAAGACAGAGAGTGAGAGAGAGAAATTGTTTTTTCGTCGTTCGTCGGCGTACAAATTAGAAATAAATCTATCTCAGAATTCGTCACGCACGACGAATTTCGTTGTACGGCGGTGTTGTGCTCATTTTCATATGCACACATGTATTTTATTTTTTATGACGAAAATTCGCAGCGAAAAATTCGTCGTTCGTCCCAGTTGTGTTCCTAGCATTAAGCTTCTTTCGTAGTTGCATTGATTTAACGTTTTTGCATTTTATTCTTTGTGTCTTCATTCGCTATGAGATTTTTGGAATTAAAAATTTAAAATTAACATTTATGAACGAAAAAGCTTAAAGTTAAATCAGGAATCATTTGAAAACAAATCTTATAGTCACTTTTTTAATACTAATAAACATTTTCACATTCAGTTTTTTAATTCAACACAACAAATTCCTTGACTTAATTTTGTACAAATGTTCACTTGTTCAAATGTATTTTCATTTTATTCTTTGTGGTCTTATTCGCTATATGCTTTTTGGAAGTAAATGGTAAAAACTAATATTTTTAATTAAAATGCTTAAAATGATATCTGTAATTATGTGGAAACTAATTTTAAGCACTTTTTACGGTTCCGTACACCAAAGGTGAAATGGAACCCTATTGTTTTCGCTACGCTGTCCGTCTGTCCGTCCGTCCGTCTGTCCGTCACAGGGTATTTTCTCGAGAACCGTAAGAGCTACGGACCTGAAATTTGGACACAGTGTGTAGACCCTTGGCCGCTACAACAACAAATACATGAGAGTTGGAAATTAAAGGGTATGCCAAAACGAGCAACGAAAAATGTTAAAATCCCATGTAATATACATACAATTGTATGTATATGCACTTGAAATTTGTAAAGTTAGTGTATTTTTATACAGACTACAACAATTAACACTAAAATTTAAAAAATTTTAATTAGAGGGTGTACCATCAGTTAATGTAATTTTGACTATGTAATTTTGATAACTTGCTGTATCTTGGAAACCGTAAGAGCAAACTTCTTGAAATTTTCAAAACCGGTAAAACAAAAAAATCTAAAAATTATAAAATCGCCAAACCGAAAAAAAATCGCCAAAATCAAAAAAAAAATCGCCAAAAACGAAAAAAGCACCAAATTAAAAAAAAATTCTAAATCGAAAATAAATCGCGGAAAACCGGAAAAATCGCCAAAATGAAAAAATCGCCAAAATGAAAAAATCGCCAGAATGAAAAAAACGCCAAAATTAAAAAAAAAATCGCCAAAATTTAAAAAACCACAAAAACGAAAAAAAGGACCAAATTAAAAAAAAAATCGCCAAAATGAAAAAAATTGCCAAAATGAAAAAAATCGCCAAAATTAAAAAAATCGCCAAAATTTAAAAAATTGCCAAAACGAGAAAAAAGCGAAAAATATTAAAAAAAAAATTATTTCAGCTGAAAAAACGTAAAAAACACTGTACTAAAAAAATGCTCAAAGCCCAACGTACGGAACCCTTCGTGCGCGAGTCAAAGTCGCACTTTACTGAATTTATTTACGACTAATAACACTTAACACATTGTGTTTTCTAGTTCAACACTAGAAAATCTTTCATTTAATTTTGTAAAAATGTCCTCTTGTTCATTTCACGAAGTACACATTTTCTCTTGTTTGTTTTGATTATATTGTTAGCAACTTAATAACAAATATACTACAGTTGTCTCTTTCTCGCCGAACCTGTGTCATAGCTGATTTTAGCTTTTTTCATCACTCACTTTCTTCACCTCTGTATACTTTGTGGTTTCGTACTCGTATTCTTAGAAGTTATTTTTGAATTGACACATTTTTGAAACCACCTGTTCGAGGACAAAATCTGCAAGTGAGAATTTCTAACTAATGCTGACTATAATTTCTTTTATATTTCTTTTTATTTATTTTTCATTTCATTTTATTTTTTATTGAAACTGTCATGATGTTTTCTAATGGGCACTGCCTTTAATCCTCTTTCGGAGTTCAAGGCCGTGTGTGTATTCATCCGAACTATTCATGAACTGGGTATAAACGTACCCTGGTGTTTGATTTTTAAACTAGATTAAATATCACGACACATAGCTCAGTCCCACTACCTTGGAATTTAGAGCTCTGATACCAGCCACAATTGAAATAAATGTCAATAGTGTAATTTTTAAATTTTTAATAATGAGTATTTCGATCGAAAATAGTGTGGTTCTCTGTCAGACAACCTAAATTAACGAATTCTGCGAAGATAACCTCAACCCAACATCACACATTGCTTTTATTTCGAAAACCCCTACTACCATGTCGTCTATATGTTTTTTTTTTTTGTAGAAGTTTTTCAAACTTTCGTTTAGAAATCAAATGATTCGAATTAAATTGTTCTCTTCAGAATAAATTAAGTATCATAAATATTTTTAAAATCACAATTTCGCATTTAATGCAATAAAATAAATGTTGGCAAAGTTCTTGACACATGTCTGGTAAATGGAGGGAGAATATAAGCAATTAAAAGCACAAAAACTTTGACATGAGTGTACAAACCTCTAACTCTGGCCAACAAAACCACATACTCGCTCACACACTTCTGATGACAGTTTATTTTAAAATGCCTTGTAGTTAAATTTATTTAAAACACAATGCATCCCTGCCACTTGACATCCTTTAAATTAATAAAAAACAGAAGAGCTACAAAATTATGCAGCCAATATTTACAAGGCATGGTTTTGCGTACAAAATGCCACCAACATGAACACTTTTCCTTAACAATAAATATTAATTATAACGATATGCAAATAATACACACACACTCACACTTCCACCCTCTCTAAACGAGTGAAAGAAAGGAAGAAACGGAAGGAAGAGTAATAACATACACATACAATGCTTTCAAGTGCATCAAAATGAAATAAATTTTCAAGGCTTCAAGTCAGACTGACAGTATCTAGTGAGTTTTATCCATCCAAATACAGTATTTAAAGTAAAAATGCCAATAGTCATATCAGTTTGCTAAAAGTACTAGAATTCATGTTAAAAGCCAACATGCAACAAACACCCTTCGCATGTCAACACACAGACGGAATCAAGTTAATTTGATATGGCCTACTAGACTGACAGACCGACAAACAGAAATAAAATTAAGTGACTCCCTGACTGTGAAATTAAATGTATGAAAAGCAAACAGACAGACTGGCTGGCGGTCAATTGCATGGATTACAACGAAACGAATCTTAAATACCCGTACAGTATTAATTTGCATGTTGCAAACAATTTTTTTCCAATGTCTAAAAAAGGGTTCATTAAATCTATACGAGAGTTTTTTTTTACGATTTCACTCTCATTCTGACAAGCTCTTTTTTCAACCCACCATTTTCAGTCAATTTTAGCCCGTGGTGTTACACTGTCAGTAATGAAAATATTTTCCTGGTTAAAATTTTGCACATGATTTTGACTATTGATTAAAAACACTTGACATTTCAACACCTTTTTGTTTGTTTAATTGCCGTTTTGGCATAAGGAGAAAAAGGTAAAATTGCCAAATCGACGTCAGACACTTTGGAAACTAAATGAATGGAAATATCAATTGGGCAACGAAAAAGAAAACAAATTGTAAAGCAGGGTAGGGAAAAATTATGCTCGCGAGCACAATTTTTATTAACTCGCTCGTTCTAATTTTGAACTCGCGAGCACAAATTATATAAGACTCGTACTCCTTTTGTGCTCAACTCGTAAGCATTAAATGACTCGCCGTAAAATTTGTACTCGCGAGTTTTATTTTAAAACTCGTAAGCACAAATTTTAAAAGAGTGCAAAACGAGCATAAACGAATTCAAAACGAGTAGTTATTACAAAATTTTTTTGGTTTATTCGAAAAAGTATATATATTTAATGCGAATTTGAAAAATATAGTACTTTCAAATGCATATACATATATAAAAATATATGTTCTTACTTTCATGTCATGAGGTATTTTTCAAATGTTTTAAGGCTTCTGATTCATGAAAAGTTATGCAAATGCTTACCTGTCAGTAATAAAATATAATTTCAACATTGCGACCTATAGAAAACAGAATTTGAGCAAACAAAATTAATAAAACTTGCGAATAATTCTTTTTAACTCGACTCGCGTGACGAGTTTTATTTTTGACTCTTGAAATTTGAATTCTTCTCGCGAGTCCTATTTTCTATTCTCAAAAATTAAATGCGCTCGCGAGTTTTGTTTTTTTAACTTGCGAGCAGACAAGAGTAGCTCTTTTCAATACAAAAGATAAAACTCGCTCGAATTGAATTCGTTTGCGAGCGAGTTTAATTTGAGCACTCTCCGCACTCTGTTGTAAAGTTATTTCACATGTACTCTACATAAATATGCATAAAATAGACAGAAGTTCAAACTGCGATGGTTTCAAAAAAAAAATAAATCCAGTGAAAAGTACCTGAATATGAATCTCACAATAGGAACCGTTTTTAAATCTACATTTTCATTTTAATATTTTTTTATTGATTTTTTGACTACTTCATGGCAATCGGAATTATTATCTGCGAGCTACACAATACTCAAAGCGCAAACATCTTATAACTATTTGACAAAGTAATATTTATTTTTGTAAACTAATGTGTAGTTTCCACAATGCAAGCAAGCGACTTGTCTAGAAATTTTATAAAGGAATCACTCAAAAGTTTGAGTCTTTTTCATATATATTTTCTAGCCAATTTGCTTGCTTGCATTATGGAAACTACACGTTAAATAGTGCTGTTTTTAGCTTTCCTCATTTTGCAATAGATATAACTACAAATGGCAAACTTTAAACTGTAAATTCTTTTTACACTTCGTTGCAGTTAGATTTATCAAATCAACATGAATGACCTCTCCCTCTCTTTCTCTGTCTCTAAGAATACACTTATTAGCCCCATATGCAAAAAAAATTAACGTGTGCTTCAAGTATACCTTAAACCTAGTTTTTGTATGGAAATTTTATTTTAACGTACACTTCAAGTACACGTTAATTTATTTGCATATGGGGGTTAGACTATAAGGTCCACTTAAATTGAAGTGGAGTGGTAACAACGTAATCCTCATTTAAACTAACTAGAGGCCATGTAATTTTTATGCAAGCACTCACTTCCTACACGACAAGGGTTCGTATTTCTATGATTAAAATCTTTCTCAGACATTCAGATTAGTTTGAAAATAGCCTTATACTCGCGTTATTCAATAAATAAAGGGTTATCCATTTAGTATTTTCAAAACAGTCGGTCTGGTAAGGCTGCCAACTGTTAAATATCTGTTATCTGAAGTGTAATTAATTTAGTTACAGATTTGCGATATACCAATATGGATCGTTTAACAACCGAAAAATAGTAAAAACTTACTACAAACGTGGTGGGAAATTTTTAAGCATTACTACTGAGTAAGCAATTGAAAAGATTATAAGGTAACTTTAAAATAATGGAAGCACACATCGGTAGCGCTTAGGTCAATCTTGTGCATAAAACGTACCGTTACCGTAAATTCTGAGCGCTATGGCCGTATGGTAAGCGACCTTTTTGGCATCTAATTGAAGATTATGAACTGGACGATATGTGGTTTCAACAACGCGTAATTTTAAGACACGATATCAAAGTATCTACGCGGACTATCCCCTAACGTTAGAGCATTACAAAACCAACGTTCGTCAAGTTACCGCCGAGACACCGCCCGAAATGTGTGAAAAAAAATGTCCGAAAACTAGCTTAAAAGGATCGAATTCTGCAAGTCAATCTAGAGTAGTGATGGACTAAATGAGACATTATTAGATTTAATTGAACTATAGTGAATTTTTAATCAGAAATAATTTATTAATCAGGCTTGAGTTCAGTAATTTCAATTCTTATGAATGAAATATTTTTATTAATTAATGTGAGTATCTAAAGAATAGAAGAAAAATTAAACTAGACACTATTAGCTGGGGGAAATACCGATATTTTTCTGTGCAGCCACGCACTTCATCAGCACCCATGTCTATCTACTGGGGTAGAGATTATTATTAACATCAGCTATTAAACTTAAATTTCTATGAAATGGAATATGAGAATTGATTGTGTATACAATTATTGATTTGCCTTTGGCAAACACATTTGTAAGTATCACTATTCATTTTCTGTTTTTCCATTTTCTATTTAGGTTAGCACGAAGTTATATCACTCTACCTATGTATGTTTAACTATTCTTACTTATCTTTTACGATCATCACATTAATTATTTTTACTTATTCGATGCACCATCGGTACATACATATAAGTATTATTGTAGTGGCTTTATGTTACTTTGTTTTTGCTTTCTACAGTTGACTTAGCTTTCCAGCATTCTGAAGCAGTTCTGGCCAAGTGAACAGTGATCGCCAAGTGAACATATTTTTGTCACGTGCCCATGATGAATTAAATGAGACATTATTAGATTTAATTGAACTATAGTGAATTTTTAATCAGAAATAATTTATTAATCAGGCTTGAGTTCAGTAATTTCAATTCTTATGAATGAAATATTTTTATTAATTAATGTGAGTATCTAAAGAATAGAAGAAAAATTAAACTAGACACTATTAGCTGGGGGAAATACCGATATTTTTGATGGACATTGTAAAAAAACCATCGATATTTTTTTCTTTGCGATGCATCGCAAACATACACTGATGTTGCATCGATATTTCATTAAATACACCAATGTTTATTATACATCGATTGTCTTTTTTAAATTATTTATTTCAAAAAATCTTAAGCTTATTTTACATGTCCCAATACTTTTTTCCAATACTGCTGAGAAGTAAAAGTTTACCAAGTCTTTCGTTACTCAATCTGTTTCTTTGGTGAGTCATCACCTGCGCCGCTTGCGAAAATAATTTTTCAGACGGAATCGATGCTCCCACCATTACAATGCATTGTAAGGTATTTAAAAGCGATTGGCGGCGACGGCTGGTCAAAATTATTCGGCGGCTCGACTTAGCCGGCTCTCAGCCGATTGGACTTTATAGTATGTTTCCACCGACTATAAATCAAGTAGGTTTAAGTAAATCACTTGAAAGTGTTTCCACCGCGCTTGTGAGTGATTTCTTGTTCAAATTTTCGTACTCCAAATCATCAGTAGACTTCAACCACAAATTTTGAACAGTCACAAACTCCTTACTTTATGCATAGACTTTCAAAAACTATATGAGAATTCATAAAATAATCATATTTTTGAAAATCACAAAAGAAAACATAAGCTTAGTAGGCTTTGAAACTGATTCAAAACCCAGCAAATAATTTATATTCAGGTGAAAAATAAAATGAGTTAACCTGAAAATAAATTATTTGCTGGGTTTTTAATTTTTTGGTATTGTGTTAAAGTGACGGCAATGTCGACAACTGGAATAACGAATTCTTGTATGATTTAAAAAAATTATTGTAGTAAATACTGTATTGATTTTAGCTTTCGAGTATGGAAAATTTAATATATCTGCTATTAAATTTTAAAGTTGAAGAAATGGGGTTGCAATGCGAGACTTTGTGAAATATTTTCGAAAAAGCAGGCACTTAACATTATCGAATTCTTCCATGTGTTGCACCGTAGTCAGCCCTCAGCAAATCATTAACCGAAGAATATGTTAGGCAATTTTCAATCCTCAAAACACCACCACATCAAAACACCACAAATGGGAATTATTCTTTATTAACTCTCAATGTTAAAAAGAAATTACTACGTAAAATTGAGAATTGGTAAAGAGTGTAACTCACACTTGTCTTGTCTTAATCATCTCATTAAATCACGGAGGATTCTTTCGGAATTAACCACAATTAACATGTTACAGACTTTGTACAAAATTGTTGAAGAAAATTCAGTAATAATTATGGCGATATGTTCGAAAATGTCATCTAATTTATGTCTCAATTCGTCTTGTGAGCGTATTCTGGTTTTGCTCCATATAAAATATGAATATTTATCGAATATTAGCGCAACAGTAAAATGACAACTTCAATATTTCTAGCACATTGCATCAAGCAAAGATTTGCATTTGCAACCATCTTATAGATTGTTTGTTGCCTTTACGGATATGATCATCAGAGAACAGCAATGAGTGGTGAAAAAGTGAGTAGAGTTGAATCATGACTTATAATTTCTTGTACTTATCCGTACTCATACTTATTGCAATGTTGTCTATGAATCATATACACTCGAAAGTTTGAAGTGCGCATCGATCTCATACTTAGCAACATTTATGATTTCGAATCTTCTTAACTCAATGCCTATGGACGATGCAAAATAAATATAATTCACAATGCGAACTTCGCATACGAACATTAAAGTTCTCATTATGAGGTTATGTATTTCTCTGTTGCTCTTTTTTTTTTTTTGCAGGAATTGAAAAACAACCCTATTTACTATTATTGTACACTACTTGCAAACTGTTTAATGACTAAACTTTTAAATAAACATACATGAGTGAGCTGAATCAATGTGTGTAATATAAGTATTTTCTTGAAATTAGAAATTAAACTGAGGTAATTTATGAGTGTGAGTGTGGTATGACTATGATGTCGACGTCGCATTCATATTTATTTCAACCTATACTTATAAATCAATGTCATTGTGAGTATCCGTAAATCAGAGTAGTTGAGTTTAAATGTTGTCTACTCACTTACATATGTATGTTTAAAATTTTATGAGTCAGTATGAATAGCGAAAAAACTATTCATTGCCGATCACTGATATGCATATTATTCTACGTAGGGCACACATTCAGGAGTTGCCCATAATTTCCTTAAAAATGATATATGTAAAACATGTAATCTGAACTTGATTTACCTACGGTGTTATTTCCTGTTACAAAATTTGTTTGTTTGAAATTTTTATTACCTTTTTTTCTTTTTTTTTTGGTAAAATATGTTCATATACTCAACTTAGTTCCATTCTTCTACATAATTTTCACATGTAGACGAGAGAGACATGAGAAAAAAAGCACTTTATCTTTGAGGGTTAAGGTTGCATTATTTCCGACAACTACAAAAATTACTAACATACCTTTCGAAGCATACTCTTAATGCAAATATGGGAGTAAATTAAAATTTCGAAACAGAAGTTTCTGCTTTATGTACCTATGCAATTTTGATTAAGCAAACTACATACATTTTTATGTCGGATTTTAATTTTTTGATACAAATGCATGTGTAAACAAATGGATTGCTCTTAACTTGGCTCGTTTGTTTGGTACTCACCAGTAGAATGGCAAACATTCGCTTTTATAGTTAAGATAAGAGAATGAAGGTATGTATATATGTATATATGTATATATGTATATATGTGTAAGAATGTACCCAACAAACCACTCTATAAGCCAAATATAACTGCAATGGAGAATAATAAGTTTGTCATAAACTCTTTATTGTAAGTGGTAGCACTGTTGGCAAATTTTTTTTGTTTGTTGCTTATGATGTCCAGTTATTTTGAAAGCGTGAATTTTATATTATTTGTTAAAGTCGTAATTTATTGTATTATTTAATGAGTAGAATGTCTTAAAGTTCAGTGGTGTTTCTACATAAATTTATATTTAAAGAAGTGTAGTTATTATATTAGAATATACATTTTCATTTTAAATATGATGGTTACAATTTGTAGCCCATTAGGAAGTGATTTACCTCACCCATATGCGAATTTGATAAATCGTGTTAATTGGCTGCGATTTAAAAAATATCTTAGTAGTCATTGCACGGAAAATATTACGCTAAGAACACATGATGATATTGAATCTAACATTGTCATCCTTAATGAAAATATTAAACAGGCTGCTGAGCATGCCACTACCGCCCATCCGGAGATTAGGATAATTAAAATTTATTCCACGGATATTGAACGTCTCGTAAGTGAAAAAAGAAGAGCTAGAAGAGACTGGCAACAGCACAGATCACCCCAACTTAAAATCAGATTTAAAGAGTGTACTAAACGACTCCAAGAGTTGCTTGCATTTGAAAAACTGCATCTCTTAAAAATTATTTGGAAGGTCTTGATGTCACACCAGCATCTAATTACTCTTTGTGGCGCGCTGCTAGAAAGCTTAAAACACCAGTTGAGTTTAAACCACCTCTGCGCACATCTACAGGAGGTTGGGCAAGAAGCGATCCTGAAAAAGGTAAAATATTTGGCGAGCATTTAAAATCCGTATTTAACCCAAACACATGTTCTGGTGCTGTTGATTTGCCAAATGTAGTTGCGCTACCAATAAAATTTAAAACGCGTGATGTACAAAAACTAATTGCAGAACTCAACCCGAAAAAAGCTCCGGGTATTGATGAAATTAGTAACCAGATGCTGATAATGTTGCCTCGTATAGCTATTAGAATCGTGCTATTCATTTTTAATGCTATTTTACGATTGGAGTATTATCCAAACAGCTGGAAGCTTGCCAAGGTTAAAATGATTCCAAAGCCGGGCAAAGATCTTACCAAAGCTGAGTCATATAGGCCAATAAGTTTACTGTCAACAATGTCAAAGCTTTTCGAAAAACTGCTCATGACAAAATTGTCCCCAATTCTAGTTAGTAGTGGGTGCACACCGGACCACCAATTTGGTTTTAGAAGTAAGAATAGCACCATTGAACAAACTCATAGATTGGTTCAATTTATAAGAAAAACTTTTGAAGAAAAAAAGTATTGCTCTGCGCTGTTCATTGACGTTTCTCAGGCATTTGATAAAGTGTGGCATGAAGGCCTAATTTTAAAATTAAAGACTTACCTACCAATAAACATTCTAAATCTGCTGGAAAGTTACATTATTGCCCGGAAGTTCACTGTTGTGGAAGGAGACTTTATGAGTACGCCTGAAATAATCTCATCAGGTGTGCCACAGGGGAGTATACTGGGGCCAGTTTTGTATTTGATTTATACTTGTGTTATGCCCTTGAGCAGCAATATCCATACATCTACATTTGCCGATGATACAGCCTGCCTTAGTATGCACGAAAACCCACACGAGGCTTCCCGATATCTTCAGCAACATACAGGGTGTTTTTTTAGAGGTATAGAACTTCGAATTGAAATAAAACACAAAAAAATCGTTTTAATGTCCATCAATTTGGCTTTATTGGAAGGATAATTTTATGCCATTAATGTTTAAATATGATTTCGGGCATGTGGCCGCCGCGGCTGGCTCGAATAAAGCCAATTCTACAGGTCCAATTTTCAACCACTTTTTCGAGCATATGGGGCCGTATGTTGGCAATAACGCCACGAATGTTGGCTTCCAAGTCCCCTAACGTTTCTGGTTTGTTGGCGTAGACGAGCGAATTCACATATCCCCAAAGAAAATAATCCAATGGTGTCAAATCACACGATCTTGGTGGCCAATTGACAGGTCCATTCCGCGAAATTATGCGCTCATCGAATGTTTCCTTCAATAAATCGATTGTGACGTGCGCTGTGTGGCATGTAGCGCCGTCTTGTTGGAACCACAACTCATCCACATTCAAAATCTTCAAAATCTTCCATAAAGTTGATGGACAAAGCTCCAATTGCTGTGCACGGTGGCGAATCGATTCATTCGGGTCCTCTTCAACACTTTGCTCTACAGCGGCAATTGTTTCTTCGGTGCGCACTGTTCGACGTCTCTGCGGATGCGTATTATCACATAGAGTAAACGTAGTGCGAAAACGATCCATGGTTAACCGAATTAATTGCTCTGATGGACGATTATGTCGACCATAAAATGGACGGAGCTTGCGGTAAACTTCGCGAACTGAACCATTATTTTCGAAATAAATTTGCACGATTTGCAAGCGTTGTTCTTTTGTCAACCTGTTCATGATGAAATGGCAAACCAAACTAAATATTAATCACTTGACAGCTGACAAAATGGCCGCCAGTTAAAAAAGTGATGCCAACTTAAAGTTCTATACCTCAATAAAAAACACCCATTATTACTCAGCTAGAACTATGGTTAAACATGTGGAGAATAAAGGTAAACGAACAGAAGTGTGCTCAGGTAACATTTACCTTAAGAAAAGACAGCTGTTCCCCCGTTACAACATGTGAAATACCTTGGTATACATCTTGATCGAAGGCTCACATGGAAATACCACATTGACTCTAAGCTAACACAAATGAAACTTAAACTAACTCAGATACATTGGCTGGTTGGTAGAAACTCAACCCTCACCCTATATTGTAAACTTTTAATATACACGTCACTCTTAAAACCTATATGGTGCTACGGAATTCTAATGTCGAGAGAATCCAACGAAGGCAAAACAAAATTTTACGGTTAATAACATCGGCTCCATGGTACATAAAAAATTCAAATATACATCGTGACTTAAATATGCCACTAGTGACTGAAGAAATTGCAAAAAACGCTGGCAAATATTTAACAAAACTCGAGTCACATCCTAATCCGCTTGCCCGTAATATTTTGAACTTTACTGGACACATCCGCCTAAAAAAGAGGGATACAAGGGCTCTTATTCACAGCACTCCAGATGGGACTTCCTGAAAATACTTTTATTTTTTTCCTTTTGATTATCACTACTTACATATGTATTATATATAACTACTACTAAGCTTATGTCCGACACTGGTCGGGCCTAATTATATTTTTATATTTAAGATTTGAATACTTATTGTTAGTTCATATATGAAGATACAATAAATAAAAATCATGTATTTAAAAAAAAAATAAAATATGCATACCACAAGCATGATTAGAAAATTTTGTTTTTCCTGGAAGCATATTCTACAATTAGAAATATAAGCTTGTTGTATACTATAGGCTAGCAATATTAGCGGAAGGGTTTAATTTTCTTTATAAAATAATTGTTAATAAACCCTTTATGAAATAATTGTTAATAACCCTTTCACAATAGTATTCACAACACTTTTCTAAGCTTATGGTAGTAAGATTATTATAAAGTATTTCCATAGCGTTTTGGTTTGTTGGGTACTCGTATGTATGTATGTATATGTATACTGTCAGACAGGAATGGAAAGTCGAACGCATTTAAAAATATTAAGTGAGTTGCAGAAATTTATGATCAAATAATATAAATTAAATAAAGCTATCGCGCCCTGGATATCTATGCTGAAATTACAAAAGAAAATCTTTTAGAATTTTCATTATATTCACGTGCCCGCCGAAAGGAAGCACAGCTGAGTGCTACCGAACGCTTCCACAGGTTGCGGATAGTGGAAAGCTCCGTAGATATGCGGAGTAGCTGCAAAAGCAGTCGCGGACAATCAGCAGTTCCAAGTGGAGAATCTCAGAGGGTTTCCGGGTGGCGCAGAACTCCTAACAAATTCTGAGTACCTACGATACGAACATCAAGGCGAGTATTGGCGCCTCCAAATAATCAGTAGCAACATATTGCCAGCGACTGTTCCTCATGTTAGAGGCGGCTGGAAGCGTGCGTCGGATCTTGTAACAAGCGGCTCGCTATATAAACGTGATATAAGGCTTCTAAGCCAGCCATGCTGGCAGTCCTAGTTCCAGGATCGAATACGATAGCCTAATCAGCTGCTCGTCTTAAACCATCTTATTAACGAAACCTCAAGAAATAATAATGAAAATAATACCCAATCAACCGCCCTGATGACGACCTTCAGCTTTAAACACCGGACACGATTTGGAACTTGGAGTGTAAGGATGCTTTTAGATCCTTCAAGAGCCCCTATGCTCCTTATAGGAACTAAAGGATCTAATATATATATATATATATATATATATATTATATTCACGTGTAAATTTTAAAGCATTATACTTATCTTGAACCACACAGTCGATATTCTATAATCTAATGAGGTTGTTTTTTAAATTATTCATTAAATCAGGGGTTGCATTTTCTTAAACGTCGTAAAATTATATTTAATTATATTTAAGTAGATAGTACAAGGTCCTGAAAGGCCAGGCACAATGGTAGCAGACAAACAATTAATTAAGCACACAAAAATTCCTGGAGTCCTAGTTGTAAGTACGAGTTTCAGAGATTTACTTTTTGAATTTCCCATGGTCTCGTCCTGTGTGAGCATTACTAAGAATGTATGCGCTTGGTAACGATAGTCCTAACCGTCGCCGGCCAGACCGTATTTTAGAAATAATAACACGAGTGCTGTTCTTCAAACCTGTTGAGTGAGGTCTTCTTAGTGCATCTGAAACTTCTGAAAAACAATACTAATGCTATGTTTAGACGACGAGTTGAATCACCTGCTTCGCTCTCTGAATCATGTTTATGAATCATGCTGTTTAGACTATGCATTCGCGCTTCGTGTGCAGCGTGCCAATTTAGTGCTTTTCGTACTAGATTTAGAGTTTTTTAATTTATAACAGTGCGGAATTTTTCAAATTGTTGCTTAAAAAAAAGGCACTAAATTGGTGCTTTTCACCTTTGATTTTAGTGCGTTTTACATATCTACTAAATATTAATTTGTGAAAGTGTGGTGGAAAATAAGAAATTTTCACTTTTCAAAAACTATCTGCGTTCACCCCTTTTAGACATGCAAAGTTTCCTTTGCAGAATGTTAATTCAGCTGGGTGAAATACGAAGGAAGAAAAACTTTATCTTTCATAGTGAGAAAAAAGAATATATTTCTAGTAATTACAGTTATAAAATAACTTAATTACAACAATAATCTAATTACTAACCACTGAGGGAAGCAATGTATTGCTTTCTTGATAACGAAAGCTTTCAAAAATGCTTCTGAAAAGTACTAACGTAAGGCTCTCTAACAAAGTGGACAAAAGTAAAAAAAAATGTAAACCAGTAACTTTTGCATCTGAGTACATAAAAACTACACATTATTACTTCTGTAAAATGAATTAGTAAAGCAAAAAATGAATGGCTTTTTGGAAACTGAATGCATTGCTTCTAGCTGGCTTACAAAAATTCTTCTGGGAAGCGGTAATTTTTGCTGGGATTGTGAAATTGAAGAAATAGAACGAATTATCAGAAATTTAAGGATACATAAATTGACAAATTTGCTCAGAACTGATTAATTTTGGATTGAAGTTTATAATTATAGAAATTCAAATAATCATAATCCATTTCTAATACTGCCAATATTTTCTCTAAGACTATTAACATCACCATGTTCAAATGTTGAAGTAGAAATAACTTTTAGCGCTTATAACTTTTTTAAAAGTTAAAAATACAATAATGATTTTATAAATCAAATTGTTTGATTCATATAAAATACGGTCTAAAAGGAAAAGGCTTATGTTGTTCAGTAACTCGTTTCTGTAATTCTCGCATCGTAAAATTTCTCACATGAAGTGTGAAACACAAAATTCCATCGTTTCTCGATTTGTGAAAAAAGTGTGTCTGTATTTGAATGTGAAAACAGACAACACTGAATCTGTTTTTACTGGAATATTTCCAGTAATCGAGTGTCAAATGAAAACAAAAGTCACAAAAAAATATTATTTCAATAACAAAAAAATAATAATTTTCAAGAAAAATAAAATTGAATAATGAACATGAATATAAAGTGAATGTAAAATGCTTGAAATAAGTTTTTTCTAGCAACTGTCTCTATTATAGAAAATTCCAAAAAAAAAAATTCAAAATAAATATAATCATATCGAATCGTTAATAATAATTTTAGTTCAACAATTCGTTGCATATCTTTTCAACTAGTTTATTTTTCATATTTTCACACACAAATTCAAAAATTCACATGTTTTTGTACAATTTAAAATCCGAGAATTGCGAGAAACTATTCACAAAATATTGTTACAGAAACACTTTTTCTCACATCGTTCCAATAATTGCTGGAAATTTGTTTAAATGACACATAGTTCTCGCAAAGTAACGATACAGAAACACTTATGTGAGAAAAGCCATTATGTGTTTCAATTTACACTGTTTCCACGATTCCCTTGTTTCATGCGGGAAATTTTACGATGCGAGAAATACAGAAACGAGCTACAGAATGTAACATACTGAACTATGTTCATGTAAAAATTAATTCAGATGAAACACCTAAAATCTAATTGTTTTTTTAATACACCATAATTGCAGTATCTTGCGAAATGAACTTCAATTATTTTCCTACTCATGTTCTACTTATACGCAAAATCGAAATATGGCTCGATATAATTGAAATTATTACAAAAACCTATGAAATTTAGTAAATTTAAAATTGTAGTTAGCTTAAATTTTTAATTTCTACTCATTCAATACATATATAATTAGCCATGTGGGCTTTCTGTGTATTGAAAATAAATAGATAAATATAAAAATATAAATAAAAAATATATTGCATTTAGTTCTTTTTTATGAACACATAGTGATTTTTGCTCTGAAAAAGTTGGCATCATTGTTCGCGTGGCATTTTTTTTATGTATATTCACACATTCATACGTATCATACGCACGTGTATACATGCATACATACTTACATAAATTCGATTCAAGTAAAATCTTGTTTTTGAAGGCATCTCTATATTTTCTTCTTATTTTTCCTTTTTATATTATTCATAACTTAATTAAATTTATTTATATTAAACTCACATCTATGTTTTTTTGGCTTGTTTTCATTTGTTTACAAACACACACATACACATATACCTATTTTGTTTTGATAGCTAGTTCAGATAAAGTGGCGATTAACTGCGATAAAAGTTAGAGAAGATACCAATTATACGTGCTTCGCAAGTAGATTCATATTGAATCTACTTGATTCGCTCTCATAATTTTGTATGGCGAAGCAAGTGGATTCGGTCATGATTGGGGCGTGAAGCATGAATAGAGAGCGAAGCACGTACCGTCTAAACATAGTATAAGAGTTACTTTAGGGGTTTGACCTTGCCGAATGAGTCATGCGACAGTGATAGCATGAATGTACCACGAATGGAAAGTCGATGTTACAAATTGAACCCTTTTCGTTCATTTTCCTTTCTTTGCTGTTCTTCGTATCTTGTATACATATGTATGTAAGCAATAGTAGGTAGGTTTCGCAAATTAAGGAAAGCTTTATTTACGGTAACGCTATATCGATGGCTCCATTCTAAAACATGCTAAGTAAAAAAAGCCAGTTTTGAGATAAAACCCTTCAAAGTTTATTGATGATATCTCGGGAATGTTATGAGATAGAAACTTGAGAGTTTTTGTAATCACATAATAATGATTCACATTAATAACTAGTCCAGGATGAGTTCGAGAAGTCTTGTCTTAGCTCGCAAAAAAGGTGTTGCAATTGTCACAGCAGATGATTTGAGAAAGGCTTAAGTTCCATACACAACTGAACTGAATTGAGATATGTATGTAAATGAAGAATTTGTGCGACTGATGTATTTGATAAGAACTACAAAAGACCCCAGGTATCTAAAAATATAAATATTGACGAATCCACAAAATTTTATGACGCTTCTCAAATTTAGAACATCATGAACAACTCTCCATGATTTTCTCATACTTCTCAAATCATATTTTTTTGTTGTTGTTGTTGTTTTGTAAAATATTGCTAAAAACATAATCCCTTACAAAAAGAAAAAACTATTTATATTGTGTAGAAGGGCAAAGTCACTGTAGGTTTTCTTTAAACAAGGTGAATAATCAAAGAATATATTGTTTGAATTCGAGCCGTGCTTTTTCTGAAAGTAATTGTAATTACACTATACAACATTAAAAATTACAATATCCTTACGACTGACTCTGTCAGAGAAAGCCTAAAATTATAAATAAGCTTATGTTTGAGACTAAAGGAGGTGGACGTTTTTTGCGTCCTTCCCCACCATGCTTTAGAATATTCTTATGGTGAATCGATATGGGAAAGCATAAAACAATTGCATTTAAGGTATTTGATGTGTTCATGACTTTTATACAAAATCTGAAGAGGAACATCTTGTACCTGCATGCATATAAGTCTTAGAAAATGCTGAAGCTAGAAATTCTACTTAAACATCAGACATACTGTTAATTTCATAGAGTTATGTGATCTTTTGAGAAAACTGAAGTTTTGCAGAGCCAAATTGTATGGAATGATATCCCGTCATTTTAAATAAAAATTAAACTAGTTAATTTAATTATTATTTTTCGAACTGTATTTGTTTCTATATTCTTATGAATTGAATAGGCTAAAGTTCGTAACGCTTTTTAAGCCAAATTACATGTGATAATTATTAATGAACAAATAACATCAAAGTTAGTTGTAAATATTCTGACAACAACACATAGTTGAACGGAACAGCCAGCCGTTTTCGAAGGCCACTAAACCTTCCTCATCAGCGTTCTTCTGTGTTTTGGTCCACTGTGTGTGGTGTCAGTTGATGTAGATGTCTGCCTTATATACGTAACTTTATTGCAAATGGAATATGTGAATTGGTTTGATTCATTGCATTTCAATTTGCTAATGTGTTTCGTAATGTATACGCAAGTTACCATCTATATATATATACCATCTTCTATATATATTACCATCTTCTATATATATTACAACAGTCTTACCATTGTCGTTTTGTTCCTTACTAACTATACACATGTTTGTTAATTTGCTTATTTTTGTTCTACTTAAGACAAACTTTTTTGGTTTGTTACTATGAAGTATATTTTTTATTTTTTTAATTTTTGCCACAAGCCAATGACTATTAATTAGTTAATTTAATTATTATTTTTCGAACTGTATTTGTTTCTATATTCTTATGAATTGAATAGGCTAAAGTTCGTAACGCTTTTTAAGCCAAATTACATGTGATAATTATTAATGAACAAATAACATCAAAGTTAGTTGTAAATATTCTGACAACAACACATAGTTGAACGGAACAGCCAGCCGTTTTCGAAGGCCACTAAACCTTCCTCATCAGCGTTCTTCTGTGTTTTGGTCCACTACATCTACATCAACTGACACCACACACAGTGGACCAAAACACAGAAGAACGCTGATGAGGAAGGTTTAGTGGCCTTCGAAAACGGCTGGCTGTTCCGTTCAACTATGTGTTGTTGTCAGAATATTTACAACTAACTTTGATGTTATTTGTTCATTAATAATTATCACATGTAATTTGGCTTAAAAAGCGTTACGAACTTTAGCCTATTCAATTCATAAGAATATAAAAATTAAACTTGTTTTTATTCACATTTGCGCATTTTAGGTATTAAATGTCAGATCAGCTTTTATATACCTTTAAACGTTTTGTAATATAAAGAAAATACATATTATCTTCTTCTTCTATATATATAAAACAGGATGTGTGTATGTATGTAGCGTATGGACTCCAAAACGGCTGGGCCGATTTTGATTAAATTTTCAGAGAATCTGATCTGAGAGTCTGATTTTTTATTTTCGGTCTGTGACGGAGGGGCGTGGCAAAATCCAATTTTCATATTGCACCACCAATGCCATATATATATATATTTATTTTTTGTTTGCTTTTTTTATTTTATTTTTATTTTAGAATTTTATTTTTTTGGAGGGGGGAGGGCCAGTGAAGCACACCGGGTAAAGCTAGTATGCAATATAAAAAGTTCGAGCTTGTTTAAAAAAGTTCCAGTGTTTTTCATATATTATTGCTAGACAAGCCGCTTGATTGCATTCTGGAAACTACACGTAAGAATTTATTTTTATTTCAATTATAATCAGACTCAATCATTGCTAAAACACATTAAACACATTTTTCATTGATTTCTAATAGTTTAACTGCATCATACCTTGTAACTTAGCATAAAATTTCAATGTAAATTAAAAAAGTTAGCCTATTTGCCATCCCTGATCACAAACATGAGTAATAAAATTTCCTTGTTTTTCAAAAATATTCTGCCTAAAGTAAATGCATGTACTATTTTCCTGCTTTCCATTTTTAAATATTTACATTTCTCTGCAAATTTTTGCTGCTTCGCTTCAAAAAATTTCAATAGAAATAACATCAAACAGCACAAGAAAGTTTTGTTCGACTGCACCGAATTCCATATGCCATTCACTTTAGAATGATTGAGGTGTATTGTGTACGATCGTATCAATCTTATATTAATATTAATCTTCAATATGTTGTACTAAGTTAAATATGTACGGCCCTATGTATAACCAAAAATTGGCATGAAGTTAACGAGTTCCTCCATACAATTTGACATTAAAAATGGTCGCATTACCTAATTTTTACCCACCTCTAAGTCCTAGCATGATTTTTAATGTGAAGTTTCATGGCGAAAATCGTTAAGATCATGTTCAATTTTGCCATTTATTCTAACTTCATGCCAATTTTTGCTTAAACCTAGGGCCCGTAGTTTTTATGCTTTCGGTATAATTTGTTAATTTTCAGTCCTTAAAAGTGTATTTTTGTGAGGGCAGAGATCTATTGATTCTCTCTTAAAATTACTTCAGTTGTCCATTTATATTTACTGAACCGGAATATCATCAGTTAAAAGAAGCGTGGTTTTTCATTTAGAGGGAGAGCTACCAAGTACGACATTTTAAGGCATGTCTTATCGAAACAGGGGAGCTTTGAACCTTAGTGTTGCCAGTGAATTATTAACCGACCAATGACTGGACCTGCCTATTGCTTTATTTGACAAGGATAATTTAAATTTTATTATTACTTGTTTAATTTTCCGAACATCTAATTAATTGCTGATATACCTAGGAAATGGCTTTAAAGTAAAAGTCTGAAGACTATCTAGACTTAGAAGGCAAATGAGGTCATACATTCATGAAGAAATAAAAAATTAAGAATATCTTAGAGCTGAAGGCTGTGTTAGTAGGTTACTGGGCGATCACCAGATATGTAAATAGGCTAGATCTTCCTGACAATAAATTTTGTCAGAGTTGTCGAGAGCAAGCTAGCGGATAGAGTTTTTCACTTCGGCGACTGGTCAGACAGAGACGCAGTTTGAAAAATTTTTTAAAAATGTATCCCACTTTCATAGCTTGTCTAAGATGAGTGGAGTGTACTTGTAAAAAAATATATCAATCAATCAGGCTGAAACGCTAAAATGTCTCCCGGAATCATAATTTCAAAATGAATTGTTTAGCACCTCATGCACCAATGAGAGTTAGACGAAATTGTGTGTGCTTCGCTACCCCTTCCCAATATGAAAATTGGATTTTGTCACGCCCCTCTGCCCGCAGACCGCAAATCAAAAATCAGACTTCACAGTCTCACCCGCATTCGGAAGATTCACTGAAAATTTCATTAAAATCGGCCCAGCCGTTCTGGAGTCCATACGTTACACACATACATACATACATACACACATCCTGTTTTATGTATATAGGTAGAAATATTAAAGTTCACCTCATTTTAATGGAAATTTATGAGGACTCTGATTATTTGCTAATTTTATATATTATTTTTTACAAAGTTAACTTTAAAATATTGTTACAGACTGTTATAAGACTTAAATTAAATCACGGAGTTGCCAGCATCAGACAATAGCTGTGAAATTGAAAATAATGGAAATATAATATTTGGAAACTCTCTGCAAGGTTGTTCTAGAAACAGCGCCATTGCTTGGCAAGTCTTAGCAACACGTCAGAGTTAATTCCTTTAGTTAATTTTCGATTATTTTATGTGATAAATAAATAAAAATAAACTCCTGAATAATCAATTTCAATGCATTTTTAAAAAAAAATTATTTTACTGAATAAGTATAGTAATAATTTGGGATTATTAGTGCGTTAATAAATGTTAAAACGATAAATAAATTAGTTCAAAGTACCAAGCATTAAGTAACTAAAAGAAATTTTTACCAGCTTAAATTTGGATATTGCCACCAGTTTCGACTAAACATATCGGCCCTGTTCTGTAAACTCCAATAATAGACATTTTTTTTATTTTTTGAAATTTCTTTATAATCTATATAAGATTCTCAAATATCATATCTTAAAGAAAATTATCGTGTATGATTTTATACACGTCTGCAGTACAATTATTAATTTTTCAGAAAAGGAGAAATTTACTCGGATTCGGTTTAGAGAACAGGGCCGTATGTTTAGTATAAAAAGGCTGATTTTATAATAATTGTATTCGTGGAAAGTCAAACTGTGCTATCATTTCTGTTCAGTAAGATTTGGTAAGACATCATGAATCGCTTAACGCCAGAACGACTTGTGGAAATTTACTTTGAAAAAATATATCTTTTCGAAAAGTTTATAGAGCACTTTTTGTTTCCAAAAAATAATAAGCAAGATATCAATGACATTTAGTTCCAACAATAAGGTGAAACTTGCCAGTAGATCTGTTGCAAGATCAGATTGGTGACAACTTTATTTCATGTCAAGTCGTCATGATTACTGGGTCTCTCGTTCATGTGATTAACGCCCCTGATTCATTGGTTTTGGTTCAAGCAGCTCTTGAAGTATTGAGTATTGGAAGCCAATACTCAATACACTATTGATACTATACGGCCAGATTTATTGGAAAAATTAGTCAAAAATTGAAATGATCGAATGAACCATGTACCTCGTAGCCGCAGCGGACATAAGCAAAA
This sequence comes from Tachina lurida, assembly GCA_944452675.1. Lineage (NCBI taxonomy): Eukaryota > Metazoa > Arthropoda > Insecta > Diptera > Tachinidae > Tachina > Tachina lurida. The sequence goes on from OX101755.1 coordinate 71,495,307, forward strand.
AATAATTTTAAAAAATATATGCAATGAGATTATAAACAAGAATATAATAAAAAAAATTCATTCAAACAATATTTCCGTCTTGCATTATCATTTTAAGCTCTCATGCAGCTAAAAACACCCTATGCAAGTATTGATGAGTTGAAAATAGTTGGGGGATTCAAACGGTAGGCTTAACTCTCATTGTGTAGTAATGTCTTAAGTTATTTATATGTAATTGTTTTTGTTTTTTTTTTCAAACAAAACAATTTTTTCAAAAACACTTGAGACTACCGTCTGAATCTCTTTAAATGTAGTTTCATAACTATTTTATCTGTATTACAACACTTGTAAGTTTTTAGAAACGGGCCCCAGGTATGCATTGCCGGCAAGAGCAGTGAGAAGTGAGTTACGTTTTGAGAACCAAAGCCAGTCTGTCGTCAGTCTGTCAGTTTGTTAGTTTGTCAGTCTGTCAGTCGACATTTGAGCATGTAATGTGTTCTAATTTAACTAAACACCGCCTTAAAGGCTTTCGGAGGCTAAATGTTAAGTTAGACGTGCCATAACCATAACCATACAAAACAACTGCTTCAAGCAACCATAAACATAACTATAGAAACCAATTGAATTTCGATTTCTCGCCGTAAAGCTAAACAGCTGTTTGGTGATTGGACATTTTTGTTTTTTTTTGTTGCTTTTACTTTTCTCATTTGCTGGTCTTGTATGGTAAGTTTTGATTCATATTTTTGTTTCTTACTTATTTTGGTTTTTTTTTTATTTAAATTATTTATTTTAAATTTTGCAGTTTATACAACCGACGACTGAAACCTTGTGTAACGACTGAACAAATGAAAAGATTGGCAGCTCATTATGGTTATAGCAGCAATAATAGGTGAAGCATTTATATTTATGCTTGTGGCAATGGTTATGACTAGGGCTAGGAATCTCATGCAAATGCATATTTTCACTGGGCATCATAAAATGAAAACGGTTAAGTTATCTTTGCGAATCGTGAAATTTCCTTTGAAATGGCATTCAATCGTTTTTGCATATTTTGCATATTTTGCTAAAAATACTCGTTTTTGCATATTTTTGCGCATATTTTTCAATAAATGCATGTTTTTTTGTGCATATTTTTGGTATTTTGGTTAGCATCCATTTGAAAAAGTAAAACGCTCCTGATACTGAGTGCCACATTTTCTGGTAAAAGTTGACACATAATTTGTTAAAAAATATTTGCCTGAATCACCCTGTTGAACTCTAAATTTTTATATTTACACAACATTTTTATTGTTTTGTTCGGGAATTCGCTGAAAATTTGTAACTTTACACAACATAACACGTTTTAAATGGAAAGTGAGTTGGTTTTGAGATTTTTTCTGCAAAATTATAGAAATTAACGGCCTGGCCCACGATGTCACGAGAAATCGTTCGATCAACAACTTGTATTGCAAACAAAAATAAATTTTCTAAAGTTATTGTTGTTTGCAATACAAGTTGTCGATCGAACGATATCTGGTGACATCGTGGGCCAGGCCGTTAATTTAACTTAATTTTTTGTTGTTGAATTTATTGTTTTGTTTTTTTTCTTTATACTAATTTTATATGTAGATATGTATATTAAATGAATTGTTTTCTGCCTTTTTTTTTTTGTTAAATTGTTTTTAAATAAAATATTAAAAAAATATTTTTAATTGCATATTTTCTGTGTTTTTAGTGCATATTTTCAAATTTTAAGTGCATGTTTTATGCGCATATTTTCGATTTTTTAGTGCATGAGATTCCTTGCCCTAGTTATGACTATAGCATTATGTCATGGTACACCTGATTGAACCTTAGATGCAATTTTCGTCTCATATAAGGAGCGAGTTAAAGTTATAAAAATTTAATATTAAGGAGCGTATTGACTACGGTAAGAGCACTTGAAAGTAGTTTTGGCAGAATTTACGGCAGAAATAATTAAGAATGTCCACCATGGGAAAGACCTAGATAGTGTTATATGCGTCCGATATTATCGTCAAAATATCGAAATTGCAAAATTCGTTTTTTAGATTCTATCTATCTTTGTACCATAATTTACATGATATGCCTCGTTTGAAAATGCTGAAATTCTCATGGACGATAGATAACTCTATAAGGCACTTTTAGGAATATGCTGACTTTAAGTTCACAATTGACGGCTCTTCGCGCTCTTCTGAAAATTACAAATTTGCATATTGAATAGTTTGACATGGTAGGTACAATGTGTTACTACGTATTCACTAATATCGCGAACTTTGCAAAATCTGAAGCAATCCCTAAAATTGATTAGGAATCGCCAAAGCCGTTAAAAATAAAAAAAAAAAGTTCGGAAAAATTGAAAGTTAGCGAAAAATTGCTAAATGTATTAAAGAAATTGCTAATATTCGGCACTGTTCTGTGAACCGAATCCGAGTAAATTTGTCGTTTTCAAAACGAAATAAAATTTTTATTCTTCTCTAAGCCGAGTTCACATAGTTTTACTCGGTTTTAAATCGAGTAAACATACCTGGTCGAAAGAAAATCGAATATGCTGTTATTTCAATAAATCACTAAGGAAACATCAAGAAGCATTTACAATTTGAGGTCTTTTATAACCAAATTACATGCAGTTTGATACATTTAAGTATAAAAAATTGAAGAAGAACACTTTTTGTGTCTGAATTAGCACTGGCCTTTTTAAATGTTTATTTGTTATTTAAAATGTAATTTGTTTTCTAAATAACTAGCTGACTTTTACGTTAAATTATTATATTCGAACTTAATTTCGAACGTCACCAAATCGAGTAATTTCTAGAACGCCAAATAGACATTTACTCGTTTTTGGAAATTTCTCCTTTTTACAGAACAGACCCGATTAATTGACCACATAAGATTTTATTCAAAAGCACGGTAACCCTTGTTGACATATCGCCGATCAAGAATAGTTTTACTCCACCGACCATTCTTACAAAAAATAAGTTAGGTATGGAATATATATATTTTGAATACCCTCTTTCTGAATCAAAAACGTGTTTCACGACATTTCTTATGGTTTTAGAGATATAAAGCATTCATTTTGCTCCATATCCACTATGTTTAGGCTTAATAAGTATTGTTTTGCTGTACACGCCACTGTTTGCCAATTACATAAAATTCCTCATACAAAAACGTTTGAAGTAAAGTTAATTCTTGTTTTGCTTCATTTCGATAAGAAATTAATAATAAGAAACGAAGGTGCTGTAAAAAAAATTCAACGGCGACTGCAAAAACATCATCACCCAGATGCAGCTGCCGATTACATGTTTTAATATAAATTTATTAAACACTAAAATCAAAAATAGAAACCCTAACTCTGCATGTTAGAGTATAACAGAAATAATTTAATTTCATTCTTCACATTAAATACACTTCAATTAATCGTTTTTCTTGTGTAAGTGTGTAACCGGATGGATAGTTAAACGATCAACTTATTTCCCTGGACAGCAAGAAAAATAAACAAAAGAACAAAATTTTAATTCACAGCAGTGACAGCAATCCCCCAAGGGGAGTCTATTTTTGACTTCGGGTGTGGCAAGTTCGGGGCCCCAGCTCGGGTGATGTGGCTTTTTCCATTGACGTACCTTTGGCACATCATCCATAGAACTTATGTGTTACTACCTGATCTCTGGCAACAGAGGAAAGGATGTGCATATATTTATAAAAGGAAGACAAGTTCCTGTTGATGTCAGTTAGGTGCAGCGTCACCTAGAACTGCCCCTGAGTTTAAAAGACGATAGAGGTGAAGCCCTCTTGGGGTGGAACTTCGAGGTCTAACCAGAGGCTACTTCTAGTGCCACGGGTGCCGGTTGCCCGACAGTCGAGCTGCTCTGAAGTTTAGAGTATATGTAGCGGTCGTCAGGATCCTTTGCTAAAACGCCGAGTTCGTCCTACCCCATGGGGCTTAAGGGATGATTTTGGTGTGTGTGGAGTAGTCACTGGATTTTTGGCGACACGACCATGCGTTCATCTCGGATGAGTGGTTGAGCTGTGCCAGCAATGGTTGTGGAATTCTCTTGGGGACCTCGCTGTGGGTGTATACACAACACCTGTAGCGTGAGAACCGGGAGAATCAATCGTGGTGGCTGTGGTTGCTACCAGCAACGCTGGGAGAATAGTCTTGGCTTCCCAGTGCTACATCAATGCTAGTGGTTGGTCTGACGCGGTCAGCCAGACACTATTCTAAGTGCTGTTGCCATACAACAGATAGTACTGTTTTGACAAAGTCATTACGGCGAAGAGTTTAGATAACACAAAGTACCTCAGCAAGGTAGTTGAATATAGTACAGGGATAACTATATCAAAGATTGCAACCTATGTGCCTTGTTGGGTGGGCACATCTGTTCATTCTAAAGAGTGCATGGGGGCGTTGGTCTGGCGCCTAACCCCCACCCGGTGCTTGGCACCGATGAGATAATGCCGTAAAGGCAGGTGCTCACGGAAATCCAAGCACATCTGTGACACAGCAGTTAAGTATACGTATGGAGCAAAAAAATCAATTTTTTGAACATAAATTAATAAAAGTGGTGTATGGAGCACAAAACATATTTTTACTTTTACAATAAAGTAATATTAACTTCTAACTTAAGTCATGAAAGTTCACAAAAATTTACATTGTTCTTCAAAACATGTATCGGAAGCGGTAGTGCAAATAAAAAAGAAAGCCATCGGGTATATTTTGAGAAAACTTCATGTAAACCTTCTTTGTTGTTTTCCTCCACTCCAACTTTGTGTCAGATAGGATAAACTTATTCTCAAGCGACGATATAAAAACATTTGTTTTTTGTCGCGAAACAAGTTAAAAAATTTTAATTTTGCGCTTTGTTGTCTGTTTCAGAGCTTCCCTTAAAACTATTTTGATAGCTTAGCAAACAGTATATGAAAATCAAGTTCCCAATTATTTTAATATTATTGAGTGTAAGCAAGATCAGAGTTTAAGATTAAGTTCGATTGCAGCCAGATCTTCTCTTGAAATACTGATAGTCCAAGATAAAAGTATTTTCTTTCTTTTGGCAGGTTCTGCCTGAAATACGGTAGATATGTTGAGCAACGCATGTGAAAATGAGAGGTCAAGATTTTCATGATCTATTGAAAATACGAACCCATGCTTAGTTTAATTTTAAAATAAGCTTTCACTTATTTGCAACAAATAGTTAATATTACCGAGAACATACGAATTGTCCTTACCATGCCACAGGTAAGCGTTTTTTTTTTTTTCTTGAAAGGGAACCTCTAGATTGAAATATCTGTCATCCTAGAAAGTGTTTGGCGCAACTTTTATTCGACTCATTATACATCATCTTATAAAATTTTATATTATTTTCTTTTTTCTTGTATGAATTTTCATATATTGTCTACAGGCCAAATCTATGCTGAGAAATTTAAATATACTTGCACAAATCAAAGATATCGGGAGAAGGATCTGCGCACATAATTTTACTGCATTCGTATCTACATACACTCCCGAAAGAAGAACAATCCGACATTTTTACAGTGCATTAATGTAGGTCAGTAAGATTTGTGGAGTCGCTCATTTAGTTATTAATTTCTAGGAATTTCCATAATTCAAGTATTTTATATTACATGAAGGAAGGAGAAATACCAAACGGTTCGACAACGTTATAAATATGATTTCATAATAGGGTGAAGTAAGCAAGTAGTATGTGCGTAATGTTATGTTATTTGTTTTTCGTTACACAATAACAACTCTCTTACTTACTTTGTCTGTGGGCAGCATGTACACTGACGTGGCTGCCGGAAAGAATATGCATTCTTTTTAAGATTCATAGCATGCAATTCTAGGGGTGGCTAATTCCATTTTCAGGGTAGGTCTGTCTACGTCTGTGCTTGTGTGCTATTCACTCGTTTATTCAGGCTGCATGTCTCAGACGACTAAAGAATTTGAAATGTTACTAAACATAAAGAATGCATTTTTCTCATCCTTTTATTATGATTTTTTATTATAATTTTTGCATTTTATTGTCAACACCCTTCATAAGCAAACAAATGCAGTTCAAGCACGCATACAGCAAACAATCTAACAAATACAGATATTGCACATTGGCAAGTTTCTCTTGATTATTTTTTTAAATTTTTCTAACGATTTTATTATGATTAATTATTTATTATTTATTGTAGTGCTTTATATGGCAGCAAAAAACGAATGGGAGTTTTATACAATTTTCATTTAAAGACTTTTTCTTTTCTTTCTAAGTGAATGTAGGATTTTCATTTCAAGTATTAATCTGAATAAAAAGCTGTTTGGCAGTGAATGAATGATTTGTTGATATGCGTTGTTCATGATAATAAGTACATATGTACTTAGTTGTCTAAATACCTACAAGATTATAAATTCCTATTAAAGTAAATAGCAAAAAAATATTAAATTCAAAGGGATCAAATTATAACGCCGGACTTGTATATTAGCGTAATGCTAGGAACACAATTGGGACGAAAGACGAATTTCGTCCACGTCGACGAATTCGTCGATAAGAGTTCGCTGCGTAAATTCGTCGTGTGAAACACAACAACGACGAATTTAACGCAGCGAATTCCTCTCTCATATTTGATAAAGTTTGTTGTTGTGTGTACAAAGACAGAGAGTGAGAGAGAGATAAAATTGTTTTTTCGTCGTCAGCGATGCCAATTTAGCGCGTTTTAACTACTCCAAACGCGTTTTTTTCGTCTTAGCGCGTTTAATCAAAAAAGCGCTAACTTAGCGCGTTTTGGATAAAGTCAGTAACATCATTTCAGCTAAATTTTTTTTCTTCTTTTGTATAAATTTACAAATTTTCTAGTATCCAAAAGTCTGATACAATTTTTTTTTAATTTCGTTAATGATTCAGCTGTTGCAAATTAAATTCCCTTGCCTGTGATTAGAATTAATAACGCATTTGAATACTGTAAATGGCAAATATCTTTAAATTTCACAACAATAAATATGTAGTCGTACTCGTGACTAAAAAATTATATATAACTTATAAAGCATCTGTTATAGCTGAAGTACAAAAATCATTTGAATCGCAAAACTATTCGACATTTTATACGAGTATGGTGTTACTGGTACAAAGTTTTGTTAAATAAAATTGAAATAAAAATTAAGGATTTCGATTATTTGGTGATTCTGATTCTGTATTAAATTATTTTAGTTATTTAGGATATAATTTCGAAGAAGCAATATTGCAAAATCTGAAAAAGAGTTGCTTAAAAAAGTATATTTACTAAATAGCGCGTTTTAGCTATAAATAGTTGACAATGCTGTAACTCAGCGCGTTCTAGCGCGTTTTGAGAAGGTGAATAGCGCGTTTGGGTTGTAAATAGTTTGCATCACTGTTCGTCGTTCGTCGGCGTACAAATTAAAAATAAATCTATCTCAGAATTCGTCACGCATGACGAATTTCGTTGTACGGCGGTGTTGTGTTCATTTTCATATGCACTCATGTGTTTTATTTTTTATGACGAAAGTTCGCACCAGTTGTGTTCCTAGCATAAGCTCTTAAATTCCTCTTCGAATTATTGTCGCGCTCGTCTTTCTTGTGGATTTAGCTCACAGCGATTATATCTCCTTGCGGAGGACTTAATATCATAAAATTAATCAACTTAATTAATCCAATAAACGACCTTCCGTATAATTTAATCAGATGCTCTTATTAACATCAATAATTAAAAAAAAAAATAAAAAAAAAAATAAAAAAATACTATATCTAATTTTACCTTATTTATATTCCTTTTGATTATAAAATTTAAGTAATTTCCATTTTGCTGCTTACCTAAAAAGACACAAAAAAAAAGAATATATTTAACTATTTGATAATTTGAAAATGTGTTTGGTATTAAAGTATGTATGTATGTACGAGTAGTTATGTACATACTTACATCTCTGGTTGAATATAATTAGAAATTAGAAACCACAATAAAACCATATGTTAGACAAAACATGTTCCTTAATTTAGCTGAATTAAATACATTCAACAAGTAAGAGTTCTATATTCAGCTGTGCCGAATCTTATATACCCTTCACCAAAGTGCGTATATGTAGTATAGAGATACATACATAAGCACATATGTACATACATATGTATTTGTTTTGTGAAAAAATTTATAATTGTTTGCTCTAGTGCAATTTTTAGTAAGTGACCTCTCGGTATTTTTCGATAAAATATATTTTTTCCATATTAGCAATGAGTTGGATATTTTATTCTACGCTCTGTGTTTAAGAAATATTTTACATTAACCCTTATTCCAGTCGTCAAAAACGACGACACGTCATACGATATCAAAGAAAAAAATTTTAAAATTTGTTCAGCACAAAGGAACGGTTTTAGGGAAATGAAACGGAACATGTCCTTTAATTAATTTTATAGTTAGCGATAAATTTTATTTTTATCTCTATTTACTAAAAATTAATAAGAAATCGTTGCAAACTGTCAACGAAAGACCATCAATTTAAAAGACAACATGGCACAAACCTTTATTTATACTTAAATGAAAATTGAACATGTTTAAAAAAATTCCGTAAAGGGCGACTTTGACTCGAGCACGAAGGGTTCCGTACGTTCGGTTTTGAGTTTTTTAATTTGGATTTTTTACTTTTTTCGCTTTTTTCAGTTTAAAGATTTTTGTAGTTTTGTCGCTTTTCATCGTTTTGGCGATTTTTTTAGGCTTTTGGCGTTTGTTTTCATTTTGGAGATTTTTTTCATTATGGCGGGTTTTCCGGTTTTTTGCGATTTATTTGTTTTTAGAAATTTTTTAATATGGCCTTTTTTTCGTTTTGGCGATTTTTTACGGTTTGGCGAGTTTCTAATTTTGGGATATTTTAGTTTTACCGCTTTAGGAAATTTCAAGAGTTTTGCTCTTACGGTTTCCAAGATACAGCAAGTTGTCAAAATTACATAATCAAAATTACATTAACTGATAGAACACCCTTTACTTTATATTTTTTTAATGTTTTTTCTTAATTGTTGTAGTCTGTATAAAAATACACTAATTGTATGTATGTATGTATGTATGTATATTACATGGGATTTCAAAATTTTTCGTTGCTCGTTTTGGAACACCCTTTAATTTTTAACTCTCATGTATTTGTTGTTGTAGCGGCCAAAGTTCTACACACTCTGTTCAAATTTCAGGTCCGCCGCTCTTACGGTTTAACAAAAAGAAAAAAATTATTTTACTTTTATATACAAAAAAAAAATTAATTTTCCAACCCTAGATTTTTTCTGATTCCTTGTACCAATCTAGTAGTTCTGGAAAAAATATATAAAGTATGTTAAGTGAACAAAGAAAAAAAGAAATTAAAAACAAATTGTTTTAGTTAGTTACTTTAATATCCAGAAAAAAAGTTAAAAGTTTCTGGTTTTTATTTTTATAATTTTCTACACCAAATTTTTCTTTCCAAGACGTATAATATATATAATTTATAAAGAAAAAGAAAAAATTTAATTAGACCTGGTTGCTATTACATATCACAAAAAGTGTAAGTTTCCCAACCCTGGAATCATCCTTTTTTATTTTTCTGATCTCTTACATCGATCGCTTTCTTTTTTGAGTATAAGCTATGTTTAATTTATAGACAGAAAAGGATAAATTAGTTTTAATAAGTTACTTTTATATAACAAAAAAGAGATAAAGTTTTCCAACCCTGGAAATGTCTTTTTAATTTTTTTTATATTTTTTGAATTTGAAATACCAATTTAATTCGTACTGAAGTATAAAATAAGTTTATTTATTAAACAAAATAAAAATTAGTTTTCCGTAGTTACTTTTATATGAAAAATAAAGTTTAAGCTTTCCAGCTCTGCAATCGTATGTTAGATTTTGCTGATTTGCAATACCAATCTATTTTGGACCATTTCTGACACACCAGTCCAAGAACGAACTGTCTTTCAGGGAGGTTCGGAAAACCGATTTCACGTACAGACAGACGGACATTGCTTATTCGTCTTCCCTATGCATAAGGATCCAGAATATATATATTTTATGGGTCGCTTATTGATAATATAGAAATTACAAACGGAATGACCATTTTTTTGGTAACCGGTATAAAAATGTTGTCAAACGTTAAAACATGGGGATGGATTAGGGCTAGTGAACATTGTTGTCAATTTAATTTTCTGGATTCCCAAAAAGTGATAGAAAACACTTTAATAATAGACTGCCTTAAGATTAAATTATAGGGATAGTCTGGTATTATAAACCATTTTCAATATTTATTTTGTTTTTTCAGTTAATAATGCAGAAAAATTTGGTTAATTATATTTTATCTGTTTTATAATGGCTAATAATAATAATACGAGGGCGGATCAATAAGTCCGTGACTTTTCGAACTTCTCTCGTGCTTATATGAAATCCGATCAAGTATCACCTGTTGATAGACTACTGTCAAATTTTGAGCAAGTGTCTCATTTACTTTGCGTTTAACAGCTGTTCAAAACATACAACCTAAAAATGGAAAAAATTGCGTTTCGAGTGCTCATTAAACATAATTTTTTGTGAAAAAAATACCGTCAATCAAGGAAAAGCTCGATAAATACTATGGGAACTCTGCACCAGCGATTTCAATGGTAAAAAAAGTGATATACTGACTTTCGTTGTGGTCGCACAAGTACAAATGACGCTGAAGATTCTGGACGGCGAATTGAGGTCAGTACTCCATCTGCCATATTCTACGGATTTAGCCCCTAGGGACTAATTTCTGTTTCCAAACCTAAAGAAATGGCTCGGTGAAAAGAGATTTAGCTCCAACGATGAAATTATTGACCAAACAAATGCCTATTTTAAGGACCTCGAAAAATCCTATTTTTTGGAAGGGATACAAAAAATTGGAGAAACGTCGGACTAAGTGTATTGAGTTGAAAAATAAATTTTGGTTTTGCAAAAAAATGTGTTTCATTAAAAAAGTCACGGACTTACTCATCCGTGTCACAACACCAAACTTAGAAAAAACGATTATTTGCTTCATAAAAAATAATTGAAATGCTAGAAAAAATATTAAATATTAGGGATGTAACGAATACTAGATTAGCGAATGCGAATGCGAAAAAGAATACAAATATTACAATACGTCAAAAAAATTACATGAAAATAAATTTATCTAAGAACATGAAATTGTGTTGTATACATAGATCTACTTGAGTCTTGAATTCAGCAAATATTTATTAATTTATTAGAAATAAAAATTGTTAAACTGAAAGAAATGAAATCATATTAAAATAAGTATAGATAATAATGAAAAATAAATTTACAAAATGTTAGGCAATCAACCCATTCGTACTTTGGCCCTAAGTTCAATATTTCCTGTAAAATGCTACCAAAATCCATATTAAGAAAAATTGGAATGAATTGTTCATGAAAATTTTTTCCAGAAGTAGTACTCTGTTCATCTTGGGAAAAACATATGAAATATATCTTCAACATTTTAAGTTTTCATGCGAAATAATATGAGTGGCACTTGTTTCGCAAAAAATTTACAACAAAGAAGGAATAGTTAATATTTTTACATTTAAAAGTTTTTTAACGAAGTAATGATGTGCTTACCATTTTTCAAAAGTTTTAACAGTTTTTTCTTTTTCAAAAACAGGAAAATATTTCAAATATTTTTGTCTTTAGTATTCGCTTTAAATATTCGCATACATTTTAGCGAATGCAAATAGCAAAAGTAAGCGAATTATTTGCGAATGCGAAAGCGAATGCGAACATTCGTTACATTCCTATTAAATATTGCTTAATCGGTTAATAGATCGAAACTAACCGGTCTAACCGCTAATAGAAAATAGCAAATGTTTAATCAATCGAAGAGTTACTCGGGTAACCGTTAATCGGTTAACCGATTGAATACTCTATACAATACACTTAAAAGAAAGAAATGACTATATGTTTATAGGTCGATCTTTTGGGTGTGTAATAATGACATTTTGAAGCGATTTTTCAGACATAAACGGTGTTCAGCAGAGGAGAAATTGGGCCTTATTAGTACTATTAAACAATTTTAGGTTGCGAAACATTTCAAAGATGTGTTATAAAAAAAATTAAAAATTTTTTGAATTTTTTTCTAACTTTTCTTTTTCTAATTGAGCTTGTAACAGAATGGATCTTTTTTCACGCGTTAATAAATCGGACTTTTAAAAAAAGTTGAAAAAGAAATCGGGTTTCAAACAAGAAGTAAAAACTAACAAAGTTGAAATAACCAAAATTTTGTTAAATTTTTTTTGATAACGTACCTTTGAAAGGTAGATCTATGTATAATTGCTTACATGTACTAGAAAAGCGTAGTTAAATCCTTAAAATCGGTGCAAAAATACCTATATAGCTTAGTAAAAACTAAAGTTTTACCACAGCGCCTCAAAAATTTCTAGAAATGGTAAAATTATCTACTCGTGTATGCCCACAACTGAAACAAACAACCAGTAAAATATGTCACACCAAAACAACAATGCTAGGCAAAGCAAATTAATTTGTACTTTAAGTGTGCTTTAGACAGCATTTTTATGAAAATCTTGTTCTTTATCGTACACTAAGGGCTTAAGTATTTTTTTCTTTTTTGCAAAGGTGGATAGTCTGTAAAAATCAAATTAAAGTTCAACAAATATTTGACAAAAAAACTAACTTTGGATTTTGTTTGAATAAACATTTACACTAAGAACGATATCGGCTTTAAGGCACACACCAACCATTTTACAAACAACAAAATCAAATGCAATAAATATACAAATATACCTGCTGTCTAAGCTAAATATATGAAAGACTGTTTTTAACCCCCCTTCTCGACTAGCAATAAATATTTTTGGCAATATAGCAATAACGCCGGCAGAATAACAGAACAATATTGCTGATTTCTTTACTTATGTTAAGGCTATGGGAAATCGTAGCTCAAAATATGGGAAAAATCAACAGGAAAGGTGCAGAACAAAATACAATTCACTTGTAAATATCTGGTTAATCGAACGAATTTTTATGTTAATAAATTTATAACAATACAAATTATTTTACTACACACGTTTTTAAGAGACTATTTTCCTAATTTATTATACATTCATATGTATTTTTTACCAATTTCACTTATATTATATAAATGTCAAATGTAATACAGAAAAGTCGAACATAAATTAACACCGAGTTTGACGTTTCACGCTTGCAATAATTGTTAACGAAAATGCGTTGACAATTATTGCAACATATATTGCGAGTTCCTGCAATGAGCTGTCTCCACTAGCAATAATATAATTTTGACAACTGCTGCAATATATGTCGACATATTTATTGCTAGTCGAGACGTAGGGTAAGGTCCAAAAACAAATATTATCAAGCATGGAAATACAACCCCTAAATTTCTTAATTCCCGTATTTATATTTCGGCTGTCATTATTAGTACTTCCAGACAGTGATAAGAATTGGAAATCTTAATTTCGTGCCGAATCTGTTTCTAAATAGTGCCAAACCACTTTTTAAATAATTTAAATGTTCTCACTTGATGTTCGTTTAGATATGCTATGCCCCTTGAATGATACATTAGCCCAGTTCAGAAACTTGAGCAAATGGTCTTGCATCGTAGCATGTGCAAAATGGTATAGTATATTGATACTCACCACTTAACAATTCTTAGTGGTGAGTATCAATATACTATAGCATATTGCACATGCTAGGATGCAAGACCATTTGCACAAGACTGTGAATTGGGCTAATATTGTGCAAAGATGGAAAATTGCGTGAATATCACAAAAAAAAGGTTCCAAAATTAGATTTAATTTTAAAAATTTTTTCAAATAAGAAGAGTACACAGGTAATAAATAAACCTCCTATATTCAAAAAATATTAATTATCGTTTTAGAAAAGATCTATTAAAGCAATAGTTTACTCAAAAGAAAAATAAAGCTATTTTAACTTGAACACGCCTCCAGTCTATCTGTCCGCTTGACCGTAACTTGACCGACAGCCAAAAAAGCCTAAGCAAAAAACGAAGTGAAAAAATATGCCGTTTAAACTTTTTTGACGGTTATGACCCTAATGAATAAAAAGTGCCAGAAAACGAGCGAGAGTGCCACAGTGCCAGCTAATATCTAATAGTGCCAAAAATGGCACAATTGTGTCACATTTCCCATCACTGTGTCCAGAACTCAGTCAGTTCCCATACTGAGACAAAAATCATTAATCCGTTGCAGTTTTTTGTCCCATTTGAGAATAAACAATTCATGTTCAACTTACTATAACATTGCACAGTGGGTTTATCAATTAAAACTTTTAAGCATTTCAATACAAAGAAAGCGAGTGAGTGCTAACAAGGAAGATTGTTCTTATTTGGCCATTTCGAAGTTGATAACAAAGCTTCTTTTTACTGAAAATTTCATTCCTTGTTCACAAACATTTACTATTTGGACATACAAGAATTTTATGGAATACAACAAATAAATCAATGAAATTATGTATGTTTGAGATTTATGTTTCATGTTAGAACTTACACAGTTTATTAAGTTTATATATAATATATGCCAGCTAATATGACAAATTTTACGGTTCGTTTTAGCGAATTACAACAGAGCTCGGCCCGTATTTTAGGCTTGTGTCATTCCTGAATGAATTACTTCACCTGAATGATTTTTTTTTTCACGCGAAAGATTGAAATATTTCTATATTTCTTTCATATTTCGGTTTAATTTTTTAGCTCACTTCTATATTTCTATTTGCTTTCATTTTTCCGTTTATGAGCTGATAGGATTTCCATGGTATCAGGGTGAATTTTTATTCATACTAAGAATAAAATCAGCTGCTCAATTCCAAGCCGTCATACTGATATGTAGAAAAATATGTATGTATGTACATTCAAAGTTGTTTCAATTTATTCCTTGGTGCAGCTATATCTCATTTTATTTCAAGTGTGATAGTATAAAGGCAAAATGCAGTGATAAGATTTGCTATACGATATTTTGCAATACAGTCTTACAATACACTCGCGCAAGATGTTATTAAAATCGTAATGTAGCGTGAAACCCCCTTTAGCATAAACGTTTGAAAGAAATTATAAATTGTCTGTTAACTGGCAATTATCACAGATATCAGAAGTTACATATGTATAAATCACATCACATATCTTTATTAGCAAAAAATCTAAAGAAAATTATTTCCAAGAAAAAAAAAACATATTTATGAACCACTGTACTCCGCTGCCAATAGCATAACACCACCAGCAACAACTGTCAGTTATGTGTCATCATCAAGCAGGGGTTAAAGAGCACGTATTTAGAATTTTCATTTTCATTCATGTTTGGCGCTAGAGGATGCTCAAATGTATTTAATTTTGTTTTATAGTACACAATTTCTTTGCCTATGGTGATTTTTTTGTCGGTCCACTCTTGAGGCGTTTTTATTAAACGTAATGCCAATGTTGTTGTTATTGCAATTTTTTTTTTTTAGTTTTTCTGTTTGATGTTTCAGTGTCTTTGTATAGCCTACACCCTTGTTCTGTTCCAATTTTAGGCTTTTGAATAATTTGCCTTAGTTTTGTTCAAATATTTCGCCACAATTTTTGTTGTTATTGCAAATTGTTAGTCGTTTGTAATTGCAATGGTTCAGGGTAGCTAAGTTGAATGATTTTTTCATATGGATGTTTCTATGCACTGAAAGAAATTTCAAGTGATATTTGCTTTGAGTTATAAAGATTTAATAACAATATGTTATATACAATAAAATACTTTTCGTCGTTTCGATAACGAGCTGATTCTATTACTTTTATTCAGTTTGGGATTATGGCATTCGATATTGAACCATATTATTACATTGTTCGTTTTCGAATGACATAATCTCAAACTGTAAAACGAGATCGAATCAGCTCGTTATCGAAAGCGACGATTAAACCCCTGTTTTAACGTTGCACACATTTGCACTTTGTGTCGCATATATGCATTCAGAAGTGTAAATGATTTAAATTGCATATATTTTGTTATTAGCCCCATTCACAAACTTGTGCAAATGGTCTTGCATCTACATTTAGTAAAAGATAAGAATAAATCGAACAGCATGGCCCTAAATTACAAGGTTAATTGCTTGACGTGGCTGCGATAATGACAATATTTTTTTTCGTTTATTAAATTACTATAATTAACAAATTTCAAATAATATGTTCAGTTTCCGCACTTCAAATGAACAATATACATATATATTTTATTGAATTTAATATAAATATATTACAATTTTTTTTCAAAAACATTGCAATTATTTTTGCAGATGTTAAAGAAGGTCAAAGAGTAAATTATAGAATTTATAGTTTCTATCAAGTTAGCCACCAAAATTTTTGGCCTTTTCATTTTGTGAATTACCAATTTCTTTGTTTGCAATGCTTGTGTCGTGTCTGAAGTTTGAATAATTAATTGCTTCATTGCAGTTAACTGCCTCAATATTGGCTCTTCTATAAATATAGTAAAAATATATGTTGTATACTTTTTTATTGGATATATATGTACTTTACAAGATTGCTTTGTCGAGATCTGTGTAATGACTTACAAGCTCTTAAACATTTTCTTTCGAAAACCCTAATCTTTTCCATGTAAGATGGTGAAACATTAAACCAAATGCAAATATCTGTACATCCATATAGCAGGCACTGATTCGTATTTGCCAGAAGAATCTATATTGTTCTTTAAACATTTTCCTTGGTGCTTTTAAGGTAAACAGTGAATTCTCATGTAACATCGAACATCGTTCAACAGTGGGAAAGAAAAACGTCCATCTTATTTGCGTGTTACTTCTTTGTTAAATAATTTTAAGTTCAGAACATTTCTGCAAGGCAAACTGGAACTAGTCATTGTGCTTAAATTGATTGACTTTTATATTTTTACGTGACAAAATTAACTTTTAAAATACAAATTTAATTTTTGTAAATGCGAAATATTCACCCTTATTCTAATAGTCAACAGCGACGTCACTTTAACACAATACCAAAAATTGGGGATTGTTTACTCGATCTCGAGAACAATTTTGTGATACTGGCAATCTATTTCCGTTCCCTAAGGTCTAGAAAATAACATAAGCCTGACAACAGGAGTCAGTTGTTTTCGCCTTAATTTTTTGGTGTTGTGTTAAAGTGACGTCGTTGTCGACAACTAGAATAAGGGTGATTATATTAATGAGTAAAAAAAAGATTTTCTTCTTCACAAGGACAATGCAAGCGTGAACACATATGCAGTAATATATGAAAAAGGTAACGCATCGATATCGTCGCGACGATACCCTAACGAGCCCCGAGATAACCATTTGTGATAAAATGGATCGGTGGAAAAATATTTGACACCAACGATGAACTTATCTCGCAAACAAGTACATGTTTTAATGACTTCGACAAATCTTATTTCTTGGCAGGGATGAAAAATTAGGGAAACAAAGTGTATAGAGCTCAACGAAAACTACGTTAATAAGTAAATTTTTCTACAAAAACCTGTGTTTCATTCCAAGAGGCACAGACTTACTCAACAGCCCTCGTATTTATTCTGACGAGCATAGTTACAAGGATCTTAACCCGTTTTAGTGAAATAAACTAGAATCCTTGGCGGCGATAGTATAGAATACATACCACTAGGTAGTGCCCTAATTAAAAATAATTATAGTAATTTTGTATCGAAAATGAGAAGATTGTCACTAAGTTGCTTGCCGATTTTTTCTCCTGAGCCAAAGCCTGATTTCTAAAATAATTTCATCAAAATTTAGAATGAAGCCTGACATTAGTTATTTATTTTAGTGAGGCGGTAAGCCCCATTTCCAAAAAAGATTTTGCTAATATCGAAAATTAAATATTTGAATAACATTTCTTAGTCGAAAAATACCGAGAGATCACTTACTAAAAATTGCACTATAAAAAAAATTATAAATTTTATCACAAAACAAATATGTATGAATTTACTTATGTATGTATCTGTATACTAGTTACTAGTTACGTTGGTGAAGGGTATATAAGATTCGGCATAGCCGAATATTGCACTCTGACTTGTTTTTTGTTACGTTTTGCCGGCAGAACAGTTATAAACTTCTTGGATTTTGTACCTATTGTGAAAACAAAATGTACTTTTTGGACCATGACGGTACCATTTTTTTAATATTTATTAATAAGAGCGGAAACGTAAAAAAATGTGTAATAATTCAGAAACTTAACAAAACTGTGTATAAAAAATTAAAAATAACATAGAAAAATATTAAATATTACATTCATAATAGTACATTCTCAGATTAGACTTGTTAGAGATCGGTTATTCTAAATAAAACACTCACAAAAAAAAAAAATAAATACAACATAGGCAAAATTAATGTTAGCATATACTGAAACATTGGCATTTTTAAATTGTACCAAGTAGCTCGCGGTAGTACCAAGGTACCAACGAAGTCAAAAATGTACCATAAAAAGTACAATTGTACCATTATTTCCATCCGTGGAACAGTCTCATCCATACCGGCATTTCACAAATTCCTTGCTAATGTATTTTTATTTCTTTACAATCTGTTGCTTTCGCAAGCCGATATCTTTTAATTTAAATAAAATAAAGTGCGTGTGATATATGCAAATTCTGTATTCTTTTGAAAAGTAAAGGTATGTAATATAATATCACGCAAATATCGGATTCTTTGGGTGGCGCCCATCGAAAATATCCAGTTCAAATCACCTCCACGTGAGGTGCCCAGACCCTGAGCTATGTTTCAAGTATCTCTATCCAAACTATCCAATTCTGTACAAAAGAAGTTAGTAATCATCGCGACCATTAAATAGCCCGTTTAAAAAAAACATCATTCGCACGTGTTTTCAAAAGCTTTGTCCATGCATAGTGTTTCACAAAACAGGACTCAACAAATGACAGCATGTGTGATAGATGTTCTAGCTTCAACAATATGGCCGCAATCAACTGTCAAAGTCCGGAAGTCTTTATTGGAAGGGCCATTATTAAAACACTAATTATGTGAGGAATATGACATACTCAAACCACGTCCTAAATCAAAAGATGGAGTTTTTGAATAGATGATGCAGAATTATTTATCATATAGTGTATTATTTATTTATTTATTTATTTATCTATTTCATCTACAGAATAATATTCTTACAGATTACTTGAAAATTAATTATAATATTTAAATAACCAAAGTTTGAAAATATTAAAGCTAACATTAAAATTTAAATAAGGGGTTAAACTATTACACAAATGTAAGCATCTTGCAATAGGCTCATTTTTTGCATACTTTGATCTAGAAAAATTTTCTTCGGACATGCGATTACATCTTAAGTCCCTTGGAGGGCAATACAAAATAAAATAACTTTTAATTTCAAGGCAGTCAATTTTGTCAGATAAAACATTATAGGCAAATAACAGAGAGGAGCAAGACCTACGACCTTCTAGGGATTGAATACCCAATAACTTTCTTCTTACATCATAAGATGGAAGCTCATATGGCCAAATTAACTTTAAAGCAGTCTTAGTAAAAATTTTTCTGAATTTGCTCAATGCGATTAGACGGGCCCAAATGAGAAGGATTCCAAACAATAGAACAATATTCTAATGTACTTCGAACTAAAGAAATATATAAAGATTTAAGGGTATATACATACATCTTTGAAATCTTGAGAATTTCTTCTAATAAAACCAAGCATACAATAAGCTTTTGAAATAATGTAATCAATATGGTCCGAAAATGTTAATTTATTATCGAAAATTACGCCTAAATCCCTAACCTTTACTTCACGTTTAAGCAAGAGTCCACCTATGGAATAGTCATAAATTATCAGGATCATAATATGATAATATGAAACAACGCAACATTTAGATATATTAATATGAATACCATTATCAGAACACCAGTCAGACAGTTTGTTTAGATCCAATTGTAACTTTTCACAGTCATCGACACTGGAGATGGAAGAATATAACTTTAAATCATCGGCAAATAGTAAACACTTTGAATATCTAATAAAAACTACAAAAAGCAGAGGCCCAATATGCGTACCTTGAGGAATACCAGAATAGGCATCAATCAAAAGAGAAGATGAAGTATTTCCAAGTTTAACTATAAGCTTTCTGTTAGTAAGAAAACTTTCTAAAAATTTTAATAAATTTTTTGGAAGGCCTAATGCGCAAAGCTTACGCAGTAAAATATCATGGTTAACTGTATCAAATGCCTTAGCAAAATCTGTATATATTATATCGCATTGAGACCTACGTACCATAGCAGTAACAAGATCACGAGTCACTAAGATTAAGTTTGTTGTTGCGGATCATAAATCCATGCTGTCGACAGGAAATAAAACTCTTGAAATGGTCAAAAAGTATATTCTTTAAAATATTATCAAAAATCTTTGCAAATGGGCTTTGTTGAACTATAGGTATATAATTAGTAATTAGGCTCCGATCACCAGATTTAAAAATTGGAACAATACAGCATAACTTCCAGAAATCTAAGAATTTACCATATCTAAGGCATGAGTTAAAAAGCATAGTAATAGCGAGTGCAATATTTGAGGAACATTTTTTTAAAAATATCGAAGGATAAATACCTACTGAACTTTTAGTGTCATTCTTTAAGTTATTTATGGTTTTAATTACATCATCAACGGATATTTCAAAATCAATATTAACATTACCGTTTTCAAAGATACGAGAGCT
Source organism: Tachina lurida (assembly GCA_944452675.1). Classification (NCBI taxonomy): domain Eukaryota; kingdom Metazoa; phylum Arthropoda; class Insecta; order Diptera; family Tachinidae; genus Tachina; species Tachina lurida. The sequence goes on from OX101755.1 coordinate 71,515,943, forward strand.
GGAATCAGTTACTGTGGGTTTAACAAATGTACTTTGAAAATATTTCGAAAATAAATCACGCGTACTTTGAATATAAAACGTGCGCTTAGGAATACCATTGTTATTCTAGAAGAGTCCGACCTAATTTTATTTTCAGTTTCAAACAAATACTGTTTATAAAGAAAATTTCTTAAAAAATTGTATTCATTACGCCTTCGAAAGAATTGATGACGATCAACATCACTATTTGAATTTCTATATTTAACATAAGCTTTGTTTTTAGCGTTTTTCAACTGGCATATTAATATTGTATAAAAATTTCATACAAATATCTTGTTTACTTAGTTCTTGGGAGCAAAATTTATTTATCTTTTTCCATTAAGCTGTGTGTAAATTGAGAAATTTAAACTCGATTTTTGGCAAACTACTTTTTTTGAGTTATGACGTTGTTTGAGTAAATGAGCGATATGTAAATAGCTTCAGTGCTGAAAACTTCTACAACTTTTTAACCGACTTCAAAAAATGAAGAGGTTATATGTTCGTCACGTATGTATATTTTTTATGTTCACCAATTTCTCGGTAATTTGTGAAGCTATTTTAAAAATTATTTTCTATATGAAATGGTATACTCCACAAATGAATTTTGGATCGTGTACTGCCTACGCAATCGTTAATTTACATCCGGTAAATACCTTTTTAAGATTAATTATTCATTTGTGCCTCGAATTTCATCTTAAGTTCAGGTTATTGGGAAGTAGTACCACTACACCTAATTATGGTAGGTAGCTTTCTTTGCAAATTGAAAAAACTTTTTGCTCAGATATAGAAATACTGCAAACGATCAGTCCAACGTTGGCTAAAAATTTTTCAAAATGGACTAGTTGGACTAAATTCTTAGCGAACATATACTTCCGTTTAAATTCGCTAAAAAAAAAGGTTAATTCGAAAAACATCGTGTAACTACTTTTGAGTATTGGGTATCCGAAAAATATAACAAATACTCGATAATCGGTAACCAGTACTCAAAATGGAATTTAGCAGCACTAATAGCCGGATATGCTTTCGTATGGAGTTCTTTCACAAGGCTGCTAATATCGTAAAGTCATTGAATTAAACTCATTTTGTTTATCCATTATAAGTGGTTTTGACATTTTGATTAAAGTTTCCATTACAAATGATACTAAAGCAACATTTTTTTCAGTGCATCCTCTCTATTTGTGTGTATGATTGTTTAGTGTATTTTTATTATGAGTTGGCCTTGGCTTATGAATCATATGAATAGAACACATATTTCACATTAGAATAGTAGTCTGTAATAAAGTTCGGAAATGCAAGCTGGTAGTTATTCTGTTTAATGAGAAAAAAACATGGAGTCTGAATTCACAATTTAACTTGTGAAAATATATATATTTTTTTTTTGTAATAATGAGGGGGTGGTTTTCATGCTCACAACCAAATGTTGTCAGTAACTATTACTATACATATTGAACAATAAATGATGACAAGGAGGGATGTGGATTATTGTTATAATGCTGTAAAAAAAAAATATACAAAAGTTATAATTGTTTTGTAGGTTTGCTTGTTTAGTTCATCTACTCTTTGATGGGAACGGAATAAGTGCAAAATTGAATGAGAAGAATTATGTCTGTATATTAAAAAGTGTTTCCATGGGTTTACGATTTCCAATTTCATATTTTCATTTATAAATACATATGTATGTATGCAGGGCAAATCAAAAAATGACCCTACCTTATGGGGAAAAGCAAAAAAAAAAGAAGATTTAGCACATACACACAAACAAATAATAAAACTTAAAAAAAAAAATTAAATATTTAAAAAATAAGCACTAAAAAGTTCAAAATAATTTAGTTAAATTAAATATTTTTATATGTGATAACTACGATAACTAAACGCATAAGCAAGTTAATATAGAATTTGTCACCCTGATTAGTACCGACTTTAAATAGCCATTATGGGCAACACATATAAAAACGTTTTATTAAACTGGAATTCAATTATTTTTAGCATTCTAGTGCTTATTTTGGAAGTCGTTTAAATTTTTTAAAGTTATATTTTTAAATTTTTAGTGCAAATTTCATATTTTCAGGGGTTAAAGAGTAGAAGCACGTGGTTTAATACAAGTACATCCATCTATTTTTTCAACTTAGAGATTGCGTCGTTATGAGGGCCCAAGGTGAGTTCTAAGTTTCGCAGCAATCGGATAAAAAAATCATAGAATCAAAAAAAAAAAAAAAAATTTGTGGTCGTGTTTCCACCCACTTATTTGACAATGGGACCAGACGGAAGCTAAACCCTCCCAGACAAAACAATAATTTTTAAAATCTGTCTAAAAGTTACGTAGATGAAGTAACAAACATGAAAAGGCAGATACGAATTGATAACCTTCATCTTTTCTTAAGACAATTAAGGAATAATTTTTTATTATAATGTTTGCACCCATACCAAAAATATGATATCAATCATCAAAATTGCAAAAATGTGAAAAAAAAAATATTTTTTCAATTAAAGTCTTGAATAATTATTTAAATAATAAATTCAAAAGCATTTAATCTAATGTTTGAATTGAGCAACTCAATAGCTGAAGTATTGACCAGGTGCCAAGTGATCCAAAGGCCTACAAGCAAATTCTTGAGAAGGCTTGGAAATATTATATCTTTATAAAAAAATGCCGAAAATATAACTAAAAATTATTAAATTTAAAATAAAAACAAATTTTAAACTTTTTTTTCTCCTTACTTTTAAAATGTTAAAATTTTGTAATAGTTTTGAATGTAGTATGTGAGTATGCCACAAGTCGAACGCTGTCGACATCGTTTAACAGGACCTAAGATTTGAAAAACTTATTGGCAATAGTAAAAGATTATAGTGTGGTCCGACTAAGACGTGAATAATATAATATGTGATCGAAAATTTTGTTTAAGGCAAGTGTGCTACAAGTCGGACGGTTTAGACATCGATAAGCCGGCCCTTAATGTGCACCCAAATTTTAATAATTTTGCTCAAATAAAAATAAATTTAATTTATACAGGGTGTTTTTTTAGAGGTATAGAACTTCGAATTGAAATAAAACACAAGAAAATCGTTTTAATGTCCATCAATTTGGCTTTATTGGAAGGACAATTTTATGCCATTAATGTTTAAATATGATTTCGGGCATGTGGCCGCCGCGGCTGGCTCGAATAAAGCCAATTCTACAGGTCCAATTTTCAACCACTTTTTCGAGCATATGGGCCGTATGTTGGCAATAACGCCACAAATGTTGGCTTCCAAGTCCCCTAACGTTTCTGGTTTGTTGGCGTAGACGAGCGACTTCACATATCCCCAAAGAAAATAATCCAATGGTGTCAAATCACACGATCTTGGTGGCCAATTGACAGGTCCATTCCGCGAAATTATGCGCTCATCGAATGTTTCCTTCAATAAATCGATTGTGACGTGCGCTGTGTGGCATGTAGCGCCGTCTTGTTGGAACCACAACTCATCCACATTCATGCCATCCAATTCTGGAACAAAATAGTCGGTTATCAGCTCCAATTGCTGTGCACGGTGGCGAATCGATTCATTCGGGTCCTCTTCAACACTTTGCTCTACAGCGGCAATTGTTTCTTCGGTGCGCACTGTTCGACGTCTCTGCGGATGCGTATTATCACATAGAGTAAACGTAGTGCGAAAACGATCCATGGTTAACCGAATTAATTGCTCTGATGGACGATTATGTCGACCATAAAATGGACGGAGCTTGCGGTAAACTTCGCGAACTGAACCATTATTTTCGAAATAAATTTGCACGATTTGCAAGCGTTGTTCTTTTGCCAACCTGTTCATGATGAAATGGCAAACCAAACTAAATATTAATCACTTGACAGCTGACAAAATGGCCGCCAGTTAAAAAAGTGATGCCAACTTAAAGTTCTATACCTCAATAAAAAACACCCATTACATATTCCTATTGTTTTATTTAATATCTCAATTTTAGATGACCAGCACATTAAAATTCTTAATTTTAGCTTTAAACAGAAACATTTTCAATAAAATTTTGATTTTTTCACAAAAAATAATCATATAGGAATACAACTTTTTTTCGTCTGCACATGCCATTAATATTAATATTTGTGTATTCATGTCATCAGCATCATTATAACAAAGTTTGAATGGTTTTTCTTTCCTGATATTAAATATGCATTGCAAGCAACACTTCCTAGTGAGCAGCCATGCTAGAAAAAAAATATTATAAAAAAAAGTTGTAATAACAAAACGTAGACGTTGTTTGTTGTCTGTTCGCTTCATTCGATGGCTCATACATTAATAATATGCCAGACTAGACAATGTCTGTTGCTGCCAACAACAGCAACAACAAAAAGAAAACCGGCAACAAAAATCAGCCACAAAGTCTGTGAGACAAGTTTAAGGACATTTTGCCACAAAGCAACTAACAAAAAATAAATAGTTTTGCGCAAAAAAAAAAAAAAATATACATACATACATAATAATTGCTATTCTTAATAAATATTATAAAGAGAAAGAGAATAACAACAATATCTGTCAATGTTCATTTCCTGGACACATGCACAGTTTGTCAACTAAATGTTTACATATCGTTACCTTAATGCAGAAAGTCTCTAAGTCATTGTTTTTTTAATCGAGTTTATTTGTTTATTTCGAGAGAACATCTAATTCATCGAAGAATTAAAAAATCTATATTTAAAAAAAGTTATAATTATAATGGAATACTATATATGCACATACATATATGCATATCTAACATATTTTTTTTTTGTAAAAAAGATATAATCGGCCATCTCACAGAGTTCAGTTTCGTTCGGAAACGGAATTCAATCCACCCACCCCATTTTTGTAGGAGATGGTGTCTAAAAAGTAAAACTAAAATACACAAATTTGTCAGGTGTGTCCAGACTGTTGGAGGCCCTGATTTGCTGGGACATGCTCCGTCTAGGGCTTGACATTTTGAGGTGGATTCAATTCCGCTTCCGAACGGAATTGAACTCTGTGACATGGCCGAATATTTACTTTTAAACTTTTTTTACTTAAACTCATTTTTATTAGTTTTGTGTTTGCTCCTTACTTTTAAAAATATGAAAAATATTTATTAAACTTTGAAATTGCTTTAAGCATTAAATTAAGGACATACAGGTATGACACTCAGCCCTGTGCTGTAAACCGAGTAAATTTTTCGCTCCGAATAAATTTCTCGTTTTCAAAAAGTAATAATGGTCCTGCATACGTGTTTAAAACCATACACGATAATTTTCTTTAACATTTATTTGCGAATCTATATAACAACAAGTAAGAGTGCTATATTCGACTGTGCCTAATCTTATACATAAGTACATACGTACATATTTGTTTTGTGATAAAATTTATAATTTTTTGTTATAGTGCAATTTTTAGTAAGTGACCTCTTGGTTTTTTTCGACTAAAGAATTTGCTTGAGTAAAGATCTTCCTAAAATATGAAATATGTTTAACTGAAAAAATAATTATTTTTGGTTATTTTTTTAACCCATATATTTTTTTTTTAATTTCCAACCCTGGAACCATAATTTAAATTTTTCTGGTTTTAATACGAGTACTAATTTATTTCTTTCTAAAATATAGAATATATTTAATTATCAAAGAAATAACTAGCTTTATTTAATTAGTTTTATATATAAAAAAGTGTAATTTTCCCAACCCTGAAATCATCATTTTAGGTATTTTTGGTTCCTTATATCAATCTTGTTATTTAAAAAATATACAAAATATGTTAAATGAACAAAGGAAAAAAGAAATAAAGAAAATACTAGTTTCATTTAGTAACTTTAATATCAAAATAAATTCAGTAAAGTGCGACTTTTTTGAAGTTTTTTTTTCAGTTAAAACATTTTTTTTAGTTTTTTCGCTTTTTTCTCCTTTTTTTTCGGTTTGGCGATTTTATAATTTTTTGATTTTTTATTTTACCGTTTTTGAAAATTTCAAGAGTTTTGCCCTTACGGTTTCCAAGATACAGCAAGTTGTCAAAATTGCATTAACTGATGGTACACCCTTTAAGTTAAATTTTTTTAAATTTTAGTATTAATTTTTGTAGTCTGTATAAAAATACACTAACTTTACAAATTTCAAGTGTATATACATACATACAATTGTATGTATATTACATGGGATTTTAACATTTTTCGTTGCTAGTTTTGGAACACCCTTTAATTTCCAATTCTCGTGTATTTGTTGTTGTAGCAGCCAAAGGTCTACATACTGTGTCCAAATTTCAGGTCTGTAGCTCTTACGGTTCTCGAGAAAATACTAATATAGTTTTAGACATCCTTAATTTTACATAACACAAAAAGTTAAAGTTTTCCAACCCTGAAAACGTCTTTTTAATTTTTTTTATATTTTTTTTATATTTTTTCAATTTAAAATACCAATTTTAGTCGTACTGAAGTGTGAAATAAGTTTACTTATTAAAAAAAATAAAAATTTGTTTTCGGTAGTTACTTTTGTTTGTCAAAATAAAGTTTAGGTTTTCCAACTCTGCAATCGTCTGCTCGATTTTGCTGAATTTCAATACCAATCTATATTTGGAAAATGGACTGACACACCAGTCCAAGAACGAAGTCTCTAGCTTTTCTGGGAGCTTCGGAAAACCGATTTCACGTACAGACAGACGGACAGACGGACAGACGGACATCGCTTATTCGTCTTCCCTATTTATAAGGACCCATAATATATATATTTTATGGGTCGCATATGAATATTATGGAAATTATACAAGGAATAACAAACCTATAATTACCCTTTTCTATTTTTGGTAAAGGGTATAAAAAAATAAAAAAAAATCTAAGAAAAATATATCTATTGTCGGAGTTAGTTTTCTAATATCGTGGGATTTCAAATCGATCGGTTTAAAGAGCTGGGCCGACTGTTTTATTTGACTAATGATGTAAATAAATTAAAAAAATATTTTTCAATAATAATTTTTTATGATGTAAACTTTTTTCTAAATACTCATTGTATAAATGCAGATTTACATGATGACCGGCAAAGTCATATTGTTTTAAATGATTTTATTGGGAAAAAATTTTCTAACAAACTGTATTAAACATCTCCAGTTAAACAAAATTTAATTTATATACAGTAGAGTCAAGATAATTTGTAACGCGTTAAATTAAAAATTTCAATAAACTGTAAGAAACTTTTGGAATGTTAAAACAATCGCGTTAAATCGTAATAATTACAATTAAGAAACAATTTACATATTTATGTATGTAAACATGTATTTTTATACGTAGTCAAATGTAATACATATCGCTCATTTGCTCAAAGAACGTCATAAGTCAAAAAATGGAGTTTTTGGGTTAGTGAAACATAATTTACTTCTCATGTCGTTCTTCATATTGTGTAAAAATTTCATACAAATATCTTGTTTACTCAACTCTTGATAGGAACTAGTTGTGTGTAAACTGATAACTTCGCTTTCGTTTTCTGTTTTTTTTTTTTTTGAGTTTATATGAAAATAACTATTTTTACACGATATCACGGTGGCAGTAGGGATGCCAATCGGGACTGATTTTCCGCATCCCGGGATTCGGGATTTCAAAAAATCAAATCCCGCTTCGGAAGCGCGGAAAAGCACACAGTGCATCCCATCTGCCTTATAATAAATTTCTTAAATGTTAAATTTAGATTTTATTTTTCATTTTGCCTTATAATTACTTTTATTGTTATCCAAAGGATTTCTAATTGTATAAAGGTGTAGAAAAATAGAATAGATTCATATCGAATATAAATTATTTGCTGGGTTTTGTATAAGTTTCTAAGCCTACTATGCTTATTTTTCTTTTGTGATTTTCAAAAATATTATTATTTGCGAATTCTCGAATAGTTTTTGAAAGTCTGTACATAAGATAAGAGGTTTGTGACTGTTCAAAATGTGTGGTTGAAGTCTACTGACGATTTGTTACAGCAACAATGAAATGCATATAGACATCGCTGAACCACCAGCAAATAAATTTCAAGTTAATTGTTACAGTTAATTGTCGGAATGACATTTATATATAATTTATATTATTTTACACCGAAATGGTCCATAAGGGATACTTCACTAACAAGTGACAAAGTTTATACAAAGTATCAGTTAACCACATCCTAGGCCGCCATTCCCTTGAAAAAGTGACTGGTCCGCTTTATAGGAAGTGTTAGAAGTCGGACTGGTCCCTATCACTTGGGGACCAATCACGTGACTAGTCTTGTGTCAGTTCCATTTCCTGCAGGGTAGTAACATGCATTGCATATGGTACGGTTTTGTCAGCTGACACGCAACTAGACGATATGATTTTACTAATTATACCTCAATAGTGTTTTCAGACTGACGGTTAAAACCTGGGGGCAAATCACGGCATTCGATACGACTCGTAATTTAAAAATATTTACATATAAACTCATGTATTTTAAAATTACGGGGCGTATCGAATGCCTTGATTTGGACCCTGGAGGCTTATTCTGAATTGCGATGCGAAAATCAATGCGATGCGCAAATGATATGCGATGCGAAAGAAAATTGGTATTCTGTTAAGACTTTTGCAATCGCATTCGCAATTTATTTCAAATCGTGGCAACGCTGCTGAAATAAACGTCAGTGTCAACAAACGTCAAATTAAAAATAAATAAATTGTTCTTGTTTGGCTGTGAAAATTGTTGATAAGATTTATTTAGGAAATTCTATAAAAAAAATAATAAATGGATTCTGTGGCACTGTGGTTCGACGACGGCACTTCGTCCAACTGTTCCATCACAGCCATGCCTTCACCATTATTTTCAAGATTGTAAGCAGTTGTTGCCCCGAAGGAAACAATTTCACCACCTCTAAGGGAGACAGTGGATTATATCTTGATGGGCCACCGCCAGTGTCGATTTTATTTCGTCTAAGCGTCTGTTTGGTGTGTACTTTAAAATCGGCGCAACCATATTAAAATTTAAGTTGAAGTGAAATATTTTTGAACTGGTTTATATATTTCATACTTTTTTCCATCCTGCAGCTTCTCTAATAGGTGGTCCATTGATATTTAGTTCTTCGGTTAGCGTTTGCTACAAAGTATTTGCCGACTGACCTGCATTTGATGTCTTCAAATGGCATCTTGCCAATTGGCTGTGCTTATTCATATTTCATGGTCTTATTGCTTGCTTCCTTGAATTAAATAATAAATATATGATGAATAAATAAATAAAATATTATCTTTCACTTACATGTTTGTACTTTGCGAATGCTATTTTGTTGTCGAATAAATTTTGCGAATTTGACATTTGTTTTCGCAATGTAGAATACCGACTTGCCACCTTTTCGCATTTGAAATGCGGTTAAAAACCAACTTTGCGAATATCGCAATACAGAATAGCAATTGTTCGCATTTGTGTATTTTCGCATCGCATTGATTTTCGCATCGCAATTCAGAATAAGCCTCCTGGTTTTAAAGTAAAAACCATAAACAGCTGATTTTGTATTCACACTGCAAGCTTGTTAAGTTCAGGTTTTCACTCGCAGACTGTCTAATAACTTTGCTCAAAACAAAAGAAATCTCCTGCAGAAATGCCTGTGTTTGTTGCTTGTTTTTTTCTGCTTTTTATAACACTTATTTGACAAACTGTAAAACAACTGGAACTCGGAAATTTTACTATGCGTTGTAAAATGGAAATTATTTTATATTTTGCAAATAAATATTTTAAAATTATGGAACTAGTAATACAAAGTGAAGAAGTGCTTGGAAATCAAGTTATTGTATATAAAAAATGCACAAATATATCACAAAATACAACTTGTTTATCGGAGGATCGATGTCAATCATATCGTCTATTTTCACTTCGCAGAGGTCAATGAAAATATTTCCGTTGTTTTCCTTCCAAAAAAACATAAGTTTTTGATTATTGTTGCTGCTGCATCCATTTCTAAGTTGAAATTCTTTCAAGCGACATCTATTGTTATTCACTGGCATAAACATTATCAGCTGCTTCCGGTCATTTTAACTTGGCAGCACTGAATTTAGCACAGCGAAAACAAGGTTGCATTTCATAAGAACGATTCAAAAAAAGTTTTAAGTTGGTTTTAACAAACACAATTTGTATGGTAAAAGCAGGTTTTAACAGTTGCTTTTAACGTTAAAACCAACTTTTATTAAAACCATGTCAGTGTGAAAACACTATAAGATATACATACATAAATACGAGTATTGTTTTTCGAAAATAAAAGTTTTTTTTTATTTATATTATATAAAACGGGTTTTTTTTATTATTGTATAATGATTTAGCAAAATAGTAAGAATTAAATGAATCACAAGAAAATATGTTGCAGCTTTTGTTTTGTTCGCAACTATACGATGGTAATAATGCGGTTATTTGGTTTGGCTCCTTTCAAAAAAAAAATATACAAAGTTAAAACAAAAATCAGTTTTGCTGTGCGTCGTTTATTTATACAAACTTAAAAACTTTAATTAAATAACAAAAATTAAAAATTTTAAAAACCACCGATATATCTAGAAAAGATGTGATATCTTCTAAACGGCTGGACCGATTTTCTTCAAACATAGTTAAGAATCTTTTCGATCCAGTCACATTTCAAACAGCAAAAACTAAATCAAAATCGGTCTAGCTGTTTGGGATGTACGTGGAAACGGACAGACACACAGATACACAGGCATACACTACAAACTTATAACACCCCTTTTTTGGGTTTAAAGAAATCAGTTCAGAAAAAATTTTATATTTACATACATATGTATATAACATTTTGTTCTTAATGTTTTGTAGAGTCACCTATAGAGACAGAGAGAGAGAGAGAGAGCAATTTCTACTGCGTTAAATATATTTTTCAAACACTTCCAAAATTTGTTTGAGCTTTTCGTCTGCTGGAAGTACGAATTTTCAGAGAGACTAATTTTAGCTACCGACTGTTTAAAATTAAATTTCCGGATGAATCATATATTTATTCAAAATAATTTGGGTTTCATGGTGCAAATTTATATTTTTTCTCTCTGTGTACTCGTCCTTGCTGCTCAATACTTTCTGAGCACCGATCGAACCCTCTTCCAAGTAACTTCAGATACATCGAAATCAGTAGTAAGTATTTTGCAAAGGCATACATGGAGGATAAATAAAATTAATTGGACTGATCATATGTCCGTAATCACAATCTACATAAAAAGAAAAGGTACAACTGTTAATTATACAATATTATGCTGACTTGACTTTTGATTGCTGGTTGTTTAACTTGTTTTTTATTGTTTCTCCCTGTGGGACTTAATTGTTGGTAAGATCAAGGTCACATTGCAGATTTCATATTTAAACATTAAAAATTTATTGGTTACCGGTTATTTTTTAATGTGTTATTTATTTAGTTTTATCTTCTTATTCTACACATTTGGCTGGTTTAAGACTTTTTGCCGTTTATTTCATTGTAATGAATACAGTTTGTTGTTTTATTTTATACATATGTTTGTTTCTTTCTTTTTCTTTGCATAAAATAAAGCCAGACAAGACGACACTTTTCCAATTTCCGGTTGAGTTATTTAAAGAGAAGTAAAATAATAATAAAAAAAAATACTTGCCGGTTTTTTTTCCTCAGTCAAACATATAATTTATTTTGATACGCAAGACGCAATAAAATGATTTAAAATAAAATTATTATAAAAGAACAAAAATATTTTAATTGCAACAACATTTCGACATTACGTTAAGAAAAATGAGCTCAAACTTAAAATTTTTTTAAATAATGTTTAAACACTTCTGGTTTAGATTTTTATTGGAATTTTTTGAGCTTAAAACTTGATGGAATCACAAAATAAAATGAATTGTTTTGAATTTATTCACTTCGAACCCGTAACAATACCCAATATGTAACAATACAGAATATTCCCTATCCGATGCAATTACATCCATTTTCGAGCCATTCGTATCAACCGCAATATCAATACCTCGAAAACTGATATTATTCTTCCAACTGTTCTAGTGTAGTACCGGAACTGATAAGGTTCGTGGTATGAGTCATGTAGTGCGTTTTCTATCTCCCAAGTATCCACTTAAACTGATACCTTTAGTTTAAGTGCCTATCTGATTTGATATAAAATAATCATCTCTAAACTATCCCCTGAGAGTTCACATAATTTCCACTGTGATTGCAATCTAGGTTAGTCTTTGATCCGTTCGTATTGCACGAGGAGTTGTCGCTAAGGCAAGGGTAGCAGTCAGAATCCCGGACTTACTTAGACCGTTTTATTGTGATACCACGGAGACTCTACTTACACAGAGTCACCAAAGTCAAACCAACGAAAGCTCAATATAAAGCTACTAATATGTTGCAGTTCATCACTAGCTACGTCAGAAAGTTCCCTGAGCTCAAGAGCGCCCATTGTTGCCATTATATTTCTTGCAAGTCTCGGACAGTGACATTGATATCTTGGCATCTGCATCAAAAATCATACCTACTTATGAGACAGTGTCCGGTTAGCACTAGGGATGCCAATCGGGACTGATTTTTACAATCCCGGGATTCGGGATTTCAAAAACTCAAATCCCAGGACTGCAGGATTTTTCGGGATCCCGAAATTTGTTGAGATTCAGGGATTTTTCGGGACTCTGGGGCTTTTGAACATTAAAAGATATATGCTTTTTATAGGAAAATTATTAAAAAAAGGTATTTCAGGGCTAACAACTAAAAGTTTTATAATTGATTCCATATTGCATTGTTAAATAAAATTATCTTACATAGATATTTAAATATAACACAAATATTTATTATTGATAAAAAAGCAAATATACAAAACAAAATTATTTGATTATTAAAAGTACGCACATCAAAAGTTGCGATATTGTGGATAAAAATTACAAAATTAAAAAAAAAACAAGTAAGAGTGCTATATTCGGCTGTGCGCAATCTTATATATCCTTTACCAACGAACGTACTAGTGATGTAACGAATGTCAATTTTTGATATTCGCGAATACGAATACTAATACGAATATTTGAAACGATATTCGCGAATATGAATGCGAATACGAATATAATATTCGAAATTTATAGACATTAAATTGGGATTATATTTACGTCTGCAATATGAAATATTAAAAAATTGTTATGAAAAAGGACTTCATACTCCTGTTGGCGTACTTTAAAGTTAATAAAAACTTCCCAAAATTTTAATGATCGCCATCAAATAATATTTGAAAATAATACAAAGCACATTTTTCCATAAAAAATTTAATGGATTTGTACAAACTGATATATTTAACCATTTATTTAAATTTCGTTTAGGATTTGTGCATTTATTGATTTAATTTGTTTAGAAAATTATTCGTATTCGTATTCGACTGAATTTGGTTTTTTTTTACCGAAACTTTTTTCAATCTCAAACCCTGGAACCATATTTCTGAGTTTTCTGTTTCTTAATACTAATTTATTCTTTTCTTAAATAAGAAATAATTAGTTTTATATACCAGAAAAAGTTTAAGTTTTCCAGCTCTGGAGCTAAGTCTTTTATTTTTCTAATTTCTATGCCAAACTACTTCATTCTAAGTCATAAAGTATATAAAACTTGTAAACAAAAAGAGGAAACTAACTTGACCTAGTTACTTTTGTAAAAAAACAACAATAAATTTTCCAACACTGGAATCAACCTTTTAGATTTTTCTGATTTAAAAAATTAATAAATTGTGTTAGGTGAACAAAGAAATAAAAACAAATTTTATTTAGCTACTTTAATATCAAATAAAAAATTCAAAGTTTCCATCTCTGGAGCTGTAATTTTCATTTTTCTAATTCTAGACATCAAACTTTTCTTTCAGATGCATAAAATATATTCAATTTATAAAGAAAAAGAAAAAACTTTTAGACCTACTTAATTTTACATAACACAAAAAGTGTAAGTTTTCCAAACCTGGAATCGTAATTTAGGATTTTTCTTATTCCTTATACCAATCTAGTTCTTTAAAAAATACATAAAATATATTAAGTGAACAAAGGAAAAAGGAAAGAAGAAAAAACTTAATTTTATTTAAAAAAAATCAAAGTTTCCATCTCTGGTGCCCTGGTTTAAATTTTTATAATCTTATACGCCATTTTTTTCTTTCAGAAGCATAAAATATATTCAATTTATAAAGGAAAAAAGAATTATTTAGACCTATTTAATTTTACATAATACAAAAAGTGTACGATTTCCAAAACTGGAATCATAATTTTGGATTTTTTTGATTATTGATACCAATCTAGTTCTTTAAAAAATACATAAAATATGTTAAGTGAACAAAGCAAAAACGGAATAAGAGAAAACTTAGTTTCATTTAATTCCTTTAATATTAAAAAAGGTTCAAAATCTCCATCTCTGGAGCAGTGGTTTTCATTTTTCTAATTTTATACGCCTCACTTTTCTTTCAGAACCATAAAATATATCTAATGTATAAAGAAAAAGAATTATTTAGACATAGTTAATTTTACATAAAACAAAAAGTGTAAGTTTCCCAACCCTGGAATCATCCTTTTTTATTTTTCTGATATCTTCCACTAATTTCTTTCATTTAAAAATATAAGATCCCAGTAAAAAAAATTGGAAGTCATTCTGAAGGAACTACATTTTCATTGCTTCCAAAAAATCGTTATTTTTAAAATGCCGATAGTTAGCAGAAAACAATTAGAAGATTATTTTAGTTATACAAAACCTTGTAATTCCTCAATAGTTTTAGAAAATACTAACCAGAATTTTTAAAAAATCGATTTTTTTAAAGAAATTTATGAACTAATTTTAGTCTAAAATTTAAAAGTATTTTGCTTAAATTTACATTAAATTACTGTTTCGCGTTTAAATTCCTATAAAAAGAAACTAATTGTTAAAATAGGTAACTATTAACCATTTTTCCTAGATGAAAATATTGTCATAGAACACAAAAAAAGGAAATTTTTCTTAAAATCACTTCCAATTCGGTTACCAGGCATCGAAAAAGAGAACTTCTTGCAATGACAACCCTATGTTAAAATCATTAGATCGGATCGAAATTTGCACTACTTCCAGATCGCAAACTCTACATTTTCATGGATTTTTTTGGAGTATCTTTTTTTACTGGGATATGTCTAATTTATAGAAAAAAAGAAAAAATTAGTTTTAGTAAGTTACTTTTATATAACAAAAAAAGTTAAAGTTTTCCAAAGTTTTTTTTTTATATTTTTCTAATTTAAAATACCAATTTTAGTCGGACTAAAGTGTAAAATAAGTTTATTTATAAGAAAAATTAAAATTTGTTTTCGGTAGTTACTTTTATATGGCAAAATAAAGTTTAAGTTTTCCACCTCTGCAATCGTCTGCTCGATTTTGCTGAATTTCAATGCCAATCTATTTTGGAAGATTTCTTACACACCAGTCCCAGAACGAAGTCTCTAGCTTTTCTGGGAGCTTCGGAAAACCGATTTCACGTACAGACAGACGGACAGGCGGACATCGTTTATTCGTCTTCCCTATGCATAATGATCGAGAACATATATATTTTATGGGTCACTTATTGATATTATAGAAATTAAAAACGGAATAACAAACCTATATATATCCTTTTACCATTTTTTTGGTAAAGGGTATAAAAACTAATATACACAATAGTTTAATATACACAATTACCCAATTGACAACCTACTGTAGATTGTAGATTGTATTAGCTACAACTATGGCAGTTGTAAGCGGCCTATTGTAAGTGTTGTTAGACTTTTAAAAATGTCGAACATTTAAAAAAGAAGAAGAGAAAGAATAAAGATTACGAAAATAATTTAAAATTAGTAAAAGCAAAAAAAAAAAAAAAAGAATCGGCATTATGCAAAAAATATACTGCAGAAATGTTAATGGTGGATTTTGGGATTTAAAAACTAAGGAAAATTAAAATTTCATATAAAATCAAAAACTTTTAGGCGATTCTGATGAAGAGAATCACTCTTATTCCAGCTTGCTTCCGATTTTGCAACTTCTCGCGAATTTGTGCAAATTTCGCGATAAAAGCGGCTTTTTGCATGCTTTCAGTTTCTTAACAGTTCTGCCAATTTTTAAAAAATATTAGACTTTGTTATCGTCCCGCTGTTAGGTAGCTTTTTGCGAATTTTCGTCATTTTCGCGATTTTTATTGATTTTTTTTGCATTCCTTACATTTTTTTTGGTATTTTTAACCAATAATATGGCTTGTTTAAGATTTTGCAACTTCTCGCGATTTTGTGCAAATTTCGCGATAAAAGCGACTCTTTAATGTCTTCAGCTTCTTGGCAGTTTTTCTGATTTTAAAAAAAATATTAGACTTTGTTATTATCCCGCTGTTAATAAGTTTTTGCAAATTTACGTAATTTTCGCTATTCTTGCGGATTTTTTTCATTCCTTACAGTTTTAGCGATTTTTTAAATTTTGCTAATTTTCGCGATTTTTTGCAAAGTTCGCAATAAAAGCGGCTTTTGCATGATTTTTAGCGTCCTAACAATTTTGAAGGTTTTAAAACATTATAAGACTTTGTTATCATCCTGCTGTTAGTAGCTTTTTGCCAATTTTCGTTATTTCGCGAATTTTTTTAGTTATTTGCACTAATTTTTATTAATTTAATAAAGAAAAATTAAGATAAATGTAATTAAAAAGCATTAGCTCTTTTACAGGGTGTTTTTTTAGAGGTATAGAACTTCGAATTGAAATAAAACACAAGAAAATCGTTTTAATGTCCATCAATTTGGCTTTATTGGAAGGATAATTTTATGCCATTAATGTTTAAATATGATTTCGGGCATGTGGCCGCCGCGGCTGGCTCGAATAAAGCCAATTCTACAGGTCCAATTTTCAACCACTTTTTCGAGCATATGGGGCCGTATGTTGGCAATAACGCCACGAATGTTGGCTTCCAAGTCCCCTAACGTTTCTGGTTTGTTGGCGTAGACGAGCGACTTCACATATCCCCAAAGAAAATAATCCAATGGTGTCAAATCACACGATCTTGGTGGCCAATTGACACTTCCATTCCGCGAAATTATGCGCTCATCGAATGTTTCCTTCAATAAATCGATTGTGACGTGCGCTGTGTGGCATGTAGCGCCGTCTTGTTGGAACCACAACTCATCCACATTCAAAATCTTCAAAATCTTCCACAAAGTTGATGGACAAAGCTCCAATTGCTGTGAACGGTGGCGAATCGATTCATTCGGGTCCTCTTCAACACTTTGCTCTACAGCGGCAATTGTTTCTTCGGTGCGCACTGTTCGACGTCTCTGCGGATGCGTATTATCACATAGAGTAAACGTAGTGCGAAAACGATCCATGGTTAACCGAATTAATTGCTCTGATGGACGATTATGTCGACCATAAAATGGACGGAGCTTGCGGTAAACTTCGCGAACTGAACCATTATTTTCGAAATAAATTTGCACGATTTGCAAGCGTTGTTCTTTTGTCAACCTGTTCATGATGAAATGGCAAACCAAACTAAATATTAATCACTTGACAGCTGACAAAATGGCCGCCAGTTAAAAAAGTGATGCCAACTTAAAGTTCTATACCTCAATAAAAAACACCCATTATAAGCTTATGCATTCCTGATGCCATTCTACGACATTCAACAAACATAGGGAAAAATTTTGTAGGTGTCGGAGCAAACTATTCTATGGAAATTACCTACAACATTTTACAACTATTGTACAGCTTGACGACCTACTACACTTACAATAGATTGTGAATTAAGCAAATATTTCCTGCGATAAACAAGTTTAATTAAAACCCCCCAAAAATTAATTAAAAATATAATTGAAGAAATGAGACTTTTGTTTAAAAATTTAATTTAATTAAGACTTTAATTGACTCCATAAAATTTTTAATTGATTTTTGGTTTTTTCAATTAAACATGACTATTGCAAAAAGAGAATTTTTCTGTGTTGTAAGTTCGCAGCAACTTTTATTTTTACTATTTTGTAATGGATAGAGTACTCTTTCAATTCATTTTAATTATATAATATGTGTACATTAATGACTTCCCCGTAATAAATAAAACAACCACTTATTTATATCATTTTTTGAAAGTACTTTCCAGTTAATTATGAAATATGTATAAAAAAAATTCATTGATCCTGGAAATTGACCTGGAAGAC
The DNA here is from genome assembly GCA_944452675.1 of Tachina lurida. Lineage (NCBI taxonomy): Eukaryota > Metazoa > Arthropoda > Insecta > Diptera > Tachinidae > Tachina > Tachina lurida. Next base: position 71,534,062 of record OX101755.1, read on the forward strand.
AATGAAAATTCGTACTTTACTTTTTAATAAATTAACTTTGACGTTAGGTTCAAAACTGGAATACACATTTGTTTTCTAAAAGTAATCCATTAATTCTGCGATATTTGTAGGCAACAAACTACAATTTTTTGAATGTATATTTGTAAAAAATAATGGATTCTACAGTCAAATAATACGTATTTACGACTTTTTGCATTCTAGTGAGTTTTGCTGCGTAATTTCACCTGAAATTCATTACAAGACCAAATATTGTACATTAAGATTTAGAGTTTTATGTCAGAAAAGCCCTCACGGAGAAAAATTCACAGTGCTGTGCGACAAGTTATCATTAAGAGAACTTTGCACTATTTCATTCTGGCAACTGGCAACCCCTGCTAATTCTTATTTGTCCTGCAGATATAAATTAAATAAACGTATACTTTTGCCAACTAAAATAAACTTTCCTTACTCTTTTATTTATATTTTTAATAAAAGAAATTTATATTTTATCTTTAAAGTACACAAAAAACAAATACAAATGGTGGTTGTTTAGCTTCCCCCTTCAAGTTTGTTTAACAATGCAATTGGAAAAATATATGTGTACAAACAGTTTTTATTTGAAAAAATCTTGTACAAGTCTCAAATAAAAATAAGATTTGAGAACTTTGCTTATAAGATGATGACGATGATGTCCTGCGGAGTAAGCAATTATTTTAAGAATTTAAGACTAAATTGCATTTATTTTTATTTGCTTGGAGATATAGAAAAAGCTAAATCTTGATTTTGGGGGGTAGAAATTAACGCAGGTTTTGGAAGCTGAAGTGAGGCATATGTTTGTTATTCGTTTTATTTACGCAAGTACAAGTGATATTTGCTTAAGAGTTGTGGTGATTTCAAGTCTATTTGCTTTATGTCATTGTCACTTGATGTATGTTACAGTTAAGTGTCAAACAGAATGGCAGCAGCCTAAGAAGTTTCTATGAATTTAAGACCTATCAATAGATAAAATAGTGAAGGAGAAAAAAAAAATAATTAATGAGCAGGCTTTTATAGTTTCTCTTTGCTTCTAAAGAATATTAAATTTCAATAAGAATTAGAAATGTATATTATTATTTTTTCGCCTGCTGTCCCTCCACTTGTGTTCAACCAGATTACACGCATAAATATACATTATACAAGTTCACTGTACAAGTCTGGCACTGTACAGTGCGCTTGTGTAGTGTATGGGGGTGGTTGTGCTATTTATGCAGTGAACTGAGTAAATATCAAAACGATTTTGATATTTGCTCAAGTTTGCAAAACTGTACAGTAAACTTGTGTACAGCGTTGCTACAACCAAAATATTTTTGTAACCAAAATATGAAAAAAAAGTAACCAAAGTAGAAAAAAAGTAACCAAAATTTTTTATGTATTTAATATATGAGTACTTACTTATTTGTACTTTAGTTGAGAAAGATATCTGTGACAGTATGTAATAATCGCTTAAGTCCTCTTAATCAAAGGACTGTTTGTGGGACGTTTTCACACAAAACTATTAAAAGGTTCCAACGCAAGATTAAACTCTTGTGTGATTCTTTCTTTGCACATGTAGGTATTGCAACCACTCCAACTTTCATCGCTTATTCAACCCAAATATTGAGTACCCGTTTTTTTCACCCATTTTCAAACAAAATTCCATGCTTAATTAACTTTCGCTTAGTTACCCAGAAATATTTTACCCTAAAATCTCCTCGTTTATTTACCCAAAACTTCCTAAGTACATATTTATTTATGCAATTCTGTAATCAAATATATGCACCTTATGTATTTATTTTTTGTAATATGTTTGTTATTTAATAAAATATTTATTCCAAGTAATAATGTACTAAATACCACAGTGAGTTCAGATAAATGCATTTCTAAATGTATTTAAGCGTATTCTCATAATTGCATATATGAGATAATTAAACGTCTTCGCTTTAATACCTTGCCCGTATAGTTACCCTAAATGTCATGACATTTTTGATGAGGCAATTAGACGGGGTTTACTGTATAATCATTATAAAATCACATAATATTAGGTATTAAATTTAAATTTCTGATTCAGTTGCATAATTGTATTGAGGCTTATTTTCGATATTTATCGTAAGTGATATGTAATCGAAAATAGACTTTTTTATTTAAATTAAAATTTTATGGGCCATAAAATTTAGAACTATCAAAATGCCAAAAATTTTATAACTTTTAATACACGGGCTGTAAAATTTTACCGCAAGCGACAATTTACGTATGTAAACAAATTTGAATATTAAAAAAATAATCTTCTCCTGAAAACTATAATTATCAATCAAATAATACACTATAACAAAAGAAATAAATGCTTTGTAATGAAAATAAAATGTAATTTTATTACATTCGTTATCCAAACACATGCATATATAGATAAAGTATTAAAATATGCATATGCAATATCGAGTTGGTATTAAAATCCAGCTTCCTACATTTAATCATTAAACTTAGCTACGAAAATATCCTTTCAGAAGTATGTTTGGAAACTTTGTCTTATTTACAATTGGGAAAATCTGAGTAATTGCTAGTGGGATACAATTTCTTCTTCTTTATCATTTCCTAAACTTAAAAACCACATCCACATTTGTTTTTTACCTATAAAATTCATTTAATTAATTAATTAATTTAATTTGCATCACAATATACAAATTTAAATATCATATAAAAATGGTTAATTTTGTGTTAAAAAAAGGTAACCAAAATGGAAAAAAAGTACGCAAGTATACATTGGAAAAGAAAAATAACCAATTTGGGTTACAAGTAACCAAAACGGCAACGCTGCTTGTGTAGTGTAAGTAGCAAATGCTCAGTTGTGTCGTGATTTTTTAAGAATTCAAGGCAAGAAATGAGCGCTTAGAAAGGGTACGTTCGTAAATGCTGCAAATTTATGCATCAATGCGGCAGTTCTGCCAGGTTTTACTGCGTATGCGTGATTATCTGCTGCACATGCTTTGCAACTGCTCAACATCTGTGCTCAGTTGACATTTTTGAACAAACTGCAAAAAATTTTAAAATTGGCAAGTAATTTTATTTAAGAAAATAGTGACAATTTCTTATGAGAACAGCATTGGCCTTAAAAAGAATACAACTAAAACAAAAAAACTCCTTTGAAATAATAAAAAACTACCAAGATTATGTGTTTCAAAGTTATTTTCGAGATTAGCAATCTGCTTTTTTGGTAAAATTCGAAAAATGTAATTTAAACATCAAAATGCATAGATATATTCAACTTATTGTTCCACTGCAACTTCTTGCATCTTAAAATAATTTACTGCGCTATTTGCACATATTTGCGGCAGGTATGCATTAAAAATGCATTAAAAAACGTTTGACTCTAAACAGTGCTGCCAAGTTATGCATTTTTGAACGTTAGATGTTCGTGATGCTGCAGACGTGCACTATAAATGCTTTTACGAACGTACCCAAAATATTCTCGACAGAGTTCCTAGAGTTATATAAAGAATGGCCTGCATTATGGCGCATTAAAATAAAAACTGCACAGTTTACTTGTATAGTGTCTGTCACAAGCTCAGTTTACGCAGTGCCAGACCAGGTAACGCATATAGAAATATTTTGTTTACTTGAATATAAATTATTTTTCGCTATTTAGTGGAGGACCACTGGGAAAGTGATGCTAATTTAAATATACATTTGTATATACCAGTGTCGGGCAGATTTTTGAAATCCTATGCACGCGTGTATAGGAGACATATGAGAGTGTATTGTGTCTGCCCCATACTGGTATATACGGACAATCCTTTCCAACTGTTAACCTCACCCACTGTCCACCCGAGACTTGGTGTCCTCAGTCACGAGGCTCTGACGAATGACCAGGGACAGTATAACCCTAAACGCAGTACCGAGTAAGTACCAGCAGCAACTCAGGATCGGACGCTATGGCTTAATCACTCATTCGTCTTAAAACAAACTGATTTATGATTTAACTCCTTGTAGGAGTTAAAAGGAAGAAATATACATAGTGCTTATTTTTGAAGTCGGTTACATTTTTTTATAAAATGGCCTTATGCCCTAATTCTGTTCGACGAATGTATCGTCTTGTCTATGGACGAAAAAAAGAAGCAGTTTTGATTCTTTAAAACGATTATTATTTATTGTCTATGCTAGATGGTTCGTGTATTTGCTTTATGATTTTGTTCTAAACATTATATCCAACACATATTTTTTCATATATTTTTCAAACTATTGTATAATAATTTAATTGAATTTTTATGTTTTAAAAACATGGCAATAATATATTTATTTTTCATTATCAAAGACAACAACCATTTTTGAAGAAAATAATTTAGAGACTTCAAAGACAAGAACTCAGAATCATTTTCAAACAAAAACGTCCTAATTCTTCTTACTGAATTAGGGCATTATTGGAAAATTAGAAAACGTTTCAATTTGAGTTTTTTCTAGTTTTGTAACATGTACATACATACATATATACTTGTTTTGTCATTGTCAGCATAAAAAGTTCTGCTAATGCAATAGCATTATAATGATATAAAATATAAATCTTGTCAGTCGAGTCGAAATTCTATAGTAAATACAATTAAAATTACATACAATGTAGTTGTTCAGCAATTTAAAGAGATTATTAAAATAACTAACACCCACGATAAGTACACAAAAATCATTAGAACTTCGCACATCTTTTAAACCTCCACCTATTTTGCTTTCCTGCCAACAATTTACCTGCGATGAGCAGGTAATGTTAATAAATTCGTTTTGCGCATTACGAAGAACTGCATCTACGAGGCACTAAGAAAATTGGTACGGAAAACAACACAGAACGACTACGAAAACAACCGTTAAAAAGCAATTTGTTGTTGGGATAATTTTATTGCTGTGCGCTTAACTCAAAAAACCAATTTATGAATGTACATACATACATATCTACAGGGTTACCGTTCACCCGACTAAAGTCGTAATTTGACCCTTTTTTAGCGGTCTGCGACTTTTTGTGAGACTTTTTTTGTCACCGACTTTTCCGACTTTTTTTAATTTTGTTGCGACTTTTTACCCTTTTTTGTGAAACTTCTCAAAAAACAGTTAATTTTCAGTAAATTATTTTTATCAACAAAAAAATCGTCAAAATAACCTCGGCAAAATTTATAAGCAATTCACAGATTATTTTTCATTTGGAAACACTTTTATCACTTTTTTGCAACATGCATGTCATGTATAAAATGTATTCAAGAAATGTTTCATAAATTTTCAGTAGAAGTTGCAAAGAATAGTTTTAGCTAAAATCTTCAGGGTACATGAAAACATGTACATACCCAGCAAAAAATTTCATAAAAGGTAATCGGGTTTGGAATGAAGCATTTTTGGTGGAAGCTATTCCTTACTGGATTAACAAGGCGTGAGACTAAAATAATCGATTCTTGAGAAGTACTTACTTTTTTTTTATTTGGCAACTTGTTCACGTAATCTATTTAATCTAAAAAAATTATTCTCATCATTTAGCAACTTGTATATAATTTTTTTAAATTTTAGGTAATGCGATTTGTAAGCGAGTAATGAAATTTGGTAATCAGAAAAGTAAGTCATTACATGGTAATGTGTAATTTTTTGCTGGGTACATATATAAACATGTATAATGCAACTGCATGTGTTGTGAAATATGATGAAAATGGATTCTGCAATAAGCTTTTTGTTTTGTTTCAATTGTTTTTTTTGTTTTTTTATGCTTTTTATTAATAAAAAACGTTAAAAAAAGAGGTGCAACTTTTATTTTCTCAAACGACTTTTTTGTGCGACTTTATTTTCACAAAACGACCTTTTGTGCGACTTTTCTAAAATTCCTAGCGGTAACCCTGCATATCTACATTCGTATACCCAGGGGGAAAAAGAAGGAGTACGGATGCCTTTTAATAGGCCTGTGTACTCATTGTTTTGGATATACGAGGCCTGCTCGCTCCACTGCATACTTATATAATTTTTACACATGTTGTCATTGCGGGGTAGGCCATCCGTTAACGCTTATTTCGACAGATATTCTGAAAGGACTTAAAGTTAATCGCTCTTAAAGGCCTTCCAGAGAATGGCTGTCAAAAGGCCTTAAAATAAAGATAATACTGAAAAGGGTTTAAAAGGTTTCTAACTGCTGGGGCCTGTATCTCAAAACTTACTTACAAGTGTTTAAATGCAAGTAAAATAATTGTGAAAATATATTTTTTTATTGGAAATAAAATATTTTCCCAACTGTCTTACTTGTATTACAACGCTTGTAAGCGTTGCGAAACAGGCCCAGGGTATTCAGAAAGGCCTACACATCCGTACATATAGTGTTTTGAGGCTTCTTTTGTGCTCAAAAGGATGGAAAATATTGAAAGGAAACTTCTGAAAATAACAAGAACCCTCATATTATTTCCCCCTTATTGTGAATGACGTCACATCAAGACGGCAGTAAATATTGTCACTTGTCTACTCTTTATCGCAACAATTGGCTCTTATTGACAATCTTTTGCTAATCTCTAAGGCAGAGGTTCTCACAAGCTCTTTCTTCGGGGACCCCTTCAGAAATTTTAATAGTAGCACGGCCTACCGCAATGCGAAATATACGTTTTACATTTATTATACAAAAGCCATATTACTAAATCTTATTAATATTAACTTTTGAGGAATCATAACAATATTTGTTTAGCTCTTCGCGGACCCCTTGGAATTTTCATACGGACCCCCATTTGAGAACCGTTGCTCTAAGGCATTGTAAATTAATGAATTAACATGATGATAGTAGTCAACTGTTGTAGACAAAGAGTACACAAGTGACAATTTTTACTGTCGTCTTAATGTGACGTCGACCATGCCATTCACAATAAGGGAAAATATTGATCGAACAAAACAACTGAATTTTTCAACGTACAAAACTCAACTAAAATGATTTACCTTTTCTTCTCTTTAATTGTTCTGTCTATGGTATTTGTACATGCACCCAAAAAAAAATTAACCAGTTCTTGGGATACAATTTTCCTAAGATTAAAACCATTTACTTATGTATAGTTTCCACAATGCAAGCAAGCGAATTGTTTAAAAAAATTTGTATAGGAATCACTCAAAAATTTGTGTGTGGCTTGCTTGCATTGTGGAAACTACACGTTATTTTTGGTAAATATTTCCTTTAAGTCAGTAAACATTTCCTTAAAAGTAAGAAATTCTCTACAACTCCTGTTCTCCCTTATTATGGAAATAAATGTGGAATGTGCATCCCATCTTTATTTACTATTGACCGGAAGTCTTCTGCGAGGCCTTCTTCACAAAATAACAAAACAAAATATTTTATTCCTTCTCTACTCCCATCTCATAGAAGGAAATGTGGAATATATATATATCTTGTCTTTTATACGGAAAAGCCGAGGCCTTCTATGAGGCATTCTTTGTCAGTTAGATAAGAATGGTAATGGAATCGAAAAAAATCCAGAGTAGGTCCTTAATAAGGCCTGAAGGAAGAAGGTTTTCTGAGTTTTACTGCTGGGTACATATTGTGTTTTATTCAAACATACATACATACGAGTATGTACATATGCACACACATACATCCATGCATATACATACATATTTATACACATATGTACTTAATTTTGCCTTCCTAGTTATAAATGCATCCCTTGAGAATATGTTTTGTATAGTGTCATAAATCTTTAGACCAGGACATTAAATGTCAATGCCAGATAGCAAAATTTTATAAAAATTGGCATAAATAAAACGGAAATGGTATTAAATAAATTTTGATAGTCAAGACTAAAAATATTATGGACATATTTTTTCCTAAATTTTTGATATTTAAAAAAAATAAACAAATTAATTAAGTTGGTTGGTAATTACATGCGTGCATTCAATGACCCCAGCCTTTAACTTATTATTTTATTACGTATTTTTCCTTTTTTGTAATAGGACCAGCACTCAGAGGATTACCCCTTTTCGTGCTATGCATTGTGCTAGCACTAGGAAAATAGGTTATGCGGAGGAGGATAGAGGGAATAGTGCATATGGACATTCTATTTGAACTTTTTCACGTTGAAAGTGACAAAAAAAAAAGACCTGCGCAAGTAGTTTGCTACACAAACAAACAGCACGGTTAAAAAAGGAAATCTCTCTTTGTAATACGCAGTGCGATTTATTGCCCAATGGACTATAAAAGGATATGCTCTGAATGAAGCACGTGTTGTGCATACAAATGTGCAAGTTTCAGAAACAAGTTCCCTAATTTCATTAAAACACATTACATTATAGTAGCGATAGAAAAAGGAAATGCACCCCACATTACACCGAAGCTCCAAGGAATCAATAGATTTGCATACCGATGAGATTGTTCGCCCTGTCTTGTACGCGGTCGAGCAGGACCAAAATAGACTTTGACGCGCCGGCCCATACATCAGAGTCGTATTCCATTTTCGGTGGGATATAAGTGCTAAAAGTAGTATCGCACCATTTGATATTTCTTGCACTGTTTCACAAAGCTTAGGCACTTAAATGCTTCTTTTGAGATTTGAAAAATGTGTTCAGTCTGAATTTGCAGCTTCTCATTCCTTTATACTTACACTACCCATAGTAACAGATAGAGCAACATTTTCTGTCATAGGAATAATCGCATGAGCTCATTCAGAGATTTTTTTTAAGATCATCGTTCACAGTTTTTCTCGCAGTCTCAACCTCCGGCAGGTTCGGTCTATTGCTGAATGAGAAATAATGACAAATTCTGCTGTCATCCGCGTAATAAAAAATAGGATTGGAAGTTTGACTTAGGGGGTCATTTAGAAAAAGAAGATATATATTTGACGAAAGAACGGAACCTTGCGGTATCTCTGAATTTACCTTGAACTTGTTTGATGAGATCCCATCTACGACAACTCTTATATTGCGCTCCCTGAGAAAACTCGATAAGAATCGAGGGAAGCTATCGCCGACATCAAGCGCTATACATTTTGACAACGTGCACCATGCCACACTCTATCAAACGCTTCAGGTATATCTAGAGCTACCATCTTACTTTCGCCAAAATAATTGATTGAATTACACCATTTCACCGAGAGGAGGGTAAGTATGTCTTCCGCCGAGCGGCCACACTTCCAGTAGTTGAGTAAGCTGTTCAGCTGCACATACTTTACAAGATGGAAATTTACTATAATTTCCATTAATTTGGAAAATACACAACATATTGCGATTGGGCGATAATTTTCAGGGCTATTAGCTTCTCTTTTCTTAAGAATTTGCGTAGCATTAGCAACTTTAAAACACATGGGGAACTCACCAGCATGGTACAACCTATTAAAGCGGTTAGCTTACTTACTTTATTACACCCGAGGGGTCGCTAGCACGGAGACGCTGATCGTACCGAGCTTTTTCACATCTCAGTACCTTGGCACACGAAGATCTCATTTTTTTGCGTAGTGAATCAGTATCAGCATTTTGATTATTTCGCTAAAAATTTACGTGCTTCCTCTCTAGATCTGAATGCGTTTTTGCATGTCTGGTTAAACCAGAGATTCTCTTAATCGGAATTCGTTTTGATGCTCCAAGGCTAGTATCGTAGCTCTAGGAACATATTGTGAGAGTTTTACAAAAACCATAATTTGACAACTGTAGCGCATAGAAAATTCGCCAATAGTTGAAAGTTTCTGTTCGTTCTCGGATTAAGAAACTGTAAGAAACCTACACAACATTGGAAGAATCAAAAATAAGGCGACTAAGACCATGAAGAGCGGTAAAAAACATGAAAAGTGCTTAACACTATGTTCGCAACGATTCTAACCTTATAATGGAAAACTTGCAAGTCCATAAAATGTGCACAAAAAGAACTGAAGCTCCATTATGCTAGTCGAGGCTTGACTTTCCTGAAGCATTGATACCGGTTATATCATGCTCCAAAAAAATATCCGTCGTCTCTAATAAAGATTTTAACAGATTCGGACGAAAGTATTTTTGCTAAATGTTTGCCTTTTGATTTAAATTGATTTTCTTAAAACTTTAATCAGTAACAGTCAAATCTTTATGAAAAAGTCAGTACTTATTTGTCTTAAAGAAAGATATATCGCATCGAATATAAAGGCAGATATCACCGAAAAATACACACAAACACTAGTAATTAACATGTTTCGAATATTGTAATGCAACGAAACCCCTGCATACTTTTAATAATGGCCATATGTAACAACAGAAGGCAGGAGGTCTTTGCCACCAAGAAAAAAAAGAAATCCTTTTGAAAACAATAAAACAAAAAATTAAATAATTTACGAGTATTACTTATTTTTAAAAGATTCTTCAAATATAGTTTCCTATTTCTCATTTTATTTTGACATCTACTAACGATTGCAAGTATGAATGTGTTTGTAGGAGTGAATATTTAAGTTTCTAGTGTGTGTGTGTACAACTACATATGTATGTATGTATGTACATCAACAGTGGCAGGCAAAACTCATTTTATTTTATAAACTCAACTAGCTATAGTTTAATCCTTACTACCCATAGTTTTATTTTACAAGTGCATCTGTACCTCCGAAAGAATTTATGTTTCAAATAATTTTGTCATATGCGTAAAACTATTGTACAACACTGGAGATTCGAATTTCTAAGTCTCGACTGGAGCCAATGGATAGATAAGATTTTTTTAACATAGAAGAGCTAAACAAGTCATCGTTATTAATGACCCAAGCTTATAAAGGAATTTTTATAAATAAAAGCAGGATATTTAAGCAACTATCCGTACTTTGGTCATATTTGGTTATGTACATATCAGATAAAGTTGCGAGTTTTGATAGATTATCTCTCTATGCGTCATTTCACGAGTATACATAAAATTCCAAGGAATAGTAGATTTCATTAGGAACTATGTACAATTAAAAACTAACAGGGACTTTAACGGCAAGTTTTGTTTGAAGAACTTTCAGTAAAGAGTCACGTCAGAGATCTGTATGATTACGAATCAAACGGCATATTTTTGCCTTTCTGAAAAATTAATATTTATCTACAAATATTAAATTAATATTATCTAACAGTCGTGTGATTCATTCACTGGAAAATCGGATTGAATTCTGTCACACTCCACAAAAATCGCATCAAAACCTCTTATAGGTGCCACACTATCACACAAAAAAGATGCAAACACATTTAAAATAATTTCTATGTTTAATTATTTTGCATTTCTAAAGAAATAATAACGCAAAATGTAATTTTCAAAATGTATCTCTATATCTTTAAGCAAATGAAGCAGAATTTGCTGTTTTCTTATCAACTGCCTTACAAAATGCATTTCTGATCTAATAGAAATTATCATTTTATGAAAATTTTCATAAACTTTTGGAAATCGGACAGACTTGTCAAAAAATCTGTCACACATATCAAATTTGAATCCACACTATCATACTTTTTGAGCACACACGATTTTTTTGACAGATCGAACGACTGTGTATGATAGCGTATCACAGCCTTAATGCATGATTCCTATCTACAAGACTATTGTTAATAAGTGCACGCCATTGCTTGCAAGTTTTGTTTATTCATGTGATTCACAAAAGCAGTGAATCAGTACGATTGTTTTGAATACTTCTTGAAAAACCTTATTCTTATTATCTCTAAATTCATTATGCTAAATTTTCTTCAAACATTTTTCAAAAGTTCTCTAAATTTATTTTAAAAATGTATGAAAACATATACGAACTTTTTTATTAACTTAAGACTTCATCTGTCTAACGTTTTTATTTACTTCTGCAAACAGTACTTCAATAACAAGAGTTAGTTAATGACAGTCAGTTAGTTGTTAGAGAGTTAACACTTCAAGCAACATCATTCTTATATCGAGCCATAACCGCTAAAATAGCTTAAGCGACACATTTTTTGGACTTCGTTTTTTTGATGAAAGTCGTCTATTTACGATCGCAAATAATTGATTTTGGTCAAAAAATGAGGTTAGAAAATTATGTCGCTTAAGCTATTTTGGTGGTTATGGCACGATATAATGATGTTAAAAACAAAACAAAAACATTGTACATGTGAGTGGACAGCAAAATTGAATCAACTCATCCAGTTCTCTGATTCACGTTAACTCTAAAGGCTAAGTTACCCAACTGTAATATGTATAATGTAACTGAAAAGTAGGAAACAGCTGATCGATATTTTTATTTGAAAATTACCATTTACTTTTCACATAACAATATCGATCAGCTGCTTCCTACTGTTGCAGTTACATTACATTACAGTCGGCTAACTGAGCCTTTAATCAAACATTGAGAAAACGGACGTAAGATGTAATAATATACACTTCAACTTCTCTTATTTAGGAGCAGCCGGAACGTGTTTCTGTGTAAGAGATATCATTTTTAAGAAATTATTAATAATTTTGTATCCACTTTTCCTTGTTAGTGTGAATTCATGTTAAAACTTTATAAACAATTTTAGTTGCTTCTGTTATTATACTCGTAGCTGCTCTTTAGTTGATTTTAATTCAGATGAAATGAATACAAAAACTATTTCAGGTTGTATGTTCTTCCAGTATTTTGTCTACAAATAAAATAAAAAAAGTTGTTATTTCTGTTGCAGTTGCAACTGTTATAATTTACACTTCTGAACAAATGTTTAGATACATTAAATCTACAATCAACTTGGTTATGAAGATTATTTAATTATCCGAATGAGCGGAAATTATGTACAAAAGATATATTATTTTATTTGAAGCTGATTTCTCATCATTTCTCATTTTAACTTTGTACTAAAAATTTATTTGCTTCCAAATTTATGATGCAATAGTACCTATTTCTAATCAGGAATAATTTCTTAATTGGGCTTAAGTTCAATATGTTCAATTCTTATTGAATGAAATATTTTTATTAATTTTTATTTCAGCGACGATTTAAATATTTCATTCATATCGATTATCATTTAGCCCGTGGTTATTTCAACAGCAGTGTACACATAAAGAGAACAATAACACATTAAACAATACGACACAATGACAACATACAACGTCTACATACATGTGCAATTACCATTTGTGTTTCAGAATGTGCAATTGTTGTGTTCAAAGTTTGTTGTTTTAGTTTGTTTATTTTACAACTACAACATGAACAAAAAAAAAGTGACATTAAAAACTAACTGATGCATGTAAGTAATCATGAATGAATGAATGGAAGACTGGGAGGCTGGCGGTATGAATGAACGAATGAGTACCTAAAATAGTCCCATTACAAGTTGAGCAGCAGTCGACAATACAATTTAAAATACAAAACTAAACTACTTAGAACTCGTGTTAGTTTTAGCCCTGTAGGAAATAAGACGAAAATAATCAACAGTAGGAAATTTTAATAAGATGAAAATTTTGGTACTCATTAGCGCTACTTTAGATAGACTAAGTATAGGGTGAGAATGAGACACTATTCGTCCGCCAGAACCACTGCAAGTACTAAGACATTTTTGTAAAAAAACTACATATATTGAGCCATAACCGCCAAAAAAAACCTTAACCGATACATTTTTGTACGTTTTTGTAGAACAACTATATTGAGCCATAACCGCCAAAAAAACCTTAACCGATACATTTCTGTACCTAGTTTATTTGACGAAAATCAATTATTTACGATCGCAAATAATCAATTTTGGTAAAAAGATTAAGTTTGAAAATTATATCGCTTGAGATTTTTCGGCGGTTATGGCACGATATTAGAGTTCGACCGATTAATCGGCTTCGGCTTCGGCCTTCGGCCAAAAATTGGTAATCGGCCAACATGCGGCCTATGGCAAAAATCGGCCGATTAGCCGAAGCCGAATATTTTTCATTCCAAGCTTGAAAAATAACATTATTTTTGGTCGTTGCTCGCCGACAGTTTTTATTGTGTTTAAGGTTTTGAAAGGGTTGCTTTGAAATACAACCCGGTTGCTTTCTACTGTCTTTTACTTGGACGTTCTTGTGAGTGATCATATGAAAAAGTAATCTAGAAATTGCAAAATAGTTTTATTTTTCTTGTTATTTCAGTGATCTCAAAAAAGCAAACTTTTTTCTTAATTCATATAAAACAAGTATCATTTTTAAAATTTAAAACATTCGGCTTCGGCTTCGGTTTTGGCCGAAGTTTAGGATTTTAGCCGAAGTTCGGCTTCGGCTTCGGCCAAAAAAAAACGCCTTGGGTCGATCTCTACACGATATGTACATATTAGAGATGGGCGCGTGTAATTTTTTTTTCTTGACACAAACACGAACGAGCCAACACGAGGTGTTCGTGACAAAAAATCTGATTTCGTGCGTGTTCCAGTCGTTTCGTGTTGAACACAATTTACTCGAAAAACACGAATAGATTTTACATGTCCGAATGAATTTCCAGTAATTGAATATTTTGCATCGTCAAACAAACAACACCAGCATATTTGTTGATATTGTATGGGCCTCTGAAGTTTAAAGTTCTGTACGTAAACTAGTGCTGGGATACTATCGATAGTACTATCGATAATATCGATAGTTTTCAAATATCGAAAATATCGATAGGAAAAAATATCGATATCGATAGTATTTAAAATGCAGTTTTGACTACGTGAGATGTTATAAAAATTTTTTAACTGACATCAGCACAACTTTTGGAAAACCTTCACCTAAATTAACGTTCGTAGATACATTTGTACATATTAAAATAAACATAAGACTATAAACGTTCAATAAAGTGATAAAAAAACTACCTGTAACCTGATGAAAAATTAGTTATATTTTTCTTTCTCAAGTACTAACATTCAGTCGATAGTAATATCGATAGTATCGATAGTGAAATTTGAACTATCGATAGATATCGATAGCCGAAAATATCGATAGTATCCCAGCACTAACGTAAACCGAGAGTATTAGCTGTGGTGGCATTTTTTGTTTCAGCTGGCAGTGCCAACTTGGTGCCATATTTTGAAAAGCACTTCTCTACGTGTTGAGCGTCTCGATATTCGTGTTTGTAAAAATTCGACACGAGCCCAACTCTAGTACATATATCGTAAGCTCATTATTGGTTTGGCGCATATGCCAAAAATTTGGAGTGGAGAAAAATATACCCGATAGAACTTTCACCACTGCTTCCGACATATCGTTGGTTGGTTATTGTTTTGCTTCAGACATAATGTATTTTGAATATACTGTGCCGCAAACCAATAACCAATCGACGATATGTTTTGAGCAATAATTTAAATTTTTGTGAATTTTCATAATTGAAGTTATAACCCAGCAAAAAAGTTTGCTTACTAGAATGCAAAAAAGTGTATGTACTCTTCAGTCGTAAGTACATACAATTTGACTGAATAACCCATTATTTTTGTTTCAGAAGTTCAAAAAGTATACTTTTTGCCTACAAATATCCAAAACTTAATAGATTACTGATTGCCTAAAAGTATTCAAAATTTAATGGGTTATTTTGTGGATTACTTTTTGCCTAAAATTGTTCAAAAATAGTTTTTTGCTAATAAAAATAAATAGAATTTTGTTAAAAATTTTTCTCTATATAAACTTCATTATTAACTGGAAAGTACTACAATTAGTACTTTCACGTAATGATATAAATAAGTACCACTCATTACTTTGTAAGCCATTAAAAGAGTGCTACCCATTACAAAATCTTGAAAAATTTTTGCTGGGAAGTTAACATTATTTTATTGAAAGTGAAAAATATTGTTTTGTATTTTTAAAAAGTAAATTTTCGTGATACAGTTGATTAAAGGTTTATGTCTAAAACGAGCTACTGAAGAGTTCGATACATCTCCAAGGTCCTTTTTCACAATGTAATGTTAAGAGTTAACCTGAGCTTTAACTAAAAGTTTTTCACACAAACTTTAATTGTACATTGCTGTGAATTGAGAAACTTGTCGTTGAGATTAAAACAAATGCTTTAGAATTATTTTTCTTGCTGTGCAGAGAATTAACTCGATCGATTAAACGTGATTTTGTTTAGTGTTTTATTAGTTAATTTAAAAAAATTTAACTAGCGACAGCTATTAGGGTTATGATGGTTTTGCTTAACCTTCGCCGTTGATTTTTTTTACAGCTTCCTCCTTTTTTCGGCTTCATTTTATTTTGGTTTCGCTTAAACTACATCCTTTTTCGTCTTGTGGAAATGAAGCAAAACAAGAATTATTGTGTATTTTGTACGTTTTTGTATGCAGACTTTTGAGGCAATACCTATTTAACCCTAAAATAATTAATATGGAGCAAAATGAATGTCGCACAACTAAAAAACCATAATAAATTTCCCGTAAAATGTTTTGAATTCAGAAAAGAGTTATCTCATAACTGAAATTTTTTTTTTAAATTATCCATGGGTTGAACCAAACTGCCGAAGGGTATGATTTATTTACGTTTATAATGAATCTAAACAAACTCACACTGTTTTATAGGGAATCAGTAGCAGCAAAATACATATATTTTATAATTCATACATACATACATATCTTTACCTTAATATACTAAGGCCACATTTCATTATTTTTTGGAAATCTATTTTTTTGTATATTTCGATAGAAGAAGATCTAACGTATCGAAAAACGAAAAAATCTTGATTTCCAAAAAATAATGAGTTAGGGTCTTTCAATATTAAGGTAACAATATGTATATCCGAAATTGAACAAACATATACATTTTTCTTTGCACGAGAAATTTACAGGTTGTGATGTGATGATGTAGCGGATTCTAATCAATCCAGCCAAATGGCTGGACTTATCGTTTTGAAATTCTTCCACTGCATGGACGGACCCGTTATTTACAAGGCTTTCTCATTTTTTGATTGAATCAAATCGTAAATTGAATCGGAAATTGTGTTTAAAATATCGAGAAAGTTTAATTTTTTGTTTTGTGGCTGAATGGGAAGAAACAAACTAAATTTTCCTCCTTTTATTAAAAACAAGGTTCTCTCTCCCTTTTTTTCTCGCCATCTACTCAGAATAAGACATTAGTGAAATAATTTCTAGGTATACATTCAGAATTAGGCTGATTTATAATTTGGAAGCTAAGAAAATGGATTTAACTTGCACTTTTTGTCTAGCCATTTGGGTGAATTAAATATTAGTTTTTATCAATATTATCTTATCAATACAATAAATTTTTTTTGTCAATTTGTTGGAAATGTATTCTTTTCTTAGCAGAGGAGTATATTTATAAGATGGGCAAGGTAGAACAAACTTAATTTCTTTATTTAATTTTTTATAAAGATCATTTAAATTTTAACTGAAAAATTCCTTTGAAATTTCCTACCGCACCTTAAAATACATTTTCTACCATCTCAACATTAGAGAAAAAAATTAATTATTGTAGAAGACTTTAAATGACTAAAATGAGATATTTTTTTTACTAAAAATAAACAGAAAACATCTGCGGATTACTTTTTCCAAAATACTTTGTAATATTGAGCTGTAATGAAAATTGTTTCCTTTTTATTTTTGTGAAGGGGATTAGTATTTTGTAATAATTGCTGTTTTACTTCTTTTAACAACAGCTACATGTAAATTATCAGATATTAAACTGGAAAACTGTGTGTTAATTTGTCAATTTCCTTTTTTAATAAACAAAACTTTTCAATTAATTTCAGACCACATTTTCAGCCACAAGCTTAAGAGTTTTTAACCGGATTTGGTTTTCTTCTTTTAGTTGTTTTTTTTTATACCCTTTACCAAAAATGGAAAAGGGTATATATAGGTTTGTCATTCCGTGTGTAATTTCCATAATTTTAATTTGCGACCAAAAAAATATATATATTCTGGGTCCTTATGAATAGCGATGCCGAATAAGCGATGTCCGTCTGTCCGTCCGTCCGTACGTCCGTCCGTCCGTCTGTCCGTCCGGTGTACGTGAAATCGGTTTTCCGAAGCTCCCACAAAAGCTAGAGACTTCGTTCTTGGACTGATGTATCAGAAATGGTCCAACTTAGATTGGTATTGAAATTCAGCAAAATCGGGCAGACGATTGCAGAGCTGGAAAACGTAAACTATATTTTGCCATATAAAAGTAACTACCGAAAACAAATTTTTATTTTTTTTTAATAAATAAATTTATTTTACACTTCAGTACGACTAAAATTGGTATTTTAAATAAAAAAAAATATAAAAAAAATTAAAAAGAAGTTTCCAGGGTTGGAAAACTTTAACTTTTTGTGTTATGTAAAATTAACTATGTCTAAAACTATATTAGTATTTTCTCGAGAACCGTAAGAGCTACAGACCTGAAATTTGGACACAGTGTGTAGACTTTTGGCCGCTACAACAACAAATACATGAGAATTGGAAATTAAAGGGTGTTCCAAAACGAGCAACGAAAAATTCTAAAATCCCATGTAATATACATACAATTATATGTATATACACTTGAAATGTGTAAGGTTAGTGTATTTTTATACAGACTACAAAAATTAACACTAAAATTTCAAAAAATTTAAATTAAAGGGTGTTCCATCAGTTAATGCAATTTTGACTATGCAATTTTGACAACTTGCTGTATCTTGGAAACCGTAAAAGCAAAACTCTTGAAATTTTCAAAAACGGTAAAACTAAAAAATCAAGGAATTATAAAATCGCCAAACGGAAAAAATCGCGAAAAACAAAAAAATCGCCAAAACGAAAAATACCCCAAAAAAAAACATGAAAAAATCGCCAAAATGAAAAAAAAACCCAAAACAGGAAAAAAACGACAAAATGAAAAAAAAAATCGCCAAGATGAAAAAACCCCAAAAAAGAGAAAAAAATCGCCTAAATAAAAAAACCCCAAAGCAGGAAAAAACGCCATAATGAAAAAAACCCCAAAACAGAAAAAAATCGCCATATAAAAAAAAATTTCTAGGACTAAAATAAATCGCGAAAAACCGGAAAAATTGCTTAAATAAAAAAAAATCGCAAAAATGAAAGGAAATCGCCAAAATGAAAAAAAATCGCCAAAATGAAAAAAATCGCCAAAACGAAAAAAAACCCAAAAAACAGAAAAAAGTAGCCAAAATGAAAAAAAAGAAAAAAAATCCTAAATAGAAAAAACCCAAAAACAGAAAAAAATCCCAAAAATGAAAAAAAAATCGTCAAAATGAGAAAAAATCTACAAAATGAAGAAAATCCCAATAACAGAAAAAAATCACCAAAATAAAAAAAACCTCCAAAAACAGAAAAAAAATCGCCAAAACGAGAAAAAAGCGACAAAACTGAAAAATCGTTTAAACTGAAGAAAAAACTTCAAAAAAGCCGTGCGCGATTCAAAGTCGCACTTTACTGAAGTTTTTAATATTAAAGGAATTAAATGAAACTAATAAGCAGATTTTGTAAAAAATTTTGTTTCTAAACGTTTCAAATTTGTATGAAAAATAACGAAAATTCTTTTCAAAAAATATTTTTTCCATACAAATTTCAAAACGAAAAAATCGTTTGAATTTACAAAATCTGACCTTAAGTTTTTCCTTATTTCGTTTTTGCTTTTTTCACTTAACATATTTTATGTATTTTTTAAAGAACTAGATTGGTATCAATAATCAAAAAAATCCAAAATTATGACTCCAGGGTTGGAAAACTCACACTTTTTGTTATGTAAAATTAAATAGGTCTAACAATTTTTTTCTTTTTCTTTATAAATTGAATATATTTTATGCTTCTGAAAGAAAATTACAGCTCCAAAGATGGAAACTTTAAAAAAATTATAAATTTTTCACAAAACAAATATGTATGTATGTGTCTGTATACTATATATATGTACGTACGTTGGTAAAGGGTATATAAGATTCGGCACAGCCGAATATAGCACTCTTACTTGTTTTAAATCAACTTGTTCTCATTAGTGTATAGTGGCGCTTTTGTAATGAGCCATACAAACCCCTCTTAAGGCAAATTGATTTCATTTATAATGAAAACGAATATTTACCCAATAAGGCCGTATTTGGAATACAGCATCTGTATTAGTGGTGTGCAGCAGTTGATTGGTGGTGCCACTGATAGTGTTCATTACCAGCAATACTAAATGGTAAGACCCCTTTACTTTTATTTTACATTCTTCATAGTTGCTTCATTTAATCAATTCAACCTCCTACGGCTTAATGTAATCAGTATTGTGGATTTATGTACTTTGATTTTGATACTGGACAATATACATTTGGCAAACATAAGTCTGTTCACTCGTATCCAATTAAACAGTAACAACTACTCGTTGTAGTATCAATTTAAATCATCATTATCGATCACAATTGCAGTAGCTATTAGAATACAAGAAAGCTTTATGTCATGTCATCGGTTAATGGTTTGTAAAATAAAATATATTAATTGAATGAGATTGAGAAAAGCTAATTGTTTAAAAAGGATGAATAAATATTGTTTTTACTGCATCTGTAGAGAACATTTTCCAAGGAGGACGGATTCAATAAAAAAAAAACAAAGCTTATTATATGTGAATTTGAAATTAAAAATGATAGTCTTAATTTATACGACTAACGCTAAGAAAGAAGCGCTAGAAAAACATACTTCCCGATTTGAGACAGTCCACTATAAAATAATTCGCTTTTAGTATATAAAGCTCCCCGTAGACGACATGTTTTTTGCGTCTGACTTGTCAAATTTCCCAGTGTAAAACATGTACATGTCGTGTGCTACCTTTAAAACTTTGCTTTTGTAAAAGTCAGACGCAAAGTCTTCTGACAAAATTTCAATTAGAGCGTGTTCTATTTTCTTCTGACAAAGCCTCTGACATCAGCTGTTTTTGTTATGCAAAATATGTCGGCAAAAATCTATGCCGTGAGGAAACATTTAGCGGCGTTCCGCTATTGACGGAAGGATTAGCCGGCTGAAGTTGATATATTACAACACCTATATATTTATGTTTTTTTAAACTATTAAATAACAATAATGCAATAAAATTGCGTTGCATTTTTATATTCTAACATTATTCTTCGAATTTAAAGAAAAATGTCTTAAAGTGACTGAAGTTATTACGGCGTAAAGAAACATTTTTGTGCCGGCAAAACTCCATTTTGAAACAGAGGCCGACATAGGTTTGTGCAAAAGCAAAAAAAAAACAAACACAGACAATGTCAGACGTATTTGTACATGCACGTTTGTGACCAAATATTATAAACCGTCTGTAAAACAACAATTTTGACAGACATGCAAAATTACATCTGAGTTGAAAAGTTGAAATGTCAGACTTAAGAAACATATCGTGTATGACCTGCTTAAGCTAGATATGAGCGATTTTTCCATACCTGTTAATTAATCACAGTGATCCAGAAATCAATAATCACTACTGATTTTATATGGAAATATTTTTAAGTTTCGAATCGTATCGAATGCCGTAATTTGCTCCCAGTACTACATACAAATACAAATTCAAAGGTTTTACAGGTATTTGTTGCTTTAAAAGTTTGTTTTTTATGAATACATGTTTTTCAGTTCTCTCTCTAAATTGTAAATAATATAAAAAGTTGTGCACCAATTTCAATGAAAATGATTTCCATTCCTTTGAAGTACATTTAGCGACAACCCAGTAAACAATTTTCATATTTTTTGAAGCAATAAGGCAATAAAGCGCATCATAATTCGCTTTCAAATATGAGCTTGTTAAGAAGCAGTGACCTATATGAAGCAAACCACAGGAAAAAGTGATTTAATAGCGACACAACAATGCAAGTTTTAATGCTAGAAAGTTATGTAATGTACACACATCCAATATTATATACTCATATTATGGATATGCATTAGAAGATTTTTCTCATCTAGGTTGTCAAATGTATTGTAAACCCAAACGCACACGTGCATACATACAAAACACAACTGACGAGAATTTTAGCCTGTAAACGAACAAAAGCAAATTACTCAGAAGCATGTTCCAAAACAAAAATTTAATTTTTCCAAAGAAAAATTAATAAAAATTGACATTTAACTGATTTTTTTGCATGTTTTATTAGCGCTTTTGTGAGCAAAAATGTAGTACTCCAAACTGGGAACTCGCCATATAAAAATCAGCAGCGATATCAGCAGGTTTGTCAGCGCTACTTTTATTCTATAATAGTAGAAACCTGCTTTATTTGAAGCAAAATTTATGCTGGGAAGCCCCTTAATCAAAAATAAGCTCGTTGTTGTATTTTTATTTTTTAATGTTCAAACATAATTGCGGCATAAACACCTTTTCCATACAAATTGACACAAAAAACAGCCCCAGAAAGCAGTCGAGAGGTAGAATCTATTTTATTTCGACAGCGGTTTTTCTTATGCTCTCAAATATACATAAATACTTATTCTCTCAAACTTCCCAGCAAAAAATTTTCGAAATTTTGTAATGGCTTACAAAGTAATGACTGATACTTATTTATGTAATTATTTAATGTGCGTAATAATGACTGCCCTGTAATGAATAAAATAAGAACTTATTTGTATCATTACGTGCAAGTACTTATTGTGGTGCTTTCCAGTTAATAAGGAAATATATCTAGAGAAAAATTTATTGATCGTGAAAATTATTTTAATTAGAAAAACTAGCAAATTAATTGTGAATAAGTTTAAACAAAAATTAATCTATAAAATTTGGCATATTTGTAAGCAAAAAATAGCCCATTAAATTTTGAGTACTTTTAGGCAATCAGTAATATATTAACTTTTGCATGTTTGTAGGCAAAAAGTATAGGGTACCGCATACTTTTTGAACTTCTCAAGCAAAAATAATGGGTTATTCAGTCAAATTGTAAGTACTTACGACTGAGGAGTACATACACTTTTTGCATTCTAGTAGGCAAAGTTTTTTGCTGGGATGTTACCATACTTTCAATACATTTCATATATTTAATGAACAAAACTACAAAGAAAATTAAGCACAAAAGAAAATAAAACGCAATTCTTTCTGCCAAAAAAACCGACTTCAATGCAAAGATATGATAGAAGAAGATAAGAAGAAGTACGTGAAATATAACATTAAATATTAATGGGCGTGCCTGCGACCATTTTTTAAATAAAAGATTTTGTCTATTTTAGAGCTCAATTTGTGTGGTAAGTTTTGTAAAAATCGGTTAAGTAGAACCGCGTGAAATATTATAATAAATTTTAATGGGCGTAGCTCCGCCCATTTTTTTAACTTTCAAATTGTGTACCTACAAGAACCAAAGGTGTTTTATAGTTTTTGCAGCAATCAAATAAGTAGAATATCATAAAATTATATAAAAAAATTATGTGTGTTCCCGCCCATTTTTTACAATGGAACCAATGGGAAGCTATACCCTCTCAGACATCAAAAAAATTACAATCGGTCTAAAATGTACCGAGTTATAAAGTTACACACCTAAAAAATAGAGACGAATTGTTAACCTCCTTTTATTTGAAGTCGGTTAAAAAATTAGAGAGCATACGAAGTTGATTTTATTATGGGTCTTGTTAGTTTCACAACGATTTTTCCTCAAGTTGTGGACTTATTCTGTTTGATCATTTATGCATTCTTAAAAACAAAAAAAAAATCTAAATTTTGTCTAAAATTTTTATTTTTTGTTTTAAATTTGCAAATATATCTCTGAAAGTATTGAGCAAATGTAGAAACAATGTTTGCACGTCCTCAACATTTTTGCGAATTTCGGTTTTTCTTTTTTACTGAATAGGGAAACCCCTTCTGAAGTTATGCTACTATATGTAACGAAAGTGCCTTTATTTTTTACATAACACTATATCTCGAAAACTAGAGATCATAGAAAAGTAATATATCTTGGCATAATGCTCGATCTGAAAATAAAGTTTAAAAAAAAATCAAATAAAATTTACATATTAACACGTATTATTTTAAGATCCATTTTCCATGCTATAATATTCTATGCAGTCCCGGTTTGGTCTACTAGCGCATCTTGCCATATAAAAAACTGCAAATAGCTCAAGTTATTAAAACTTTTATATAAACTACTTTTTTTCAACCGCAATTTCGAACAATTTGATATAATTATGCTAAGTTACAAGCTTCAGCATGTTTAACTGTTGCCTGCATAAAGTCATATGCGCTCATTTAGTTCAATAGTGTCACATCTCAAAGATATTATTTTTTTTTGCAAAAAACGTGTTTAAACTTTTTAATTCACATACAACTCAATGCAGACATGATAAAATATTATTTTCTCCGGAGGTGAAAGTAAAATCTATTTATATGAAATTCTTACACAATATAAAATACAAAATGCCGAATTATTGTGCATTATTAACTCAAGAAACGGATTTTTTGACTTATGTCACTATTGAAGTAAATGAGCGACATGCATACACACATGAGAAACATTGCAAGTTTAAAAATCAACTACATCAGTAACAAGTAAAAGTGCTATATTCGGCTGTGCCGAATCTTATATACCCTTTACCAACGTATGTATATGTAGTATACAGATGCATACATTAATACATACGTACATATTTGATTTGTGATAAAATTTATAATTTTTTGTTATAGTGCAATTTTTAGTAAGTGACCTCTTGGTTTTTTCGACTAAAGAATTTGCTTACGTAAAGATCTTCCTAAAATATGAAATATGTCTAACTGCAAAAATAAATATTTTTGGCTATTTTGTTACCCAATTATTTTTTAATTTCCCACCCTGGAACCATAATTTAAATTTTTCTGATTTTAATAGGAGTACTAATTCATTTCTTCCTAAAATATAGAATATATTTAATTATCAATAAAATAACTAGCTTTATTTAGTTAGTTTTGTATATCAAAAGAGTGTACTTTTCCCAACCCTGGCATCATCCTTTTAAATTTTTTTTGGGTCGTTATACCAATCTTGTTCTTTAAAAAATATATAAAATATGTTAAGTGAACAAAGAAAAAAAGAAATAAGGAAAATACTAGTTTTATTTCTTACTTTAACATCAAAATTAATTCAGTAAAGTGCGACTTTGACTCGCGCACGAATTTTTTTAATGTCGCGTTTTTGCTTTTTTAAAGTTTTTTTCAGTTTAAACGTTTTTTTTTAGTTTTGTCGCTTTTTTCTGGTTTTGGCGATTTTTGTCTGTTTTTAGGGATTTATTTTTTAGTTTGGCTATTTCTTTCATTTTGAAGATGTTTTCTTTCTGTTTTTGGGTTTTTTTTATTTTTGGCGATATTTTTATTTTGGCGATTTTCTCCGTTTTAGGGATTTTTTTTGGGAAATTTTTTTCATTTTGGCGATTTTTTTTATGTCGCGATTTTTTCTGTTTTTTTGGGTTTTTTCATTTTGGCGATTTTTTTTTCTGTTTTTGGGTTTTTTTCATTTCGGCGATTTTTCCGGTTTTTCGAGATTTATTTTAGTCTAAGAAACTTTTTTTAATTTGGTGCTTTTTTTGTTTTGGGCGATTTTGTTTTTGGCGATTTTTTTTCGGTTTGGCGATTTTATAATTTTTTAGTTTTACCGTTTTTGAAAATTTCAAGAGTTTTTCTCTTACGGTTTCCAATACATAGCAAGTTCTCAAAATTACATAATCAAAATCGCATAAGCTGATGGAACACCCTTTCATTAAAATGTTTTAAATTTTAGTGTTAATTGTTGTACTCTGTATAAAAATACACTAACCTTACAAATTTAAAGTGTATATACATACAATTGTATGTATATTACATGAAATTTTAACATTTTTCGTTGCTCGTTTTGGAACACCCTTGTTTTTGTAGCGGTCAAAGGTCAAAGTACACACTGTGTCCAAATTTCAGGTCTGTAGCTCTTACGGTTCTCGAGAAAGTACCCTGTGACAGACATAGTTAATTTTACATAACACAAAAAGTTAAAGTTTTCCAACCCTGGAAACATCTTTTTGGTTTTTTAAATTTTTTTCATATTTTTAATACAAATTTTATTCGCACTGAAATATAAAATAAGTTTATTTAACAAAAAAATTTAAAAAATTGTGTTATCTAATTACTTTTATATGGCAAAATCAAGTTTAAGTTTTCCAGCTCTGAAACCCTCTGCTCGATTTTGCTGATTTTCAATACCAATCTAAGTTGGACCATTTCTAACACACCAGTCCAAGAACGAAGTCTCTAGCTTTTCTGGGAGCTTCGGAAAACCGATTTCACGTACACCAGACGGACGGACGGACGGACAGACGTACATCGCTTATTCGTCTTCCCTATTCATAAGGACCCAGAATATATATATTTTTTGGGTCGCAAATTAATATTATAGAAATTACACACGGAATGACAAACCTATATATACCCTTTTTTATTTTTGGTAAAGGGTATAAAAAAGTTAACATTGTTAGTGCAAGTGTCAATTTCAAAAGGATTATTTATTTGCAAATAGCATACATACATATATATACTACGTTTATACGCGCACTATTTGCAAATAAAATTATTTACAAATAAATTAACTCACTGTTTATACGGCATAGCAAAAGTACGAAACTTGCCGGTAAACCGGTAAAATAAATAATATGGCAACAATTTACAGTTCTATTTGCAAATAAGCCCTGCGTATAAACGTAGTAATACATAGATACATACATAGCTAACGAAGAACTTAACACAAATAAACAAGAAATTTCATTAAAATGGGTTTAATAGTTTTCTTAACGCCTTGTCGTCACACAATTTTTAAGCTTCTACCAATTAAGTAAACGCTGTGGGAAAACACAACAGGACCTCGAAAAGGATGAAGATAACACGTTCGTTTTGACTGAAGATTATTTTAAAATTTTCCAAAAAAAAAATTTTTACCTATAACACTATTGAGGGAGCAAGAAAAGTGGTGGTTTTCTCTATATCCGTTTTCGACAGTCCGCTTCATACTACAGACATGCTTGCACCATATTTTCTGTTGTAAGTATATTTTTCGTTTTTTGCTGCTTTTCCTCCACCACTTTCCACTTGCAAACCCGCACAAGTAAAATGTGAAATGAAAAGAAGAAATCACACGAGATTCATGTGTTGTTACTGTTACTGACTGGCTGGCTGAATGGCCTTGGCTATTGTTTGGTGTCAAGTGCCAACAAAATAAAATAAAATGGAAATTGTGTGGAAAATGCAAGGAAAGAATCATTGATAAATTTTCTGTCCGCTTACTAGTTTCGATGTTGTGTTCAGGGTGGAGATTTCTTAAGATTTTTAAAATATTTATATATATTTTTTTCTTGAATTCATGCTTTTTATCACGCAGTATAACTTGTCATTTGCAAGACAATAAAACTTTTAATTTATCTAAAATATATGCACATTTCCCAGCCGTAACAGAGATCCGTGTAATTGCAGTATTTCATGGCAATTATAGTATCAGTTTGTGGAAAATACTTTGTTGAAGGGAGTGATATAAAAAAATTAACACAAATGAAAAAGTCTTCAGGCGTGGAAATTGAAATTATGGAGAAATGTATTTAAGGCTCAATTAGCCGGCCGCTGGTGTCATGCACTGCGGGACAAATTTCCCAGGAATTCTGTTAATTGTTTCTTTGTCGGGAATCGCGCAAGTTGAAACCCCCAAATATATATTACACAAAATACTCAACTAATTGCATATGACGAATTGGAAAAGTGGCGGGTTAAAAATATTGCAAAAATAAGAGATAATCAAATAGTTAATTTTTTTCCTGTTTATTTGTTTTAAAACAAAAAAGAAAAAATGTTTTTATTAGATAAATAAATTCGTTATAGATGATACGATCCAAACAGGAATACTTAGATGTCTACGAAATACTCCACAACACAAAAAAAAAATATTTTTTTATATTCAAATAAATACATATTTTTATTTAATTTCAGAAATTTGAGCCTAAGAAACCCATACACTATCAACAACTTTGCTAGTGTTGCGTGTTTGACGATACAAGTTAGACGATTTTAAAATTTTAATATCCTTCACCAAAAATTGTGGAAATTGTGAAATCGGTTTTCCGAAGTTCCCAGACAAACTAGAGACTTGTCTGGGACTGGTGTGTCACAAATGGTTCAAAATAGATTAGTAAAGAAAATCAGCAAAACCGAGCAGACGGTTTAAAAGCTGGAAAACTTAAGCCCTGACCCACAATATCGATAACGTTCGACTTGCAAAATATTATTTATTTATTTATATTTATTAAATGTTATAAATACAATTACAAATTATATCATAACTTAATTTAAAAGAGAATAGTAACAAAGACCTTCAATCGTTGTAGTGAAACAGACCAGGGTCTATGGTGGGAATTGAACCCAAAACCTACACACTGATAGAGTAGCACAGTACTCACTAGCCTACCGAGGCACCCTAACAACAAAATATTCAAATTTGTCGAACGTTCTCGACATTGTGGATTTGGTCCCGAAACTTGATTTTGCCATCTAAAAGTAACTATATAAAACTATTTTTTATTTTTAATTTTTTTTAAATAAACCTATTTTATGTTTCAGTACGAGCAAAATTTGCATTAAAAATAAAAAAATATATAAAAAAATAAAAAAGACGAAAACTTTAACATTTTTTGTTGTGTAAAAATAACCTACTAAAACTAAATTTTCCTTTTTCTCTATAAATTAAACATATGTATATTATATTTTTAATATAAATTCTTATATTGGTGTAAGAAATGAGAAAAATCTAAAAGGATAATTCCAGTCTTGGGAAACTTAAACTTTTTTTGATATATAAAAATAATTATATTATAAAAGTAGTTATTTCTTTGGTAATTAAATATTTTCTATATTTTAGAAAAAAAAATAAATTAGTATTAAAAACCAGAAAAACCAAAATTGGGGTTCCAGGGTTAAAAATTAACAAAAAAATGTTTTTTTGGAAAAAAATAACTAAAAATTATTTTTTTTCTTCAGTTAAACATATTTTATGTTTTAGGAAGAAATTTACTCAAGATTTATTTTACATTTGGTTAAATTTTTATATGGATATTAGAGTTCGACCGATTAATCGGCTTCGGCTTCGGCCTTCGGCCAAAAATTGGTAATCGGCCAACATTCGGCCTACGGCAAAAATCGGCCGATTAGCCGAAGCCGAATATTTTTCATTCCAAGCTTGAAAAATAACATTATGTTTGGTCGTTGCTCGCCGACAGTTACTATTGTGTTTAACGTTTTGAAAGGGTTGGTTTGAAATACAACCCTGTTGCTTTCTATTTTCTTTTACTTGGACGTTATTGTGAGTGATCATATGAAAAAGCAATCTAGAAATTGCAAAATAGTTTTATTTTTCTTGTTATGTATCCAATAGATATTACAGCTATTTCAGTGATCTCAAAAAAGCAAACTTTTTTCTTAATTCATATAAAACAAGTATCATTTTTAAAATTTAAAACATTCGGCTTCGGCTTCGGTTTTGGCCGAAGTTTGGGATTTTAGCCGAAGTTCGGCTTCGGCTTCGGCCAAAAAAAAAAAAACGCTTTCGGTCGATCTCTAATGGATATACATATATATTTTAAGTATAAACGAAGGTTCGCTTATTATGCTCTCACCAGAGTTTTGTTTCAAATCGATGATGGTCTGTCATTGCTGATTAATCCATGTATAACAAAATTAATATAAAAAGTTGTTTTCACCATAGAAGCATTAAAAGAATAAAATAATATATCACACTGAAGCGCAGAGGGTTGAGATAAAAAATTCCAATAATAATTCAATTTAGGCATTTTTTTACTTTATTACTCTATTAAATAAAATGCAGAATTGTACAAGAGCATACAATTAAATACCCACCACCACTGTTTCTAAGAAAAAATACCCTGTCGGAAAATGTGTGGATGACTAGAAAAATAGTTAACTTATAGTTAGCTTTTCTTAGACTGACTAAAAGCTAGCTGCAAAGTCATCCAGAAGAAACCCAAAATTAATTCTTAAGTTGAGTACGTAATCGAATTTGATGAGAGCCAACAAATTTATTCTCAGCAACTTTAAAACTCATTTCAGTTTTATATTAATATTTTGCTGTTGTTATTTTATATGACAGCTTAGCCGAGTGGTAGCGCGTTGAGTACACAATGTGTGATGTTACATGTTCGAACCCCAGAAATTTTTTTTTAATTTACTGACTACCAAGTGATTTAAAAAAGTCAACTTTAAGTTAGCTGAAAGTAGTGCGGAGTGGGACAATTCACTACCGCCTAGGACATCGAAATGTTAAAATAGTCAGTTGATTACATTGCAAAGTAATCCAAGTGTCAGTCAGTACCAGTTGCAAAATAGTTAGCTTAAAGTTAGCCAAATTTCCGACAGGGTACTTACTACTTTTGAAACACAAAGGGAGTGAATTATTGTCCTCCACATTTGTTTCCAAGTCCATCTTCAGTTATTGTTTTTGATGTTTTGTCGAGTGTCAAATTTGTACAAAATTGTTCCGATTGCAGTTGGGAAAATTTGTAGTGCGCATTTCACCATAAACGTTTACGAGATAGAAAGTAAAAATAAGGGTTTTTTGTGTTAATTTTTGAGTTTGGAAGCATTTTATTGGATGTCAGCAAAACATGTGGGATCATGAAGGCAAACGATATTTTATGAAATGATACTTCAAAATTTTATTAGTTATTCCCTTTGAAGTTTTATTTCTTTTTTAATGCACATTTTTTGACAATTAAAATACGACACAATAAACATTTCAAGTTATTGAGGAATATGTTTTTTATACGGGATTTTCTTAGAAGAGCACAAGCAATTTTAATATCATAAAATATTGACTTAATCAAGGGTGACACAATGGAAATTTATATGGACGAACTGTTAAGAAACATGTACATAGTCTTAATTTACACTCAGCAAGGCTTATTGCTAAGCTGATTAGTTTGTTAGGAGAGCGAGAGAGAGAGAGAGAGACGAGAGGAAAATAAACGCTTTTGTTCCCACGTCTCTCTATCCCTCAAACTAATCAGCTTATATAGTGTAAACTAGGACTTAGTGTAAAACTTCCTGCTGTCAGAATATTTCCTAACGTTTTGTTTGATTTGACAGCATAAAAGTTATGTCAGCTGGTGAATTTAGATCACCTTATGTGAATTCGCCTTGATTACAAACTTATACTTATAATGCAAAGCAGATTGTAGTGAAAGGTATTGTGCCAAAAAAGAAGTAGACTTGCATGACTTGAAAATTCACTATTGTTTCATTACAAAGGCCCTAAGTATGCATGACGACATTTTTTAAGAATCGTTTGGGTAGAAATACGTCAAATATAACCTAAATTTTAGTAGGACTGACCCCGCCTACTTTTCTAAATATATTCACATATTAAAGTCTGCTTAGCCGAAGTACATAAAACAAAAGAATAGAATTTTGGGGAAGTTTATGTGTCCACTTTTAAAAACGCAAAATCACAGCCTTGCGTTAGTGAAATATGCACAATGTGCAATCTTTTAATTTTTAGTTTTCTGACTTTTCTAGTCGGTAACTCACAAAACCCTATTTGTCTATCAAATTTCAGCTCTCTAGCGCCAAATGTAACATACAATTTTTATGTGTGTGACATCGTCCACTTTTCTATCTCAGCGTTATGCTATGCCCAGTGCTTATGGTTCATGTAAATTTTCATTGGAAATGGGTTATTAGAGATACATAAGTAATAGATTAAAATAAAAAAAAGGTTAAATATTTTATGTGTGTTGTCATGGCAGGAACTGTTCCCAGCAAAAAAATTTCGAAATTTTGTAATGGATAGTACTCTTTTAATGGCTTACAAAGTAATGAGTGATACTTATTTATCTAATTATTTGATGTGCATAATAATGACTGTCCTGTAATGAATAAAATAAGAACTTATTTATATCATTACGTGAAAGTACTTATTGTAGCACTTTCCAGTTAATAAGGAAATATATCTGGAGAAAAATTTATTGATCGTGAAAATTAGCTTCGAAAACAATGATATAATTTTGGTTTACTATAATTTTTATTACAAAATTTAAGTATTTTCGCATATTCTTCAATATACATATTCACATATATTCTTTGTAAGATTGTGATTTTTAACAATCCCAAAAAAGGTACAAGTTTTACAATTATGTTACAAAATTTCATTTATGTTAATTAGAAAAACTAGCAAATTAATTTTGAATAAGTTTAAACAAAAATTAATCAATAAAATTTTGCATATTTGCAAGCAATAAATAACCCATTAAATTTTGAGTACTTTTAGGCAATCAGTAATATATTACATTTCGCATGTTTGTAGGCAAAAAGTATAGGGTACCGTATACTTTTTGAACTTCTCAAACAAAAATAATGGGTTATTCAGTCAAATTGTAAGTACTTACGACTGAGGAGTACATACACTTTTTTGCATTTTAGTAGGCAAAGTTTTTTGCTGGGGTTGCTTCAGATTATTTATATTCACAAATAATTTATTTCTGCGATTTTATGCTTTAAGGCTTCAATAAATGGCTGGAGATTAAGCCTGTACATTTAGTTTTTAATTCCGAGCAATATTATCGTTGCTCCGCCCTTGTGGCTAAAATGCCAGGGCTTTCAGATTTTTCGAGTTGGTTTCTCACCTAGACCTACTGTGTACCAAGTTTCAGCTCATTGGCGCAAATTTTAATATTAAATTTTTATGGGCGCAACTCCTCCCATTTTTTTATGGTCAAGATTTTTTTTGGCCAGTGCTTATCATTCGTGTCAAGTTTCGGTTTATAGGGATAACAATACATATTTATTTATGCATATTTAAATTTGCTGAGCTGAAAAACATGAAACACTATGCTGAGTTCTTATAGTCGTGTTAGCGCCGACTTTTCAAAAAAAAAATTTATAGCTTTGCATTATCGCAACTAGAGTTGGGCAAAATCGTTCCTTTTTGGGAATCGTTCGGATCGATCCGAAATATAAAAGGAACTAGGTCGTTCATCGTTCCTTTTTTATTTTGAACAGCGAACGATGAACGAGAGAACACCTCTGTAGAGCTGTGCCAAATCGTTCATTCAAGTGACCGCTCATTTTCGTTCATTTTCTAAAAAAGAACGAGTTCGTTCATTTCGTTCATCCGCTCTTTTCAAGAAATAGAACGAAGTGAAAACAAACAAGCAGTTGATTCTGTACATAAAAAGGGAAACATGTAGAATGCATTTTGTTTTGAATTGAAAGTAAAGTAATGAAAAAAGATTCATATCGCCAAAAGAGCCACATACTTATACACAATAATGACAATGAAAATAAACTAAAATATCTAAACCAATTTTGCTAAGAAACTATTAATACATATGTTCTAAAAACTTAATAAATATGAATGGTAATTTAATTAATTTCATAATGGCCACAGTGTTACTAAAAGTATATAAAAAGTCAAATGAAAACAAGAATTTAACAACAAATCTCACATGAACAAAGAAAAAGCCAAACAAAACAAAAAAAGAGCCAAGTGTGCTCGGTCGTTCATTTGGTTCAATTGTACCACAGTTTTGAGATTGTACTTTTTATCAGTACTGCTGAGCCAAACAGCTCAGTAAAGTGACCGGCTCACTTCGTTCATTTCACTGATTCGTTCAATTGTACTCGTTCGTTCATGAACGACACAGCTCTACACCTCTGTCGCTCCTAAAAATGTCAACAAATGTATGGCATGTATTTTGACGTGTAAGAATTGCTGTTTGCTTATACATATGTATATTTTCGTGTTAAGCAAATCATTGTTTTAATTATAAACAAAAAAAGAAATATATATTTGCGCCTATAAATTTATTAAAAACATAGTTCATTAATTAATTAGTTAATTGTCAATCTTAGCACAAAAATATCAACCTTGTATCGGAAATAAGTGAACGATTGTTGTGTAAAATACTGTCTTGATGAACCATTCACTTTGTCGCAAATACAACACTGCTGTCAAACTTCATGTAAAAACTTATAAAATATGTAAGCAATCTCTCAAACTTTATGAAAAAAGGCCCTTCCACTATTCTGTGCATATGTGGTTGTAATAATAACACCACCTTGTTAAAAATACTTTTGTCGGAACGATGAACGATAAGAAATGAAACTGTGTAAAAGTCCGAACCGTTCCTTTTAGTGAATCGTTCAATGGAACTAGGTCGTTCCGGAACGACACAACTCTAATCGCAACATGTGTGCCCAATTTCAATAAAATCGCTTCTGTTAAACACTTTATATTTACAATTTCATGGGCGTTGCCCCGCCCCCTATCTAAAATTTCCGGGTTTTCTGATTTTTTTAGTTAGCTCGTGTACACAATTTTAACCCTCTAGCTATAGCGCAAGTGCTTCATCCAGTTGATGAGTGTATGGCCGCGTTTACATCTGTGTGTCATGTGCCCAAAAA
The DNA here is from genome assembly GCA_944452675.1 of Tachina lurida. NCBI lineage: Eukaryota > Metazoa > Arthropoda > Insecta > Diptera > Tachinidae > Tachina > Tachina lurida. Next base: position 71,568,242 of record OX101755.1, read on the forward strand.
AGTTTCACCACTAATTACTAATGAAAAACTGTTTGATTTAGACATCTATTTATTGGTTTAAACAGTAGTACATAATAAGTAATTATGAGTTACGCTTTTTTGGGCAGATGTAACCTCAGCCTATCAGTGGTTAGTGATTATGTCTTAAAATATGCACTTTTTGCATCTCCATACCTCTGTACGATATGATGTTACATGAATTAATTCTAATTATGGTTAAAATTTCATAACTTTAAGATTGCGGGGAACAAAGTTATGATGCGGGTAAACAGGTCGAATGGCTTTCTTGTAAATGTACAAGAAACGCGTCGAAAGTTGGCCAAGACCATACTTTAATAACCGTTTAATAAGTTCCTTTTGCATTGTTGTAATTTTGTAGAATTGCTACCACTTATTAAGGCAATTCGCCCAGTCCGCCAGCTGAAAAATTAAAATTTTTTTTATTGCATTATATTCAAGTAATTTTATGTTGTAAACATTAAATGATGTTAAAGCAACATTTTAATTGAAATTTATTAACGCAATTTATTGACATGGTTTTTTTAATTTGTGTGATGCTCTTGTTGCCGCTGCTGTCAATTTTTTTTAATTTGTTGTTGGTGTTAAAGTAAATTTAAATGTTGTTTTTAGCAATTATTTATATTTTTTTATATAAAATTTTTATACACTGCACTCGAGAACGTTTTGGATCTGTGAGTATTTTAATGTCGATGTTTTGATTACAGGATATTAACCCTTGAGTGCATGTTGTCGTTCTTTTTGCTGTACATAGAACTTTATACCTACTTCAAGTTCATTCGTCTTTCTCCCATGGTGTTGTTGCATCAAGCTTTTAATGAAAACAGAAACCCCAACGAATATTTTTTTCTACTCGAAAGAACATGAAAAATGAATGCACTGAATTATATATAGAGATACCAGGGATGGCAAAGTTGGTACAATTGTACCTTTTTTGCTACTATTCAAACTCGGTGAGTACAATAGTACAACAATGACTAATAGTATGTTTCCACCGGCTTTAAATCAAGTAGGTTTAAATAAATCACTTCAAAGTGTTTCCTCCGAACTTGTGAGTGATTTGTTGTTCGAATTTTCGTACTCAATTTATGCACGTGCTTTATAAGGTGGGCGCAGCAGCTGTAATGTGAATTTTATTCACATGTGGTTGACATTTGTCAATCACTATTGATGGATGACCCAGTGATGGAGTTTGTAATTTTAAAAGCAACGCGGGGTTGCATACATAAATCGAGTTCGAAAAATAGTATTTTCGACATTATTTCAAATAAATCAACCACCATATGCAAAAGGTATTATGGTAAATAATGTATAAATTAACATGATTTGCACAAATCATCATAATTTGTATAAATCATGCCGGTGGAAACATACTATAATATAGTACATTCAAGGAATCTCCCCAATTTCACTCCGCATTTATTTTCAAACGATTGCATATGTCAATTTTCACTTTTGCACAATAAAACTCATAATCTTTTCACTTGAAAACAAGTCTTCTGAAAGCAAAGCGCAGCGAGAAATTCAAAAAATATGAACTCGTCCATTTCCAAATAATTTTTCTTCTAAATTCCGATACCAGAGCACTAGGGTTTGGGATTTCCCGAACTTTTGCACTTCCCGGGAAACGGGAATTAAAAAATCAAGTTCCCGGGAATTCCCGGGATTCCCGGGAAAAGCTAATTTTCTAAATTAAATACATTTATTAAATGAAAGTTGCTGAAATTTCGATTGTTTTATTAATGTAAGCATTCTTTTGAAATAAAAGTTAATAAAAAGCAGTTCTAAGACAAATTTTTAAGAATTTTTAATTGAATTTAAGCAAATGGAATAAAGTTATTACACAGCAAAAGATCATATAAAAACCAATTGACGACTGTTACCACAATTAGTAGACAATTTTCTAATAGGACCTACCTTCATTTTAATAAGAATTTGCCTTGCATGTTTCTCATTCTTTTTGAAAAAGTTCCAGGCGGTTTCTTATCGTTAAGTACAAGCAGGTTACAGTACCATACTGCGCTGCGCCGAATTTTGAATACCCTGAGCCACAGTATGTCTAAGTGTCTTTCATTTTATTTCTCCTAAAATATTTTCTGCAGGGATTCCATAATAGCGTCTACTTGTAATCAATTTAAGTTTCGTCAACTCAGAGTTCTTACAGCTTAAAATTTTCACTACACTTTTCAAAATTTATTCACTAATTCGGCGAAAAATCACTTCAAGTTCGCTTAGCATCGAATTATTTACTTTAGGAAACGATTATATCATTGCAATCATTGATACTTATACAATTTATTCCACTTTTTTAAGGAGATATGGTATGACCTCAATTTAATGGAATTTTTATGAAATTTCAGACTAGATTTGAAAAGATCACATTTTTATTTTATATTAAAAATATATGGACATTTGACTGCTTGTTTATCGGCGTCGAAAGAATTCTTCCTTTCTTATAGTTACATTTAAAACAAAAACTCAATTTAAATTTTAAGATTAAAAAATTTCCTTCGAACAAGGTATATGTATGTAAGTGTTTAAACAGACGATGAAAAACGTGTCAAACTTCGTGTAAATTTAGTCATACAATCATTCAAACGAACTTTTGTAATATATAAAAAATAATAAGTTTTTATATTAAAGTAAAATTGGATTATAAATTCCCGTTTTCCCGGGAAAATCTCAAAAATTTCCCGGGAATATTAGACAGACATTTCCCGGGATTTCCCGCCCGGGAATTCCCGTTTCCCAAACCCTACAGAGCACACGCTATTAATTTGTATATTTTAAATTTCAACTTAACAGGTGTAGCCATATTCTTTAACATCCCAACTTAAAAGCAAAGTTGTGAAAACGATTCGGTAGCCAGAACTTAAAAAATCTTTTTGTGCAATTAAGGTCAAAAAAGTACAATTTTGGAAAGTTGTTAGTACAATTTTAAAATTCTCAATGCCATCCCTGAGACATACATTTTCTTCTTTTTCTTTTCTTTAATTTTGTGATTCATTACGAGCTGTCGACTGGCAGTGTCGTTGTTTTATTGCAATTGTGTAGTTGTTGTAATATGTGATGCTGTTGTTGTAAACTGAACAGACAGACATTTTAGTGTCGTCTGTTCAGTTTTATAGTTGTTAATGTTTAGGCAGTGATTTAAAAGAATGAGGGAGTAAAATATCAGACAGAAGCAAAATCAAACAATTATTATAAATACAAAGTGTTCTTGTTATATTATATGTAGATTAAAACTTTTATAAACCAACTTTATATCTTTATTGCTTTACAATCTAATAAAACTTTATTTTCTTATAACTTATATTATAATTTTTTAAGATTATGCCCATTTAATTTTTAATTATTTTAAACATCTGTTGCAACAGTTCAACAAATTTATTACGTGTATAAACATTATCATATCTTTATTATATCTCTTACTATTTATACAATTTCCATTTTAATAGTTTTTCCTTTCGGTGATTGTTTTGTTTATCTTTCAGCAAACGCAAACAGTTTTTTTTTTCACAATCAATTTTATGTACAGAAGTGCATTGAATTTCAAATGCAACAATTGTTGCCTCTTAAACATTAAAATTGTGTACGAGTATTTGCGTAAGCATTTTATGGGCAACAGCAACATCAGGAACATCATCTGATACGTTTTTAATGAGACTGAAAATACCAAGTGCATTTCCTTATTGAGTGCGAGTGAGTTTTGAATTTATAAAATATTTTTTATTAATTTTGTTTCAAGCCTGTTAAATGCTTTCAGTAGAAAAATATTTGTTATTGTAACAATAATCAAAAAGATTAACAAAATATGGGAAATATTTTTGTAATAAATTGAGTTATGCATATACATTAGGGCGGGTCGATTTAAAAATCGTACAAATTACAAGAAAAATCGTATTCTAGGGATCAAAATAAGATACTTTGCCGAACGAACCATGCCTCTAAAATGTATTTTGATGTCCCGACTTTTGATCCGAAGGGTAAAATTTTCTTGAAGGGAAAATTTTTGAAAAATCTCACTTTGACCCATTTAGAGTTCCGGCCCACACTAATTTTGAAGGGTCAACCCACCTATGCCAGTGGCACAACCCCTAGAACCACCCCTGGGGGATTCCCATACAAATATTTAAAAAAATCACAAATGTTTGTATGGGGAGGTATGGTTAGAGGTATGGTTCCTACGGTAAAGTTTCTAATTTTGATCCCTAGAATACGATTGTCCTTGTAATTGGAGCAATTTTTTTTGCCGCCATACAAATCGATCCGCCCTAATATATATATATTAGGTTTGGTGATGCATATATATATATGTGGAGCCGCAGAACAGAAGTTGCTTTTTTGCTCATTTAAAATTTTTCGGAAATCGAGATTTATTTTTTTCGCCCCTTTAAAAAACTGCAAGAACCTGGAAATGCTAACAAGTTTTTTACTTATCTACAGATGCATCTAACTGTCATAAGTCACCCCAGTAAATGTAAAGGATGTTTGATATAATTGATATAATTATAAAAAGAAAGCAAAAAAGCACCTTTTGTTAAAGAAAAAAGGTAAAAAACTCCTCTTGTTAAAAAAAAGTAAGAAAGCACGTTTTGTTAATAGAAGGAAAAAGTACATTGTGTAATCCGAATACACATATATGACGATAAAATTTTGATTGAATGTGGTTCAAGCTGATCTAATATATTAAAAAAGCACCTTTTGTTAAGCATCATTTTTTTAAAACCCATTTACTTTGTAAAAAAAAATAAGAATAATGCTAACTTGATTGTTTCTACAAGATTTCAACCTAAATATTATAAAAATATAAAAAAAAATAATTTTTCGAGAAATGCGAAAAAGCACCTTTTGTTCTGCGGCTTCTCAATTGAGACAAAGTTGCAATAAATATTAGCTGTAATTATATTTATTATTTTCAGTTTTTTAATTTTTTATTTATTCTTTGTGTACTTATTAAATAACATAACTTATTTCCTCGAATTTAAGGTTTCCCTATCAAACATAATCCTTTTCTTGTGGGCAGTTTGAAATGTCTTACCGAAGCGTAAAATGAAAATACATAAATAACAAAATAAATAACTATTCGTCACTTTACTATCTGTGCTTAAATTATTTAGTGTTTTTCACGGGAATTCCCTCAATGGGAAATCCCGAGAATTCCGTAAACTTTCCAATCCCATAATTCAGGGAATATAACACGGAAACTCCCTGGAATTTTTGGGAAAAAAGTCTTTAAATTCTTATTAAGCTATGTTGAGTGTTTATTTGTTTTTAGAACATTCCGTAGCAAGTTAAACGCTCTTCGGATAAATACACCAAATACATAATTTTTATGCAAATAATTTACATGAACGATAACAAATCTTATTTGAAGAATTTTTTTTTTTAAAGAAAACACCACATCCTGCAGTTTGATCGTTGTGTTCCAAAACAATTACTTGGAAAGGAAGGAACACACTGGACTAATTCGACATTTAAAGGGAATACATAATAAACACTTAAAAGGTGTTGAACCTAATGGAAAATATCCTGAAAAAGTATGGAAAGCTTGAGCTTATAAGATAATCTTTTTTTAAATTGAAATTTAGAAAATACAAATTAACACTATATGTTCTAGCGTACGAATTTAGAACAAACCAATTTGGAAATGGACGACTTCAAACTTTTAGATTGATTGATTTCTAGATTTAATTGATTTAAGAAACAAAATTTTTGTCCAAAAAGTTATAGCTTTCCATTGGTTCAAATTTAGAAATAGGGCGACCCACGGCCGCTAAAACTTGTTCTATAATTTTAGGTACTCCTACCGATCTAATCATATACATTTTAAGCTCTTACAATAACACAACGCAAGGACTGGAAAACTGGACAGAGCCATGTCCATGAAAATTTAATATTGAATTTCATACACTTTTATTTAAATTCTGAAAAGGCTTACCACACACTTCTTAAAACGCGGCGTGCTTGTATTTAAAAGTGGACCCACTTTGAAAACACTTTAAGATCTTAAGGTAACAAAATCTTCTGTTAAGAAATAATAAAGATATCCCATTTAAAAATCAACTACTTGAGATTCACGTTGAATTGAACTGTGTTCATTTCTTTTAGAAAACACAATTAAAAATTTTTCAGTACGACATTAATTTATTTTCAGATACGTTTGTTATATAGTTTTGACGGAAACAAATTTGTATGTTTTTTTACCTGTGTTGGTTCTAACATAATTGTAAAGCTCTTACCTGAAAGAAAAAGAAGATAAAGTATATAAGTTATATGTATTTGTAAGATATAAGTATGTAGTATTAACTTATAAGCTATAGATTAGATTTTTAATTTTAAACGTAATGTTTCTCAAATATTTTAAAGGCTTTCAATCGCTTTCAATCTGACTGTTTAGCAATTAAACATTTTGATTTTGATACATAATCGATAGTGAGAAAAAATAATCCAAGCATTCGATCATTTGCCAACTACATATTTAGTATATACACACAGAAAAAAATACAATGTAAAATCATCATGCAAAAAGTTTGATTCAAATCATATTAAATTTGCAAGAAATACTCGTAATGTGTTGTTTAATTGTGTTGGTGTGTATTTGCTTTGTTCATACCCTGAAGGAAATGTCGATGGTGAAAATGTTCTGAGTTGCTTTTATCTTTGTCACCAGCACTACTCTCTAATTATTCCCCGTACAATACTTTGTGCTATAGACATTTACCATGTGCTTGTCATTGAAAATCTACTAGTAACACTAAAACAATTGACCAGGTAGTGACTACGTAGGTCTCATGGTAACATGGAGACATACCAACCAGACATTTACTGGTACATTTCTATACCTTAAGTACATACAAATTTATGTATATTGACAAGTGCAACCAGAAATACACCACATCTGTTTTCTCTCTTTCTTTTATACTGACGAATAGAAGAGAAATGGTAGACAATGTAACTATTACTAGAATTTTACTGTTGACATAAAGACACTTGGCCCCAGTCTGACTGCAGGGTAGCTTCAATACACTTTTTGTATTGTTGTAAATTATTTTGATGTTTGTTTGCTGCTGGCTGGTAGGCAGTGTACTAGTCTTGTAGTCGGAGGATCGCAGGTTCAAATCCTGCAGACAGGTCGAAGTATTTTGTATTTTTTTTTAACTAAACCTTTTCACATAAACTGTATGTTAAATGATAAATTAAGTAATGTTGAATGAAAACTTTATTCATGATGGTACATATTTTGTGTGTATATAAAGAATATTTTAAGTTGTTGTGGCTGCAGAGGTAAGCGCGTTGAATACCACGCGTTGAGTTCCAAGTTCAAATCTTGGCCAGGGAAGCCACTTTATATACAAAAAAACATTTTTCTGATACCTATGCAAGCCACACGTAAGTTAAATAATTAATAAAATACAATTACTATATTAAACTAAATTCATGTTGTTTCAACTTGAAATAACTTTGATTCAGCATTCTTCTTCGTGTTATTTCAGTATCAAATTTAAGTTGCTCCAAGATGAGTTATTTCATGATTCAATTCAACATAATTTTTCATTTCGATAATTTTTCATTTCGAACAGTACGTAAATGTTAAATCAACGTGAATTAAAGTTGTTTCAAGAGGAAAACTTTTCTTTGAAAGTTACTATAAGTTACTATAAACCATGATAGATTAACATGAAATACATATAAAGCAAAATCGGTGCCGAAAAAGATTAAATTAAACTTGTTTACGTAGATTTTAAGTTGCAATTTTTCTGCGTGTATGTATGGCAGCAACTATTTCTGTTGGCATGGTAACATGGTTCAGTAAAACTGAACAAGTTCTTGAACAATATGAAGCCAGTATGATGCCGGTTATTTAAGGACTTTACTAAATACAGGTTCCACCCACGGTTGAAAATATATCTGTGGCAAAAACGTAAAAGTGCTTAAGTCGAGATAAGCTGATTTTTAGTTAATGATACCTGCATACTCTGCATCTTTGAAAGTACCTCTGGTCAAAATTTCAATTAATTTGTGTGCTTTTTCAGGAAGTCATAGCAATATGACTTACGACTTATCTTTTTATACCCTTTACCAAAAATGGAAAAGGGTATATACATATAGGTTTGTCATTCCGTGTGTACTTTCCATAATATTCATATGCTACCCATAATATATATTTTTTTGGATCCTTATGAATAGGAAAGACGAATAAGCGATGTCCGCCCGTCCGTCCGTCTGGTGGACGTGAAATCGGTTTTCCGAAGCTCCCAGAAAAGCTAGAGACTTCGTTCTTGGACTGGTGTATCAGAAATGGTCTAAAATAGACTGGCATTGAAAATCAGCGAAATCGAGCAGACGGTTTAAGAGCTGGAAAACTAAAACTTGATTTTGCCATATAAAAGTAACTAGATTTTTTTTTTTTTTTTTTTTGCATGATTTTTATTTATTGTATCTTCATATATGAACTAACAATAAGTATTCAAATCTTAAATCTAAAAAATATAATTAGGCCCGACCAATGTCGGACATAAGCTTAGTAGTAGTTATATATAATACATATGTAAGTAGTGATAATCAAAAGGAAAAAAAATAAAAGTATTTTCAAGAAGTCCCATCTGGAGTGCTGTGAATAAGAGCCATTGTGTCCCTCTTTTTTAGGCGGATGTGTCCAGTAAAGTTCAAAATATTACGGGCAAGCGGATTAGGATGTGACTCGAGTTTTGTTAAATATTTGCCAGCGTATTTTGCAATTTCTTCAGTCACTAGTGGCATATTCAAATCACGATGTATATTTGAATTTTTGATGTACCATGGAGCCGATGTTATCATGCGTAAAATTTTATTTTGCCTGCGTTGAATTTTCTCTACATTTGAAGCTGAAGCAGTGCCCCATAGTTGAATTCCGTAGCACCATATTGGCTTTAAAAGCGACTTGTATATTAAAAGTTTACAGTCTAGGCTAAGTGTTGAATTTCGACCAATCAGCCAATGTACCTGAGTTAGTTTAAGTTTCATTTGAGTTAACTTAGAATCAATGTGGTGTTTCCATGTAAGTCGTCGATCAAGGTGTATACCAAGATATTTCACATGTGAATGTTGAGAAACAACTTGATTGTTAATCCGAATGGGGGAACAAGTATCTCTTCGTAAAGTAAATGTTACTTGAACACACTTTTGTTCATTTACCTTGATTCTCCATAAGTTTAACCAAAGCTCCATCTGGCTAATGTGTTCCTGGAGTTTGCGGGATGCCTCATCAGGGTTTTCATGCATACTAAGGCAGGCTGTATCGTCGGCAAATGTGGAAGTATGGATACTACTGCTCACTGGCATATCACAAGTATAAATTAAATATAAAACTGGTCCCAGTATACTCCCCTGTGGCACACCAGATAAAATTGTTTCAGGCCTACTTGTAAAGTCTCCTTCCGCAACAGTGAACTTACGGGAAATAATGTAACTTTCCAAAAGATTTAAAATGTTTATTGGTAAGTAAGTCTTCAATTTTAAAATTAGGCCTTCATGCCACACTTTATCAAATGCCTGGGAAACGTCAATAAACAGCGCAGAACAATACTTTTTTTCCTCAAAAGTTCTTCTTATAAATTGAACTAATCTGTGAGTTTGTTCAATGGTGCTATGCTGACTTCTAAAACCAAATTGATGGTCTGGTATGCACCCACTACTAATTAGAATTGGGGACAATTTTGTTTTGAGCAGTTTTTCGAAAAGCTTTGACATTGTAGATAGTAGACTTATTGGCCTATATGACTCAGCCTTTGTTATATCTTTGCCCGGCTTTGGAATCATTTTAACCTTGGCAAGTTTCCAGTTGTGTGGATAATACTCCAGTCGTAAAATAGCATTAAATATGAATAACAGGATTCTCATTGCAATACGAGGCAAGTTCATCAGCATCTGATTACTAATTCCATCAATACCCGGAGCTTTCTTCGGGTTGAGTTCGGCAATTAATTTTTGTAAATCACGCGTCTTAAACTTTATGTGTTGAGGGGGTAGAGCGACTATATTCGGCAAATCAGCAACACCAGTACATATATTTGGCGTAAAAACGGATTTTAAGTGCTCAGGAAATATTTTACCTTTTTCAGTATCGCTTCTTGCCCAACCTCCGGTAGATGTGCGTAAAGGTGGCTTATACTCAACGGGTGTTTTAAGCTTTCTGGCAGCGCGCCACAAGGAGTAATTAGACGCCGGTGTAACATCAAGACCCTCCAGATAATTTTTAAGAGATGCAATTTTTTCAGATGCAAGCAACTCTTGGAGTCGTTTAGTGCACTCTTTAAATCTGATTTTATTTTGTGGTGATCTGTGCTGTTGCCATTCCCTTCTAGCCCTTCTTTTTTCACGTACGAGACGTTCAATGTCTGTAGAATAAATTTTATTAAACCCAATCTGCGGATGGGAGATAGTGGCATGTTCAGCAGCCTGTTTAATATTCTCGCTGAGATTGGCAATGTTCGATTCAATATCATCGGGTGTTCTAAGCGTAATGTTTTCCGTACAATGACTGCTGAGATATTTTTTGAACCCCAGCCAATTTACACGATTGATCATCTTCACATATGGGTCAGGTAAGTTACTTCTTAATGGGCTACAAATTGTGATGATCGTCGGGGAGTGATCGGACGAGAGATCAAGAGAAGCTTGAACTTGAATTAAATCCCTAGAGATATTTTTTATGACGCCAAAATCTATAACATCCGGAATCTTTTGTATGTCAGTAGGCCAATAAGTGGGCTCCCCACTCGAAATGACATCCAAGCCCATTTTTGAAATAGTGTTGAACAATGCTCGACCTCTGGGTGTAACAAGGCGCGAACCCCAGAACGTATGTTTCGCATTGTAGTCTCCAGCTGCTACAAAACAAGGTCCAAGAGATTTGTAGAAATCCTCATATTGATTCTCAGTGATTGAAAATCTGGGAGGGGAGTAAATTGATGATATAACGAAATTTGAACAAAAACTTTCAATGCCAATATTTGTTGCTTGTAGGTATTCTTCACAAATGTTATCAAGAACATAGTGCTTGAGTCTTGACTTTATTAGAATTGCTGATCCACCGCAAGCCCTTCCTCTAGGGTCCTTTGTATCATATATAGTGTAGCCATAAATTTTAAAAAGACTTCTCGAAGTTAAATGAGTCTCAGATACTAACATTATATCAATATTTTTTTCCGTGAGGAACGTGAACGCTTATGTGGCTCTTCAACTGTGATTTTTCGGTACAAGAGGTATTTTAAATTATAAATTGGATGCGTCTCATTTTTTTTTTAATTTTATATCATTAGGCTCAAGTTCAACACGAAATAGGGGTTGGGGAATCTTTTCTCTATTTATTATATTGGTCACATTTTTTACCTTGAACCCCTGGAGGACGAGTGCATCTTTTATTTCTTCGGGGACAACATAAGAATCTATGCCCTTCAATACGATCTGCATGCCTTTAGCGCTCTTAAGCTGGTATGTGTAGAAGCTTGTTTTACTTTTTTCAAATTCAGCAACCATTTTGCGGAAATCTTTTTCGTCATAAATTTGGATTTTAGTTTCATCGATGTTACCACGTTTTATTGGAACAATGTAAAATTTATTCTCACCAATGACCGAAATTAATTTTTTAATAAGGGCATTTGAATTTTTTTGTCTCAAATAGATTGGTGGCGGCTTGGATGTTTTGTTCGAGGATACCTCGGGTTTGTCGTTGTCATCTTGAAAAATTTTAAAGCGATTTTGGCGATTAGTTGAGGCTGCGCTGTTATCCCTAGACACTTTTGGAGCAGATGAGATTTTTGAAGAATTCGGGCTTCGCCCGCGCTTTAATATTGTAATGTATCTGTCCATTCCAACTTGTACCTTGAGTTTCGAGCCGCTGTTATCTGTAGTGATAACTTTGTTAAGTGATAAACACGAGCCTGAAGGGGATGATATTACTGACTTAAATGAAGAAGTACTGGGCAACTGTAATGTTAATGCATCATTACTATTTGGCATTGGACAAAGCGAAGTTGATCGCTGACGAAAAATTGGCGTTGCCGTTAACAAAAGATTTTCATCAGATTTATTTTTTATATTTTTTTCATTCAGAGTTTCAGAACTCACAGTAAAATAAGCATTTCTGCCGTTAGAACTCACTTCAAGTTTTTCTGTATTTGAGGAATTCATACAAAGAATTCCTCAAGGGTTATTCGTTTATGTTTTTTTTTTTATTTTCGGTATTTTTTGTTTTTGTTATTTATGATTGTTTGTTTGACTTTGAGGTATTCCTCAATATCACTTGTTGTTTAAGTTTTTTTTGCGGTTTTTTTGTTTTTGTTATTTTTACTATGTAAAAAATATTAGCAAAGCAGAAAGCTTATTTATTAAAGACAGTATGTATGTACCTATTACGAATAATATGTACTACTAATATTTTTTTTGTATATGTAATTTTTGTTTGTTTGGTAAGTAAGTAAAATTCCGCTATTCGACTGTTCGCTATGAAGGTACCACGAGAACTGAAAAGTAACTAGATAACACAATTTTTTTAATTTTTTTGTTAAATAAACTTATTTTATATTTCAGTACGAATAAAATTTGTATTAAATATAAGAAAAAAATTAAAAAAATCAAAAAAGCGTTTCCGGGGTTGCGAACTTTAACTTTTTTGTTATATAAAAATAACCTACTAAAGCTAATTTTTCCTTTTTATCTTTAAATTTAAAATATCTTACATTCTTAAAAGAAAAAGATTGGTGTAAGAAATCAGAAAAATTTTAAATTATGATTCCAGGGTTGGGAACCGTAAAGTTTTTGTGATATATAAAATTAACTAGGTCTAATATTTTTTTTTTTTTATTTTCATAAATAAATATATTTTATGTTTTGGAAAGAAAAGTTGGGTATAGCAAATTCGAAAAATAAAAACCACAGCTGGAAAATTTAACTTTTTTAGGGTTCCGTACACCAAATATGAAAAGGAACCCTATTATTTTCGCTACGCTGTCTGTCTGTCTATCACAGGGTATTTTCTCGGGAAACGTAAGAGCTACGGACCTGAAATTTGGACGCAGTGTGTGGACCTTTGGCCGCTACAGCAGCAACTACATGACAGTTAAAAATCAAAGGGTGTTCCAAAACGAGGAACGAAAAATGTTAAAATCGCATGTAATATACATACAATTTTATGTATGTATGTACACATGAAATTTGTAAGGTTAATGTATTTTTATACAGACTATAACAATTAACACTAAAATTTAAAACAATTTTAATTAAAGGGTGTTCCATCAGTCAGTGCTGTATCTTGGAAACCGTAAGAGCCAAACTCTTGAAATTTTCAAAAACGGTAAGACTAAAAAATCAAAAAATTATAAAATCGCCAAACCGAAAAAAAATCGCCAAAAAAAAAGTCGCCAAAACAACAAAAAAAGCACCAAATTAAAAAAACTTCTAGGAATAAATAAATCGCGAAAAACCGGAAAAATCGTCAAAATGAAAAAAAAATTGCCAAAATAAAAAAAAATCGCCAAAATAAAAAAAAACCCCAAGAACAGAAAAAATCGCCAAAATGAAAAAAATCTCTAAAATAAAAAAACCCCCAAAACAGAAAAAAATCGTCAAAATGAAAAAAATCGCTAAAAACAGAGAAAAATCTCCAAAACGGGCAAAAAGCGACAACACTAAAAAAAATCGTTTAAATAAAAAAAAACTTCAAAAAACAACGCCACATTAAAAAAATGCTCAAAACAGAATGTACGGAAACCTTCGTGCGCGAGTCAAAGTCGCACTTTACTGAATTTATTTTTTTTTTGATATTAAAGTAACTAAATAAAACTAGTATTTCCCTCATTTCTTTTTTTCTTTGTTCACTTAACATATTTTATATATTTTTTTAAAGGACAAGATTGGTATAAGGAACCAAAAAAATCTAAAAAGATGATTCCAGGCTTGGGAAAACTATACTTTTATATATATATATATATATATATATATATATATATATTGTTACGGAAATGGCCGTCGACAAGATTAATAAGTGTTACGCAAGAATATTCGAACAGGGCCAATATAAAGAAACATCCAGAAGTATTTAAATAGATAACACGGTGCGACAGTCCAAAAAACCTGGGACCGCACATTATTTTTCTTGTAGGGCTTGTCGAGTTAAAGAAGAATCCAATAGTGAAATATGCCGTAGACCTCCAAAATCCGGATTTACGGTAAAAAAACCGGTTTTTTTACCTTTGCGCACTTATAAGCCTGTAACTTTTTTGATAATGATCAGATTTTCAATTTCTTACTAGATTTGGAAAGAAGAAACTGAGATCTTTCGAATGATTTACAATTTTGAAATTTTGAAAACTTGAGAAATTTTGGTGTTATTGTCCAGCAAACACAAATTTTATAGATTTTTCAAAAATTTTTCAACTTTGGTGACGTTTTTATACACTATTTTATTTAGAAACTATAATACTATTGAATTTATTCAAAAAGTACTATTAGTTACGATTACAATGCATATTTGGGGTTAAAAATAGATAAGCAATTGACTGAGTTATTTAACTTTTCATGAAAACAAAATTTTTTCCAAAATGCCTGTACAATGTTTTTGGTGTTGTTTTTATGCACCTTCTATTAAGTTACAAATCAATGTTATCCTAAACACAAAAAAAATTTGTAATGAGTATTTTAGTCATTCAAAAATATTGTCTTTTTCGTGTTCTTTTTATGCACTTTCCTTAAAATTACAAATCACTGTTAGCGTAAACACAACAAAAATTATAGTTTTTCTTTTAATATGACGTTTTGTTAATGTCTTCTTTTTCACTTTGAATCTGTGTATTTAAAAAAATTTTCACAATTTAATAAAAATAGTGTGCAATTTAAATTAAAATTAATTAAAAAATGTGTGGATGGAAGGAACTCTTCTTGTTCAAAATCTTTTTCTGTTACATCGACAGATTTGCTCGTTGTCGGTAGATCATTGCTTGCAGGTATCGGTTTTATAACAGTTGCAACATTTACATACTTACGGCCTGGCCCACGATGTCACGAGAAATCGCTCGATTGACAAATTGTATTGAAAACAACAAAAAATTTTCTAAAGTTATTGTTGTTTGCAATACAAGTTGTCGATCGAAAGATATCTGGTGACATCGTGGGCCAGGCCGTTAATGTGCTTGCGCGTTTTAAAACAGTGACCTAAAACATCGGTTTGACAAAAGTACCAATCATTTGGTTTATGATATGGCTGATGATGCAAAGGGCAAAACAAACGAAGGTTGAATTTTCTTTTTTTTTAATGTATTACAGAAATATTGACAAACAAATTCTGGCTCGTACCAGCGACTAGTATCAAAAAAAAACGATTAAATACTTTATTGTACACTTCTACCACTCCAATGTTGTTTTTTAAACCACGCCGGTGACTGATATCAGCAAATAAACCACAAATATAGCAAAATTTGTTACGATTGTCACACATTTTTTAATTAATTTTAATTTAAATTGCACACGATTTTTATTAAATTGTGAAAATTTTTTTAAATACACAGATTCAAAGTGAAAAAGAAGACATTAACAAAACGTCATATTAAAAGAAAAACTATAATTTTTGTTGTGTTTACGCTAACAGTGATTTGTAATTTTAAGGAAAGTGCATAAAAAGAACACGAAAAAGACAATATTTTTGAATGACTAAAACACTCATTACAAATTTTTTTTTGTGTTTAGGATAACATTGATTTGTAACTTAATAGAAGGTGCATAAAAACAACACCAAAAACATTGTACAGGCATTTTGGAAAAAATTTTGTTTTCATGAAAAGTTAAATAACTCAGTCAATTGCTTATCTATTTTTAACCCCAAATATGCATTGTAATCGTAACTAATAGTACTTTTTGAATAAATTCAATAGTATTATAGTTTCTAAATAAAATAGTGTATAAAAACGTCACGAAAGTTGAAAAATTTTTGAAAAATCTATAAAATTTGTGTTTGCTGGACAATAACACCGAAATTTCTCAAGTTTTCATAACAAAATTGTAAATCATTCGAAAGATCTCAGTTTCTTCTTTCCAAATCTAGTAAGAAATTGAAAATCTGATCATTATCAAAAAAGTTACAGGCTTATAAGTGCGCAAAGGTAAAAAAACCGGGTTTTTAACCGTAAATCCGGATTTTGGAGGTGTCCGGCATATTTCACTATTGGATTCTTCTTTAACTCGACAAGCCCTACAAGAAAAATAATATGCGGTCCCAGGTTTTTCTACTTCATTCAATTTTGTAACACTGTGTAATTAAACGTACACTCGTATTAACATACAAGCACTATAGCAAACAACTATATACACATGCGTAGCACGTACATACGTGATTAAACGTAAACAACCAACAACAACTACAAGGGTCTGCTTATTAAGAAGGTATACATAGCTACATGCATACATACATACATGCCTGGCAATTCCAACTAAAGGCAGAAATAAAAGTAAACAACCACTTAATAATGTATGCATATACACACGTATGTACATAGTTACCACATGAACTTAATTACGCGCTTTGTAAACAACATTGAAGATAATGATGATTCGGTCTAGACTTTGCATGAAAATTCTAGTGGTTGTTGTGCGAAGTATAAAAAGGGGTTGACGCACCCAACAGCAGTTCAGTCGCGATCAAAAGTTAGTTGGGAATAAGTCAGTTGCGAAGAAGCTCAGTTGCTAATAAGAATTCTGTTGTTAATCAAGTGAGTTGACAATTAAGTTGTGCGCAGTCCGTGATTTGTGATACAACAGTGAGTTGATATTTGAGTCTGTGCTTTACAATACGTGAGTTGGAAATTGAAGAGACTATAGTACAGTCTATAGTGACAGTTAGAGTCTGTCGTTGATTTGAGTTTATTGTGGAGTCCCTTGAGTAAAGAGTAAGGGAGCAGTGGAAGCTGATAAACGTGTGTAAGTGAAGCCAGCGAGTCCTGATTAGTGTATCAACTGTGAGAGTCTGCCATAGAGTTGTTATTGGTGTATCAACTGTGAGTGTCGGCAGAGTGAGTCTTGTGTGTGACGAGCAACAGAGAAAGCAGAATTGTGTCAACACTAGCGCAGCCAGTGGTCTGAGACGTGTATATACAGCAGCAAAGAAGGTGTAGTGGTAACCAGTTGTGAATATTGAAGTATCTATGTGTTTGTATTTAAGCTCTTGAATTGAATTTAGATTGGTGTTATTTATTAGTAAATAAAGATTGTATATTCTTAACCCTAATTAGTACACTGGGGTCTTTTATTTATTGCAAATATACGAATCTACGGAAAAGCGTTTTTAACAGAGAATAAAAACGTAACAATATGTTGCAAATTCGCCACAGATGAATTTACTACTTTTATTAAAGCCTTGACTATTTTGGTTTTCTGGTAACATTATTATTTATTTACTTTTTTTTGTGCGATATGGCAACAACGCCTCGCTCTAATAATTTGCTTTATTGTATGCTTGCTCTCATTTTCGAATTAAACGGCAAGAAAGGAAGACCAAAGTAAGCATGGTTAAGACACACTTATATTTTATCTTACATTGAATTTATATACATTGTTTATTTTATAGTTTTTTAAAGCTTCTCGAATTAAATAAAGTACAAAATATTTGTCCTATTATTAACCGCACAATACTGTTTATCTGTTTGTGGGTGTTCGAATGCTGATGAAGTTGGTCAATCCGAATATTTCTTTAAAAAATTTGTATTGCTGATTTGAAATTCATAGAGGCCCAGTGTTTGCGAATTTTCTTGATCGTTGACTACGAATATGGTTAAACCAAAAGGTAATCCACCGGTGGACGGTGATGATCAGAGAAGTTGTTCGATGTGTACACTGGCTGACAACCAGGAAATGGTCCAGTGCGATACTTGCGATATGTGGTTTCATTTTGTTTGTGTTGGTGTTGACAGGAGTATTGCGGATAAAGATTGGCTATGTGGAAAGTGTAATCTTTCGATGGCAGGTTTAGGTGGGGTCCAACGTGCGGAAAATATGGTATTGGCTGAAGACGAAATGTCGCCGATGGCTTCTGGCGTGGACATGCGGGAAAGAGTAGGTGCATGTAACAATGGCGCTGTATCGTTGACGAAAAGTTGCCACGATATGGACATGCAACTACAGCGTTTGGAAGAAGAACATAAATTAAGTATGTTGTTCATTGAGCGAAAGTACGCAATTATGTCAACACAAAATAAAGACGTCTTTGAAGGCCAACAAGTAAGCGACACACGCGTAATAGACAATGCAGCCTCAGCGGCTTTTGACAGTCAGAGTATTCAACCAAATTGTAGTGGCATGTCAAATAGACGTGGTATTGACTGTCACCCTGAGAGTTTCAATAGACAGCCTCAATTTTATGCACGACAAATGACGCCTCCAGAACTCCCAATGTTTAGTGGCAAGAGTGAAGAATGGCCACTGTTTATAAGTAGCTACGAAAATTCAACGAAGACGTGTGGCATTAGCAACGAGGAAAATTTGTTACGTTTGCAACGTGCATTAAAAGGTAAGGCACTGGAATACGTAGGCAGTAAGTTAACATTACCGGCGTTGGTGCCACAGGTAATTTCAACATTACGTATGCTTTTCGGAAAGCCGGAGCATATTATTCAGAATTTGTTAGTAAAACTACGTGCTGGGCCAAACGTAAATCCAGCAAAGTTAGAAACGCTTGAACATTTTTCGCTCGACGTAAGAAATATTGTTGCAACAATGGAAGCAGCAAACCTGACAGCTCATTTGTGCAACCCTATGCTTATAAACGAACTTGTTGAGAGACTCCCGGCACAAATGAAGCTCGACTGGGCAATGCATTCAAGACGATTGAACGCTGTGAATCTTACTGTTTTTAGCGATTGGCTATTTAATTTAGCGGAAGCTGCAAGTAGTGTTGTAAACATCTCAACGGTATGCACGCACGATAATGAAAGACGTAAAGCGCAAAGAGTGAACATGCACGATGAGCGTAATAATTATGACAAGGGCCATAAAAAGAAATATACCAACGATTATAAATGTTACGGCTGTGGTGAAATGGGCCATTTTATAGCTCAGTGTGCAGACTTTAGAAAATTAGACTACCAGAAAAAGTGGCGAGTCGTAAACGAAAAAAACTTGTGTCGATCGTGCTTGAAAGTACATAACCAGAAAGTTTGTCGCGAAAGGAAAGAATGTGGTACGAATGAATGTAAAGCAAAACATCATCCCCTGCTCCATAAACCATATGTGGGCAATATTAGCAGCGATGAAGCATCTGTTGTATCAGTGCACAACTTAGTGACCTCAAATGTTTTGTATAGAGTAGTACCAATGACAATACATGCCAATAATAAGAAAGAATATGCATTTCTGGATGAGGG
This sequence comes from Tachina lurida, assembly GCA_944452675.1. Classification (NCBI taxonomy): domain Eukaryota; kingdom Metazoa; phylum Arthropoda; class Insecta; order Diptera; family Tachinidae; genus Tachina; species Tachina lurida. The sequence goes on from OX101755.1 coordinate 71,587,648, forward strand.
TTCCGGCCCCACGCTGATAGAAAAATCTGTTATGGCGAAGCTTGGTCTGAAAGGGTTACGTTCCGAGTTGTGTATTAAATGGACAGATGGTAGTGTGCGTGTCGAAAATAATTCTGAGCGTATAGATTTAGAAGTTTCTCCAACCGGAAAGGATCAGACAAAATTTATTTTAAAAGATGTGCAATCTATAAGCAAACTTGACTTACCAAAGCAATCGTTGATTTTTTCAGAACTGACAAATAAATACAAACATCTGCGCGGCTTGCCCGTAGAATCGTATACGAATATTACTCCTAGAATTATTATAGGGCTGAATAACAGAAGCGTAGCCATGCCTTTGAAAGCTAAAGAGGGCCAAGCACACGAACCTGCGGCGTTGAAGACGAGATTAGGTTGGACCGTTTATGGTACTGTATGTCCAGAAGTAGATGGTAAGGCATACATGAATGCGAGTCTGCAATTACACATTTGCGAATGCGGTGGCTACATACGGGATGACGATGCAGCTCTGGATCAAATGATGAAAAGTAACATGAAACTTGAAAATGATGGCATCGCAAATAAAGTGTCCTCGGTTAGCAACGACATTAATATTCGGCAATATGTCCAACGGACTGGAAATAAATTTACGGTAAGACTTTTATGGAAATATGAAAATTTAATGATGCCAGATAATTATGACATGGCTCTGAAAAGATTGATATGCTTTGAACGCAAGCTAGAACGCAATCCAGGCTTAAAGTTACGCGTCAACGATAAAATTTTTGACATGCTAAAAAAGGGCTATATCCGCAAGCTGGAAAAGAGCGAGATAAACCTGCCGCACCCGAGAAAATGGTACTTACCAATTTTTGTTGTTAGCAATCCAAACAAGCCTGAAAATAAAGGTCCGGACTTAGTCACCCCTTTAATAAACGTACTTTTCAACTTTCGAATAGGTAAGATTGGAATAAGTGGTGACATATCAGAAATGTTTCACCGTGTTGCGGTAGATACGGAAGATACGCAGTCACAAAGATTTCTTTGGCGGCCAAATAATGTAGCCGTACCAGATGTTTACGTGCTCCAAGTAATGTCCTTTGGAGCCAGTTGTTCCCCGTCGCTGGCACAGTGTGTAAAAAATTGTAATGCCGAAACTTTTATTGATATGTCACCAAGAGCAGTAAAGTCAATTACGAATAGACACTACGTAGATGATTTGTTGGATAGTGTCGACACTGTTGAAGAAGCTATTAGACTGGCACAGCAGGTACGACATATCCACGAGCAAGGTAATTTCTACATCAGAAATTGGATGTCTAACTCCAATGAGGTTCTAGCGGCCATAGGCGAAGAAAAAGTACACAATTCATTTTGCCAAGCGGGAAGAAAGGTGGAAAACGTGATTGACCCAGAAAAGGTCCTCGGAATGTGGTGGCGAACACATGATGACGTTTTCACCTACGATTTGAAATTTACCAAAGCTAGTGGCGATATATTATCTGGAAAGAGGCTTCCTACAAAAAGACAGTTGCTGAGATTATTGATGTCAATATTTGACCCTATGGGCCTATTAGCGTTTCACACGGTGCAAATGAAGATCCTACTGCAAAATGTCTGGCGTAGCGGAACAGAATGGGATGAAACAATTTCCGAAAGTTTTTCGGAGGAATGGTATAGGTGGTTGTCCGTATTAAAAGAGGTAGAAAAAATGGAAGTTCCCAGATGCTATTTTAAAGGCCACTCAGACCAGCACAGCAATATCCAACTACACATGTTCGTCGACGCCAGCGAAAATGCTTACGCAGCAGTTGCATACTTTCGTATAGAAACAAGTAAAGAAACGCAAACAGCCTTAGTATGTTCCAAAACCAAAGTGGCACCTCTACGTCCTATTTCGATTCCTCGTATGGAACTACTGGCTGCGGTATTAGGTGCACGACTGGCTAGAACAATTATAGATAATCACGATCTGAAAATTGAGTCCACTCACCTTTGGGCTGACTCCAGAACAGTCTTGCAATGGTTGAAATCTGATCCAAGGAGCTTTAAGCAATTCGTGATGTTTAGAGTCGCCGAAATACAAGAAATAACAGATGGAATGCAATGGAGATATATTCCTTCCAAGGAAAACGTGGCGGACTTGGCAACAAAATGGGCAAGGAAGCCGGAATTTGACGAAAACAAGCCATGGTTCACCGGTCCATCATTTTTGCGCCACTCCCCTAAACAATGGCCGGCACCATTGAATAATGAAAATAGTACCTCCCAAAATAAAATTAGATATGTGGCAGTTCAAGTGCAGCGGGACATCACCGTAATTGACTATTATAGATTCTCAAAGTGGGAGCGCCTTCTCAGAAGTATGGCATTTGTTAAACGTTTTATAGAGCAAAAGATAAATCGTATGGTCCCCAGTGACAACGTCAACCTGACTAGCGAGCAGTTACTTTGGAGCGAACGTTTTTTAATACGGCTAGTTCAATCCCATGCATACACAAGCGAAATTAAACTACTTAGAATGAACAACGCAAGTAATTTGCCCAAGACAAGCGGCCTTAGAAAACTGTCACCCTTCCTTAATGGAGAAATGATTTTACGTTTACGCAGTCGATTGGAGAACGCTACTGCAATACCAGATGAAACAAAGAACCCCGTAATCCTGCCTAGAAATCATTACATTACCAGTTTAATTGTCGACTATTACCACCGGCAATATAAACACATCCACCACGAGACAGTAATAAACGAATTATTCAAAAAATACCACATACCAGGCTTACGAGCATTATTTCGTACTATTCGTTATCGCTGCCAAATTTGTAAAAATAGGAAAGTAGAACCTAGTTGTCCTTAAATGGGCCCCCTTCCGTTAGCACGAGTATCCGCATTCACCAGGCCATTTTCGTATACTGGCGTTGATTTTTTTTGGCCCTTTCACTGTCACCGTAGGCAGACGGAACGAGAAACGATACGGCGCAGTTTTTACATGCCTTACAATACGAGCTGTTCACCTCGAGATGGTATACAGCCTGAATACTCATTCATGTGTAATGGCAATTCGGAACTTCATTGCACGAAGAGGCATGCCGATACAAATGTACAGCGATAATGGAACGAACCTGAAAGCAGCTGAAAAAGAATTGCGTGCAGCTCATCGAGAAATAGATTTCCAGTCCCTACAGAATTAATTCACCACACAGCATATGAAATGGACGTTTATCCCTCCAGCCAGCCCACACATGGGCGGGGCTTGGGAACGCATGGTGCGGTCAATAAAGACTGTGCTATACAGAATCGTAACACCAAATCAGAGGTTGAACGATGAAAGACTTTTTAACTTGTTTTTGGAAGCAGAGAGTATTATAAACTCCCGACCTCTAACGTACTTATCGTTAGAGACCGCCGATCAAGAAGCACTCACGCCCAACCATTTTTTGCTGGGTACCACATCCGGGAATAAGCCACCTGGAAAGTTCGTCAAAAGTGATCAGTACCTGACAAAATCATGGCGCAAGACGCAATTGTTAGCCGACATATTCTGGAAAAGATGGCTTGCTGAGGTGTTACCTAGTATGACAAAGCGAACTATCTGGTTTAAGAAGAGTAAACCCATTCAGATTGGTGATGTGGTAATCATCGTTGACCCAAATTCACCGCGACACTCGTGGCCTCGTGGCATTGTAAATGAAACTATTGTGGGCAAGGACGGCCAGGTGCGCAGCGCGCTAGTGAAAACTACACAGGGATTATATCATCGACCTGCTGCTAAACTTGCCGTTTTGGATGTCCACCGTGAAGAATAGCGAATTTCAATTGTAATTGGTATGCCCGGTCTCCGACCGTGATACCGGGGTGGAGAATGTTGCAAATTCGCCACAGATGAATTTACTACTTTTATTAAAGCCTTGACTATTTTGGTTTTCTGGTAACATTATTATTTATTTACTTTTTTTTGTGCGATATGGCAACAACGCCTCGCTCTAATAATTTGCTTTATTGTATGCTTGCTCTCATTTTCGAATTAAACGGCAAGAAAGGAAGACCAAAGTAAGCATGGTTAAGACACACTTATATTTTATCTTACATTGAATTTATATACATTGTTTATTTTATAGTTTTTTAAAGCTTCTCGAATTAAATAAAGTACAAAATATTTGTCCTATTATTAACCGCACAATATTGTTTATCTGTTTGTGGGTGTTCGAATGCTGATGAAGTTGGTCAATCCGAATAATATATATATATATATATATATATATATAACTAATTATATAAAGCTAGTTATTTCTTTGATAATTAAATATATTCAATATAATAGAGAGTAATAAATAAGTACTCGTATTAAAACCAGAAAAATTTAAATTATGGTTCCAGGGTTAGAAATTAAAAAAATTGTGTAAAAAAATAGCCAAAAATAATTATTATTTCAGTTAAACATATTTCATATTGTAGGAAGATCTTTACTCAAGCAAATTCTTTAGTCGAAAAAAAAAACCAAGAGGTCACTTACTAAAAATTGCACTATAACAAAAAATTATAAGGTTTATGACAAAACAAATATATATGTACGTACTTACGTATACATCTGTATACTACATATACATACGTTGGTAAAGGGTACATAAAATTCGGCATAGCCGACTATAGCACTGTTACTTGTTTCTTAGTATTTTAGGTATTTAGTAGTTCTATAATTAACTGTGCAAAAATCAAAACTCATTGAGCAACTTGTAAATAATTGCATGTGAAATAATAATTAAAACGGAAGTAAAAATTCTTACAACACTCGCATTAAAACGTACACAATAATGATTTCAATTAAAAAAAAACTACAATTTCTTAAACCAAATGGTTTTATTATGCAAAAACCTCTACACAATGATATTTTACAACCGCTTTAAGCCAATTTTTTAACTGAAATATGTACACGTTCATTGCAATAAGCATAAAGAGTTTAATAACTTTTAATTTTATTTAACGAATTAACGTAATTTTTGTGCAGAGCTCACGAATTTGTGTATACCCTACAAGGCAAGAGATCCAGAGAAGCAAAATTTCTGGTCACAAGTCAGAGTTCGGAAGTAAGCATAGCTGGATTACTTCCCTATGGTGGGTGATTCACACCTTCAATTTTAATACGATTTTGGAAAGTTATGCAATAAGAAGTAAACATTATTAAGGGTTTTCATGAGAATATTCAAAAGTCTTGCAAACTGTGCATTTTTACACTCTCGTAAATAAAATGTCAACAATTGTATGGGAAGTTATTTACACAAACCTGTTAAATTGGCCCAATAATTTTCACTCGTAAACTTAAGCTGTGCAATTGTGAATTTTGTAAATAACAACTTCTTGGATTTTTTGGCTTCCCTTACGCATTTTTAGACACACATACACACTTTTTTATTTTTATAAAACTATATATAAATATATTTTGAAATTAAAAATTGCTTTAAATTTTAGTATTATATCTCAATTAAATACATTTTTGACGTTTGTTTCAAATTTACATAAACTGTTTGCCCAAAAGTTCAAAAGAGAGTTCATGAAACAAGTCTCGCAAGTTTGCCCAATTGCACAAATGGCATTTTTAAGAGTTCTCATGAAAACCCTTATTATTTGATTAATTTAATTGGGCTAAATTTCGTATATTTGAGAAACAAGTTACACCAAAGAAAATTATAATTAATTACTCTTACAAATATTATTTATTATACTCGTATTTTCATAATAACTTGCAGATTATTTGTTGGAGCAAAATTTGGGAATTAGACATCAACATATGTTATGGAATAATTATTTCTTTAAAATCAAAAGAATCCTTTACTGAATGTAGGGTATTTTGCATTTATACAAGACTTTTTGTTCAAAGTTTTTTAATGCCAGCGAACTGCGCACTCTTAAATATATGAATTAAAATTCATATAACATACACACATTAATATATATAAAACTTAATTTTTTTTTTCAAACATACACACCCAGCAAAAATTTTTCAAGATTTTGTAATGGGTTGCAAAGTAATGAGTAGTACTTATTTATATCATTACGTGAAAGTACTTATTGTAGTACTTTCCAGTTAATAATGAAGTTTATATAGAGAAAAATTTATTACAAAATTTAAGTATTTTTGCATATTATTCAATATACATATTCATATATTTTTTTTTTTGCAAAATTATGATTTTTACAAAATTCTATTCATTTTTATTAGCAAATAAATTATTTTTCAATAATTTTAGGTAAAAAGTAATCCACAAAATAACCCATTAAATTTTGAATACGTTTAGGCAATCAGTAATCTATTAACTTTTGGATATTTGTATATAAAAAGTATAGGGTACCGCATACTTTTTGAACTTCTCAAACAAAAATAATGGGTTATTCAGTCAAATTGTATATACGAGTACTTACGACTGAAGACTACATAAACTTTTTTGCATTCTAGTAAGCAAACTTATAAAACAAATTTTGAGTTTTGCTATTATGTACATTAGAGCGAATCACTGAAAAAAGTTTATGTTATCCCTCTCAAATTAAAGATCGATTTTTTTAATGAGGGTTCAAAAAACATTGGAAGGGTATAGAGATGACCGTTCGTGAGCTGGACCGTGTCTGAAAAAGTTCTATTTATATATGTAGTTTTTTTTTGCACATTTTCGTGCTTTTTCCAAGTACGTCATCTGAAAGATTTTGTCAAGCCGCTTATAATGGTGTACTAAACTTTACCATTCGTACCATCAGTAATGCGTTATTCCATAAAAACGACTATTTCTATATATATCGTTACCTTAAAATAAAAGGCTATAACTAATTTTTTTTTATATCGCAGTTTTTGCATTTTTTTATACATTAGAAGTTCTTCTATTGAAATATACAAAAATCTCGATTTCAAAAAAAAAATAAGTTTGGGCATTTCTATATTAAGGTAACGATATGTATGTACTAGTGATGTAACGAATTTCAATTTTTGGATATTCGCGACTACAAATACGAATACGAATATTTGAAACGATATTCGCTAATACGAATATTATATGTGAAATTTATAGACATTAAATTAGAATTTTATTTACGCTTACAATATGAAATACTAAAAAATTGTCATGAAAAAGGACTTCATACTCCTGTTGGCGTACTTTAAAATTTTTATGCTCATCATTAAATAATATTTGAAAATGACACAAAGCACAAATTTCTATAAAAAAATTTAATGGATTTGTACAAACTAATATTTTTAGCCATTTATTTAAATTGCGTTTAGGATTTATGCATTTATCTATTTAATTTTTTTGGAAAAATATTCGTATACGCTTGAAAATGGCCGAGTATTCGACAATTCGAATACGAATACGAATATTCGTACATCACTAGTATGCACATATTTTTCAATGCAAGTGAAATATATGAATTGTTTTGATTCATCGTATTACAATTTGCTGAAAGCTTTTTTTCAATAAAAGCAAAATTTTTGTTATCATCTCTAAACTTACAACAGTCTTGCCATTGTGGTTTTTTCTTTACTAATCATAAGAAAAATATATCAACATCGTAGATTTATTTGATATACATTAGAGGCAATGCTATTGCATATTGCAGCAACAAATAGGCTACATGAAATAACTAATAAGATACCCTACTCAACACGGGAGGCACTGCAACAATGCTAGAAAAACTACCAAAACTAGCAACAGCAGAACAAGAATTAAGCTTATATTTCTATCTACCACATCTTCATATGCCACTACACTATCTCTTTTTACTTATCAGGCAACACAAAGGACCTTGTTTTTCAGTGATCGGAAACTTAATTTTTCTCCTTAAGAACCGCTCAATATAAAAAGATATGGACATACAAAATTTTTATTTTGCAAAAAGTTTGATACTGTTGAACAGTGTAATTAACCGACTTCAAAAAAAGAAGGAGGTTAACAATTCGTCACTATTTTTTTTTTTTTTTTTTTTTTAGGTGTGTAGGTCCATAACTCGGTGGATTTTAGACCGATTGTAAAAATTTTTTTGTTGTCTGAGAGGGTATAGCTTCCCATTGGTCCCATTTGAAAAAAGTGGGCGGGGTCACGCCCACAATTTTTTAAATTTGATTTATTGATCTTCTACTTACTTGATTGCTGCGAAACCTAGCAAACATCTTTGGTTCTTGTAATTAAAAAATTCTTGAGTTGAAAAAATGGGCGGAGCTACGCCCATTCAAATGTATTATAACATTACACGTGGTTCTACTTAACCGATTTTTACAAAACTTAGCACACACCTTGAACTCTAAAATAAACAAAATTTTCTTTAAAAAAAATGGGCGGGGTTACGCCCGTTAAAATTTTATATTATATTTCACAGGGTTGTATTTCACCGATTTTTACGAAACTTGGCACACACCCTAAGCTTTAATCAAGGCACAAAATTGCGTTAAAAAAGTGGGCGGGGCACGCCTATTAAACTTTAGTATAATATTTCATGTGCTTGTATTTAACCAATATTGACGAAACTTGGCACACCCTAAGCTTTAATAAAGCCAAAAAATTGCGTTAAAAAAAGTGGGCGGGGTCACTACTACAATTTTTTAAATTTGATTTTGTAATCTTCTACTCATTTGATTGCTGGGAAACCTAGCAAACATCTTTGGTTTTTGTAATTATAAAATTTTTAAGTTGAAAAAATGGGTGGGGCTACGCCCATTAAAATGTATTATAACATTACACGTGGTTCTACTTAACCGATTTTTACGAAACTTAGCACACACCTTGAACTCTTAAAAATACACAATCTTGTTTTAAAAAAAGGGGCGTAGCCACGCCCCATAAAATTTAACACTTAATTTCACGTGCTTTTACTTCATCGATTTTTACGAAACTGGACCATATTTCCAAATAAAAAAAGATACTTACAAATAAATTTTTTTTGAATTGACCAGAGTTTAAAAGTATTCACTAAAAAGGTAAAAATAAAACTTTTAAAAAAAAAATTAAACCGACTTCAAAAATAAGCACTAAAAAGCAACAAATAATATAGATCTAGTTAAATAAAAGATTTTTATATATGTTACCTACAGTGCCGTTTGAAGTTGGTGCCAGTAATACTGGTACTAAGCACATAGGAACATGCCCGGTAAAAAAACTGCAAGTAATTTTTATGTACATATGTATCTGCTTAGTTACCAATGTTGCTGGCACCAACTTCAAACGGCACTGTAGGTAGCATATATAAAAATCTTTTATTTAACTAGATCTATATTATTTGTTGCTTTTTAGTGCTTATTTTTGAAGTCGGTTTAATTTTTTTTTTTTAAGTTTTATTTTGTTAGGTTAAGTTTCAATGCTATGTTTATTTGCAAAAAATTTTACTTTACTAAAAATTGTTGACTTGTGTTGCAAACTTGCGCCAAATAATAATACCTGCAACTTATTATTAATTTTCTATCATTAAATTTTAATTGACAATAATTGTTTGGAATATATGTATGCATGTTAAAAGACATATTACTCAAAAAGACAAATATCGAGACTTTTTTCGATTTTATCGTAAGCGACATGTTATCGAAAATATGCTTTTTTATTGAAATTAAAATTTTATGGGCCTACCCATAGTTAAGAATTATGAAAATGCCAAAATCGTTGCAGTAAAATTTTATCGTAAGCGATAATTTAGAGTCTGAACACAATATAACGATATTTTATTGGGGTGCGGTTTTTCATTCGATTTTGAAGTAAAAAACCGCAGTGCGGAACGGCATAAAATTAAAATATATTTTATTTTCATTGCGGACTTTCGTATTCTCTCAATTTTTGACACTCTTTCTCTTTCTGATGTTGCCATAGTTTTTGAATAATTGGCTGTGAACAGCGCCAAAAAACACAACAAACATGATTTTGAAGTTCAAAAATTTTTGTCATAAAGTATAAAAGCTTAAAAAATATAACAAATATATCTGCGAATGTATAAAATGTTAATAATTTTTTGTTTTTAGTTACTGCCATTGCAAAATATTTAATACAAAGAGTAAATTTTTTATAAAAATGTATGCACAAAAAAACATTAATAAAAATCTAAATAAACAATGAAAAGTATTGCGGTCGCTGTCTTCCGTTGTATTATGTTTATTTTTCTCTCCCGCAATGAGAAATCGCACTGCACCGCAAACATTGTGTTTAGACTCTTACGTACAATAACACATTTGAATATTAAAAAAAAAAATTCTGAAAAATTTAATTTTTGACGCTTACGATTAAATCGAAAATAAGGCTCGATATGTGCTATACGACATACACAGAAAAAAATCTTCTTCCAATAAGTACGTTTAATTGAAAAAAGCCAAAAATCAATTAAAAATTTTATTGAGTCAATTAAAATTTTAATTAAGTTTCATTTTTAAATAAAAGGTTAATTTACTTAATTACATTTTTAATTAATTTTTGTTTTTTTTTTCAACTAAAGATAAGAAATTTTTTTTTAAGAGCTTAAGCACGACGATTTTGAGATGTTTTACCATACATTGACTTGTTTTGTTAAACATCTCAAATGAAATGTTTAAGTTAAACACGTAAATGAAGTATGTTCAGTCCGTTTTTTGATAACTCTGGCAACTTTGTGTTGTTATTAAATGGTGACATGTGAAAAATTATTTAGCAAACAAGTAATTAGTTAAAAAATACTCAATTATTTTTAAAAATAATAAACCAACAAAAAAGCATAATTGTCGGAATTTTTTACAAATATAATAAATTACTGATAAAAGGTCAACCTTAAACATCGCAATTGTAATGTGAACGGCTGTGTTTAGTTTTTTAAAACAGTTGGCTTAAACACGTTTAAGACCATAAGTGTGAAGAATAGTATAAATGAGCTACCCAGCAAAAAATTTCAAAAAAGGTAATCGGGTTTGGAATTAAGCATTTTTGGTGGAAGCTGTTCCTTACTGGATTACCAACTTAATGATTTTAACAAGGCGTGAGACTAAAATAATCGATTCCTGAGAAGTAGTTACTTTTTTTATTTGGCAACTTGTTCACGTAATCTATGTAATCTAAAAAAAATTATTCTCCTCATTTAGCAACTTGTACATAATTTTTTAAATTTTAGGTAATGTGATTTGTAAGCGAGCAATGAAATTTGGTAATCAGAAAAGTAAGTCATTATATGGCAAGTAGTTCTGATGGTAATGTATAATTTTTTGTTGGGTAACGACCAATCAAATAACTCTCTATGAAATGGGATCTACAAAAATTAAATAAACTAAAAAAATTTAATTATATAAGTAAATAAATGACATTTTCTAGCGATTTGTAGGCAGAACTTGGAACTTTATTGCGCCCGGTAGAAAGCCGGCAAAACATGAGTTCTTGTTAACCCACAAAGACCCCAATTCAAGATTTTTTGGAAATTATTAAATTGAAGAAAATATAATAAATCGCAATTGGAATGAAATAAAGTTAAACTTATTTATGGAAAATTTTTTGTGGGATTGAATTAATTTTAAAATTTTTGATTAACAGAAATAAAAGTTGCCATAAAGTTTCGTTATAAGGCAGACATCTACATCAACTGACACCACACACGGTGGACCAAAACACAGAAGAACGCTGATGAGGAAGGTTTAGTGGCCTTCGAAAACGGTTGGCTGTTCCGTTCAACTATGTGTTGTTGTCAAAATATTTACAACTAACTTTGATGTTATTTGTTCATTAATAATTATCACATGTAATTTGGCTTAAAAAGCGTTACGAACATTAGCCTATTCAATTCATAAGAATATAGAAACAAATACAGTTCGAAAAATAATTAAATTAACAAGAAATAAAAGTTATCCCTCAAAAAAAGTAAGGGAGTTCCAAAAATTTTGAACCTCTTCATATATTCATTAAGATAGGTTTTTTTATGTTTTTATTTTCTTTATTTGGCCTCATGAGTATATATGTACTGTAACGAACAGTTTGCACACAAACTGTTGTCACACCCTGTAAAGTAGTAAAACATAAAATAACAAATATGATCGACGAACTAATTTATAAAACAAAAGACACTAACAAAATATATTAAAAGAAATAAACTAAAGAACAAAACATACAACAACAAACACATCCAACAAAATAATTTACAAGCAAAGGGATTAACGGTCACTAACAAAACATACATACAAACATGTACATTAAAATAAGTCAGGGCCAATAACAACCAAACATAAGCATGCAGAAATCTCTGTAAATATTACAACAATAATGTAAAGGGAAAATAGTATAAAAGGCCGAAGAATTTGCAAACAAGGGATCAGTCGTTGCGTAGACATCAGTTGATCAGGATGAATCCGGGTAAGTTAGTATTCAACTAGCAAACATTGTTAGCGATTACCTAGTCGCGAAACAATACAGTAGAACCTGGATAAGTAGATATTTAATAAACATTGTTAGCGATTGCCTAGTCGCGAAACAATACAGTAGAACACGGATAAGTAGACATGGACAAACATTGTTAGCGATTTCCTAGTCGCGAAACAATATAGTAGAACCTGGATAAGTAGATATTAATAAACATTGTTAGCGATTTCCTCGTCGCGAAACAATACAGTATAACACAGATAAGTAGATATTTAATAAACATTGTTAGCGATTGCCTAGTCGCGAAACAATACAGTAGAACACGGATAAGTAGACATTGACAAACATTGTTAGCGATTTCCTAGTCGCGAAACAATACAGTAGAACACGGATAAGTAGATATTAATAAACATTGTTAGCGATTTCCTAGTCGCGAAACAATACAGTAGCACTTGGATAAGTAAATATTAATAAACATTGCTAGCGATTTCCTAGTCGCGAAACAATACAGTAGCACCTAGATAATTAGATATTAATAAACATTGTCAGCGATTCCCTAGTCGCGAAACAATACAGTAGCACCTAGATAATTAGATATTAATACACATTGTCAGCGATTCCCTAGTCGCGAAACAATACAGTAGCACTTAGATAATTAAATATTAATAAACATTGTCAGCGATTCCCTAGTCGCGAAACAATACAGTAGCACCTAGATAATTAGATATTAATAAACATTGTCAGCGATTCCCTAGTCGCGAAACAATACAGTAGCACCTAGATAATTAGATATTAATAAACATTGCTAGCGATTCCCTAGTCGCGAAACAATACAGTAGCACTTGGATAAGTAAATATTAATAAACATTGCTAGCGATTCCCTAGTCGCGAAACAATACAGTAGCACTTGGATAAGTAAATATTAATAAACATTGCTAGCGATTTCCTAGTCGCGAAACAATACAGTAGCACCTAGATAATTAGATATTAATAAACATTGTCAGCGATTCCCTAGTCGCGAAACAATACAGTAGCACCTAGATAATTAGATATTAATACACATTGTCAGCGATTCCCTAGTCGCGAAACAATACAGTAGCACCTAGATAATTAGATATTAATAAACATTGTCAGCGATTCCCTAGTCGCGAAACAATACAGTAGCACTTAGATAATTAAATATTACTAAACATTGTCAGCGATTCCCTAGTCGCGAAACAATACAGTAGCACCTAGATAAATAGATAATAATAAATAGTGTTAGCGATTTCCAAGTCGCGAAACAACATCGATAAGGAGAAGGTAATAAATATTGTTAGCGATTCTCTAGCCGCTAAAACAATACACTAAGACACCGAGGACTAGATATTATAAACGCTGTCAGCAATTACCTAACCACGAAAACAATACAATGCCACCACTGAAACGATAGAAGGCAAATAGCCGATACGTCCAACTGCGGAAACATAAGTAAAATACACATAAGGCCCAATTTTCCTGATAAAGGCACTACATAGGACCACAGGAGTACTACAAAGATTGACTACGGAAGCATAGAAGACAACTCGCAGGAAGAAAAGCCATAACAAATCCAGAGAACTGAGAGGCCAAAGCAAATGATATAATACTACGGAATTAAAGTCAAGTTAATTATATTTCAGAAAATACTAAATTTATAAATTTTAAATAAAGAATAGTAATAAATTAAGGAAAACAACGTGTTATTCTTGTAACGACCATTGGCATTTCAGGCTGAGTATACCCGGCAGAAAACGACGTTACAAGTGGCGCCCGAGCAAATTCTGGATAAAAACAAGAAAAACACGGTTCAGGGAGAAAAAAAGATACATTTTTTTAAACCACGAGGCAGGAAGCCACGTTACAAGTGGCGCCCGAGCAAATTCTGGATAAAAACAAAAAAAAACACGGAACAAATAAAAAAAAAAGAGGATACATTTTTTTTTATAAAAAAAAAAAAAAGTACCACGAAGCAAGAAGCCACGTTACAAGTGGCGCCCGAGCAAATTCTGGATAAAAACAAGAAAAACACGGTTCAGGGAGAAAAAAAGGATACATTTTTTTTTAATACCACGAAGCAGGAAGCCACGTTACAAGTGGCGCCCGAGCAAATTCTGGATAAAAACAAAAAAAAAAACACGGAACAAATAAAAAAAAGAGGATACATTTTTTTTTATTTAAAAAAAAAAATACCACGAAGCAAGAAGCCACGTTACAAGTGGCGCCAGAGCAAATTCTGGATAAAAACAAGAAAAACACGGTTCAGGGAGAAAAAAGGATACATTTTTTTAAACCACGAAGCAGGAAGCCATGTTACAAGTGGCACCAAAACAAATTCTGGATAAAAACAAGAAGAAGCCACGTTACAAGTGGCGCCCGAGCAAATTCTGGATAAAAACAAGAAAGACACGGTACAAAGAAAAAAAAGGATACATTTTTTTAATAATAATACCACGAAGCAAGAAGCCACGTTACAAGTGGCGCCCGAGCAAATTCTGGATAAAAACAAGAAAAACACGGTTCAGGGAGAAAAAAAGGATACATTTTTTTTAATACCACGAAGCAGGAAGCCACGTTACAAGTGGCGCCCGAGCAAATTCCGGATAAAAACAATAAAAAGACGGAACAAATGGAAAAAATTAAATAAAATTTTTTTTTAAATAATACTACGAAGCAGGAAACCACGTTACAAGTGGTACCTGAGCAAATTCTGGATAAAAAAAAACACATATACATATGTATGTATATAAGAAACAAAAAAAAAACAAATTTTTTTTTAATATTTTTTCAAAGAAGGGGGGAAGTGTAACGAACAGTTTGCACACAAACTGTTGTCACACCCTGTAAAGTAGTAAAACATAAAATAACAAATATGATCGACGAACTAATTTATAAAACAAAAGACACTAACAAAATATATTAAAAGAAATAAACTAAAGAACAAAACATACAACAACAAACACATCCAACAAAATAATTTACAAGCAAAGGGATTAACGGTCACTAACAAAACATACATACAAACATGTACATTAAAATAAGTCAGGGCCAATAACAACCAAACATAAGCATGCAGAAATCTCTGTAAATATTACAACAATAATGTAAAGGGAAAATAGTATAAAAGGCCGAAGAATTTGCAAACAAGGGATCAGTCGTTGCGTAGACATCAGTTGATCAGGATGAATCCGGGTAAGTTAGTATTCAACTAGCAAACATTGTTAGCGATTACCTAGTCGCGAAACAATACAGTAGAACCTGGATAAGTAGATATTTAATAAACATTGTTAGCGATTGCCTAGTCGCGAAACAATACAGTAGAACACGGATAAGTAGACATGGACAAACATTGTTAGCGATTTCCTAGTCGCGAAACAATATAGTAGAACCTGGATAAGTAGATATTAATAAACATTGTTAGCGATTTCCTCGTCGCGAAACAATACAGTATAACACAGATAAGTAGATATTTAATAAACATTGTTAGCGATTGCCTAGTCGCGAAACAATACAGTAGAACACGGATAAGTAGACATTGACAAACATTGTTAGCGATTTCCTAGTCGCGAAACAATACAGTAGAACACGGATAAGTAGATATTAATAAACATTGTTAGCGATTTCCTAGTCGCGAAACAATACAGTAGCACTTGGATAAGTAAATATTAATAAACATTGCTAGCGATTTCCTAGTCGCGAAACAATACAGTAGCACCTAGATAATTAGATATTAATAAACATTGTCAGCGATTCCCTAGTCGCGAAACAATACAGTAGCACCTAGATAATTAGATATTAATACACATTGTCAGCGATTCCCTAGTCGCGAAACAATACAGTAGCACTTAGATAATTAAATATTAATAAACATTGTCAGCGATTCCCTAGTCGCGAAACAATACAGTAGCACCTAAATAATTAGATATTAATAAACATTGTCAGCGATTCCCTAGTCGCGAAACAATACAGTAGCACCTAGATAATTAGATATTAATAAACATTGCTAGCGATTCCCTAGTCGCGAAACAATACAGTAGCACTTGGATAAGTAAATATTAATAAACATTGCTAGCGATTCCCTAGTCGCGAAACAATACAGTAGCACTTGGATAAGTAAATATTAATAAACATTGCTAGCGATTTCCTAGTCGCGAAACAATACAGTAGCACCTAGATAATTAGATATTAATAAACATTGTCAGCGATTCCCTAGTCGCGAAACAATACAGTAGCACCTAGATAATTAGATATTAATACACATTGTCAGCGATTCCCTAGTCGCGAAACAATACAGTAGCACCTAGATAATTAGATATTAATAAACATTGTCAGCGATTCCCTAGTCGCGAAACAATACAGTAGCACTTAGATAATTAAATATTACTAAACATTGTCAGCGATTCCCTAGTCGCGAAACAATACAGTAGCACCTAGATAAATAGATAATAATAAATAGTGTTAGCGATTTCCAAGTCGCGAAACAACATCGATAAGGAGAAGGTAATAAATATTGTTAGCGATTCTCTAGCCGCTAAAACAATACACTAAGACACCGAGGACTAGATATTATAAACGCTGTCAGCAATTACCTAACCACGAAAACAATACAATGCCACCACTGAAACGATAGAAGGCAAATAGCCGATACGTCCAACTGCGGAAACATAAGTAAAATACACATAAGGCCCAATTTTCCTGATAAAGGCACTACATAGGACCACAGGAGTACTACAAAGATTGACTACGGAAGCATAGAAGACAACTCGCAGGAAGAAAAGCCATAACAAATCCAGAGAACTGAGAGGCCAAAGCAAATGATATAATACTACGGAATTAAAGTCAAGTTAATTATATTTCAGAAAATACTAAATTTATAAATTTTAAATAAAGAATAGTAATAAATTAAGGAAAACAACGTGTTATTCTTGTAACGACCATTGGCATTTCAGGCTGAGTATACCCGGCAGAAAACGACGTTACAGTACATATGTGTGACCTTCTCCGAGAAAAGGCACCTAGTGTGTGAAAATGAAGTTTTGAGAAAAAATGCATTTAAAAAATAAAATTTTAATCTTTTTCTCATTTTTATCGATTTTGATTTTCTTATGGAAATGCAGATTTCAAAAAGAAATATTCATACAAAAAAAGTTATAAAAATTGAGGTTGGAAAATTTCTTACAGAAATTTAAATTTCCTAGTACGGACTTCTAAAAAAAGTTCACGCATTTTTTTACCTTTATTGTATATTGCAGATATGTTATAACAATGAATAAAATATTTTTATTAATTTATGTGTTTTCCTAAAGAAGAGTTAAACAAGACCTTACAATTATTAATTTTTAAGATGTTTGAAGTTTTGTCTGTATAAAATTGAATTTGGATTCCGTCAAGACGGGATTTTTGACATTTAGCTTATTAACAAATTTAATGCGCTCTTTATATATCGCTCATTTACTTCAATAGTGGCATAACTCAAAAAATGGGTTTTTTGAGTTAATAATGCAGAAAGATTCGGCATTTCGTATTTTGTCTTGTGTAAAAATTTCATACAAATAGCTTGTACCATCACCTCCTGAGAGATGATGTTTTTTTCATATCTCCATTGAGTTGTATGCAAATTGATAACTTAAAACGCGTTTTCTGCAAAACTAGTTTTTTCGAGTTGTGCCGCTATTGAAGCAAATGAGCGATATGTTTATGTATAATAATTCTTTGTATACAAATCAATAGAAAAAAAAACTTAACGGCCTGGCTCACGATGTCGACAAGAAATTTTCTTTCGATTATTTATATTGAGAACAAAAACAAATTTTCTTATTTTGTTTTTGTTTTCAATATAAATAAGCGAAAGAAAATTTCTTGTCGACATCGTGAGCCGGGCAGTAAATTTCTGAACGTGAATTTCCATAAAAACTACGTACTGGAGGACTTAACTTGAAAATGTAATGTGCAATAATAAAAAACTAACACAGGAATGTTAAAAATAGTGCTACTGCTGCAGCTAACTTCACGAAACAAATTTTGACGGAGTGCGCTTCTACTCACAAAATAAATAAACTTCAAAATGATTCGATAAAATAATGTTCGTTCTTCATTAAAGAATTATACAAAAACTTGAGCGTGCTGAAAATAAATCATTAAACAACAGTTCAATTATAATCGAAAAGGTAACGAGTTGTTTATACTTTTAATTACTTTTTATAAATAATGCCGGTTTTTGTAAATTGTTGGGCCTTATATGCATTTTGCCTACTACGAGTACTAATGACAATAACCAGTGAGCATTAATAACGCAAAAATATAATTCAAAATATAAATAAAAATTAAATAAACAAACGTAAGTTATTTATAAAGAAATTGTCAGTCAATGCCAAGATTTACAATTGTGTTGTTTAAAGATTTATTTTCAGTCTTCGTTTATTGTTGCTTTGATTATAAAATATTGTTTTATAAAAGGACTTACGGACACACATTAAGTTCGTTACACGCGTTTTGTTTTTTCTTGTTGGTGTGCGCTTGGAAACAGTGTTAAAACACTGTGTGTATTTATTTACTCACGTCAGTTAATTTTTTAACAACAATATTTTTGCAAAAAAAAAGATAATAAATAAAATAAAAAAATAATAACAAAAAAAAACAAATAAAATACAATTGAAAATAAATTGATTAGTGTTCTGAGTTCAAAATTAAAAAATAAACTTGTTTACCTTGCCACCTTTTTGTATTTTTAACCGACTTCAAAAAAAGAAGGAGGTTAACAATTCGTCTCTATTTTTAACCGACTTCAAAAAAAGAAAAAGAAGGAGGTTAACAATTCGTCTCTATTTTTTTTTTTTAGGTGTGTAGGTCCATAACTCGGTGCATTTTAGACCGATTGTAAAATTTTTTTGTTGTCTGAGAGGGTATAGCTTCCCATTGGTCCCATTTGAAAAAAGTGGGCGGGGTCACGCCCACAATTTTTTAAATTTGATTTAATGATCTCGTACTCATTTGATTGCTGCGAAACCTAGCAAACATCTTTGGTTCTTGTATTTACAAAATTTTTAAGTTGAAAAAATGGGCGGGGCTACGCCCATTAAAATGTATTTTAACATTACACGTGGTTCTACTTAACCGATTTTTACGAAACTTAGCACACACCTTGAGCTCTAAAATAGACACAATCTTCTTTTTAAAAAATGGGCGGGGTTACGCCCATTAAAATTTTATATTATATTTCACAGGGTTCTATTTCACCGATTTTTACGAAACTTGGCATACACCCTAAGCTTTAATAAAGGCACAAAATTGCGTTAAAAAAAGTGGGCGGGGCACGCCTATTAAATTTTAGTATAATATATCATGTGCTTGTATTTAACCAATATTGACGAAACTTGGCACACACCTTGAACTCTGAAAAATACACAATCTTGTTTTGAAAAAAGGGGCGTAGCGACGCCCCATAAATTTAATACTTAATTTCACGTGCTTTTACTTTATCGATCTGTACGAAACTTGGCACACACCTTGAACTCTTAAAAATACACAATCTTGATTTAAAAAAGTAGGCGTAGCCACGCCCCATTAAATTTATTACTATATATCACGTGTTTTTACTTAATCGATTTTTACAAAACTGGACCATATTTCTAAATAAGCACTAAAAAGCTACAAATAAAACTTAAAAAAAAAAATTAAACCGACTTCAAAAATAAGCACTAAAAAGCTACAAATAATATAGATCTAGTTAAATAAAAGATTTTTATATATGTGACCTACAGTGCCGTTTGAAGTTGGTGCCAGTAATACTGGTACTAAACACATAGGAACATGACCGGTAAAAAACTGCAAGTAATTTTTATGTACATATGTATGTGCTTAGTTACCAATGTTGCTGGCACCAGCTTCAAACGGCACTGTAGGTCACATATATAAAAATCTTTTATTTAACTAGATCTATATTATTTGTAGCTTTTTAGTGCTTATTTTTGAAGTCGGTTTAATTTTTTTCTTAAGTTTTATTTTTTTAATTTTTGTAACAACAATTGCAACGGACAACATTTATTTAATTATTCATTAATTGTACATATGTACGTATATACGAGTACAAATATATTCATAATATTACCAAGCAACACTTTAGTTAATTAATTGCGGTTCATTTCTTTGGCAAATATGAGAAGTTCTGCGATATTTTAAATTGGAGGAAACCCACTAACAAAGACGGAAGAATAGTTTATAGAACACCAACAAGATGTAGGTTCTAACCTTGATCTCGTTAACCACTTTAAGAATTGTGGCATTATCGCTGGATTTTCGAAAGGCATTCCTAAATGTCAGTGTTTCATACCGCAATACTAAGGAGCCTGGATCCGCGCATGTATATAAATTCACATTTCGCGTAAATTATGATGATTTTGAACTCATAAGTGATGTAAGTATTTTGCGTTTTGCCGTTGCGTCTGTACCAAGGCGAGCGCGACATCGATCTTCAAAAAAGACCCAGGCACATGGTATCTGTTATACGCTACACTTTGCCCTTTTCAAGTGGCACAATGAATCAAACAGTTTTTCATTAACAATTAGTGGTTACGCTTTTTTGGGCACATGACACACAGATGTAAGCCGGGCCTTAGTAAGTTTCAAGCATTAGCAACAACAACAAAAATACTTATTTCGTTATACTCGTAGTTTAAAGCAAAAGTTAGCCAAAATTTCAGTTGATGTGAAATTTTATTTCTGCCAATATTTTCATTCGCTTAGTTATAAACTTAATTAAATTTTGCAAGTTAGTTTAATTATTAATGTTCCAACTTTTCTTGTTTCTATTTATGATTAGATTAGGATTAATCGTACCGCTCTGTAATCTGAATAACATTGTGATCATTTTTAAGCAACAATTAACACCAAAGTTAATTGTGAATATTCTTACAAACACTTGCATAACTAGCTGTTTTCGAAGGAAGAAAGCTGATGATGAAGGTGCAGCGAAAACAGCTAGTTGTTCCGTTCTGCTAGTTTTTGTCTCAATATTGACAATTAAAGGTGTATTCACATTATATGTGTTTGACTTATGGAATGTCACTTTTTCTATAAACACGAAATTTTCTGTGTAAAGTCAAAGTCTGCGTTTTACATATGGCTTATAAATTTTCTGTTTACACGTTAGTATGCACAAACATATGACATAAAGGTAAAAAAAAAATGCTTACTTTATAAATTTTTTCTTCAATTCTTAGTTTTTAATCTATTATGTCAATTTTAATGTAATACAATTACAATTTTACTTAATTTTTAACACCACAAGCACTTGTTTTATTTAAAACCATCTGATGTCAAATGCTTTGTCACTTCAAAATAGAACAAGCTCTAAATCAAAATTGTCGTTTGTACTGTACACAGAGAAATAACGGATGTAAGTGACAAAAACTTTTGTTTTCAAGAGAAGGTTTTTTAAAATCTTCAAATATGTTTTTGTACGTAAATTGTCGCTTACGATAAAATTGTATAGCCTGTATCTTAAAAGTTGTCAACAAATTTTGGCATTTTGATAATTCTAAGCCATGGATAGGCCCATATAACTTTAATTTCAATAAAAAAGTATATTTTCGAAAATATCTCGCTTACTATAAAATCGAAAATAAGGCTCGTTATGTACATAATTCACCATTTGAAAAAGTGAAATTCCATAAGGCAAATACATAAAATGTTAACATAGCTTAACTTTGGTGTTATTTGTTCCTTAAAAATTATTCAATATTTTTTTTAATCTATTATGCTCAATATTTCTATTAGCCAAGTTTATTGATTAAAAAATTAGATTATTTGATTTTTTGTTAACACTTTGGGCTTCACTACATTTTTATAACAATATTTCCTATTAGGATTGTAAATAAATAGTTTCAATTTCTCACTTTTAATAACAACAAACAATATATATTTTTTTTTTATTTCTTCAAGTCACATGAAACACAATTAATAATTGGAGAAAGTGTGTTATACAATTTTCACGAAATAAAAAGAAAAGTTTCTTTTCAAATGCACAAATTGGTGTTAATTTTTGTTGTTAAAACCAATTAATTTCATTAAGACAATGAATTGTGCCTCTCAATGTTTTTTTTAATGAATACATAGTAATATGGAAAAACTTTATGGCATAAAGTTTGTGCTATAGTTCAATTTAACTTAAAAACAAAACTACTACATATAACCTTAATGGGGATTTATTTATTTATTTAAATGAAACTGGGCGCATAAATTTGTGCCCGTACATACACTTCAGGCCATTGACTCCCGCACAAAATTTCACTCAAATCTGTGTATCTAGAATGAAAATTAAAAAGACCGCCATCAAAGGAACCAACAAACGTATAGACAACCAACATATGGGACTTAACACCACAGACCACAAAGTATATATGTACATATGAAAAAATTTCATGTAATAAGAATTTTACGTATTTGAATGGAAAACTAAGACCACATGTACACTTTTTTAATATCTTTTGAAGTAAAACGAGAGCGTTTAAAAATATTTATAAGAAGTGGTGTTTGCTTTTTTCAACACACAAAACTGACTTGTAAAATGAAAGATAATATTTGATTCCCCTTTAAGACAACGTTTCGGTTTAATCGGGAAACACATACATCCATACACATGTGCAAACATAAATATATGGGCATTTCCACAGAAAATTCCACCTTTTGTCAGGTTACGTCACCCAGCAATTAAACATCTGTTTTAGAGTAAGGGTGTTTGATTTGTTACTATTTTTTTTACTAAATGTAGAGCCAATACACAGCAAAAAATTTTCAAGATTTTGTAATGTGTAAAGCTCTTTTAATGGCTTACAAAGTAATGAGTGGTACTTATTTATATCATTACGTGAAAATACTTATTGTAGTACTTTCCAGTTAATAATGAAGTATATATAGAGAAAAATTTCTTACAAAATTTAAGTATTTTTGCATATTATTCAACATACATCTTCATATATTTTCTTTGCAAAATTATGATTTTTAAAAAATTCTTTTTATTTTTATTAGCAAAAGATTATTTTTGAAAAATTTTAGGCAAAAGTAATCCACAAAATAACCCATTAAATTTTGAATACTTTTAGGCAATCAGTAATCTATTAACTTTTGGATATTTGTAGGCAAAAAGTATAGGGTACCGCATACTTTTTGAACTTCTCAAACGAAAATAATGGGTTATTCAGTCAAATTGTAAGTACTTACGACTGAGGAGTACATACACTTTTTTTTTGCATTCTAGTAAGCAAACTTTTTTGGTGGGTAACTACGTTCTAAACCAAGATGTGAAAAAGTATATAAAACATAAGTTTTTCTTTGAAAAATAAGCTACGTCACCAAGTAATGTAACATGACAAAAGGTGGACTTTTCTATGGAAATGCCCATATGAGGCTTCTTTAATAATATTTCTATGTTCAAGACAGGATATTCTTTTAAGACTGAACAATTTTTAAGTGTCATAATGCAATAAACAAATTGACTTTTTTAAAATGAAATCTGAGACTACATTAGATACGGGAAAAAAATTTTGTAGCCGAATATTCGACTCGGCATACGCAATACGGGTGAAAATTGGAGTTTTAGTAAATATAACTTGAGGCATATGGATGTGATCCAGAGCTGTTAAATTTCGATTACGATTAGTAATCAATTAGATTACATTTTAAAAAGAATTGTAATGATTATATAATTGCCTGCAAAATAATTGCTGATAAATAATTGATTACGATTACTAATAATCGAAAAGTAATATGAATTACCTAAAATTACTAAAAATAATCAAAAGTAATCAAAAAGTAATCCGACTATTTTCAAAGATTGCTTTTTATTCTTAATAAATAATTACAAATAATCAAAAGTTATCCTGAGAATTAATCAGATTATTTTTTGATTACTTTTGATTCTTTTTGATTATTTTTAGTGATTCTAAGTAATTTATATTATTTTTTCAATTATTAGTAATCGTAATCAATTAGTAATCATGCGAAACTGAATATAATCGTAATTTAATCATTACTTCACCTTTAAAAAAAAAGTAATCAAATTAGTAATCATTACGATTACTAATCATTACTTAGCAGCGGTGGTGTGATCACATGTAGAGCATTACACAAGGTCTGTATTTCGGCATGGATTTAATTAGATTCAGTTACTCTCCTTCAACTCACAAAAAACTACTGTTGCGTTCGCATATTTCAATCATGAAGGCCACGTCAATGATAACACAGTGTGACAAAAAAAAATACCTGCGAAGTGTTACTATTTTGCTGGTAGGTATTGTCGAGTATAACAAAACTGTGTATTTCAAATTTTCCAAACACCTCCAAAATCTTGAGTTACGGGTAAAAAACCGGGTTTTCGTACCCGTATGCACTTATCAACTTCTATCTAAATTAAATAGCAACCGATTTTTAATTTATAAACGGATATAGAAAGAAGAGATTAGGACCTTTCGAACCACATATATCTTGTTTCAGTGAAGTTTAGATATATGTCTGTATTTTTTTCAACAAATATAATTTTTTCGGTTTTTTTCGACACTTTCCTACTTTGGATTCGTTCTTAGGCAGTCTTTTTGTACTGGAACCATACTGTGTATAACTTTATTTATAAAACATAATTGAACAAGAGTAATTCACAGGTTTGTTTTAAATAATTTCGTAGTAATTTACTGAGTTATTAAATATTTTATTAGAAGACTTTTTTTAAAGCTATCTGTATGATGTATTTCGCGTTCTATTTATACGCTTTCGGTGTATTTATGCTTCCAGGATGATGAAAGTACAATTTAATAGACATATATCAACAAAGAGTACAAAATTGGTACAACAGTGGCCGCCAAAAATTTTCCATCATTTTTTCTTTCCACTAATGTTTCTTCATATTTTTCTTGCAGGTACTTGATACAAATTTACTGAATAAATTATGTTTTTATAACAGTAGCGAGGATTTAATTTTATTTAATTGTGAAACATAAGTATTATGCTCTGGGCGCCAAACAAAGATTGAAAAAAAAAAGTCGGTGAGCTAGCTATTTGAAATAATTTGAGACATCTTTTGCAGTTAGTGTTGCTTTCTTCTTTAATAAAATTTCAAACAAAGCTCAACAAAATACGTGAACAATATTATATTAAAAGAATTTATCAGTTACTAAAACGGATGTAAAACACTTTCGAAAATGTCCTCGTATGACATTTGATCACTAAACACATCTTGTTTGAAATTATTTTTAGAGCAACGAACTAGAAGTAAATTGTTAAATAAAATTTGATTAAAAAAACATCACTATACGAGGGCGGTTCGGAAACTTCTTAGCCTAGTACAAAAAGCGCGGTATAAACAGAAAAAAGTTAAGTGTTTTGGAAACTTCCATCTCTGCTATGAACACATGTAAAATTTTGTTTCGATCTGGCAACTCCTTCATATAGAAACAGGTGTTCACAAAAGACGCATCCGCGATTTTTTAACAATGGAAAAATTAGAAATGCGTGGTGTCATTAAATATTTACGTAAAAAAGGTTTATCGGGACAAGAAATTCATAATGATATGGTGAATGTATTAGATGAAAGTGCTCCTTCATATGCAACAGTAAAAAATTGGGTTGCTGAATTTAAATGTGGTCGTACAAGCATTGAAGATGAACCACGTAGTGGACGTCCAAAAACAGCAACAACAACAGAAATTGTAGCCAAAGTGCATGATATGGTATTAAATGATCGACGAATAAAAGTGTGTGAAATAGCTAATATCATGGGCATCTCAAATGATCGAGTCCATTTAATTTTGCATGAAGAACTGCAGATGAAGAAGCTTTCTGCAAGATGGGTGCCGCATTTGTTGACAGTCGAATAAAAACGCATAAGAATGAACATTTCTCAAGCTTGTTTGGATCGTTTTAAGCGAAATAAAACTGATTTTAAGCGTCGTTTCATAACTGTTGATGAGACATGGATCCACCACTATACTTCAGAGACAAAAGAACAACCCAAACAATGGACTGAAGCTGGAGGAAGTGCCCCAAAGAAGGCAAAAACAATCCAATCGGCTGGTAAGGTTATGGCAACGGTTTTTTGGGACTTCAAAGGTATTTTATTGATTGACTATCTGCAAAAGGGTAAAACAATAAATTCAGAGTACTATTGCAACCTTTTGGATCAATTAAATGTACAAATTCGAGAAAAACGTCGTGGCTTACAACACAAAAAAAATAATTTTTCATCAAGACAACGCACCAGCGCACAAGAGTGTTTTAACAATGGCTAAAATCAACGAATTAAAGTACGAGTTGCTGACCACCCACCTTATTCTCCTGATTTGGCTCCCAGTGACTTTTACCTGTTCCCAAATCTAAAAAAATTCCTTGCTGGCAAGCGTTTTACCTCAAATGAAGATGCAATTACAGTTGTAAACCACTATTTTGAAGACCTTGAGGAAAACTATTTTAATCAAGGGAATTGCTAGAAAAGCGTTGGACTAAGTGTATTGAAGTTTCAGGAGATTATATTGAAAAATAAAAATATTTTTAAAAACTAACTATTCTCTTTCATTGATAGGCTAAGAAGTTTCCGAACCGCCATCGTACATACATCCATTAATATGTAACCTAATAGTGTTTTCACACTGCAAGTTAAAACCTGGTTTTAACGTTAAAACCATAAACAGCTGATTTTGCATTCACACTGCATGTTTGTTAAATTCAAGTTTTAACTCACAGACTGTCTAATAACTTTGCTCAAAATAAAATAAATCTCCTGCAGAAATGCGTGTGTTTGTTGTTGTATTTTTTTTTTTTTTTTGTTTTTTATAACACTTATTTGACAAACTGTACAACTGTTTTTGTTTGTATGAAAAACTAAAAAACTTTACAATGCGCTCTAAAATGGAAATTATTTTATATTTTGTAAATAAATATTTTAAAATTGTGGAACTAGTAATACAATGTGAAGAAGTGCTTGGAAATCAAGTTATTGTATATAAAAAAATTACAAATAAATCACAAAATACAACTTTTTTATCGGTGGTTCGATATGTCATATTGTTTATTTTCACTTTCCAGAGGTCAATGAAAATATTTTTGTTGTTTTCCTTCCAAAGAACTCTTATTTTTCCATAATTTTTTACTTATTGTTGCTGCTGCATCCATTTTTAAGTTGAAAATCTTTCAAGCGACATCTCTTGTTATTCACTGGCATAAACATTATCAGCTGCTGCCGGTCATTTTAACTTGGCAGCACTAAATTTAACACAGCGAAAACAGGGTTTCATTTCATAAAACCAAAATAAAACCAATTCAGAAATGGTTTTAAGTTGGATTTAACAAAAACAATTTGCATGGTAAAACAAGGTTTTAACAGTTGGTTTTAACATTAAAACCAACTTTTATTAAAACCAAGTCAGTGTGAAAACACTATAAGCCACCAAAATGTGTCATTGACTATATTATATATTACCATCTTCTATATATATTACAACAGTCTTACCATTGAAGAAGATGGTATATATATAGATGGTAACTTGCGTATAAATTACGAAACACATTAGCAAATTGAAATGCAATGAATCAAACCAATTCACATATTCCATTTGCAATAAAGTTACGTATATAAGGCAGACATCTACATCAACTGACACCACACACAGTGGATCAAAACACAGAAGAACGCTGATGAGGAAGGTTTAGTGGCCTTCGAAAACGGCTGGCTGTTCCGTTCAACTATGTGTTGTTGTCAGAATATTTACAACTAACTTTGATGTTATTTGTTCATTAATAATTATCACATGTAATTTGGCTTAAAAAGCGTTACGAACTTTAGCCTATTCAATTCATAAGAATATAGAAACAAATACAGTTCGAAAAATAATAATTAAATTAACTAATTAATAGTCATTGGCTTGTGGCAAAAATTAAAAATAAAAAATATACTTAATAGTAACAAACCAAAAAAGTTTGTCTTAAGTAGAACAAAAATAAGCAAATTAACAAACATGTGTATAGTTAGTAAGGAACAAAACGACAATGGTAAGACTGTTGTAATATATATAGAAGATGGTAATATATATAGAAGATGGTATATATATAGATGGTAACTTGCGTATACATTACGAAACACATTAGCAAATTGAAATGCAATGAATCAAACCAATTCACATATTCCATTTGCAATAAAGTTACGTATATAAGGCAGACATCTACATCAACAGACACCACACACAGTGGACCAAAACACAGAAGAACGCTGATGAGGAAGGTTTAGTGGCCTTCGAAAACGGCTGGCTGTTCCGTTCAACTATGTGTTGTTGTCAGAATATTTACAACTAACTTTGATGTTATTTGTTCATTAATAATTATCACATGTAATTTGGCTTAAAAAGCGTTACGAACTTTAGCCTATTCAATTCATAAGAATATAAAATTTTTTTGCTATGACATAAAACACTAAAATTTCGACGAATTACATTTCTAAGCCATTGCCTGATTTATCAATACACTTTTGAAAATTGTATCCGTAGCCGAAAATGGAAAAATCGACTTTATAGATTTTTAGCGATAGAGATTTAGCTTTAGCGACTTACAGAATACGGGAGCAGAAAACGCATACATAGAACGCGAAACACTTTTGTGCAAGTACTTTTTAACAAAAGGTCTTCCAATAAATTATTTAATAAATCTCAGCCAATTTCTATAAAAATTTTTAACAAAAGCTTGTATTTTACTTGCACTCAATTAAGTTTCATAAATAAAGTTATAAATAAGACAGTTTGTGCACAAAAATACTGCGTAAGAACAAATCCAAAGTAAAAAAATTACAAAAAACCCGAAAAAAATAGATTTGGTAAGTAAATATTCAAATACATATATCTAAAATTTACTACTATAAAATATACATTGTTTGAGAGGTTTAAGTCCCTACTTTTTAAATCCGTTTATAAATGTAAAATCGCTTAATTTTTAACTTAGTTAAAGGTTGATAAGTGCAAACGGATTTTACAGGTAACTCAAGATTTTGGAAAATTTCAAAAACAGATTGTTGCTACAATCAAAAATATCTACCAGAAAAATAGTAACACATACCAGGTATTTCGACTTCATTCGTCTTTGTCAAACAGTGAAATCAGGGAAGCTTTACCCAAAAATTTCTCAGAACAACAAAAGATATAATGTTAGAATTACATTCAAATAAATGAAAACTTTAACTAATAGTTAATTGAATCCATAACTAAATAATTAAGCATGTGTTTTTATATTTTTGCTTTATTACTAACACATGGACAGCCTTTTTATACCCTTTACCAAAAATGGTAAAAGGTATATTATATAGGTACGTGTGTGAAGATAAATTGCGAAATTTAAAACCCAAGAACAAACCACCTGCATTAACAGAGCTATGTTAACTTGATAACAGAGTACTGTTAGACATGAAAATCTTGGAAGTACATATTCCAAATGGAAACCTGGCCATATTTTTCAACAAATTAAGCTGAAAATATCGAAACATGCAGACTGTTATATTTTTCTTTATATAAAACAAAAAAAAAAGTCATAAAAAATGTAAAGAAACTATAATTTTTTAACTTTCAAGTAAATAATTTTTTTTTTTTTTGTTGAAATTTTTTAATTCATGGAGAACGGACATACCTTGGCGGCTAATTTTTTTTTGGAATTTATGTCTTTCGTGCCCTTTTATAATATCCAGATGCCAAAACCCTTAACATTTGCGTTTTTCATAAAAAAAATTATATTTTTACTAACTTTTCAAATTTCGATTTTCACTAAAGGACGAATTTCAGGAGAACGGACATACCTGGGCGGCTAAATTTTTTTGGAATTTATGTCTTTCGTGCCCTTTAATAATATCCAGATGCCAAAACACTTAACATTTGCGTTTTTCATAAAAAAAATTTGATTTTTACTAACTTTTCAAATTTCGATTTTCACTAAAGGACGAATTTCAGGAGTACGGACATACCTGGGCGGCTAATTTTTTTTGGAAATTGAAATGAGCAAATTGAAAAATGCAATGAATCAAACCAATTCACATATTTCATTTGCAATAAAGTTATGTATATAGGGCAGACATCTACATCAACTGCCACCACACACTGTGGACCAAAAACACAGAAGAACGCTGATGAGGAAGGTTTAGTGGCCTTCGAAAACGGCTGGCTGTTCCGTTCAACTATGTGTTGTTGTCAGAATATTTACAACTAACTTTGATGTTATTTGTTCATTAATAATTATCACATGTAATTTGGCTTAAAAAGCGTTACGAACTTTAGCCTATTCAATTCATAAGAATATAGAAACAAATACAGTTCGAAAAATAATAATTAACTAAACTTATTTTATATTTCAGTACGAACAAAATTTCTATTAAAAATATAAAAAAAAAATTTAAAAGACGTTTCCAGTATTGGAAGCTTTTACTTTTTTGTTATATAAAAATAAGCTACTAAAACTAATTCTTACTTTCAATTTATAAATAAAAAATATCTAACATTCCTAAAAGAAAAAGATTAGTGTAAGGAATTAGAAAAATTTTAAATTATGATTCCAAGGTTGGGAAACTTATACTTTTTGGGACATATAACAGTAACTGGTCTAATTACTTTTTTCTATTTTCTTTTTTATATTTTAATTTATATATATATATATTATCTTTTGGAAAAAAGAATTGGGTACAGAGAATTAGAAAAATAAAAACAGCAGAGCTGGAAAATTCTAATTTTTTTTTGATATTTTAAGTAACTAAATAAATCAAGTATTTTCCTTATTTCTTTTTTTCTTGGTTGACTTAACATATTTTTTATATTTTTTTAAATAACAAGATTGATATAAAGAACCAGAAAAATATAAACGAAGGATTCTAGGGTTGGGAAACGTATGAGAAATAAA
The DNA here is from genome assembly GCA_944452675.1 of Tachina lurida. Taxonomy (NCBI): domain Eukaryota; kingdom Metazoa; phylum Arthropoda; class Insecta; order Diptera; family Tachinidae; genus Tachina; species Tachina lurida. The sequence goes on from OX101755.1 coordinate 71,618,880, forward strand.
TAAATTAGTATTAAAACCAGAAAAATTTATAGTATGGTTGCAGGGCTGGAAAAGGGAAAAAATTGGGTAAAAATATAATCAAAAATAACTTTTTTTCAGTTAAACATATTTCATATTTTAGGAAGATCTTTACTCAATCAAATTCTTTAGTCGAAAAAAGCGAGAGGTCACTTAATAAAAATTGCACCATAACAAAAAATTATAAATTTTAGCACAAAACATATATGTATGTATGTATCTATATACTACATATACATACGTTGGAGAAGGGTATATAAGATTCGGTACAGCCGAATATAGCACTCTTACTTGTTTCTGCTACAGTTGTATTGGCAAGGGGAAGTTAATTGAAAAGAAACGCCAAAATAGAGTGATGTCAGCGTAATATATTTGACAGACTGCTGGCAAGTTTGTGCTTTTCTTGACAACAATTTATTTATTTTCATAATAGACAGCACATGAAAGTATTTTAATTATGTTATAAAAAGACGATCAAATTAAAATTGTAACTTGCTGATGAGCAATAATTCAAATTACAGAGGGAATCAAGATAGATAATAATTTTTAATTTGTCGAATGTATTTTCAAGGGATCTGGAACACCATTAAAATTGTCCAGAAAACTGATTGTACAAAGTAGATTCGCCTTGACGGTACGTTTGGTTTGTAATCTTTACCAAGGGACTAACACTTCAGCAACAAAAAGTTGTATGAACTCTGACCAAACAAATATAACCCTTTGTACTGGTATCTCTGATATAGTGAAATAAAATAGTGCTTTAAGTCCTGAATATTTTTTTTTTCTTAAATATTTTTTTTGTGAAAAATAATAGTTTAATATTATATACTAATTCATAAACGTATTGAACGAGTATATTTAAAAGCAAAAAGTTTTAAATGTTCTTGCTACAAATATGCTACAACAATATGCAGCAGAGGCAAACACTAAAATAGGATTTAATTAAAAGCACATCGAATATACACATTCAAGTGTTTATAGTGTAAACTTTACACAATGGCAGACATCGTTGGGATTTATATTGAAAATTTACTATTGTAAATGCATTTTGGGTTATAAGTATTATTATTATTTTTTCTTGTTTTCCACATTTAAACCTTCACTTCACCACTTAACAATTTTAAAAAAAAATTTTGATTGTTTAATGGTTTTTATAAATAATATTTTTACAGTATGTTTATTTTGCTTAGGTTCTGTTGAATTTTTATTTTTGTAAGCATTTACATAGCGTTAGCTAAAATGCAAAAAGGCGTAACTGACAAAAAATTCAAAATCGAGTTTTTGATTGATTATTGTGAATAGTATTGTATTACCTATATGTTTTGACAAAATTTTACACTTCTGCGATCAAAAATTACTGTTTTATTAACAAAACACAAAGCATGTTTAGTTATTTTTTGGTTTTTTGCTTTTCCTGTAAAATAGTATTTTTGTTACACCTTTTTGCATTTTAGCTAACGATATGTTGGCTCAAATTGCTGGCGAATAACCTTGAATATTAAATTAAACAATGAACTTTTATATTTATTGTAAAACAGAAGATATGTCCTAAAAAAAATGTGCAAAAATTAAATAAGCTTTACAAAATGTTTGTTGGTAGTGGCAAGAAATTAATTAATAATTAACATTTATCCCCATCTATTGTAAATTTGATGTGCTATTGAAAAATTGTGTAAAAAAATTAAACAGAAAGCACAATTAATTTTAAAATTTAACATTTTAAAGTCTGGGGTCTAATTGTCTGTCGCTTTCTAATTATAACGAGCTGATTCGATCACGTTTTTTCAGTTTGGGATTAGGGCATAACCCTATCGAACAATATAATAATATGGTAAGATATCGAATGCCATAGTTTCAAACTGAATAAAAATTATCAAATCAGCCCGTTATCATGTAGTATGTATGTATGAAAATAATTATTTATTATGAATGTATAATATACATACACACATATATTTTTATGTACATGCTCCAATACAGTTTTAGTAACATTTACCTATTTTAGGTACTTTTTCTCACCATTTGAACTTTTTTAATACCCATCACTGTTTTGTGAAAGGCTGTTCCTTTTTCATATTAAAACAACAAAACAAACTAAAGCGTACGCACGTTTTTAAATGTTCTATAAGTGCTCCAATGTGCTAACAGTACGATACGGTACGGTACAGCAACAGCAACAGCAACGTTCGGCTAACCAAACCTTAACGGCTACTTTACCACTTTTGTATATATCGCAAACTTAAGCTAATTTCATTTAGTTTTATTATAATTGTTCGAAACTTATTAGTTTCTATATTTATGATTTGATCAGGCTAAAGTTCATATCGCTCTGTAAACCAAATTACATGCGATAATTTTTAGGGAATAGACACTACCAAAATTAATTGTAAATATACTGACAAAAACTAGCAGAACGGAACAACTAGCTGTTTTAGAAGGTCGACACACTTTCATCATGAGCGTTCATTGTGTTTGGTCAACTGCGTGCGATGTCAGTTCATGTAGACTTCTGACTTATAAACTCAGTTTTCAGTGCAAATGAAATAAATGAATTGTTTTGATTAATTATATTAAAATTTTCTGAAAGCCTAATTATATCTTAAAATTATTGGATATTATTTAACATTAAGTAAGAACATGTCAACATTCACATAAAGAAGTAAATTGATTGATATTTACGCAAATAAGCATGTGTCGCATTATTATTGAAATGTACTTAGCTTTAAATTCATAGAAGTTTCTAGGAGGTAATTTTCTTGTATGTTTTCGCCCCTGGAAGAGTGTCAGATATATACGATTGCCGCGGTTTGTGGATACGCTAAGCAGTTATTTAAAAATTTTAATTTTAGGGGTATTCCCAGGCGATCACTTCGCTGGTGTATGAAGGTATTTTTTTCACCCAATAGACATCACTTTGAAATGTCTGCTGGATCCATAACAAAATAGATGTTGATACGTATGTAGTTCATTAACACTTTTTTCATTCAGAGAAAGGATTATAAAATCATATTTGGCTGAAACTCTAAGAAGACCGCAACAAAATATATATGTGGAGTCTGCAGAGACATAGAGGGTGATGTAATATGAGTTATGATCCTTATTTCAAAATTATATATATTTATATGTATAACGAACTTTTAATAAATACATAAACTTTTTAAAACTTTTGTTCTATTGATAGATGTTAAACCTTTTTTGTCTTACATATGTGACATCAAATTTTTGCAAAACCCATGTCACTTATATGTGACATATATGACACAGATACGTGACTAAGTTTCTCTTAAGAAAATTTTTTTTAGAAAAGTCGTGTCACATATCAGTCGTGACATATTTATTTTTTTGTGACTTTTTATTGAAAGCACCAAAAATTGATGAGTGGCGAACGTGTTAACTTTATTCTATATAAGCAATTTTGTTTTCATAAGTGTAAGATATTTATTATACTTTAATATCAGGTGCTTATGATGTTAATGTCATTGTTAATATAACTAAGTACACGGCGACGAGAGCAGCCATCACCATTTGTAGTCCTCTTATTGTGTTGCCTGCTGTGGTCTACTAGCCTTATGCATAACAAAGAACTGGCATGAAGCTAGCATAAGTGGCAAAATTTTACGTAGCCCTTGCGAGTTTTGCTACACAATTTTACATTAAAAACCACGATAGGATTTGATAGTGTGTTGAAACTACATTATGTACCGATTTTTAATATCAAGTTGTATAGAGGAACTCGTTAAAGCTTAAAATCCATATGTCTATGGCGAAATTACCATAGCTTTGGCTATGGCGAGTCACATATAATCAAATACAGTGTTGTCCATTATTTTGGTTCTAACAGCTGCTTTGTATGGTTATAGTTATGGCACGTCTAATTTAAGCTTAACACCTAGTTCGATTTTGTCACTTCATGCCAGTTTTTTTGTTATACATGAGGCTGTAAATGATTAATGTTTAACATAATTTCTTAATCAGGCTTAAGTTCAGTAATTTCAATTCTTACCGAATGAAATATTTTTATTAATTAATGTGAGTTTCTAAAGAAGAGAAGGAAACTTAAACTAGACTTTATTAGCTGGGGGAAATACCGATATTTTTCTGTGCAGCCACGCACTTCATCAGCACCCAGGTCTATCTACTGGGGTAGAGATTATTATTAACATCAGCTATTTAACTTAAATTTTCTATGAAATGGAATATGAGAATTGATTGTGTATACAATTATTGATTAACCTTTGGTAAATATATTTTTTATATTTTGATTACGTTTTTATAATTCGCAATTGGTGCTAACAAGTCCTACTAAACCGGATTTAGAGACAGTAAGGTTTCACGACTAATATTTGTGTAGAACATATAAGCACAAACAATTTTATATAAAATTATTGAGCACGTCATATATGTATGTATCTGTAATGTAAAGGTTGGGGTACATGGATGCTAATATCGATTTGCGTGAGCAAATTTCCAAGGGGAAAACATTAACATTAATTTAAACGAGATGCCGTAGATACAAGCATATTTGTGTGGTGTCCTCTGACAGAACAAGTCGTTATAATATTTAAAATTTTTTGTTTGTGTTATACATATGTGCCATTAATTATGAAAGTGGTCTAAGTCATATATTCCGTTGGTCGAGATATTTAGTAAATTACATTTGAACAAATCAAAATATATTTTTATATTACCCAGCATTTTAATTTAGAGTTGTTCTAGTCTAGATTAATATAAGTTTATTTAAAATTTTTTAAATTTTTATTGAATTTCTTTCAATATTAATTTAATATTTCACATCAAAAATTCATGTGACTTAGACCACTTTCATAATTAAGGGCACATACATATGTATGTATATATGCTAGGGATGGGCAAAAAATATCGATATATCGAAATATCGATATTTGCGAAAATAAATATCGATATATATCGCCGATATTTCAAAAACCGATATATCGATACATCGATTCTTATTTACGAGTATCGGGTTTCGATATTTTTAAGAGATCTACAAATTTTAGCCGGTTTTTAACTGTACGATATTGGCATTACTGCTAGTGATGCGAAGAAAAAAAAGTGAAATTTCATAATAACAAGGCTCATCTATGATGTGACCCCACTAAGCCAGGTGACTTCTATTTGTTAACTAAGCTAAATGCCAAATTTGGTTTGTGTGGGTATAAGCCTGAAGACAGAATTAGTTTTTACTTTCTGTTCTGTTACGAATCAGCTAACTCTTTTTTGTTTATAGAAATCTTATACAAGCCGTTAGTTTTTCTCTTTCGTTAAGGGGCCCGTTTCTGAAATCTAAGTTACAAATCTAAAAATAAAATACACACAAATCAACAATAAAATTTGTAATAGTGTTGTTGTTTTGTGTCTATTTTACTTGTAAATTTGTAACTTGTAGGTTTGAAAAATGAGCCCCTGTTCTTTTTCGGTTCAACCTCTGAAAATCAAAAAATATAAATAAAATAAAAACATTTCGAAATAAACTGTGATTGTACTTTAAGAATTAAGAAACATAAAATTGTATTTAAATATAACAATGGACGAAGCAAAACTCATCACTTTTGTGGAAAACTGTGACCATTCTGAGAAAAAATAAACACTATATTGAAACATAACAATGGACGATGGAAAATTCGTCAATTCAGTCGAAAACTGTGACCTTTCTGATCAAAAACAGCTTATTTATTACAGAAAAAGTAGCTATTAAAATTTAGAAATAGAACGGCACAGCACAGAACAGCAACATAAAGTAAAAACTAAGGAAGCGTTAAGGAGCTACAGTAGGTTACGTATAACTTAACATACGTAGTTCCTTTGTATTAAATTTCTTAAAGTTACTAATTGTGCATTCGAAATTAATGCAGTTTTTCAGAAATTATCCTATAATACAAATTAAACATACAGATGTATGGAGAAATTTATTTCGTTTTTCGATACCAATATCAATTTGGGATTTCTCCACTCATGGAGTTCATTAAGTTTTAAGCAAAGTAAATATTTCTCGCATTCCGCAATGATGAACTTTGAAATGTTAAACACTGGCGTTCATTAACCAATAATTAACATCATTATTTATAAAAATTATTAAGGCTTTCTGAAGGCTTAATCAGAACATTTTTTATGGAAATCTTTTTGATAAACCCTTACACAACCCATAAGGCAAAAATATCGATATATCGAAATATCGATGTTTTCAAAAAATATATATCGATGCTGTTCAAAAATATCGATACGATATATATCGATACATTTCTTTCATTTGCCCATCCCTAATATATGCTATATACTTATTAAAGTCCTGCACAAGACTATTTATAAGACCTTTCAAGACATGAGACAAAGAACTCGAAAAAAATATTGCCAACAGTGTTGTTTAGCGTTTATTTTAGAATATTTCGCTGTAGTAAAGCGTTTGAAAAATGTCGCATGTCTTGAAAGGTCTTATAAATTGTCTTGTGCAGGTCAATACTACTTATGATGTATCTAATCGAATGGCAGACAGAGAGTTTACCCACTTTCTTGGTATAAATAACAAAAGTATGTATTCTGACGACCGCAAAAATAGTTTTTTTATTTAAAAATTTAAATAAAAATTTAAATATGAATTTAGTGTAATCCAAGTTCTTACAAATAATTTAATAATTCCCCTTTAATCTTCTTAAAAATAGCGAAATTATTTTTAGCTTTCGTAATTTTATGTCATTAGATGTCAGCTCAGTAAACAAAATATGAAACAACGTTACCATTTTACCAAAAACTACACACAGTTAGATATAAAATCATCATAATCTTACATTCAATCACGTTTTTTAAACAGAAAATAAACATAAAATTCTATATTTTAAAACGGGTTAAAAATATTCATGTTTGTACAATCAGCGTTGCCAGTTTCCGTATAATTATTAACCTTTAACTGCGGAGAAGGTAGTAAGTTTTACCCCTACTTAATTTTTTTTTTTATTTTTGTAAACTATTCTTTTCAATTGTGTTATAGTATATTTTGAAATATCTTTACCCTGAGGTAAAATGACCAGTCGTCCATAATTACCTAAATTTTTAAAGAAAACATTTTGCAATTTTTAAAGAAATATTTTTAAGAAATCTGTTCAAAATCTATTTCTACAGGTTAGGTTGGGTTAGTATGCTGCTGGTAAGGAAGGGTGAAATGTAGAGTCCAGCTCACGTGGGTCCAATACAATTATCCCTTTGTGGTACCTGTGTGGTGAAAATAGAAAATAGTGAGAGAGGGTGATAGGGATGGGATAGTGATAGAGAAGACAGGTGGTGAAGGAAGAGATAGAGGAAAGCTTCATTATTTTACAACTCTGCTTCTTTTTTAAGGCTTATTGCAGTGTTGCAGCGCCTCTAGCTGTGAATGAGGCGAAGCTATGTTTAGTAGCCATTTTATTGGTTATTTTACTTCGCCGATGATTCTGCTAAACAATACGTTGCATTAGGACTAGGCTTCTCTGAAGACGGTATAGTTTTCATATCCGCAGTTAAAGGTCAAATAAACAAATTTGTTCTGGGAATCAAGCGATTTGAAAACATCAGATTATTTGCAACATAATGGCTTTTAATCAGAAATAATTTTTCAATCAGGCTTAAGTTCAGTAATTTTAATTCTTACCGAATGAAATATTTGTATTAATCAATGTGAGTTTCTAAAGAAGAGATGGAAAATTAAACTAGACTTTTATTACCCAGTAAAAAAAATTGGAAGTCATTCCAAAGGAACTACATTTTCATTGCATCCAAAAAATCGATATTTTTAATTTGCCAGTAGTTAGCAGAAAACCAAGTAGAAGTTTATTTTAGTCATACAAAACCTTGTAATTTCTCCATAGTTATAAAAAATACTCACCAGAATTTAAAAAAAAAATCTAATTTTTTAAAGAAATTTATGAACTAATTTTAGTCTAAAATTTAATAGTTATTTACTTAAATTTGAATGAAAACACTGTTTCGGGCTTAAATTCGTATAAAAAGAAAGGAATTGTTAAAATAGGTAACTATTTACCATTTTTCCTAGATGAAAATATTATCATAGAACACAAAAAGGACATTTTTCTTAAAATCGCTTCCAATTCGGTGACCAGGCATCGAAAAAGTGAACTTCTTCCAATGACAACCCTATGTAAAAATCATTAGATCGGATCGAAATTTGCACTACTTCCAGATCGCAAACTCTACATTTTCATGACTTTTTTGGAGTGTCTTTTTTTACTGGGTAGCTGGGGAAAATGCCGATATTTTTCTATGTGGGATAGAGATTGTTATTAACATCAGCTATTTAACTTTTTAATTTTTAAATCTTCATTAATCAGGTAAACGTTGTACTATTTTCCAAGGTAAATAAAAATAGTAGGACTGTATATTTTTTAGAGATATTTAATTTTAGAAGAGCCACTATATGAAACGATATTATAAGAACCCCATATACATACATACATATATACAAAAGCAAGGTATCGACACCACCTATATTTCTGGCTAAGCCTATCAAAAACAATTATATTTTTCATATCGAGCCTTATTTTCGATTTTATCGTAAGCGACAAAAATTAAATTTTTCAGGAGAAGGTTTTTTTTTAAATATTCAAATTTGTTTTTGTACGTAAATTGTCGCTTACGATAAAATTGTACAGCCTGTATCTTAAAAGTTATCAACAATTTTGCAATTTTGATAATTATAATTCTAATTCTAGTAGGCCCACAAAATTTTAATTTCAATAAAAAAGTCAATTTTCAATAATATGTCGCTTACGATAAAATCGAAAAAAGGGCTCGATATCACTTTACAAATATCGGTCAACACTTATAGAAAATAATTAAAAAGTTTTGTTTTTACCTTAATTTTTTTTTAGTTTGTTTATGTAAAAAAAGATATTTATTAATTTAGGATTGTAACTGTTTCAGAAATAGGGTACGAGATGTAAACATCCAGACATATTAATTTTTTTTAATACATATATTTATTTATTGAATCTTCAAATATGAACTAACAATAAGTAAGTATTCCAATCTTAAATCTAAATATAATTAATTAGGCCCGACCAGTGTCGGACATAAACTTAGTGAAAGTTATTAATAATACATAAGTCGTGATAAGCAAAAGCAAAAGTATATTCAAGCAATTTCTTCTGGAGTGTTGAGTATTAGAGCCCTTGTGTCCCTCTTTTTTAATCGAATGTGTCCAGTAAAATTCAAGATATTACGAGCAAGGGGATTAGGAAGGGGCTCGAGTTTTGTTATGTATTTGTCTGCGTATTTTGCGATTTCTTCAGTCACTAGTGGCATATTTAAATCACGATGTATATTTGAATTTTTAATGTACCATGGAGCCGATGTTATTAGTCTTAAAATCTTATTTTGCCTTCATTGGATTCTCTCTATATTGGATGCTGAAGCAGTGCCCCATAACTGTATTCCGTAGCACCATATTGGTTTCAAAATCGACTTGTATATTTAAAGTTTACAATCTAGACTGGGTGTTGAATTTCTACCAATCAGCCAATGTATCTGAGTTAATTTCAGTTTCATTTGTGTTAGCTTTGAGTCAATATGGGGCTTCCATGTAAACCGTCGATCAAGGTGTATACCAAGGTATTTTACGTGTGAATGTTGAAGAACAACTTGATTGTTGATTCGAATTGGCGAACAAGTATCTCTTCGCAGGGTAAATGTTACCTGGACACACTTTTGCTCGTTTACTTTGATTCTCCATAAATTTAACCATAGTTCCAGTTGTGTAATATGTTCTTGTAGATATCGAGAAGCCTCGTGAGGGTTTTCGTGCATACTAAGGCAGGCTGTATCAAACGCAGATGTATGGATATTGCTGCTCAAGGCCTTGTGAAGTGTAAATCAAATACAAAACTGGCCCCAGTATGCTCCCCTGTGGCACACCGGATGATATAGATTCGGGCACACTCATGAAGTCTCCTTCCACAACCGTAAACTTCCGGGTAGTAATATAACTTTCTAATAGCTTCAGAAAATTTATTGGTAAATATGATTTCAATTTTAAAATAAGACCTTCATACCACACTTTATCAAATGCCGGAGAAACGTCAGAAACAGCGCAGAACAAAACTTCTTTTCTTCAAATGTTCTTCTTATAAATTGAACCAATCCATGAGTTTGTTCGATAGTGCTATACTGACTTCTAAAACCAAATTGATGGTCCGGTATGCACCCACTACTAACTGGAATTGGGGACAATTTTGTCATGAGCAGTTTTTCGAAAAGTTTTGACATTGTTGATTGGCCTATATGACTCAGCTTTAGTAAGATCTTTGCCCGGCTTTGGAATCATTTTAACCTTGGCAAGCTTCCAGCTGTTTGGATAATACTCCAGTCGTAAAATGGCGTTAAAAATAAATAACAGGATTCTAATTGCAATACGAGGCAACTTTATTAGCATCTGGTTACTAATTCCATCAATACCCGGAGCTTTCTTCGGGTTAAGTTCAGCAATTAGTTTTTGTACATCACGCGTTCTAAATTTTATGGGTCGAGGGGGTAGCGCAACTACATTCGGCAAGTCAATAACACCAGTACATGTGTTAGGGTTAAATACTGATTTTAAATGATCAGCAAATATTTTACCTTTTTCAGTATCGCTTCTTGCCCAACCTGCGGTAGATGTACGCAGAGGTGGTTTAAACTCAACAGGTGTTTTAAGCTTTCTAGCAGCGCGCCACAAAGAGTAATTAGATGCTGGTGTGACATCAAGACCTTCCAGATAGTTTTTAAGAGATGCAGTTTTTTCAAATGCAAGCAAGTCTTTGAGTTGTTTAGTGCACTCTTTAAATCTGATTTTATGTTGAGGCGATCTGTGCCGTTGCCATTCCCTTCTAGCTCTTCCTTTTTCAGTTACGAGACCTTCAATATCCGTAGAGTAAATGCTATTAAATCTAGTCTGCGGGTGGGAGGTAGTCGCATGTTCAGCAGCCTGTTTTATATTTTTGATAAGATTACCAATGTTAAATTCAATATCTTCGGATGTTCTTAGCGTAATGTTTTCCGTACAATGACTACTGATATATTTTCTGAACCCCAGCCAATTAACACGGTTGATCGCCTTCACATACGAGTGAGGTAAGTCACTTCTTAGTGGGCTACAAATTGTAACTATCGTGGGAGAGTGATCGGAGGAGAGATCTTGAGAAACTTCAACATGAACTAATTCCCTAGAGATATTTTGCATGACTCCAAAATCTATAACATCCGGAATTTTTTGTACGTCCGTAGACCAGTAAGTGGGCTCCCCACTCGAAATGACGTCCAAGCCCATTTTTTAAATTGTGTTGAACAATGCCCGACCTCTGGATGTAATAAGTCGCGAACCCCAGAACGTATGTTTTGCATTGTAGTCGCCAAATTCTACGAAGCAAGGACCAAGAGATTTGTAGAAATCCTCGTATTGATCCTCAGTAATTGCGAACCTAGGAGGGGAGTAAATTGATGATATGACAAAATTTGAGCAAAAATTTTCGACACAAATATTTGTTGCTTGTAGATGTTCTTCACAAATGTTGTCCATAATATAGTGCTTGAGTCTTGACTTTATCAGAATTGCTGATCCACCGCATGCTCTTCCTCTCGGGTCCTTTGAATCATATAAGGTGTAGCCATTAATTTTAAAGAGGCTTCTCGAAGTCAAATGAGTCTCAGAGACCAACATTATATCAATATTGTTTTCCCTGAGGAAGTGCTCGAGTTCGTTTTTGTGTTGGCGAATACCGTTTGCGTTCCAGAAACATATTTTTAACGTGTTAATGGCTTATTAACTAATGCTTGAAGCAGAGTATTCTGCATTCTCAGCATTTCTTGCATCATGCTAGTCATATTTGTTGTAAAATTGTTTATAGTTTGCACCAGGTTTTCAATAGTAGCTTCAAGGCGATTAAAATTAAAGCCTGAGTTTGTATTTGTTGAAGTATTTGGCCGTGAAACATTTTGTGTGGGAATAGAGCTTGTCTTAGCAACATCGGCATACGATACATGTGAATTAACTGGTTGGCTCACTTGGGCAAGAGTGGCGGATTAAGCGCTTGCTGTTTGTGCTGGAGCAAGGTTTAGGTTTAAGTTTTTGCCCCATAGTCTTTTTAAGGAAAGAATATACAGGACATCCTCTATAGTTAGCGGTGTGATTACCTCCACAATTACTGCATTTTTTTCTGCTTTATCTTTTGGTTTAGTACAGTTAGCAGTACCAACATTTTATATAACAAAATTATATTTGTATAGAAATTATTTATATTAAGCATGTGCAATTAGAGCTTATATCCACTAAATTATTTCATAGTCAAAAGAAAACTCAACAAATAAAAATTACATTGAATAAATGGGCTTGAGAGCCGAATTCGAGGGGCGAATGCACCCCTTGAATTTTTTTTTTGTAATTTTGGAAAAAATAATAAAAAACCAAAAAAAATTCTCCATACAAGTAACTACTACTACTGTACATGTCTTCTGCTAATTTTTAAATTTTAATATACATTTTTTTTCCTTGTAATTTGTTACTTTTTAATTCTTTTTTTGTAATTTTACCATTTCTAAAGGGTGTTTTTTATTGAGGTATAGAACTTTAAGTTGGCATCACTTTTTTAACTGGCGGCCATTTTGTCAGCTGTCAAGTGATTAATATTTAGTTTGGTTTGCCATTTCATCATGAACAGGTTGACAAAAGAACAACGCTTGCAAATCGTGCAAATTTATTTCGAAAATAATGGTTCAGTTCGCGAAGTTTACCGCAAGCTCCGTCCATTTTATGGTCGACATAATCGTCCATCAGAGCAATTAATTCGGTTAACCATGGATCGTTTTCGCACTACGTTTACTCTATGTGATAATACCCATCCGCAGAGACGTCGAACAGTGCGCACCGAAGAAACAATTGCCGCTGTAGAGCAAAGTGTTGAAGAGGACCCGAATGAATCGATTCGCCACCGTGCACAGCAATTGGAGCTTTGTCCATAAACTTTATGGAAGATTTTGAATGTGGATGAGTTGTGGTTCCAACAAGACGGCGCTACATGCTACACAGCGCACGTCACAATCGATTTATTGAAGGAAACATTCGATGAGCGCATAATTTCGCGGAATGGACCTGTCAATTGGCCACCAAGATCGTGTGATTTGACACCATTGGATTATTTTCTTTGGGGATATGTGAAGTCGCTCGTCTACGCCAACAAACCAGAAACGTTAGGGGACTTGGAAGCCAACATTCGTGGCGTTATTGCCAACATACGGCCCCATATGCTCGAAAAAGTGGTTGAAAATTGGACCTGTAGAATTGGCTTTATTCGAGCCAGCCGCGGCGGCCACATGCCCGAAATCATATTTAAACATTAATGGCATAAAATTATCCTTCCAATAAAGCCAAATTGATGGACATTAAAACGATTTTCTTGTGTTTTATTTCAATTCGAAGTTCTATACCTCTAAAAAAACACCCTTTGCATGTTGCGCATATTACGTGTTTATATTTAAATGAAGAAGACAAAGTCATCATTTATAATCTAAATTCTAGATGTAATCTTTTGAAAAACATGTGCATATGTATGTATGTAAGTAAAAGAGCAAAGCACAAAGAAATATACATACATATCTAAACAAATTAAATAAGTCTTAAAAAATTTATAAAGACACTTTTGTTGAGCAGATAATGAAATGAATTAATTCTTCAAATACCACCAAAAAGTCCTACGAGTTTTGCTTTGTTCTCGCAATTGACGTACTTCGACTTCAAATACTACATTTTAGTCCTAGAGCAGGGAAGGAATTGATAATTTTCAAAATGTACCAACAACTTTCAGAAATTGTATTTTGTTTACTTTAATTGTAGTTGGGATGTTAAAGCATATGATTACAACTGCTCTAGCGTCCGAATTTAGAAGAAAAATTATTTGAAAATGGACGAATTACCCTTTTTTTTTTTGGTTTTCTCGCTGCGTTTTGCTTTCACAAGACTGTTTTTAAGTGAGAAGAATATAAGTTTCATTGTTCAAAAGTGAAAATTGACATACGCAATCGTTTGAAAAGAAATGCGGAGAGAAACTGGGGAGATTCGCTAAATGTACTAAATTATTCATTGGTGTACTATAGTACTTTTGGAGTTTGAATAGTACCAAAAAAGGTACAATTGTACCAACTTTGCCATCCCTTTCCTAGATTAATGCAAAAATGTTGCGATGTTCTTTAATCTATTGCAAAAATTTTGTAATCGCAGTTGAAATATGCAAACCATGCATGATAAGAGGCATTACATATTATTACAGCATTGTCGTCTGGTTTTATACTCGTACCCTTTACCAAGGCAATTTAGTTTTGTATAACATAAATCACCTTTACAAGTTTTAACTTTAAACTAGTCGTAACTAAACTATTGGTAAAACTTATGTTTTACCAAATACAAGTTTCTTTTTATGGCTAAAAAAATCAAAAGATTTTCTTCAAAAATAAGAAATTGATAAAAAAAAAGTAAAAATTTTAGGCCATTTTCTTGTTATTAGGCTATACTAAAACCTGTCTGGACATACGGAATTATGCTATGGGCAATAGCAAGCAAAGCAAACATCGATATTCTAGAAAGATACCAGTCAAAAACTTTAAGACTAAATACAGCAGCGCCATGGTTTGTCACAAACAAAAATATTCGCAAAGACTTAAATGGGTCCTCAGAACAAGAAGAAATTAAAAGGTTTAGTAAAAATTATCTTCAAAGATTAACCCCTTATGCAAAAATAATTCTTTGATTTAAAGTTGGTTTAACAAATGAATTTGGTATAGCAAAACCGGTTTTAAAGCATGCTTTAACTTTAACAATCGCTTTTGCGTAAGGGCATAAGTAACCATAGTAATCCTCTAGCTGTTACGCTATTAGACGACAGTGGTTAAACACGTAGATTGAGCATCTAATTTTTATCTAATTGTAATTGTATATATGTATGCAGTTATGTAGTCCATTGGGGCTACATAACTCCTGTTATTTATTATTTAAGTTACCTCATTTGCCTATTGTCTTACAGTAGATAGATTGAAAATAAATAAAGAATAAAATATTTTCTTGTTATTCATAAGTCTGCGCTTAGACACGAAAACATTTGAAAGGGAACCATTTAGTTTGGCGCATATTATGGGTGAGTGGTCGGTACTCGGTGACACGATTTGTTGATATATTCTTTGCTACACATACATACATACATACATATATGGTTGGCATTACCCAATAATAATGGAATGTTGCCGCCAACATTTTCGTCTGTGTAAACGCGAAGGCAAAAAAAAAAAGAGAATTCCAAATATTTTTCTTCCAAATGCTCGCCCGTCTAAACTCAGATTATTATTGAAATTTTTAAGTTGAAACAAAATTTAATTTGAATATAAAAAAAATTTTTAAGCAATTTTAAGTTTTATATACAAGTTACTTTTTAGTGTTTGCAGATAACCAATTGTAATTATTACAACAATTCACTTCTTTAAGGTTCTGCACTTCGTTAAACATGTCTTTTTGTCTTTAGCTCGCATTGAAAACTGCTGATGATTCAACACAAATATTATAAAAACAAAAATTATTTGAATTTAACAGAAATTGCTGTACAAGTTAATACAAATAACTTGAATTTACTTTTATATATATTTTATGTAAATAAAAAAAAGTACTCACCGCATTTTGCACAACTTTTGACTTTATTTTATAACATTGTGCTAATGACCCATATCTTTTATTTGTTTTTTACTCAAATAAAATATTGCAAAAGAAATTCTTTATTTAGTCATCAATCAAAATTTTTAGAACAGATCAGCATTTATTTATGTATTTTTTTTTTTTTTTATAAAGAGAAGTAACACTCAGGCAATTAATGCCTACTGCTATTACTAGGTGTTGCCTTCTTTTTAGGAAAGGGATAGAGGTAGAAGAAAAGGATAGAGGTGGTGAAGGGAGAGATAGAGGAAAGCTTCATTCTTTTACAACTCTGGTTTTTTGCACGTATTTTTTTTTAATAATGCAGTGTTGCAGCGCCTCTCTGATGTTAAATGAGGCGTATTAATTTTTTGAAGCTGTGTTTTGTAGCCATTTCATTGATTATTTTAGTTCGCCGATGATTCTGCTACACAACGAAGGAGGGCGCTCTGATGTTACATTAGGATTAGTATCTCCTGAAGTCGGTATAGTTCAGTGACCAGTGACTATGCCATCATCACTTGAACACAACAACTGATACAAAGGAACACTAATGCACATCAGAAAAATGCGTGGTGTTGTTATTTTAATGACTGTTCGATACAGGGATTGAACCCAGGACCTTCGGTTTTGTAGTCAACGTGCTAACTACTTCAGCCAACGCCACTGAGTTCACTTTTGTGATGAAAGAATAAAAGAAAGTAACAATCAATTTAATAGATGCTTTGAAAAATGTATTCGATTTTAATGTCAAAATTCCCACAGCTTCGAAGTAATCTAAATGAATTTTTTTTAAATGTCATGCGTTTTTTTTTTATTTCATACAAATATTTTGTTTATTCAACTCGTTTTTCATTAATGGCCTTATTTATAAAACTTACTAAGCCTTTATAAAGGATTTGTAAAACAAATTTCCATACAAAATTTATTATAAAACCTTAATAACACAGTGATACAAAAGTTGAGAAAATATTATTCAGGGGTTCTCATGTGCCTATTCTGTTTTCTTGGAGTCCATAGAAAATTAAAATACTCGTAAATTTGGTTTTTTAGGTCACTTCGTAAAGTGATTTTATAACGGTAAATATATGTAGTGAAAATTGGGGTTCTTAGAATTTCAAATTAAAGTAGTAATGCCTTCTTTGTTTCCGAACGGATTTATATTGATTATTCTTGATTTAAAAGAATCTGATAGTACCTTTTAAACAAGAAATATTTTTGGTAAGCCGGTTAATAAATGGCTAAGTTGTAGTGGTTGAAATGTGAAAAAAACACATTAAAAAATTCCTCAGGCTCTAAGTTGCTTATGAGAATTTTTTTTCAAGTAGTATATCTTGTTTGAAAGATATTATCAGATCCTTTAAACAGAAGAATAGTTTATAGAAATCCGTTGGGAAACAAAGAAGGTATGAATGACTCTTTCTATTTAAAACTCTAAAAAACCCGCTTTTCTTTATATTTACCGTTATAAAATCATTTTAAAAAGATACCTAAAAAAACCAAAAGTATGTATTTTCGTTCTGTATTTCCTCCAAGAAAACAGAATTGGTATATGAGAGCCTCTGAATAATTTTGGTGTAGCACAGTGTAATTTTTATATATAAATGATCAAACAGAATTTGTCCGCAACTTCAGGAAAAATCGTTGTCAAATTAATGCTATGTTTAGACGACGAGTTGAATCACCTGCTTCGCTCTCTGAATCATGTTTATGAATCATGCTGTTTAGACTACGCATTCGTGCTTCGTGTGCATCGTGCCAATTTAGTGCTTTTCGTACTAGATTTAGAGTTTTTTAATTCATAACAGTGCGGAATTTTTCAAATTGTTGCTTTAAAAAGAAATTAGTGCCTTTTTTTGGTGCTTTTCACCTTTGATTTTAGTGCGTTTTACAAATCTATTAAATATTAATTTGTTAAAGTGTGGTGGCTTTATTTTCACTTTCAAAAACTATCTGCTTTTTCTGAAAAGTACTAACGTAAGGCTCTCTAACAAAGTGGACAAAAGTAAAAAAATGTACACCAGTAACTTTTGCATCTGAGTACACAAAAACTACACATTATTGCTTCTGTAAAACGAATTAGTAAAGCAAAAAATGAACGGCTTTTTGGAAACTGAATGCATTGCTTCTAGGTGGCTTACAAAAACTCTTCTGTGAAGCGGTAATTTTTGCTGGGATGGTGAAATTGAAGAAATAGAACGAAGTATCAGAAATTTAAGGATACATAAATGGAAAAATTTGCTCAAAACTGATCAATTTTGGATTAAAGTTTATAATTATAGAAATTCAACTAATCATAATCCATTTCTAATACTGTCAATATTTTCTCTAAGACTATTAACATTACCATGTTCAAATGTTGTAGTAGAAATGACTTTTAGCGCTTTTATAAATCAAATTGTTTCATTCATATAAAATACGGTCTAAAAAGAAAAGGCTTATGTTGTTCAGAACGTAACATACTGAACCATGTTCATGTAAAAATTAATTCAGACGAAACACCTAAAAATCTAATTGTTTTATTAAAACAGTTTTATGGCCAGAGGAAAAAGATGAAACTGCATTTCTTGAAACGAGGAGTATAATTCTCGTTGATCATCTTTTGTTAAAATAGTACACCATAATTGGAGTGTCTTCCCAAATGAACTTCAATTATTTTCCTACTCATATTCTACTTATAAGCAAAATCGAAATATGGCTCGATATAATTGAAATTATTACAAAAACCTATGAAATGTAGTAAATTTAAAATTGTAGTTAACTTAAATTTTTAATTTTTACTAACTCAATACATATATAATTAGCCATGTGGGCTTTCTCTGTATTGAAAATAAATAGATAAATATAAAAATATATATAAAAGATATATTGCATTTAGTGCTTTTTTATGAACACACAGTGATTTTTGCTCTGAAAAAGTTGACATCACTGTTCGCGTGGCTTTTTTTTATGCATATTCACACATTCATACGTATCATACGCACATATATACATGCATACATACTTACATAAATTCGATTCATTCAAAATCTTGTTTTTGAAGGCATCTCTATATTTTCTTCTTATTTTTCCTTTTTATATTATTCATAACTTAATTAAATTTATTTATATTAAACTCACATGTATGTTTTTTGGTTTGTTTTTATTTGTTTACAAACACACACATACACATATACCTATTTTGTTTTGATAGCTAGTTCAGATAAAGTGGCGATTAACTGCGATAAAAGTTAGAGAAGATACCAATTTTACGTGCTTCGCAAGTAGATTCATATTGAATCTACTTGATTCGCTCTCATAATTTTGTATGGCGAAGCAAGTGGATTCGGTCATGATTGGGGCGTGAAGCATGAATAGAGAGCGAAGCACGTACCGTCTAAACATAGTATAACAAAGCCCATAATAAAAACTACAGCAGTAACTTCAAATGCTCTATGATTTTAGTTTTATTTTCTTTTGTGCTTATTTTTCTTTGTAGTTTTGTTCACAAAATGTATGAAATTTATTGAAAGTATGGTAGCATTCTTGAGAGAATGAGTAATTATATATGAGAGCATAAGAAAAAACGTTGTCAAAATAAAATAGATTCTATCTATAGACTGCTTTGTGGTGCTGATTTTTCGTGTCAATTTGTATGGAAAATGTGTTTATGCCGCAATTCTGTTTGATCATTAAGACTGTAAATGATTAAACAGAATAAGTCCGCAACTTCAGGAAAAATCGCTGTCAAATTAACAAAGCCCATAATAAAAACTACGACAGTAACTTCAAATGCTCTCTAATTTTTGTTTTGTTTTCTTTTGTGCTTATTTTTCTTTGTAGTTTTGTTCACAATATGTATGAAATTTATTGAAAGTATGGTAAAATGTTTGAGAGAATATTTATTTATATGTGAGAGCATAAGAAAAAACGTTGTCAAAATAAAATAGATTCTATCTATCGACTGCTTTCTGAGGCTAGTTTTTTGTGTCATTTTGTATGGAAAATGTGTTTATGCCCCAATTCTGTTTGATCATTAAGTTTTCAAGTTTTTATTGCCATAGAATCTTTCCTAATATTTCATGTCATATTAAATTAATTTTGAACAAGTACGAAATTTACTCCTCCTCAACGCATTTTAAGTTCGGATTAATTTCTGGAACTTTAGAGACTTGCCAAAGAATTTTTTCAAGAAAAAATCTCGTAAAAACACACGGAACACTTTATGTAATTATGACAGAATTTTATAGCAAACATTTTTGTAAAACCATTTAACCCATTAAAATTTACCACAAAAATGTTCCTCGTAAAGCATGGTACTCTGTTCGAAGTTGTGAAAAATTTTCAGTGCCATTCGTTATTTGGCGTGAAAAATTTGACATGTACTAAATGTAGCCCAACTCGCGGTTTTTTTAAATAAATTTTTCGCTTTTATTGCTTGAAAGTATGCAACATTGTTAAAATTCCGTGCGAAAAAAGTACTGCTCATGTTGTTTCGCAGCTAAACTAAAATGATGCCAGATTAATTTCGCATGGAAAGACATGATTTTCCGTGTTTTTTCACACCAAGAACAGAGTACTACTCTTGCGAATTTATTTCGCAATTATTTCATACCAAATATTTTTATATGTAGTTTGACAGCATTTCGCACGAAATTGTGAACAGAGTATCAGGCTTAAGGTTGTACATAAAACTGCTGAACACCTCCGGTGCATATAATTTTGTCCCTTTGCCTTAATTAATACAAAGTCTGTTGTTTTGTAACAGTACGTGCAACGTAATTCTAGAATTTTCACTAAAGATAAAAACTAGTTTAACAAATTTTTGCATTCTACTCAATAGTATTATAAAGGTATACATACGATTAACCCACTTTTTAAATAAAACGTCTTTCAATTATTTGATTTTTACATTTTGTAATAACACTGTTACATATTTATGTTACTTTGTGCATCTGTTTCACTCAGAAATTATAATGTTGTCTATTGTTTTCTTAAATTAATTAAATTAAAATATTTAAAGATTTCTAAATTCTCTGTTAACAGTTAAATGTCTTTGTTGCTTAGTAGTAACGTTTATATTTTATGCTTACAGTTGACAGAAGAAATTTTTATGATTTTCGTGGACTTTTACTTTTTGTAAACTAAAGATAATTTACATATGAGCATTTCCACGGGAATGTCAACTTTTTGTAGCGTGCCACACCAAGCTCATATGTTTGGCTTTTCAAAGAAAACGAAACTTTGTTTTACTTCTTTATATACCTATTTATGTAGGCCGAAATCGAGTCACGTTGTTGAAAAATAAAAGGTTAATTGCTTACTGTCTCACACGACAAAAAAGTGAAATTTCACGGAGAAATGTCCTTATATATATATATATATATACACATATGGTCAAAAAAATAAATACATAGCCATGTAATTCATCTCACCTTACTTGTTGCTTTATTTTTACAAATTTGATATGGTAACTTCGTGATAAATTTAAAGATCTAATATGTCAACACTGATTCAAAAATAAAATATTCGCAAAATCCCGTTATATTTTTTTTCCTGTGGTATTTTTCATTAAAACACGTTTTTAGGTTGGCCAAAATAATAAATACATTTCACATTTTGTAATATTTTGTTTAAAATTGAACGATTTTTTTTAAAGGTTTGTTAATTTTTTTACTATGGTGCTTAGATTAATCAAAATAAAATTAACATTGCATTGATAGATGGGTCTAAATAAACATTGTTCACCGGAAGAGAGAAAGAAGACTTGTGCAAAAGCTAAGAAGCGAAGGAAAATCCTTAAGGTCCATAGATAAAAATTTAGATAGGTCACTGTTTTTTGTTCAAAATGCTCTTAAGCCAGAAAAAAACTCAGAAGCACGTGGAAGACCAAAAAATACGCACCAGACAACAGACAACCTCATTATTACACTTGCAAAAAGGAACCCTTTTGTGTCATCCCGAGAAATTTCTGCCGAAATAGGGAGTGTCATATCTGCTCGAACTGTTCGGCGGCGACTACAAGATGCTAAGCTACCCGGCCGTATAGCTAGAAAGGTTCCATTACTCCGGAAGAAAAATTTAAAAACGAGACTGATTTTCGCAAAGAGACATTTGAGTTGGTCGCAACCATTACTTACAAACAAGTGGCATAATATTCTTTTTAGTGACGAAACCAAAATAAATCTGTTTGGAAATGATAACTGCCGAAATGTGCGTCGCCCTGCAGGTAAAGACTTTCATACCCGGTTCAAAAAAAATACCGTCAAGCACGGTGGAGGTAACATTATGGTATGGGGCTGCTTTTCGTGGTATGGCGTTGGTCCAATTTTTCGTATTACCGACACTATGACACGATTTGAGTACAAAAACATATTGCAGAACGCATGCTGAAGAGAATATGCCACTTCGATGGGTCTTTCAGCAGGATAACGACCCGAAACACACATCACGCTATGTGAAGGATTGGTTTCAAACCAATTGTGTTAACCTGCTGGACTGGCCAAGTCAATCCACGGACATAAACCCCATTGAAAATCTTTGGGGAGGATTTCAAAGCATACTTTTCAAAATAAAGAGCATCTTTGGAATTTTGTTCAAAAAACTTGGTATGAAATCTCACTAGACACCTGCCGTAAACTTATTGACAGTATGCCAAAAAGATTGCAAAAAATAGTTCAAAATAAGGGGGGATACACTGGATATTAAGGAAACATCAAAATAGAAACATATAACATTGAATTTGAACTTATAACTTAATAATATTCAGTATGTACTTATTATTTTGACCACTAATTTTCATCTATATTTTCGTTTTGATACCGTTAAGATGCCAATTTATGTTTTTAGTTTATAAGTACTGATTTATTACATTTTATTTGAGTTACAAAAATGGAGTTTGAAATCATTTCTGTGAAAAAATAAAAATATTTTCTTTATTTATATTAAAAGATTTAAACGTCATCGTGTACTTATTATTTTGACCATATGTGTATATATATAGGTATATTAAGTTCGTTATAGCCGTAGGAATTAATTTTTACAAAATCAAAGAAAAAATTAAGAAAGCAATTAAAAAAATTCCAGCTAAGAGAATAGTTAACAAAAACCACCAGACATTACTGAAAAATTATCTTTTTTTTGTTAAAAGCGAAAAAATTTGTATGTAGCTTTATTTATAGGACCTCAAGCAGAGTTCTTTTAATAAGCGAAATTAATGCCGGTTTTATATCTATGTTGCATTGGCCCAAAAAACCGTACTCATTAATTACTAATGAAAAACTGTTTGATTCAGACATGTTTATATTGATTTAAACAGTTTCCAATTATATTTGATTCTATAAAATTGTCTATTAGTTATGTATGAAACTGTTTAGCAAGAGATGTAAACTCGGCCTAAGGTATTATCGGATTTCTAATTTTTATAAAATATGAATTAATACAAAAAAGTTGCGACCAAAAAAGTTTTTCGTTATAACGCGTTCGATATAACCGAACTGCACTGTATTTACTTGTTATATGTATTGCAAATTAAAAATTGTAAATTTAGTGCTTCAACTTTCTCATGATATCAATTTGAAATAGTTATTTACTCTGAGTAAAAGTTTTGTTGTCATTCTGTTTGTAATCTTAAATTTCAACTAAATTGCTTGCCAGCTATTCAATTGCTAATAAAAATTTACATACACATAGCAACAAAACTTATAAGCATTCATATGCAAATGGAAATTTATAAAGCAAACAGCAAAAAAAAAAAAATGCAAATATTATCGTCGTCATCCCCAGGGCTGTCAGATATGGCGATTTCTCGCCAAATGTGGCGATTTTTCAACTTGTTTGGCGTCTAAATTTTTGGTTTGGCGACATGGCGATTTTTCTGGCGATAAATAAATTTGTTGGCGATTTTTGTGGCTATTTTTTTTAACAAAATTGAAACTCAAAATTTTTGTAATTCATCAAAATTAGTTTGTTGAAGGAGTAGTTTAAAAAAATAACTCCCACCAGAACTCATTTGCAAGAAATAAAGTCGGCTGGATTTTGATGATTTTGCTTATATTAATTAATTCAATTTGAATTTGGATGAGAAAAACTTGTAAAAAATAATTTTTGGCGACTTTATTTCTACTTTTGGCGACTTTCTGCTAAATTTCTATACGATTATTTTGTAAAAATTTATATTAAAAAAAGTTTTATATAAAATCAAATTTATTACCAAATATTTAATAAGCAAAACTACATAAAATTGATTTTGGCGACTTTTGGCGATTTTTAAAATCAATTTGGCGAAATAAGCCAGAAAAAATCTGACAACCCTGGTCATCCCCAGTTGTTGCATTTAAAATGAAACCAACAACAGAGAACATGAATGAAAATAAATTGAGATAATTGTCAGTTCGTTAAGCAGCAACGTCATTAGTAAATAGTAAAAAAAAAAATTTCAACAATTATTTTTCGTTCACTGCAACATTTTACTGAAATACATTTTTTAATAAATTAAATATTGCATTCGAGTCAAGGTTTCATTCAAGTTTAACCATTTCACGGTTACATCTGCCGACTTACATAGTTTTCCTCCAGATAATAAATAATTTTTCACCAATTTTCCAATTCTATCATTTTAATTCAATTACGGATGAAGATTCAACTATTGCTCATTTTAATGTTCTAGTTTAGAGTTATCAAATACTATAATTCGAAAAAGTATCATTTGTAAAAAAAACAGCTTTCGTTTTATTAAGTGATTAGCGTAACGTTTTTTAAACTATTTAAAGAAAAAATTATTTCATTACAATTTCTTGAGGTTTCGGTAACCAGATGGTTTAATATGAGCAGCTGATTGGGCTACCGCATTCGATACTGGAATTGGCCATGGCCTCCAAGCGGGCTGGCTTAGAATCCTTATATCACGCTTGATAGCAAGCTGCTTGTTACAAGATCCGACGAACGCATCCAGCCGCCTCTAACATGAGGAACAGTCGCTGGCAATAGTTGGCTATTTGTTTTTTTTTTTTTTTTAAGAGAAGTAACACTTAGGCAATTAATGCCCATTACTATTACTAGGTGTTACCTTCTTTAGGAAAGGGATAGTGAGAGAGAAGAGATAGAGGAAAAATTCATTCTTTTACAACTCTGCTTTTTGCACGTTCTTAATAATGCAGTGTTGCAGCGCCTCTCTGATGTTAAATGAGGCGTATTAATTTTTTGAAGCTGTTCCTTTTAGCCATTTTATGAATATTTTACTTCGCCGATGATTTTGCTACACAACGAAGGAGGGCGCTCTGATGTTACATTAGGATTAGTATCTGCTGAAGTCGAGGGTGGTGTTGGCTGAAGTAGTTAGCACGTTGACTACAAAACCGAAGGTTATGGGTTCAATCCCTGTACCCAACAGTAATAAATAACAGCACCACGCATTTTTCTGATGTGTAGTAGTGTCCCTTGTATTTGTGTATTTGTTATTTAAAAGCGACAATTACTCGCCTTGACGTTCCAAGTATCGTAAACTCAAAAAAAAAATTAACCAAAACTTCGGAAAATATTCTAAATTTGAGTAAAAATGTTATAGTATGGCGCCAAAGCTGTTTTTTCCTTGAAATCAGTAAAATATTTACCAAATTTCTAGTTAATTAATGAACTAGTTTATAGTAATTATATTTTTATATTTAAGTAAAATTTTTCTAAAAATAAGTAAAATTTTCCCATGAAATTCGGAGCTTTGCAAACAATTACGTCAAGTTTAGTAAATTTTCCAATTTTTTTTGTCTTTAATTCTGGTACTTATTTTTGTTTTTAATTAAATTCTACACCACATGATATGTTATTTATTATATCTTCATATTATATTCTTAATTAATTAATTCACCATTGCACATACATATTAATTCCTTGAGAGGAGACAAATATTGAACCAGCATCCATCTGACTGATGGGCAAGCACTCTGACAAATTGCCCAACCGGGCAGCCTGAATAAGCATTGAAATTATTGAGTTTTAAAATTTTATTTTATTTACAAAAAAATATATTTCAAGTTCAAATATTTCTCGAAAATATGACAAATGTACTTAGGTTTTTTGTTAATTCAAAGAAAAAATACTTAAAACTGGTAAATATTTTTCTAAAATTTAGAATACCTTTTAAGTTAATCAAATATCATGAACTAATCATGACCCAGCAAAAAACTTTGCCTACTAGAATGCAAAAAAGTGTATGTACTCCGCAGTCGTAAGTACTTACAATTTGACTGAATAACCCATTATTTTTGTTTGAGAAGTTCAAAAAGTATGCGGTACCCTATACTTTTTGCCTACAAACATGAAAATTTAATATATTACTGACTAAAAGTACTCAAAATTTAATGGGTTATTTATTGCTTACAAATATGCAAAATTTTGTAGATTACTTTTTGCTTAAACTTATTCTAAATTAATTTGCTAGTTTTCTAATTAAAATAATTTTCACGATCAATAAATTTTTCTATAGATATATTTCCTTATTAACTGGAAAGTATTACAATAAGTACTTTCACGTAATGATATAAATAAGTTGTTATTTTATTCATAACAGGACATTCATTATTATAGACAAAAAATAATTAGATAAATAAGTACCACTCATTACTTTGTAAGCCATTAAAAGAGTACTACCCATTACAAAATCTTGAAAATTGTTTGCTGGGATATTTCATATTTTAGGAAGATCTTTACTCAACCAAATTCTTTAGTCGAAAAAAACCAAGAGGGCACTTACTAACAATTGCACTATAACAAAAAATTATAAATTTTATCACAAAACAAATTTGTATGTATGTATGTACTTATATAGGCATCTGTATCCTACATATAAATACGTTGGTAAAGGGTATATAAGATTCGACACAGCCGAATATAGCACTCTTACTTGTTTATATAGTTTTTGTTTTAAATAAACATATTATTAATTTTTCTTAACCAAAAAGAAAATTAAAAATTTTCAAAACTTCATCGAGGTTGGTGTGTGAACTTTTTTGACCTTAGCGAAAAAATAAATATACGTTCCAATGTGATATGCCAATTTTGATATTTAAAAAAATTTTTAAAAAGTTATATCCCTAATGTGTATATGTACTTCAATATCAGGTGCTTATGATGTCGCTGCCGCTTGTAAAGTAATTAAGTAGCTCTCTACATGGCGACAATTGCAGCTGACGGCTGTCGTCAATGCGTGTATTATAGTGTAATTTACAGTGTTGGTATCTCTACGAAGAGCAAACGTACATTAAGCTGTTGCGAAAAGGGTAAAAAGCGCAAAAAAAAATACGAAAAAGAGGGTAAAAAAGCACCAGAATTTTTTGTTAATTTTAATACATTAAGCCACTTAAAAAAAGGAGAGTTTGGAGTGTAAAACATCATAATATAATTTCAAGTTTTTGCCTCAAAATATTTAATATATGAAATTAAAAACTGCTTAAAATTTTCTTGTGTTATTTTTATTATATTAATTTTTTTTGACATTTCATTCAAATTGCCTTAAAAAGTCAAAGGGGCTTCATGCAACAAGTCTCGCATATTTCCCCAATTGCGCAAATGACAATTTTAAGACTTCTCATGAAAACCCTTATTAATTTTTCAAAATGTTAGTAGTTATATGATCGGTGTTAGTTATTTGGTAGGTGAAGCTTATGCTTAGATTAAGATGCATATGTATGTTACTGAAAAATATTTTAAACATACAAAAGCATTAAAAGCATCACTTTTTTCCCTAAGTAACTTAAAAGTTTTTGTTTTTGCGATATTCACACTTATTCCAGTTGCCAACATTGACAGCACGTCAATACGATACCAAAAAATTGGGACTTGGCTACCCGTTGTCTAAAACAACTGACAACCTCATGCTGTCAATTGTTCTAGGATGATTAAATATTTGTGTAAACTTTAACAAATGCTTATTGCGTACTACTATCAATAAATTATTATGCTGAGAATTATGTGGTACTTTCCAGTTACTTCCGTTTTCTATTTTGCCAGAAGAATTTTAATTTTTTAAACCCAATTATGAAAAGTTTTCTAAATTGTTTTTAACATAGTTTCCGTTATTGTCATTAAAAACAATTTAACAAGGCTCAGTCAAAAGATGCTGCTATTAGCTCTTAAAAGTACATTAGGTTTGTAAATTAAAAATATTTTTATTTTACAATAAAGCACCAAAAGCACTGTGAGAAATTATTAAAAAGCAATGTAAGTACCCGCTTTTTGAAAAAGGGTACTGGACAAAATTTCATGTTTATGAAGAGGCAAAAAGCACCAAAAAATACCCGAAAAGCACCAAAATACCATCACTGGTAATTTATATGCAAATCACGTGAATCATGTCACAAGTGTTCCAATTTTTTTTCGTTCTAGCAAAATAATATATCGGTATAGTATATGTGCTATCGCTCTCAATCATTATTTGACATTTTATTCTTTAAATCTTCAAAAAGTTCTTTCGCCTGATCTGTATATAATTTAGTGTCATTCTTATTTTCATAATCATAACGAAAAAATATAAATAAATTATGTGTTCAAATATTTTCTTAAAATGAAAACACACTTCGCAAGACAACAACAAATTTCAGATGTTTCAAATTATTTTTCTGTAAAATCGTTTTTTGTTTTGCGCTTTGTAGTTTTTTTCCTCATTTAAAAGATTTATTTATTTTATTTTTCCTCTTTTCCTTGTTCTTTAGTTCCGTGGGTTTTAATATTTTTTATGAACAAATTATTAAAAAAAATCTTTTGTAGGTATAAACAAAATTTATTGGTGCGTAACAAAAGACGCATTATTTTGTTTTTTAATTTCGTTGAGGTTTTTTTTTTGCAATATTTGTAGATATAAACAAAAAATAAACAATTACATTGGTTTTGCGTTACAAGCAATATAAAAGAAAGAAATAATAAGTAAATAAATATATATGTATGTACGAATGTAAGTAAAAGTAAAGCAGGAACTAAAAATTTATGGCTGCTGTTATAGTAGCGAAACTACAAATGGCATTTGTGGAAACATGTTTCATACTCGTATGTCTTTTGTTAAACTATTAAATAATAATAATTAAATATTTAAAAAATACTTTACATCTGCAATGTATTAATATGCAGAACTTTAGTTTGTTATTGATTAAACAACATTTATATGAATTTTGTTTCCGATTAAGAAACTCGCTAGTAGAGGTCAATCAAAAAATTCTGAAGAAAAACTAAAAAATTCCGTAGGTTTACAGAAAAACTCTCAAAATGTAATTGAAAATTACTTACACATTTAAAAAGCAAACATTTTTATTATATTCTAAATCCATTTAACAAAAGTTCCTAAACCTTTTTACAAATAGTTGCCTCTAATTTGCACAATCTTTTTATAAGGCATTTACATCAGCACAAAATCTAGCATATTTTGATTAAAATCTTTATGAAAATCTATGCCGTTTACACCAACTTTTTTTGACATTGTTCAAGTTTTTTTTTATCCAAAACAAAATCCATCAACTGAATTGTTTTCAAAACTATGTACAACCAAACAACTGCAATGTAGCCAATTCACACACTTTTTTTAAGCAGATCGTAGCTAATTCACTCACCTTTTGTTGTACAGGGTAGTAAAGAATAAATAAAAACATTGGATTTTTGTTAGATTTCCTACAAATCTGAAAAATTAGATTTCGTTTTGTATGGGAAATGTGGAAAAATCAGCTTGATTTAACTCGAAATCTCGAAAGTATTACATTTCGCGACAATGTAAATGCGCTATTACAGTTTAACATTTTTATTCTTCGAATTAATGTTGTCATAAACAAAACTATGATTCCTTCGCAACAAGGTCCACATCAAGATTTCAATGAGTCTGAAGATAAAATCGAATTTAAGTAGCAGAGACGGAAATCAAAATTTCTAACATAACATTTTAGCGCATAACAGATGACTGTTAACTTGTATTCCAAATCCTTGGAACTGAAACATGATAGCTAAAAATTTTATTTTGGAAAAATTGCCCTAAAATGTATTTTATGAAATTATAAGGGTAGGATGTTGGAAATATGTCCGGTAGGGGCAAAATATGGAAGAGCAAAAATACTACACAATATAGGTGTGGTAGTCTTAAGGGTACTTAATGTGACCCAATTTGTCACGATTCTAAAATAATTTTGGAAATGGAAATAGTCGATTTTGAAAAATATGTTTTTTTAGTGATTTTTTTTTTTTGATTATTTTGGAAAAATATGGAAGAGCATACGTACTACTCTATATAGGTGTTGTAGCCTTAAAGTGCCTAAATGTGAATGGAAATTGAAATTATAGATTTTGAAATGAAAGTGTGGCGACCTTCCAAAACACCTAGTTGTTCTGTTCTGCTAGTGTTTGTCAGAATATTAACAATTAACTTTGATGTTATTTGTTTCTTAAAAATTATCACATGTAATTTGGCTTACAGAGCGATACGAACTTTAGCCTAATCAAATCATAAATACAGAAAGAAATAAAGTTCGAACAATAATAGCACTGTGATCGAATCGGAAACTATTTTTGTACCAAGTCGGAAACCCGGTGGGTAAACCTAATTCGAGCACTTTGAATCCAGTGGTGGTATCCGATTTTTTTAGGTTAGGTCTTCTTTGAAAAATAATTAAAACATTATTTCATATACTTTCAAATATGTATATATATATATATATATATATATATATATATATATATATATATATATGTATATATATATACTCCTACTCAACAGATTCCAACCAAACTGCACACACCTTGACATTTTTTAATAGTGGAAAGTTGGGATTGAAAATTATATACTATTATATATTATATTAGCTGAGCGCGGCAAACGTTGTCTTACGCCCTCACTTGAATGCGTACACAAAAATTCATTCAAGTCGATCCATTCCGTTTAGTTGCAGTATAGAAAAACAACCTAGATACCGACTGCAGCGCTATCTGTCAGGCTGATTTGTGAATATAAACCATTCAGGGTGCCACCCAAAGCGCATACAAAAAATCGTTTAAATCGGTCCAGCCGTTTAGGAGGAGTTGAGTGACATACACACGTGCAGTAGAATTACATATATGAAGATATGTATATCATTATTGTTTATTTTTCCCACTATTTTATTAAAAAAATTTTAAGAGTAAGAAAATTTTCTACAGCAAGTTCGTTGAAAATAAAAACTTTTGACTTTAGAGATGACAATACATGAATACACGAAAACTGGGAGAAAAATTTAAATAAATTTTTAACGATATAAGTTTTTCGGGTACGCCTCTTCTTCCTAATGCTGACCATATGTACTCCCGGTTGATGCTGTCAAAAGCTTTTTCAAAGTCTATAAACACAATATGGAGTGTGGAGTTGAACTCCACGCACTGTTCAATAATTAAGCGCAATGTCTTGATGTGATCTGCGCAAGAATATCCACTATGAAAACCAGCTTGACAGGAACGGATGGTTTCTTCTAGGTGTTCCTTTATGCGATTGAGTATTATTTTTGCGATTATCTTTGCAATGATTGGTAAGACATAGATACCCCGTCAGCTTTTGCAATCTCTCAAATAACATTTCTTCGCAATTTTCACTATAATACCATCCTTTCACTCTTCCGGGAAATATTCGCCTTCCCACGCCTCCGTTATAAGTGGGTGTAGGAGTTCAGCAGTGAGTTTGGGTTCGTATTTGTATATTTCAGCTGGTTACCTACCATCTGTACTAGCGGCTTTACCATTTTAGGATTGGTTTTATAGCTGCTGTGATTTCTGTAAGACTGGGAGACGCATTTCTTATTCCAGATCTTGATACGCTATTCGCAAGTGTGGGCATGGGTGGTTTAGAAACAGGATCAATAATGTTATCTAATATTATAGAAAAGTGCTCTTTCTATCTTTGTGTTTGTGCCTCATCAGTGCAGAGAAGATTTCCACTCAGATCGCGTACAGGATCTTCCGTGTGCATTCTTTGGTCAGCAAGCTTTCTTGTGACTTAGAAAACTGTTCGAGTGTCTCCGGAATTTGCTGCGTTTTCAGCCTCTTGTGCTAGATAATCAATGCCTTTGCGTTTATCTCTACGCACTGCACGCTGTACTGTCTTCTGGAGATTTCGGTATTGAGCTTCTAGTATGGTCTTCTCATCAAGATTTTCACAGGCGTTAAATCTCTCTTTTAACTCTCTACGCTCAACATTTAATTTCTAGGTATCATAAGACATCCATATTTGTCTTCTTTTTGGGGCTGGTCCAATTATGCTATCAGATAAATCTCTGATGGTGTTTTTAATGTAATTCCTGTTATTTGTTAAAGTCCTCTCTAATTATTTTCTCCTCATTCATTTTAAAAAGGGAAAATGTCAGTAATGTAAAAAAAAACTTCTTAAACACAGAGTGCAAAATAAAATATTCAACTTTTGCTAATATTGAAAATTCTTTTGCCGAAAAATACTAAAAATTGCACTAGAGCACAAAACGAATCAAATATATTTTTTCAGCGATGCCAAATATTTATAACCCCAAACGGGATAGAACGCGCTAAGTTACAGCATTATCAACAATTTATAGTCAAAACGGGCTATTTTCCTAAGCGCTAAGTTAAATTTTAATAAAGGTCGATTAGTAAATACAGTTAATTTTTTCTAGTAAGTCTTTTTCAGATTTTGCAATATTGCTTCTTGCTGAGATCTGTAAACAGCGAGTTTTGAAATCGTGCTATTTCCATAATCGAAAACAGTGTTCTGTTGATCTGACGACTTGGTGCATTCAAAGTTAAATTCGTATAAAATATCTTAAGCATCTAAAATATTAAAATCAATTAAAAAACTGCAACAAGTCACATTTTTAATTAGGCTCTTTTCTGGAAAATAGGCGATTTCAAAACTCGTGATCTACAGAACACCACTGTATATCACAAATACGAGTAACTGAAATCATTTAATACAGAATCAGACTTGCCTTCCAAAAATTCGAAATTCTTAGTTTTTATTTTAATTTTGTTCTTCAAACTTTGTAACAACTTATCTTATCTTAATATATATAAAAATCAAAAACACTTTTATTTGTTAGGGGTGAACTCTTCAATGCCCCAACAGATTTTCGCCTTCCACCCCACAAAATATTTGTAAAAGACCGGCGCATGTTTTTATATATATTCTACCCCGGTAAATGCTACGCCCCTTTCAAAAATAGTGATTCGTCCGACAGATGGCGCAATTTTTAGATTTTTTGTGTTTTTGCACCGTAACTCAAGAACTACTGAACCGATTTTGACCAAACTTCATATACATGCTCTATGGGGCGTGAGGAGTGTTTCTGTGTAGTTTGAAGTTCTACCGGCAGATGGCGCAATATTTAGTTTATTCGTGGGCAAAATCCAATTTTCATATTGTACCACCAATGCCATATACAACACTAATGTTTGCTTAGGGCCAGCAACGCGGACCGGGGTCAGCTGGTATACTATATAAATTGTCGAATGTCCTGTGATTCAAATGCTTTTTGAAGTATAAAAAGAATAGATGCTTAATAACCCTGCAGGAAATGGAACTGACACAAGACTAGTCACGTGACCGGTCCCCAAGTGATAGGGACCAGTCCGAGTTCTAACACTTCCTATGAAGCGGACCAGTCACTTTTACACGGGGATGGCCTAGGATGGGGTTAATTGATACTTTGTATGCACCTTGTGACTTGTCACTGAACTATCCCATAGGGACCTATTCGATGTATAATAATATAAATTATTTATAAATAAAATTTTGACATTTAACTGTAACAATTAACGCTTATATATTTTTTTATTGTTACAAATGCAATGACATTTTTTTTTAATTTTATTTTTAATCTGAAAATTTTTTGAGATTCGAACCGACAACCTCGTGCATGACAGGCTGGCACACTACCCACTCGACCACAGGGCCACTCATATTTCAAAAGTATAAATACCATTTAAGCTTGGGTTAATATCTAAGTATAGTTACGGGACTGATCCCAGAGTCACATTGACGGTAGCAATTAACATTATATTTACACTATTTGATAGGTCCTGTGTTCGACCACATCTAACATGTTCAGTGCAGTTTACTACAATACTAGACCGAGTCCGAATTAAATTGGCTCAAAATCAAGACGATACACCACGAAAATGGTCAATATGCCACCATTTAAACGATATGACTTTTTTCACCATACACTACTCCGTACTTTTGATAACACCCACATTATCTCCAGTTATAGGACGAGTACATTTGGATCAATTGTCACCAAATTTTCTGCAGGGAAGTTATATACATTTTATGGGTTACGAGTACGAGTACATATTTTTAGCTGTGAAATTTCAAAATATTTGCTATTTACAGCAGCTACGTCCAAACACACATACACTGATATTTGCATTTGAGGTAAACAGCTTTGAAAGCTCTTAAACTTGTTCTTGTTTCTTTGCAAAGTAATAGCAAGCATTGTTGTCTACGGTGTTGTTGTTGTGGACGTTGTAATATCGTCGGTGTGAAAGCACGAAAGCTCTTTTGTAAGAGTTTGCACATTGTGCAGCATATGGTTTGGACGTAGCTGATTTACAGTATTAAAATGCATTTTTAATTCTAACCACAGTCAAGGCAATTTTATTTGCAACATCTGAATCATTAACCAATTAAAAAAAAATATCAGAGTTTTGGATATTAGAAAATTGTTAAATTTATACAAAAGAAGTAAAAAGATATTGAACTGAAAGGATATTATTGACTTTAATCAAAACTCGCTAGTTTAGCGCTACTTTTTATCAAACTTTTTATTTAACTGAAATAAATAATTGTTTGCTGTTTTTGTAGCTATTTTATGAACTGATTAAATTTTGTTTACCAATTTTGCTGACATAAATTTTTTTATAACTATTTTAGTAAATTTCCATTAATGAATAGGGAGCAACATTTACATTGTAATTAGTGGCGGTAAATTTTAGATTTTTAAAACAGGTAATCTCATTGGCTAGAGTGCTCATCAACTGTTCTTTTGTTTACAATATTTCAAAGCTTAACAAATAAACAAGTAAACCAAGCATGTGAATGCTGATAATGAATTTAAATGAAAATATTATGTGATTCAGTTCTGTAATTGTTTGTTGAAAACATTGGCGCGTAGTCATAGTCAAAACAAAGTACACTTTAAGAAATTAAAACCAGTATTTTGTATGATAATTATCTTTATCTTGATTTAATTTTGTGAGGCAAAAATTTGTGATATTTACCATACATATGTATGGTAATAAAAATTATTTAGAAAATTTCGAGAAATTATATTTTAATGTGTGTGAAGATAAATTCGTATTTAAATAGCGGAGACAGGAACCAACATTTCTAACATTGCATGTTAAGCACATAACAGAGCACTGTTAGCTATTTAACAGTAGTCGATAAATGGATTAGGATTCCAAATCCTTGGAACTGGATTAAGATAGATATATTTTTTTTTGAAAAATTTCTCTAAATTGTACTTTATGAAATTATAAAAGAATGGTAATGGAAATATGTCTGGTAGAGCAGATAAATTAGATTTAAGAAAACATAATTTTCTTGAGAAGATGAGTAGTCATTTGGGTAAAATATGGAAGAGCACACGTACTACACCATATAGGTGTGGTACTCTGAAGGTTCCTAAATGTGATCCAATCGGTCATGTTTCTCAAATAATTTTGGGAATTGAAATAATCGATTTTGAAAAATATACTTTTTTCGTAAATTTTTTTTAAAGAAGTGCTCATTTTGGTAAAATATGGAAGAGCACACGTACTACACCATATAGGTGTGGTACTCTGGAGGGTCCTAAATGAGATCCAAGTGTTCACGTTTCTCAAATAATTTTGGGAATTGAAATAATCGATTTTGAAAAACATGCTTTTTTTTGGTGAAATTTCTTGAGAAGATCAGTGGTCATTTGGATAAAATATGGAAGAGCACACGTACT
Organism: Tachina lurida; assembly: GCA_944452675.1. NCBI lineage: Eukaryota > Metazoa > Arthropoda > Insecta > Diptera > Tachinidae > Tachina > Tachina lurida. The sequence goes on from OX101755.1 coordinate 71,654,538, forward strand.
ACACCATATAGGTGTGGTACTCTGGAGGGTCCTAAATGCGACCCAAGTGTTCACGTTTCTCAAATAATTTTGGGAATTGAAATAATCGATTTTGAAAAAAATGCTTTTTTAGTGAAATTTCTTGAGAAGATCAGGGTAAAATATGGAAGAGCACACGTACTACACCATATAGGTGTGGTACTCTGAAGGTTCCTAAATGTGATCCAATCGGTCATTTTTCTCAAATAATTTTGGGAATTGAAATAATCGATTTTGAAAAATATACTTTTTTCGTAATTTTTTTTTAAAGAAGTGCTCATTTTGGTAAAATATGCAAGAGCACACGTACAACACCATATAGGTGTGGTACTCTGGAGGGTCCTAAATGAGATCCAAGTGTTCACGTTTCTCAAATAATTTTGGGAATTGAAATAATCGATTTTGAAAAAATGCTTTTTTTGGTGAAATTTCTTGAGAAGATCAGTGGTCATTTGGATAAAATATGGAAGAGCACACGTACTACACCATATAGGTGTGGTACTCTGGAGGGTCCTAAATGCGACCCAAGTGTTCACGTTTCTCAAATAATTTTGGGAATTGAAATAATCGATTTTGAAAAAAATGCTTTTTTAGTGAAATTTCTTGAGAAGATCAGGGTAAAATATGGAAGAGCACACGTACTACACCATATAGGTGTGGTACTCTGAAGGTTCCTAAATGTGATCCAATCGGTCATTTTTCTCAAATAATTTTGGGAATTGAAATAATCGATTTTGAAAAATATACTTTTTTCGTAAATTTTTTTTAAAGAAGTGCTCATTTTGGTAAAATATGCAAGAGCACACGTACAACACCATATAGGTGTGGTACTCTGGAGGGTCCTAAATGAGATCCAAGTGTTCACGTTTCTCAAATAATTTTGGGAATTGAAATAATCGATTTTGAAAAAATGCTTTTTTTGGTGAAATTTCTTGAGAAGATCAGTGGTCATTTGGATAAAATATGGAAGAGCACACGTACTACACCATATAGGTGTGCTACTCTGGAGGGTCCTAAATGCGACCCAAGTGTTCACGTTTCTCAAATAATTTTGGGAATTGAAATAATCGATTTTGAAAAAAATGCTTTTTTAGTGAAATTTCTTGAGAAGATCAGGGTAAAATATGGAAGAGCACACATACTACACCATATAGGTGTGGTACTCTGAAGGTTCCTAAATGTGATCCAATCGGTCATGTTTCTCAAATAATTTTGGGAATTGAAATAATCGATTTTGAAAAATATACTTTTTTCGTAAATTTTTTTTAAAGAAGTGCTCATTTTGGTAAAATATGGAAGAGCACACGTACAACACCATATAGGTGTGGTACTCTGGAGGGTCCTAAATGAGATCCAATTGTTCACGTTTCTCAAATAATTTTGGGAATTGAAATAATCGATTTTGAAAAAATGCTTTTTTTGGTGAAATTTCTTGAGAAGATCAGTGGTCATTTGGATAAAATATGGAAGAGCACACGTACTACACCATATAGGTGTGGTACTCTGGAGGGTCCTAAATGCGACCCAAGTGTTCACGTTTCTCAAATAATTTTGGGAATTGAAATAATCGATTTTGAAAAAAATGCTTTTTTAGTGAAATTTCTTGAGAAGATCAGGGTAAAATATGGAAGAGCACACGTACTACACCATATAGGTGTGGTACTCTGAAGGTTCCTAAATGTGATCCAAGTGTTCACGTTTCTCAAATAATTTTGGGAATTGAAATAATCGATTTTGAAAAACATGCTTTTTTTTTGGTGAAATTTCTTGAGAAGATCAGTGGTCATTTGGATAAAATATGGAAGAGCACACGTACTACACCATATAGGTGTGGTACTCTGGAGGGTCCTAAATGAGATCCAAGTGTTCATGTTTCTCAAATAATTTTGGGAATTGAAATAATCGATTTTGAAAAATATACTTTTTTCGTAAATTTTTTTTAAAGAAGTGCTCATTTTGGTAAAATATGGAAGAGCACACGTACTACACCATATAGGTGTGATACTCTGGAGGGTCCTAAATGCGACCCAAGTGTTCACGTTTCTCAAATAATTTTGGGAATTGAAATAATCGATTTTGAAAAAAATGCTTTTTTAGTGAAATTTCTTGAGAAGATCAGGGTAAAATATGGAAGAGCACACGTAAGAGAAACGTGAACACTTGGGTCGCATTTAGGACCCTCCAGAGTACCACACCTATATGGTGTAGTACGTGTGCTCTTCCATATTTTATCCAAATGACCACTGATCTTCTCAAGAAATTTCACCAAAAAAAGCATTTTTTCAAAATCGATTATTTCAATTCCCAAAATTATTTGAGAAACGTGAACACTTGGGTCGCATTTAGGACCCTCCAGAGTACCACACCTATATGGTGTAGTACGTGTGCTCTTCCATATTTTATCCAAATGACCACTGATCTTCTCAAGAAATTTCACCAAAAAAAGCATTTTTTCAAAATCGATTATTTCAATTCCCAAAATTATTTGAGAAACGTGAACACTTGGATCTCATTTAGGACCCTCCAGAGTACCACACCTATATGGTGTTGTACGTGTGCTCTTGCATATTTTACCAAAATGAGCACTTCTTTAAAAAAAAATTACGAAAAAAGTATATTTTTCAAAATCGATTATTTCAATTCCCAAAATTATTTGAGAAAAATGACCGATTGGATCACATTTAGGAACCTTCAGAGTACCACACCTATATGGTGTAGTACGTGTGCTCTTCCATATTTTACCCTGATCTTCTCAAGAAATTTCACTAAAAAAGCATTTTTTTCAAAATCGATTATTTCAATTCCCAAAATTATTTGAGAAACGTGAACACTTGGGTCGCATTTAGGACCCTCCAGAGTACCACACCTATATGGTGTAGTACGTGTGCTCTTCCATATTTTATCCAAATGACCACTGATCTTCTCAAGAAATTTCACCAAAAAAAAGCATGTTTTTCAAAATCGATTATTTCAATTCCCAAAATTATTTGAGAAACGTGAACACTTGGATCTCATTTAGGACCCTCCAGAGTACCACACCTATATGGTGTAGTACGTGTGCTCTTCCATATTTTACCAAAATGAGCACTTCTTTAAAAAAAATTTACGAAAAAATTATATTTTTCAAAATCGATTATTTCAATTCCCAAAATTATTTGAGAAAAATGACCGATTGGATCACATTTAGGAACCTTCAGAGTACCACACCTATATGGTGTAGTACGTGTGCTCTTCCATATTTTACCCTGATCTTCTCAAGAAATTTCACTAAAAAAGCATTTTTTTCAAAATCGATTATTTCAATTCCCAAAATTATTTGAGAAACGTGAACACTTGGGTCGCATTTAGGACCCTCCAGAGTACCACACCTATATGGTGTAGTACGTGTGCTCTTCCATATTTTATCCAAATGACCACTGATCTTCTCAAGAAATTTCACTAAAAAAGCATTTTTTTCAAAATCGATTATTTCAATTCCCAAAATTATTTGAGAAACGTGAACACTTGGGTCGCATTTAGGACCCTCCAGAGTACCACACCTATATGGTGTAGTACGTCTGCTCTTCCATATTTTATCCAAATGAGCACTTCTTTAAAAAAAATTTACGAAAAAAGTATATTTTTCAAAATCGATTATTTCAATTCCCAAAATTATTTGAGAAACATGACCGATTGGATCACATTTAGGAACCTTCAGAGTACCACACCTATATGGTGTAGTACGTGTGCTCTTCCATATTTTACCCTGATCTTCTCAAGAAATTTCACTAAAAAAGCATTTTTTTCAAAATCGATTATTTCAATTCCCAAAATTATTTGAGAAACGTGAACACTTGGATCTCATTTAGGACCCTCCAGAGTACCACACCTATATGGTGTTGTACGTGTGCTCTTCCATATTTTACCAAAATGAGCACTTCTTTAAAAAAAATTTACGAAAAAAGTATATTTTTCAAAATCGATTATTTCAATTCCCAAAATTATTTGAGAAACATGACCGATTGGATCACATTTAGGAACCTTCAGAGTACCACACCTATATGGTGTAGTACGTGTGCTCTTCCATATTTTACCCTGATCTTCTCAAGAAATTTCACTAAAAAAGCATTTTTTTCAAAATCGATTATTTCAATTCCCAAAATTATTTGAGAAACATGACCGATTGGGTCACATTTAGGAACCTTCAGAGTACCACACCTATATGGTGTAGTACGTGTGCTCTTCCATATTTTACCCTGATCTTCTCAAGAAATTTCACTAAAAAAGCATTTTTTTCAAAATCGATTATTTCAATTCCCAAAATTATTTGAGAAACGTGAACACTTGGGTCGCATTTAGGACCCTCCAGAGTACCACACCTATATGGTGTAGTACGTGTGCTCTTCCATATTTTATCCAAATGACCACTGATCTTCTCAAGAAATTTCACCAAAAAAAAGCATGTTTTTCAAAATCGATTATTTCAATTCCCAAAATTATTTGAGAAACGTGAACACTTGGATCTCATTTAGGACCCTCCAGAGTACCACACCTATATGGTGCTGTACGTGTGCTCTTCTTATTTTTCCAAAATGAGCACTGCTTTAAAAAAAAATTTACGAAAAAAGTATATTTTTCAAAATCGATTATTTCAATTCCCAAAATTATTTGAGAAACATGACCGATTGGATCACATTTAGGAACCTTCAGAGTACCATACCTATATGGTGTAGTACGTGTGCTCTTCCATATTTTACCCTGATCTCAAGAAATTTCACTAAAAAAGCATTTTTTTCAAAATCGATTATTTCAATTCCCAAAATTATTTGAGAAACGTGAACACTTGGGTCGCATTTAGGACCCTCCAGAGTACCACACCTACACATATGGCCAATAAAATAGGTACGACTTTTATAATCCGTGAAAATGCATATTTTTCGATTTTATGTAATCAAATAGTGGATCTTCGTTCATATTTATTTCGTGCAGCATTAGACTAAATAAAAATAACATTAAAAAAGTAACATTTTAAATTATTTAGCATACTATGCGAAAAAAACGCGAAATTCGCTTGGCCATAAAAATAGGTATGAAAAGTAGATCGTTAAAATAAAAGGATTTTTGAGAGATTTTGCACAAAAACATCATTGAGACAGATAAATTACATCAGTAGCTACAAAGTCCACTATTAATTTAAATGTAATTATCTAATTTGTTGGTCATTGAAGAGATAATATTGTGACAGGTGTCAATAGGGGCATCATACCATATTTTCTGTACTTTTTGCCATAATTGAGTCTTGTTTAGAATATTTTCTTGTCCAATCCTTGTTTTTAGATCTCTCCATGGATTTTTATTTGGCTTAGGATCGGTGGATTGTCTTGACCGCTCGATAAGACTAACCTTATTTTGCTGAAACCAACCACTCACTAACTTAGAAGAGTGTTTGGGAGCGTAATATTGCTGGAAACACTAACATAGTGGCATTTTCTCCTCAGCATAAGGCAACATGAAATCTTCTAAAATGGTTTTGTAGATCTTATAGTCATTGTCTCTGAAATAAGATGACGTCATTCCAAGAAAAACATCCCCAAACCATTATATTACTGCCACTATGTTTAATTTTTTTTTTCGAGTAACTTGTGTTGAATTCTTGGCCTTGGGTCTTCAGACATTTTGCCCAGCATCATTTCCAAATAAATTAATTTTTGTTACACCGCTCCAGAGTATATTGCGCCATTTTTTTAGTCTCTCTGAACCACACCATGTCTTATGACGATTCGCAAAGTCTTTTCTCTTCGTTAAATTCAACAAGGGAACATTACGAGCTACTCGTACGGGAAGACTTCCATCACACTACCGATGATGAACACTTCTTGCGGAAATTCGGTAATTTATTTCAACTGCAATCGCCTTAGATGACTTAAAAGGGTCTCGTTTCGCCAGCATGGCAATTGTTGCATCCGTACTTGAGCTGTTTTTTTCCACAGCTCCACGACTTTCCGTTACGTTTTGGTTCTCAAGGCTATTAGCGACAAGGACTGGAAAAGAATATATTCAAAACAAGATGCAATTGTTGCAAAAATTGCAGGATATATGATATGATGCCCCTATTGACACCTGTCACAATATCATCTCTTCTATGCCCAACAAACTAGATAATTACATTTAAATTAATAGTCAACTTTGTGGCTACTGATGTAATTTAGCTGTCTCAATGATGTTTTTGTGCAAAATCTCTCAAAAATCCTTTTATTTTAAGGATCTACTTTTCGTACCTATTTTTATGGCCAAGCGAATTTCGCGTTTTTTTCGCATAGTATGCTAAATAATTTAAAATATTACTTTTTTAATGTTATTTTTATTTAGTCTAATGCTGCACAAAATAAATATGAACGAAGATCCACTATTTGTTTACATAAAATCGAAAAATATGCATTTTCACGGATTATAAAGGTCGTACCTATTTTATTGGCCATATGTGTATATGGTGTAGTACGTGTGCTCTTCCATATTTTATCCAAATGACCACTGACCTTCTCAAGAAATTTCACCAAAAAAAGCATTTTTTCAAAATCGATTATTTCAATTCCCAAAATTATTTGAGAAACGTGAACACTTGGATCTCATTTAGGACCCTCCAGAGTACCACACCTATATGGTGTTGTACGTGTGCTCTTCCATATTTTACCAAAATGAGCACTTCTTTAAAAAAAAATTTACGAAAAAAGTATATTTTTCAAAATCGATTATTTCAATTCCTAAAATTATTTGAGAAACATGACCGATTGGATCACATTTAGGAACCTTCAGAGTACCACACCTATATGGTGTAGTACGTGTGCTCTTCCATATTTTACCCTGATCTTCTCAAGAAATTTCACTAAAAAAGCATTTTTTTCAAAATCGATTATTTCAATTCCCAAAATTATTTGAGAAACGTGAACACTTGGGTCGCATTTAGGACCCTCCAGAGTACCACACCTATATGGTGTAGTACGTGTGCTCTTCCATATTTTATCCAAATGACCACTGATCTTCTCAAGAAATTTCACCAAAAAAAGCATTTTTTCAAAATCGATTATTTCAATTCCCAAAATTATTTGAGAAACGTGAACAATTGGATCTCATTTAGGACCCTCCAGAGTACCACACCTATATGGTGTTGTACGTGTGCTCTTCCATATTTTACCAAAATGAGCACTTCTTTAAAAAAAATTTACGAAAAAAGTATATTTTTCAAAATCGATTATTTCAATTCCCAAAATTATTTGAGAAACATGACCGATTGGATCACATTTAGGAACCTTCAGAGTACCACACCTATATGGTGTAGTACGTGTGCTCTTCCATATTTTACCCTGATCTTCTCAAGAAATTTCACTAAAAAAGCATTTTTTTCAAAATCGATTATTTCAATTCCCAAAATTATTTGAGAAACGTGAACACTTGGGTCGCATTTAGGACCCTCCAGAGTAGCACACCTATATGGTGTAGTACGTGTGCTCTTCCATATTTTATCCAAATGACCACTGATCTTCTCAAGAAATTTCACCAAAAAAAGCATTTTTTCAAAATCGATTATTTCAATTCCCAAAATTATTTGAGAAACGTGAACACTTGGATCTCATTTAGGACCCTCCAGAGTACCACACCTATATGGTGTTGTACGTGTGCTCTTCCATATTTTACCAAAATGAGCACTTCTTTAAAAAAAATTTACGAAAAAAGTATATTTTTCAAAATCGATTATTTCAATTCCCAAAATTATTTGAGAAACATGACCGATTGGATCACATTTAGGACCCTCCAGAGTACCACACCTATATGGTGTAGTACGTGTTCTCTTCCATATTTTACCCTGATCTTCTCAAGAAATTTCACTAAAAAAGCATTTTTTTCAAAATCGATTATTTCAATTCCCAAAATTATTTGAGAAACGTGAACACTTGGGTCGCATTTAGGACCCTCCAGAGTACCACACCTATATGGTGTAGTACGTGTGCTCTTCCATATTTTATCCAAATGACCACTGATCTTCTCAAGAAATTTCACCAAAAAAAAAGCATGTTTTTCAAAATCGATTATTTCAATTCCCAAAATTATTTGAGAAACGTGAACACTTGGATCTCATTTAGGACCCTCCAGAGTACCACACCTATATGGTGTTGTACGTGTGCTCTTCCATATTTTACCAAAATGAGCACTTCTTTAAAAAAAATTTACGAAAACAGTATATTTTTCAAAATCGATTATTTCAATTCCCAAAATTATTTGAGAAACATGACCGATTGGATCACATTTAGGAACCTTCAGAGTACCACACCTATATGGTGTAGTACGTGTGCTCTTCCATATTTTACCCAAATGACTACTCATCTTCTCAAGAAAATTATGTTTTCTTAAATCTAATTTATCTGCTCTACCAGACATATTTCCATTACCATTCTTTTATAATTTCATAAAGTACAATTTAGAGAAATTTTTCCAAAAAAAAATATATCTATCTTAATCCAGTTCCAAGGATTTGGAATCCTAATCCATTTATCGACTACTGTTAAATAGCTAACAGTGCTCTGTTATGTGCTTAACATGCAATGTTAGAAATGTTGGTTCCTGTCTCCGCTATTTAAATACGAATTTATCTTCACACACATTATATTTTATAGCCCTGATGTGTTAACAGTGCTTTTTAAGGCAGGCCAATCAGGTAACACCACAAGCCCAGCTGGTTAATGTGTATAATACAGAAAAGTGTAAAATTTTGGTTGTTGAAAACACATAAAATTTTGGACACTATTCTGTTTGTTTCTACCATCAAAATGCGTGTGTTTTTTTTTTGTTGTTTAGAATTGGTGGTACCTGATTTATCCTACCAAATTACTTGTTAAAAGTATCTAATTCCGGTATCCAGCGTTACCAGAAAGAAACATTTAGAGGCGGTTATCGTTAAACACTAAAGTTGTGCGAAAAAACTAGTGAAAAAGAAGTTCAATATTCTGCTATGCTATTGGAAATGGAAGCAGCCAATTCGATTACAGAGAGATGGCATGGATGACATTGGCGCGACGCTAAATATTTTGTTAAAACATTATTATAAACAGTGTGATGTGCATGTTTTGATATTACAAAATGTATAATTTTTTTTAATACATATATATACATATTTATTGTATCTTCAAAAATTAACTAACCATAACTCTACGTCTACACCTGATATATTTTTATCATAACAAAAGTCAAACCTTAAATTGAAAAAAATAATTTTGTTTTATGTTAGCTCTTTTTTCTATATGGAATTTCACATTTGTTATGATAAAAATATATCAGGTGTAGACTTAGGGTAAGTATTCAAATCTTAAATCTAAATACAATTATTAGGCCCTGCCAGTGTCGGACATAAGCTTAAGCTGTCTTTACATGGTAATACAATGTATTACGACATGTCAAAAAATGCTGTATAATGTACAAAATCTTATCATGTAAACGGAAAATGTATCGAGTAGGAGAGAATACGGATAGAAAATTTGACAAGCGTTCGGTAAATGTTTTGTTTTCTAAACCATTTTAGAAACTTAAGTAGTGTCATCACACCAGAGGTGTATTTCAAAGTAAACATTGGCAGCATTAATGGTATCTATTGAAGGTTTTAACACTTTTGCAGAAACAACCAAAATCAACTCAGGAAATTTTCATGTTGTTTTGTAACATAATATTTAGATTCTACAAAGTCGTAATACTTTGTATTACCATGTAAAGACGCCTTAAGCAAAATATACGTTAATGTGTACATTAGTTTTAGTTGACGGTGAAATTTCTCAGGCATAAATAATGATTTTATTTGGTGAGGGGAAATATGAATAGAAACGGGGACACATATTCATGTACTTGAAATTAGTTTTGTTCTCTCGTTCGTAATTTCTTTGTGTGAACATGAACACAAGTTTTAAGAATTAATTGAAAAATGTTTCAAGGAAACTGTCATTACCTAAAATGGGCCATATGTGTCTTCATATGTGTTTTTTTGAGGGGTGACAAAAATGATTTTAGTTAATGTTTAGTTTAGTTGATTCATAATACACACAAACATACATATTACTACAATTTTCTCTATAATATCCATTATAACTATGGTATCTGCTAAATTAAGTTAAATTTTTTAAATTTTCGTATTCACGTTTTATGGAATATAAAAAATTGTGCACATCTGAAAGCACTTAGAGCGTGGACTTGCCACTAATCAAATATGCCCATGATGTTATTAAGAGTGCTTATTTGAGTCAAATAAATCAACCAGTATGATCTAGATTCTAGATGGATAACTCCCGATGGCTAAACAACAAAAGTGAGCCTGAACTAATTAAACTTATAAGTACGATCAGGCTAGAGCTATGCTTTAAGCCATGGCTGATTTATGCCCCTATCACGGTTTTCAACTAAACTCAGTTTGGTCGCCTAAGAGTAGACCAAACTTACACACGACCAAACTGTTTTTTAGTATTATGAACCACAACTGTTTTTTAGTTGAAATTGTCATCGCGTTGCCAACTTAAAATATCAAGTTTGACAGAAAGCAATTAATTTGTGTGAAAATTTAAAATACAAAGTTTTAGAAAAAATATTGTTTTGTATGATTTAGTTCAAAGAAATCATACTAAATGGATACAAATATATGTAGATTTATTTTATGACGACGAAAATGAAGTCGCAAATATAGATGTACTACGTATCGAAGGAAAGAAAGAAATTCGTGATGATTCTAACCATCATGAACTACCCAATGCAAGGTAAGGAATAATCAAAATAGGGAACGAATTCTTTAAAAAATAATTTTAAAATGTTAAGAAAATTTTGTTATGAAGCATAATCAATATTTCCAGTTACGATTTTTCCATATATTCTACTTTTTACCTGTAACTAGAAAAACCCAACCACCGACTCAACTACTTGAAAACAGTTGTGTATACTCAACGTTTTTCTCAACCAAACTTACTCATAGTTGTAAATGATAGTACCAAAACACAACTGAAAACTCAACTGTTAATTTAGTGGAGAATGGTAATGCAAATTTATCAATCACAACCAAACTATTTTAAAAGTTGAAAACCGTGATAGGGGCATTAATATAAATATGTACTACCTAAAAAAAATCTAGAGAGCACACAAAATTTCGTAATTAAATTCTAAAAAATATGAGATATATATGTATGTATGTTTGCCATTCCGTATGTAATTGCCAAAATATTCATATCCGTTCCCATAAATTATGCATATCAGCCATGTCCTCTAGGGAAGCTCGAGACTGATGAGTCATATATATAACACCTCAAGTGATAATTTGCATTTTTTTCTACTATTGAAACAAATACAAATTTTTTATGACCTCTTGAAGGTGTTATTAAATATTTGTTTTAATTAATTACTTTTATTTGGCTCAAACATATACAAATTAATATGCACACACGCGCCTGCGCATAGGCCCCTCTATTATAGGTATGTTTTACCTGATATTTTTATCAGGGAGATAACACTGGTAATAATAGTGTTTGGTGCAATAATTTTAATAAACAACATCTACGTAAAATTATTTGAAACCAAAACATTTTATGACTGATGTCAAAAATGTTTCTTACTCACATATACACTAGTCGCCATATAAATTTTGACATATCAGCCGATATTCTTCACTTTTTATTTCCAATTCAATGCAACGAGAAAACGATACTTAAACTGATCAGTTAGACGTAAGAACATGAAAGTAAAGAAAATTGATACTAATTTTTAAAATTAATAATAATATATATGTATTACTCCTTTAGAATTTTGAATTTTTGAGTGCGGGTTGGAACTTGATTCACCCAGGTCTGGCAGAACTCTCTTGGAATCTCGTTCCATGTATTTTTTATGTCTGTGGTCGTTTTATTCCTCGTTTTTGTCAAAACCGTGAATCCATTTCGGTTTACGGACCACTAGACATATTCTGTTATATTAAAATATTGACCTTGGGATAGATAGTCCAGAGTTTGAACACTTGATGTTTTTAAATATTGATGTTATGCCGTGGAACAGTCAATGGAAACCAAGTTCCCTGATCCATTGTATGAAATAAATCCCTTAAATATAGCACTAGCAATTCTATGGATAACTGTCTGGTATACTTGAGCCACTTTACAGCGTGCTGCTTGAAACTACTTTCATCAATCCAGACTATAGTTATTACGCCAGAACAAAAACGGGATGCTGATATAATTTTTCACGAAATGTTTTAGAAACTCTTGAAAAACACCTTTATGACTTGGTAAAAAAACTTACTTCGAGTTGAATACAATAATACATTTTTCACAACAAAATTTTGCATTTATTAAGTTGCAAAATGCAGAGTGTACAGCAAATGTACGAACCACTCTTCCCGGTTTTACATTATCTATATCGAAGTGTTGTACATACTTATTTTTAAATTTTAAGCACATTGAATATAAAAGCTATAAACGTTTTTTTTTATTAAAACAAATCTAAACAGACCTCATGAAATTTACCGCCATTTTTTGACTTGGTAATCAAATTGTAATTATTTTTAAGTTTTAATTAAATACGAAATTTTGTTTTTGGGTGCATATTTAAATAATAATTAAATACCCAACTTTGTGTAATTAAATACTACTTGAGTTTTATGAGCGTACCATATGTTTTTGTGTGTGTGTATGTTTATTGAAAACATACACATGAACATCATGTGGTCGTGTTGAAACCATCATGTGATCGTATTAAAAAGAATTTCGTTTAAATTTCATACCATGGAATAAAGTAATAGAAAAATGCATTATGATGTCCGTTTGGTTACATAACTTTTTTGTTTGTGTTAAACAGCTGTTCTTTGGAAATTTTGCAGTGCTGCCGTACTTTCAACGTAATTTAATAAGACTACCACTAAAAAAATTAAATCGTATTTAAATAAAATTTAATTTTAAATAAAAATTAGCTAATTACGTACTTAAATACTAAGGTTGAAAAATAGTGTTTAATTCGGTATAAATTTATCAGCGTGGCAACGCTGTTAAACTATTAAATAAAGAAATCAAAAAATAAACATAACAAAACAAAAACTCAACTCACCTGTATGCATGAAATAGTTAATATTAATCCAATGAGTAGCTTTCGTTGCTTTTGTAATAGAGATGATAATATTTTTTCCTGCTTCTGCTGGTTCTTCGTATGTTTCCGTTCAGGGTTTATGTACGAAATGGTAGTTAAAGAATGGGAAGAATTTTTGTTGTCTCTGTTGTCAATATTTACATTCATTTTGTTGTTATTGGCTTTAGAGATGGTAGAGTTGATGATGGTGAATTTATCGTCGTTGCTTTTAAACAACAACTTTTTGATTGACTTAAACATGTTCCAATGTTTCTTTATTAAACTTTTTTTTTGTATATTTATGCACATACATATATATGTATATATGTACATACGAGTACATAAATATGTAAATATGTATGTATGTACTGCGGTCGGTATGCACTTAAATTGTAAAAATATTCCTATGATATTATTTCTGGTTAATTAACACACAATTATTAAATTTATTTATACTTTTTTATTGAAGTTGTTAATTTTAATTTTTCGATTTAAATATTTTAATCTTAAAGTGTAAAGTGAAAAAACCTTGTGCGTTTTCTTTTTGTGGTATAAAAATAGATTTCATTGTATTTGTATCATTATTTTTTGCCTTAAGTTTTTAACAATTTGGTCATGATTACAATATTTTTTTTCGCCTTGTCGTTACTTTTTAAAATTATTGGTGATATGTTAACATTTTTATTTTGTGTTTTAAAATATTTTGAGTTCTGCGAAATAAAATAAAATTTTAATAGCCTTTTTTAATTAAACATTTTTAATTTTTTTTTCACCAAACTTAATATAGTATAATGTTGTATTTATTTTAATTTTAAACTGATCTTAATGGAGAACAATGTATCTAATACGTGCATACATACATACATACATTTATTTATTTGTTGTTGTCAAAAAAAGCGAAAAATCTTGTTTCCATTACGCTTAAAAAAGTTAAGCTTAAACTCTCTCTCTCTCTGGCTAATAAAATTCAATGCTGCCACCTCATCTTTTACCCAACATGAGATATTTTGAAGTGTGTATATATAACAGTGGTGTCAAAAATAAAACTATAGTTGTATGTGTGAGAAAAGTTGTCTCATTCGTCTCTGAAGTACATAGGAAAAAATAAATATTTGGAACAAATGCAGTTTAGTAAAGCAGCTAAAAATAAATAAAAAGGAGCCTATGAGATAGAAAATTAAAAAATAAGATGAAAAAATTAAATAAAAAAGTTGGCGGCGATTCATATTTTTCAAGTTATCTGGCTCTGAACTTTTCATAGGAAACTCTGAAAAATCTCAAAAAAAGAATTTTTAAATAGCTTATCAGATAGTAATGTGAAAAATAAGAAAAAAACTTGATCAAAAAAATTTGCTGCAGGCCATATTTCCCGAGTTATTGGTCTTTAAAGTATAAATAGAAAGTGTAGTTTAGTGAAAATGCTCCAAAAAAAAGTCAAAATGTCTTTTAAATACATATTAATTTCTTTCCTTAAACGTTTACAACATCAAACACATTAAATATCGCGAAAAGCATTGGTGATCATAGATTATATATCGCATACCACTTCTTTTCTTTCACTGTATCTATAAACAAATTAATATACCCGCTACGCATGTTTTCTCGTCGCTGTCTCATCGACGACTAAATGGAAGAGAATAAGAATGTGTGTGATTTTAGTTTGCACAATTTTGCCATGAAACTGACATCATTGATATATAAGGTAGTGAATGGTAATTCGACTGCGAACGTAATCAAAAATCGAGTTTTAATACCAAAATACAATTATTTTGCGGTCGAAATAAGTGGTTGAAGTCTACTGATGACTTTACAAAGCACCAATGAAATATATAGACAATACTTAACCACCAGCAAATAAATTTGTTTTCAATTTATACATAGCTTAATGGAAAAGAAAATTGCATTTTTCTCTTGACTTGAATGTACAATATATTTGTATGAAATGTTTACACAATATCAAGAACGATATAAGGACCAATTCTGCATTATCACCAATTTTCTCGGCTATTTTTGTGACTTTTTTGGCGACATCATCACTGGAGCATATACATACATATACATATATGTACATATGTATTAATATTAGCTTTTTATGAGTAGAGAAGATTTTGTCAGTTTAGCAGTCGGCGATCTTAACTTTTTTTACATTTGGTCCCAAAAGAACTACTAGACCCTTTGTAAGGAATACAGCCGCTGAACTACCATTTTTATATGATATTGCCATGCATGCTGCGCGGTCCAGGTCCGTAAAACGCTCCATAACTACTGAATTCCCAAACCGCAACCGATTGACGGACCCCGTCTGTACATCGGATTCTTTGCGTTTACGCAGCTAACTAAACATACATATGCATATGTACATATCTTCTACATATAAACTCTCTTTTGAGACACCTTGTATGTACATTAGGGTGACAATGAAAAATCAAATTTTGATTTTTAAGGATACGTGAGCAGATTATTGTACTACTTCGTCTAAAACACACAGGTACTTAATCACGTGCACCTTTGAGGTCAAGGTTCAAATTTTGGAAAATTCTCTATATTGAACTATAATGGAGCTAAAATATTCGTTTTTTATCTGAATTCAAATAACATTTTAGCGGATTGTTATTCTACATAGTGTAAAGTATGTATGCTGAAAAAATTAGCTAAGTCTGATAACTCTAAACCGTGCACCTTTGAGGTCAAAGTTGAATTCTTCGGAAATTCTCTACATTTAACTATTACTGACATCGGTTTTAATTTTTTTAAGCATTTGCAACAAAAATGTGGACAAGCATGTGTTAAGAAAATTTTTAAAAGTATTTTGAAATATTTTAGGCAAATTTAACCCTTTTGTGGAATGGGGACCAAAATTACCCTTTTTCTTATATTAACTTAAAAAAATTAAAAAATTTTATGAAAAATAATAATCTTGAAACACAAGATAAGATTGTGCTTATATCAGACATAATTTCTTAATCGGGATTAAGTTCAGTAATTTCAATTCTTATTGAATGAAATATTTTTATTAATTAATGTGAGTTTCTAAAGAAGAGAAGAAAAATTAAACTAGACTTTATTAACTGGGGGAAATAATTAATTTGTCTTCTCTTCTTTAAAAATCACATTAATTAATAAAATATTTCATTCAACAAAAATTTAAATTACTGAACTTAAGCCCGATTAAGAAATTATTTCTGATTAAACTTCACTACAGTTCAATTATATCTAAAAATGTCTCCACTGTGCTTATATGTTATTATCAGAGAAGATTAATTTGTTGTTTTTGCTTTATTAACTTTTTTTGCTATTTTAGCCGGGTTTTGCTTTTTTCTGCTACTATTGCGATTGTGATGCTATTTTGCTTATTTTACCATTTTTTCTTCATTTTGGCAACATTGTTAATATTTTTAAGTTTAGTAACAAGGCGAATTGATACCAGTTTTAAAAACATCTTCCGTAAATATGCCAACCTAACGTCGTTGGATAAAACGAGTGAAATAGCAGGAGGTAAGCATATATGTATGGATTTCTGTTGATGAAACCACGGATAGCGAATAAAAGATATGTAGCCAACTTTATTCGCAGTATCTTGGATGAATCTGTTGAAAATAAATCATATTTACTACATATGGATATTCTTCAAAATGTAAATGAAGCTTCAATAGCTGCTTTTTGTAATGATTAATTACAAATTTTGTGGCCAGATGGTAAGAAATTAGTTTACATGTTAAGTGGGATTTCATCACTCAAAATAATGTATCCTAAAATGCTACATTTGACATGTTTTGCCCATGGACTCCATGGATATTGTGAACTTAAGTCGTATTTTTAAAAGTAATAAAAATCCACAAGTTTGGAGACATGTTCTAATATTTAATTTTTTTTAGGCACGCCTTCGAAAGCAGTTGCTTATGAACGTGACTTATGTTCACGCTAAGTGGTAATTACTGGTCGGTTCTTATAGTTTTAAGATTTAAAATTTTAACAATAAATGGGTTTTTGCGACCTTCACAGCAAAATGGCATAATATTTCCATTAAAAAATAGTTTTCGTGTTTCAGGATAAATATTTTGCACTATTTTTATATTTAAATATTTTAAAGTGTAATTTATAAAATTTTAATTTTGCCCCTCCTTTGCACGAAAGGGTTAAAAACACTGAAAATATTTCATAACATTTTTTAAAATTCTCATAACACAAGTTCGTCAACCATTTTAACCGAAGCACATAAAAAACGATAATTCTGGAACAGTTATGATTAGATATAGAGAATTTCCAAAGAATTGAACTTTGACCTCAAAGGTACACAGCTTGAGTTATCAGATTTGGCTAATTTTTTCAGCATGCATTCTTTAGACTATGTGGAATAACAATCCGCTAAAATTTTATTTGAATTCAGATAAAAAACGAATATTTTAGCTCCATTATAGTTGAATATACTGAATGTCCCAAAAGTTGAACTTTGATCTCAAAGGTGCACGTGATAGAGTTATCCGATTTGGCTCAAATTTTCAGCATGTGAGTTTTAAACCAAGTGGCACAATAATCTGCTCACGTATCTTGACAATTACAGAACAAATTTTTGCCCATATATTTCATTGTCACCCTAATGTACATACATATGTATTACTTTTTCTTTGCAAATAAAAATTTTCGTATCACTACGGGCTTGTTAAAATAATTATATGGCAACTTTTGTTTTGTTACTCTCTTTTATTTGTTGTTATTTGCCAATGGCGACTAAAAGAAACTCCAAAAATCGCAAATTAAATTTATGGTACTAAATAGACAAGAATTATAAGATATTTGAATATCTGTTAGATACTTAAATGTAGTTACCTATACTAAAATTAAATTAAATAAATAAAAAGTACAATATACTATGTGGCCACCAGTCAAATTTTTACAAAGGGTTTTTTGTTGCTGCTGTCAATAGTAGACAAACAGCAAAATTTATGGCAAAATATTAAAAACTGGTTGTAGTTGCTGATTTTGTACAAATCAAACAAACCATATTAAAACAAGTTTTTTAATTTCATACTTATAGGTATATATATGTACATAGATACATATATACATACCGTTACCTTAATATTAAAAGGCCCTAACTCATTATTTTTTTTAAATAGATATTTTTGCACATTTCGATACATTAGATGGTTCTTTTATCGAAATATACACTAAACTCGATTCTAAACAAATAATGAGTTAGGGCCTTGCTATATTAAGGTAACGATACATACTTGTACATGCATATGTATAAAAATTTATGTATATGTGTACATACCCTATAGGAAATGTCACTAGTGAAAAACTACTGATTCACTATTGACTTTCGTCACCAGTACTACTGATGAATTATACCCCAAACATTGCTTTGTGTTATAGATATTTAACATGTGTGTGCCATCATTGAAAAAGCAACTACTGATTCTGGTACTACGGACTAGGTAGTTATTTAGTGACCATATGTAGACATTGGAAACAGATAGTCACTAGAAAATTTTAGTAATTTTAGTACTCACTTTTGATAACGAAATGACATACATATTTTGTTCACATTTGGTAGGAGTCGTACTTTGTGCAAACGTTGTTGGTAATTTCTATGTAAGCTTTTGTTTATGTTTCGTTGAATTGGTATACATAGATTTGAACGTATGACAAATATTTAGCTGATGGGAAAAAATCTTCCACAGGGTCAACAAAATTTTTATAATTTTTTCACTTAAAATTGTTAAATTTCCACATTCCTATTTTTATACAATATGAATTGTATTTTTATTTATACAGTACTTTTCGCTTATAGTCCACAATTACAGTTGCACAAGTTCTGTGGACTATAAGCGAATTTGGCCTTTAGCCAAACTTTTTTAATAAGCCACTTTATGGATTATAAGTGAATCCTGATATTATATACATTTTGGACTATATAAAAATTATTTTCTAATCAGAAATAATTTCTTAATCAGGCTTAAGTGTAGTAATTTCAATGCTTATTGAATGAAATATTTTTATTAATTAATGTGAGTTTCTAAAGAAGAGAAAAAAAATTAAACTACACTTTTATTAGGTGGGGGAAAAAATTCACTACAGTTCAATTAAATCAAAAAATGTCTCACTAAAATTGTTGGTGCGTAGTCGTAGTCAAAACAAAGTACACTTTAAGAAATGACAACCAGTATTTTGTATGGTAATACTGGTTTTAAGTTCTTAAAGTGTACTTTGTTTTGACTATGACTACGCGCCATTATTTTCTTTAATAAAAACACATTTCTAGACAAAATAAATAAGTTTAATAGCCTTATGTGTGTATAAGAAAAAATTGGCATAAAGTTAGCATAAGTTGCAAAATATCAGTGTGATTTCCTTTTCTTTTAAGCAATGCTTTTAAATTACAATAATTAGACACTTTTAATTTTGGCACTATTTTTTATTATTTTATAAACTTTGGATTTTTCCACTTTATATTTAGCGCTCAGTTGTCCACATTTCATAAAATTTTGTTCGTAACCTTTACGAAATTTAAATTTTTTTCGACACTTAATATAACGCATCAACTCATTTTTTTTAAACTTCAACATAAACATGTACTTTTGTATTTATCTAGATAATTCTAACATTTGTAAAAGTATCCAGAAATTTAAATAAAAAGGGTTTCCATTTTGTTAAGAAAAATTAAGAAGATTTTTTTCCATACAATATTAGTTACGCATGCAAAGAAAACAAGGCCTTTGAACGAAAATGGACTACAAACGAAGTGGACTTTACAACAAATACTTTATATGAAATTTGAAAAACCCTGTAAGTGAATATGACAGTTTTGGATTTCGTCCGTTTTTGGCCTTTAAGCAGAATGGATTATAAGCGAAAAGTACTTTATATTGCCATTTCTTTTTGTTTGATTTTTTTTTAATTATTGGTATTCAGTACTATTGTACTACTTTCAGTACTTTTTCGCAACAAAAATACCGCAGTATCCCCACGCCATATTTAGTACTCTTCTTTGTTTGCACAAGTACGGAATCAGCAAAAAAAAATTGGAAATAATCGGCCATGTCACAGAGTGATCCAGCTCAAGATGTCAAGCCCTGGCCGGAGCATACCCCAGCATATTAGCGCCCCCAAAATTCTGGACACACCTAACAATTTTCCTGATTTTAGTTTTATTTTTTAGACACCAATCTCCTTCAAAAATGGTTTGGATTGAATTCCGTTTCCGAACGGAAACCACATCAACAATATTATTAAAAACTAAATATCTGGTTTGCAAATAACTAAAAAAATTTTAATTAATTGACATAAGGCCCAAAGTATCATAATATCTGTAATACCACCAGAAAAATACAAAGATGACTTAAAAGTTTTGTAAAGATAATTATTTTGCTATTATTATTGATGAAAGTAACGACTGCACGGTCTCAAAAAAATATTAATCGTTCGTTGTAAGCTCTTTCGTTGGAAAATGTAGAGATAGATTCTTATCATTGGAAGCAGTAAGCGATCCTTCGATTTTATGGGAAAACAATATTCCTTTGGAAAACATAATTTGGTTTACGGCTGATAATTGCAATGTACATAAATTTGTATGTACGTAAGGTATAGAAATGTACCAGAAAATGTCTGGTTGGTATGTCTCCATGTTCCCATAAGAACTACGTAGTCACTACCTCGTCAATTGTTTTAGTGCTACTAGAAGATTTTCAATGACAAGTACATGCTAAATGTCTATAACACAAAGTATTGTACGGGAAATAATTAGGGAGTAGTACTGGTGACAAAGTCAAAATCGACTCAGTACATTTTCACCATCGACATTTCTTTCAGGGATATTTATGTCTACCTAAAGATATTGAAAAATTCATGAAGGAAATAAGTTTTTACTTCTGTGACAACTCGAGCCAAAAAGAATTTCAAAAATTCCACGAATATTTTGGTGCAGATATACACATGATTCTGAGGTGTGCTCAAAATATATGGTATTCGAGACAAGCTGCGGTTGAAACATTTTTGGAGCAGTAACATATTTTTTATCTGGATATCTTTGAAAGCGGACATAAAAATTAACGCTTTAAGTTTATTGGAACGGAATCTTAAGAGTTGAAAGGAAGATATATTTATGTATGCAAGTACAAAGCACATACTAAATGAAAGTTTTTGTAGGGTGGTGCTATACCTAATGTGACCATCCGTCCCGATTTCCGGTTGACCGTCCTGGTGCCTCGGAAGGAAAATGGGAAATGGGAACTTTCCTGTAGCATAATAAACATGTTTGAAAATGTAAAAAAGTTAAATATTTTTGTTCCGTACGTTATTAATTTGCGGTGTCCCGGTCGGTGTCCCGGTTTGAGTTACAAAAAAAATGGTCACGTTAGCTTTACCGCACCTCCACTCGGAGACCCAATTTGGTCCATTGTGTGTGTATAATCTAATACATTTTTTTAAATATTTATTTATTTATAAAAAAAAAATTTCATTTTCTTCATTTAATTTTTTTTTTATATAAATGGATTTCTAATTTTATTTTTGAATAAAAATATATGTTTCATAATAAGTAGCAAAATGTTGGAAAAAAGTACTATTTTCGTTGACGGTCATTTCAACTTTTCAATTTTACATCATTGGTACATATTCATTTTTTGAATTGAATTCGTAGACTAGCTGCCAGTTTATAGAAGCCATGCAAAAATTCTAGTCTGTCTATTTATATTGGAAACAAAAACAAATTTGAGAGCTTTGTTTTTGTTTTCCATATAAATAGGCAGACGAGAATTCTTACATGGCTTCTATAAACTGGCAGTAATTTTTATAAAAACTTAAATTTTGCCTAACGCCACTTTTATTTTCAAAGAACCAATAAAACATTAAGAAGATGCATGCACACATAGTGAAACTGACAAAATGATTTTTATGCATCAAAAACTAAATTAATATGTACAGTGTACATTGTACACGATCCGTTGACAATGTCGCCAAAAAGTATCTAAAGTAGTGGACAAAAGTGCGGCTTGGGGACACTTACAACCCACGCTTCCTTTGGGGTACTTATCTAGTGGGTATTGTGCATACATACATATGTACATATGTATGTGTAGGTAGGTATACATACATATGTACCCAGTCAGCATTTTATGAAATTAATTATCATATTCGAGTCTTTTTCGACTTTATCGTACGATTAAAATAAGCATTTATGCTCTCGTTTTCGAGTCAAAAATGACTGTTCATTCGGGAGAAAATGGTACCCTTCACCTAAAAGAGTCTTTTGTGATTTCTGATCAATTTCGATTCACTTTCGAGTCAGTTTGTGTATTACTCACAATCACTTTTTTTTGCTTTAAATTTTTATATACATATCGTCGGTTTGTTTCTGGGGGCAAATTACGGCACTCGTTATCGAACGAAATTACGAAATATTTCAATAGAGTTTATATGGAAATATTTTAAAATTTCGAATCTTATCGAATGCCATAATTTGCCCCCTGGTTTGCGGCACAGTATATTCAAAATACATTATGTCTGCAGCAAACCAGAAACCAACCGACGATATGTACATATGTACATAAATTCAAAAAAACTTTTTTTTTATTTTACTGCACGAGCTTGCTGTTTGTTTTTATTTTTTAAACAAATCTCTTTCTGGGAATCATTTTCGAGTCTTATTTTAAGTGCAGAACTGATTGATCAGTTTTTGATCATCTAAGGCAGTCGAGGAAGACTCAGTTTGGTGAAACAATGTTACACATGCTGACTGGGTATGTACCTTTTAGTTTTTTATTTTTATTTTTTATATTTTAATTTTTTTTTTATTTAGGACAAAATATTTTTAACAACTTTTTTTTAGAAAGTTGGTTGTAAGTTAATCTTTTTATAGTTTTTTTTTCATTTTCAATACGGATAAATGTGTTACTTTTTAATTAAATTACTTTTTTGTTTCTTTTTCAATTCTGTTATTTTTCTTATGCGAGCTTTTTACACACTTTTTCATATAAATTTTGGTTTATTTTCTTTCCACTTCTTTCGCTTTAAAGTTTAAACGTGTTTGAAATATTTTAAAATATGTGCATACATGTGTACATATGTATGTATGTATGTATTTATGTGTTTATGGTTTGGAGGTGAAACTTTTATTACATGCTGTAGGTTTGTTAATTTTGTTTTTGTTGTTTTATTTACACCAACTTACACCAATCTCTGCATTTAATGAAAATACACACATACATATCTATACTATGTATGTATGTAGGTATGAACATAGCTATACCAGCATTCATATTCACAATAACTGTAAATTAATAGGTATGTTCTTTTTAATATTTCACTAGTAAAATTATCATACTCCCCCACACTGGGACTCCGGAACTCATGATATAAAAGAAAGGTCGCTGCCGGACGCGAAAGCGCAGCTTTCGTTACGTTACCGAAATCACAAATATCAAACAAAATAAAGAACAACAAAAATGCAAAGGTATGTATGCGACGCGTCAACAAGAGAAAAACGAGAAAAACAACAACTACACAATCAAACGTTAACGTTTGCAATGCGGCGCACGCACGTTCATTTTGAGTGGAGTACTTTTATGTTTACAACCAGTGTGACCAGATTTTAAAAGAATATTAAGCTAAATCACGTTTGAAAAAAAGCTAAAATAAGCTAAAATTTACATTTTAGGCTAGAAAATAAAGCTAAAATTTTTTCCACTTCTTTGATCACTTTTCAATAGTTTCTTATTGCTAAACTAACGTTAAATATTACACAAACATATATTTTTATTATACATATAGAATATTTGCTTAATGAAATTATTTATTATTATATTTTAGATTTAATGAAGAACAAAACAAAAACTTCCCCAAAATAATCTTAAAAAGTTTTTAAAAATGTAAAAACATTTATACTAAAATACGAAAGCTTTTTAAGTGAATTAATGCTATTTAAGGTAAAGCATGGATCACACTATCTGCACAATGTACCGAGTTTCGTCAGATCAGTGAAATAAAGTCATAAGTAAAGATTTTGCTCTAATTTATCGACTACTTGAAATACAAGGACATAATTGCGCCACACTGCATTGGTAATAAGCCCATATAGACTTATTCCAGAATTAATTGAGTAATAATGCCATTTTGGCTTATTACTTATGACTTTATTGAGGTGGCCCGACGAAAATCGGTAAATAGTGTTATCCAGGCTTAAGGCTATTTCAGGTTTTTGTTTTATTGGGGAAATATTGGGGAAATATAGTAGTAGTCTCTTTATTAGTATTATCAATACTTTTCATATACATTCCATAACAATTAGTTTATAACATTTTCTCTATTCAATTAAATTTTACAAAATTAACAATGTGTCTTCTAAATATACTAGAATTATTTTCGAATTTTACATAATTTGGTAAGGAGTTGTAAAGGTGTAGACCTTTGTAAAAAAGCGATCGCTGCATCGATGTTGTTGATACTCTCTCAATTCTAAAGTGGTCCATATTCCTTAGATTGTACGGTTGAGCCTCTCTCACATATACTATTTGTTCAGTTAGGTACTCTGGTGCTTCTCCGCTTCTGATTTTTTGAATGAAAGTGATAGTGTTAAGTTTTAGTCTTTGTTCAATGTTGAGCCATTTCAAGGATTCCAGCATGAGACGAATAGATGTATATCTGTTGCACTTCAATATACTTCTCATTGCCTTATTTTGTAGTTTCTGAAGCCGTTCAATCTGATTTGTTGTGCAGCATGTAAATAATATTGTTGAGCCGTATTCGAAATGTGGTTTTATTATAGTATTATATA
This sequence comes from Tachina lurida, assembly GCA_944452675.1. Taxonomy (NCBI): domain Eukaryota; kingdom Metazoa; phylum Arthropoda; class Insecta; order Diptera; family Tachinidae; genus Tachina; species Tachina lurida. The sequence goes on from OX101755.1 coordinate 71,679,439, forward strand.
TCTTTATTGCGGTTATAAGTGAAACCTGTTTTCTGACTCTTTTAAAAAAACTAATTTTTTTGCCGATTTTTTTACAAATATAATCAATATGGTTTTTAAATTTTAAATCTTTATCAATAATAAAGCCTAAATATTTTATTTGATTAACCTTCTCTATAATTTGATTATTTATTTTAAAAATTTCATTGCTGTTTGTATTTAATTCCATAATTTTCGTTTTATTTTCGTTCAGTTTTAGCTTATTCATGTTTAGCCAAACGCTTACATTTTCCATATCATGTGTAAGATTGTGATAGCATTCGGTGTTAGTTTCTCCTTCCGTGAAAATAAGTGTGTCATCAGCGTATAATACTACTTCGCATTTGTTCAATATGTTTGGCATATCATTTATGTATATAATAAATAAAAGGGCACCCAGAATTGATCCTTGTGGAACTCCAAAATCATTGTTAGTTATGTTAGATTTAATGTTGTTTACTTTTGTGATTTGCTTCCTGTTTGTTAAGTATGATTTAAACCATTGTAGTTCTGTTCCTCTAACTCCGTATCTATGTAGTTTTTGCAGAAGTATGTTTCTATCAATTGTTTCAAAGGCTCTTTTAAAGTCCAGAAAAATTCCGACTATCTTATTGTTTTTCTCATTTCTTTTCCATCTGTTTATTAAATAATTTACTGCTGTCTCGCATGAAAACTTTTTTCTGAATCCAGATTGGTATTTTGATAATATTTTGTTACTTTCTACATATTTCTCTAATTGTTCTTTTACTACTCTTTCTAATATTTTTTCACATGTTTTTAGGGTGTTTATTGGTCGAAATTGATGCCGCTGAATGAACGTTCAACTCAAGTCAAATAATTTTATACCCAAAAAACTCAAAAAGTGTTTTGCCCACTAATATGAATTTAACTTTTTCCATTGGAATTCTAACCATTCTGCCATTATCTACTATTTTTCTTCTTTCTATTTCTGTTATAAAATTGTCGTATAATTTACATTTTGTATTTTTTGTAAACTATTTTACAATGCTAAAAAATTATAATTTTTATAAGTTGCTTATGTTTTTAATATATTTTTAGAGAACACGCAATTTAGACTAAAAAAAGGCTAAAAAAGCTAAATTAGTTTTTAAAAAAAGCTAAAAAATAAGCTAAGAGCTAAATGAAAATTTTAAGGCTAAATCTGAAACAAATAAGCTAAATTTAGCTCAAAATAAGCTAATATGGTCACGCTGTTTACAACAAACACAATACATACTATTTTTGTTTTGGGGGGGAAAAAGGAAACAAAAGCGCAACAACAACTTGACAACAAACTTTCATTATCACGGGGGAAGAAACACCACAAAAGTAAAGTAGGTATACATACTTATGCATCTGTGTATGTATGTATGCATGCAAAAAAATTTATTAAACACTAAATTAAATTTTTTTTATATTATAATATGCATGAAAGACCGAACTATAATTCTTTAATTTTCAAATCATATGTGGGAATCTCTAGGAATTCCTTTTATTTTCTATGTACATATGTATGTATGTATGTATGTACATATGTATGTATATTATAACAATCCAGTAGATGTCTTCTGATATTTTATTTCCCACAAACGAAACACACCTTCTTTACACACACATGTTAAACAAAGTTGTATACAATTTTCAATTGTATACAAAATTTTTTTGTTGCTTTTTTTTTCTAAAATTTTCTTTTGTACTTGTTTAAAACAACTCATTTAAATATACATATTCACAATATATTTTTTATTTCTTTAATTTTAGGGAATTTAGGAAAAATATAAAATTTCTTTTTTCAAAACATACGCGTAAACTTACAGTGCAGACACTGACGCACGCAGCAGACAAAACAACAACAAGAATATTAATTTTTTTATACTATATCTGTCGTTTTTGTCTACTCACACACAAGCACACGCGCTAGAAATAAAACAGATTTCCCCCGTACACGATGCGTTCTCGTTCACAGTTTCAACTCGAATGAATGCAAATATCTCATTTGTTCAAAAAACCCACTCAAAGAGTGAAAATGTAAATAGTGCAAGATGGAAGAGGGGAAAATACTTAACGTTAAAAAAGTACCATTCCCCAATAAAACAATATCTAAATAGGTATACATATGTAGGTATCTACGGATTTTATTATAATAAATACAGTTATAGATACAAGAAAAATTGTTTAATTTTAGAAATTAGTGAATTAGCAAATGTACTCGTATCTCAATATAATGTTAATTGGTTTGTCCTGTTTTACACTATGCCAGTCTTAAGGCGGTGTCAGATATAACTTCAACGCTTCGCATTGTGTATGACACAATGGAAACTTTGACAACACTCACTTTTTGTTTTAGTACTTTTTTTGATGCATAAAATACAAAATAGTTCGATTACTCTCGTTTTTTATGTAAATTTACAAAAAGTTTAATAAAATTTCATATTTACGTGCGAGTTTGGTCAAACAAATTAAAAAAAGTAGGTATACCAACTGATTGTCAAAGCACACAAAAAGTTGAGAGTTACCTAAATTTTCGCTTCGCTTTGCGTTAAAATTACTTTATGTAACATGTTTCATATAACCATGTACATTTCATCTTAAATGTCGAAGCGAATCTTCAACGCAACGCGAAGCAAAAATTTTATCTGACATGATGATAAGCTGATCAGTTTGTTGGATAGAGAAACGAGTGCTCAGCTTCATGTACTATCAATACGTTTTACTTTCTCATTCTTAATGATAAAAAAACACACTTGCATACACACAACTGTGTATAAAAAATATGAGCTGAAAAATAAGACTTGCATTGTGTGAACGCCGATGAAACTTCAAAGAAGAAAAAGTGATAAGCCTAGCAATAAGACTTGACTAGTGTGAACTGGGACTTTGTTTTAACAAGTAGGTATAGGTACTAAATAGTTCCCGGTTATGTATTTTGCTCATCTCTGTTTTGTTTATGTTTGACAAGTTTTGTTTTGCTTCTTATTTCCTTTTAGATAACATTTTCTTATAAGCAGCGTTGCCACTTTGTTTTCAGTAACAAAAATCCCGTGATTCAATGTTTTTCTTTCAATTTCCTGTGATAAACATTTATGCAAAACCGATAACATTTGTTAATTTTTCATTGATTATTTTAAGATATTGAACAGATAACGAGTTCTATTAAATAAAAAAATTAAAAAAAGCAAAACTAACTATTGAAATTTATTAAAATTGATTGATTAATTGATTTTGCTTCTTTGTTTATTAAATACATGAAATCATTTGCTAATTTGCTTGTCAACCGCTTTTTTTACAGTGATATTTTTAAAATTGCAATATCGATATACATACATTTTATCAAGTTATAGATGTAAACTCAAAATAATACTTTATTTTATTAAAATGGATTCACATACATATATGAAGCTTTTAAATTTATTTCTTAATTAAAATTTAAAATTGCATACTGAATACAATGAAATGTAATTATGTTTTGGGTGAATATTTGATTGTGTCCAAAGAGAGACTGAGTGTGATGAATAATTTCGAGGTCTTAAGAGGGAGTCTTCCAAAGTTCGCATCCCAAAAATTAGTCAAATTAGTTTTAGTTTTGTTAATTTTGAAACCAAAATTACTAATGTATAAAAGTTTTAGTTTATATCTTTATATATATTATCCATAGAGGGAACTATAATTAATTATGGTAGTATTAGCGGCATATTAATTAAAGCGTTGCCGAAACTTTGTTAGAAACGTTAAATTTAATTTACGAGAAAAAAATATGCTTTTGAATTACTTAACTGAGTAATAGAACTTGTAAAAAATCGAAGATAAGAGAAGGTGTAATATTTTAAAACAAGATTCAATGAAAGAACCAAAGGTTAAGTTAAAAAATTAATTAGTTTTGAACCAATCACGGAAATTGTAGTATTAAGTCATCCATTTGAATTGAAATTTTTTTAGATTTTTTAAAAAAATATTACATTAACTAAAAATTTCATTAATGGTTTTCCAAGGATTCAACTAAAATTTAATTTAAATATTTTTAAGGATTCAAATAGAAAATTAATTGAAATATTTTCTTTGATTCAATTAAAAAACTAATTAAAAAGGTTTGAAGATTCAATTAAAATAGTAATTGAAATATTGAAAAAATCTATTTGTATAAAAATATAAAAAATTATGTTATGTTCATATGTATGTATGTATAAAAAATTTCCAAAAATGGAAACATTTGTCTATTGAACCAAAAACCTAATTGGTGCATCGTATGGCTTTTAAAGTTCGAATGGTGCACAAAAGTACGATGGCTGTATTAGGTTTTTGCGTAAGTGTAAATGCAGAATATCGTACCCTTTCTTTAAATTGTGTGTGCATTTTGTGATTGGACTTTAAAGAAAATCTACGATATTTTGTCTACATAAATACCGCCAATATACTAATGTTGCCATCCACACTTGCATTTCTTGTTATTATTTGCTTGTTTAGAAATAAGAGAACAAAATTAACTTCTGTTTTTTATACCCTTTACCAAAAATGGGAAAGGGTATATATAGGCTTGTCATTCCATGTGTAATTTCCATAATATTCATATGCGACCCATAAAATATATAAATTCTGAATCATTATGCACAGGGAAGACGAATAAGCGATGTCCGTCTGTCCGTCCATCTGTCCGTCTGTGTGTCCGTCCGTCCATCCGTCTGCTGTACGTGAAATCGGTTTTCCGAAGCTCCCAGAAAAGATAGAGACTTCGGTCTCAGACTGCTGTATCAGAAATGATCCGAAATAGATTGGTATTGAAAATCCGCGAAATCGAGCAGATGGTTTCAGTGCTGGAAAACTTAAACTTGATTTTGCCATATAACAATAACTAGATAACACAAATTTTTTGATTTATTTGTTAAATAAACTTATTTTATATTTCAGTACGAATAAAAATTGTATTAAAAATACAAAAAATAAAAAATAAAAAGACGTTTCCAGGGTTGGGAACTTTAATTTTTTTGCTATAAAAAAATCCTACTAAAACTAATTTTTCCATTTTATCTATAAATTTTACATATCTTAGGCCCCTTTCAGATTAGGCAACTTTACTTGAGCAAGTCTTGTGTTTGTGGGTGTGAGAGGAAAGGTCGGTTTGAAGGGGAAAGAATTGCCGAGACTTGAATACAGACTTGCTTGTACTTGGCAATTCTGTACTTGTACTTGGCAATTATGTATATTCAAGTATATCTTTAACTAAATAATTTTTTTCTTCAACTTCTATTGTATACATCAAATTTCAAATCACTTTCACAATTACAATGAATACAGAAATGAAACAAAACGTCAACAAATTAAGAAAATTCGAGCATAAGAAAATTAAACTTGCTCAACAAAGTTGCTGAATGTGAACATAAAAGCAAGTTCAAAAGCAAATAAATAAAAATTACAATTATACTTGCGTAATTAAACTTGCCTAATCTGAAAGGGGCCTTACATTCTTAAAAGAAAAATATTGGTGTAAGAAATCAGAAAAATTTAAAATTATGTTTCCAGGGTTGAGAAACGTACACTTTTATATAAAATTAACTAGGTCTAATAATTTTTTTTATTTTAATTTATATATTTTATTTATTTTTTATTTATTTTATTTCTTTTCGATGTCCCATACACAAGACTTAAGTCTTATATTGCAGTATGGAACTGAGCATATGCAAATACAATAAATCAGATACAATAAAAAAAAAAGAAAATTATAAGATTTAATTAAGTAATTTTGACATAAATTGTAGGTAATTTTAATAAAATATAAAATAAAATTTAAAATTTAATAAAATTTAATATTATAAAGCTAGTGAAAAGTTAACAAAAACTATTTAAACCCATAAAATATCTAACCTGAAAAGTTAAAAGCATACATAGTACATTGTTATTCAATCAGAATTTGTATATATTCAACTTGAAAAATGAGAAAAAATATTTTTCCTAAATTGTCGTGCGTTATTCAAGATTTGTAATCTATAAGGGATTCCATTCCAGAGACTGATGGCGTGTTTAAAGAAATGGTATTTAGAAATCAGTGTGCGATGGCCAAATGATAAAATTCTTTTGCCTCTATTAAGTGTAGAGAAGTTTAAACGTTCATGGAGATGTGCGGGCTGTTGTGTATATATAATTTTGTGCATAAACAATAAAATACGCACTCTTAGATAATCATCAAAACTAATGCCGTAAAGCAATGTTACATAAGGAGAAATATGTGCATATCTTCTTATACCATATACATAACGAATAATATTATTAAATGCAACATTAAGTTTTCTTTTGCTTTCACTATCGCAGCTGGCAAACAGTTCACAGCCATACAACAAGATAGGTATTAAATACGATTTAGCAAGAAGTATTCTAATTTTAATTGGAGTACAATATTGCGTTTGCCAGAGATTTCTTAACATTGAGAACGTTCGACCACATGCAAAGTTAACGTGGTTAGACCAAGTGAGGGTATTGTTAAAGTATATGCCGAGATTTTTGACTGAGTTTACAATATCTATGGACTGGTTATTTAAAGTTATAATAGGATTGCAATCAAGTTTTAATAGCCTCTTTTTAATAATCAAGCACTTGGACTTGGTAGGATTAACTACTAGCCCATTCGCGGTGGCCCACTCATAAACACGACCAAGTTCCTGGTTTAAAGTCCTTACACATTCATCAACCGCCGTGATGCTACAACTAATGTAAAGCTGAACATCATCTGCATATAATCTAAGCTTACATTGCTCGATTTTGCCTTGAAGATCATTCACATATATCGAAAAAAGTAGAGGGCCTAAGATCGAGCCTTGTGGAACACCCCGAATTAATGGCAAAGAGCTGGAAACTGAGGTAGGTGTTTCAACATATTGACTTCGATCAACTAGATATGAATATATGAAATCTGTGGCAGATGATGTAAATCCGAACATATGCTTAAGTTTAAGACACAACATGTTATGGTCAACAGTATCAAACGCTCTAGAATGATCCAAGAGAACTAAAGATGTAACTTTACCACAGTCTACCTGTTGTCTTATATCTTCAGCAACATCTACGAGGGCCGTTGTACAACTATGATTTTTACGAAAACCGGATTGCCGGTCAGTGAGCATATTATTCATTTCAAGATACTGTGTAACTTGGATATGAATTAATCTTTCAAAGGCTTTAGATAAGAATGGTAAGATTGATATGGGCCGATAATCGGAATTAGACTTAGGTATAGGTATAATCTTAGCAAGTTTCCAAATTTTGGGGTAGCGGTTGGTAGTAAAGATCTTGTTAAAAACAAATGTTATAAAAGGAAGAAGTTTTGGAATAAGTATTTTTAGAAACCTTGGATCCAACTCATCCACACCAATTGCATTGGATTTTATTGACAGTAGGCTAGATAAGACATCAGACTGACTTACGTTTGAAAAGTTGAAATTGTTGCTTTTAATATCATGAGAAAAACTATAATAATGAGAATTCGGTTGAACATTTGGAATATTTAAAAATTGGTTATTTAAAATGTTAGCATCCACAGTACATGGCTCTTGACTACAACGTTTGCCAACTCCAATTTCGCGAATTGTTTGCCATGTTTTCTTCGAGTCTATAGCAGCAGAGAACTTTGAAGCATAATAGTCAGACTTAGCTTTCCTAATCAAATCGTTGGTTATGTTGCGTGATACCCGATATACTTCATGCAATTCTGGGGTTTTGAAACGTTTCCATCGAGAATATAGAAAATCTCTACGGTTAATCGCTTGTTCTATGTCATGAGTGAACCAGGGCTTGTTATGTCTGTTAATAATTTTTGTTCTTACGGGAACCACCAGATTGTATAAATTATTTAGGTTGTGTTGCAGAAAAGAGAGCTGATCATCAACAGAAATTAAACTATAGCACACACTCCAATCAATACTGAAAAATTCTTCTTCTAGCCTTAAGTAATCAATATTTTTAAACCCGATATCTAACAATTTGTTCGGGCAGGTTTAACTAAAAATTATATGCCATAAAAATTAGGTCATGACGTGAAAAACAGGATGCTGACAGTTGGTCATAAAGCAATACCTTCAAAATATCACTAACAAAGAAAAGATCAAGAAGTGTATTGCTGGTACTCGTAAAATGTGTAGCAAAATTTGTGTTAGGTGAATTAAGACCAAGCGTAAGCATATTATTAGTTAGATTATTGTTTACTAGAATATTTGAATTAAAATCGCCTGTAATAATAACATCTTCGTATGTGACAGTATATGCTTCTAGGGTATACATAAATCTCTCCATGCAAATACGATCATTAGGTCTATATACATGTATATATATGTATATGTTTTATGTTTTAGAAAGAAAACATGGGCATAGAAATTTATAAAAATAAAATCCACAGCTGGAAAAGTTAAACTTTTTATGGTTCAGTACACCAAAGGTGAAACGTAACCCTATTACGTTATAGCTACGGACCTTAAATTTGGACAGAGTGTGTAGACCCTTGGCCGCTACAACAAATACACGAAAATTAAAAATTAAAAGGTGTTCCAAAACCAGCAACGAAAAATTTTAAAATCCCATGTAATATACATACAATAATTGTATGTACATATATACACTTGAAATTTGTAAACTTGGTGTATTTCTATGCAGACTGCACCAATTAACACTAAAATTTCAAAAATCAAAATTAAAGAGTGTTCTATCAATTAATATAATTTTGACTATGTAATTTGGACAACTTAGAGCCAAACTCTTGAAATTTTCAAAAACGGTAAAACTAAAAAACTCCAAAATTATAAAATCACCAAACCGAAAAAAAAATCGCCAAAAACCAAACAAAAATCGCCGAAACGAAAAAAACCGCCAAATTAAAAAAAAAACTCTAAAAGGAAAATAAATCGCAAAAAACCGGAAAAATTGCCAAAACGAAAAAAGCGCCAAAGTAAAAAGATTTTAAAACTAAAATAAATCGCGAAAAACCGGAAAAATCCCCAAAATAAAAAAAAAAATCGCCAAAATAAAAAAACGAAAAAAAACCAAAAAAATCGCCAAAACGAGAAAAAAGCGAAAAATCTAAAAAAAATCGTTTAATCTAAAAAAAAGCTAAAAACGCAAAAACACGCTATACTAAAAAAAAAATGCTGAAAACCTTACTGAATTTATTTGATATTAAAATAACTAAATAACAGTAGTATTTTCCTTATTATTTTTTTCTTTGTTCACTTAACATATTTTATATAATTTTTAAAGAAAAAAAAATCGGTATAAGGACCCAAAAAAAATAAAAGGTTGATTCCAGGGTTGGGAAAAGTACACTTTTTTGTTATATAAAACTAATTAAATAAAGCTAGTTATTTGCTTGGTAATTAAATATATATTATATTTTAGAAAGAAATAAATTAATGCTCGTATTAAACCAGAAAAATTTAAATTATTCCAGGGTTGGAAGTTAAAAAAAAATTTGGGTAAAAAAATAACCAAAAATAATTTTTTTCAGTTAAAAATATTTCATGTTTTAGGAAGATTTTTACTCAAATTCTTTAGTCGAAAAAAACCGAGAGGTCACTCACTAAAAATTGCACTATAACAAACAATTTTACATTTTATCACAAAACTTATGTATGTATCTGTATACTACATATACGTACGTTGGCAAAGGGTATATAAGATTCGGCACAGCCGAATACAGCACTCTTACTTGTTTATTTTAATATTTTATTTTTATTCAACGCATGTATAAATTACTACGGCTCAAAAAAAATGCATATATTAAGCTGAGTAGTTTTCTTTCTCCCATATAAAATATCAAAACCCATTAAAAGATTAATTGACTATTTTAATTGAAAATATTTTTCAAACCAATGTGACATACTCTAAAAAAGCAGCTCGATTTTCACACATACAATTAATATGTAATAATTGTCAATAATTTCATAGTATTCTGTGTTAATAACTGTTGATAACACTTTTTTGATAGAGCAGTAAATTCAATTAATATAAACATATATTCAATTAAAATATTAATAAAATCACTTAATTGAAAAAAGTTCAGAAGTATTTTTTTCTGTATAAGAACCACTCCTAAAGATTTAACGATGGCGTCAGAGCTGTTCTCCAGCTCAGAGCTGATCTATGACTGGTGCATCCCCAGCTGCGAACGCTGGATACCACATTACATCTCTTTAATGATGTTTGTCATACTTTGTGCTTAATGAATGCTAGCTTACAAAGTGTACGAAAGTGAGCTAGATTGTATTCGAACTGCCCACTGCCAACTTACAATGTATGTTAGGCAATACTGAGCTTTTATGCTGATTGGATGAACACTTCCGTATCTCGCTTACTTTGTGTGCAAGTGAAAGGCATTCACTCCACAAATGCGGCAATGCATTTGAAAATGTATACTAGGTACGTATATGAGGTGGTGTGCATTACTGTCTTACATGTGTGCATAGAATCATCGCTTCTGTAATCGACATTTTCGCCGCTGGGATCTACGAGCATACACACCTCAGAGTATTGGAGTAGCTAGAAATTTGCAGTATGAGTGGTGATTTTCATGAATAATTTTTAAATAAATAATAACAGGCAATGTTTATTAATTCCAGGGGAGCAACAGCAAATCTCTTACAGTTACGCAAGACTTTTGCATCGAACACTGAATGCTAACACTATACTAACTTTGCAGTCCTTGTTTGGTCTATAAAGTCTTACTTGTGGAAAAGCAAGAAAACAAAATGAAATTAAATATTAATAGTATATTTCAATTGAAAATATTTTTTAAAACAATGTGGCATACCATCAAAACTGCTCGCTTTTGACATATAAAAACAAAAGTTATATTAAATACATACAATTAATATTGTTACGTAAAAATATTCGAACAGGGGTAATGTAAATGTTTTTATAAATAAAAAGAACTACATAGAAGTATTTAGCTAAATTACTAAGTCCTCGTCCATACAGTGAAACATTTGCTGCGAAACATTTTTGATTTCTCTTTTGAAACTGCATTCGTGTCGACACTGTGAAGTTTTTGTTTTGCAGCTTAATATTCTCATATATTTCTCATGAGAATGAGACGAGAAGGACTTACTCAACAAGAACTTCATGTATATGAAACAGAGTACTTTTTCCATTCCTCTTTCCCCGTTCATCGACAGACTCAAAAGTTTTGCAGCAAATGTTTCACTGTATGGACGAGGACAAAATGTGCACGCGTATGCAAATACATACAAGCACATCGTAGATACTAGTGATACCGATACCGATTCCGATATATCGGCGATACTTTTGATTTGCCGACATATCGATATTGGCGATGGTTTACTGTCGATTCGACGATACTCCTTAAATTTTTTTAGAGCAAAGAATTTAATTTTCAACTTTTTTTTTTTGCATAACAAGTAAGACAAATAACATATTAATAATAATAACATACACTCAAAAAAGTTTTATATTAACTGTTTGTAGTTGTGTCAGAAGTTTACCGTAAAGTCAAAATTCAATGAAAATGCAGTTGTCATACGAAAACAAGTAAGAGTTGCTATATTCCGATGTGCCGAATCTTATATACACTTTACCAACGTGCGTACATATATGTATATAGTATACAGACACATATATACATATTTGTTTTGTGAAAAAATTTATAATTTTTTTCTCTAAAGCAATTAATAGTAAGTGACCTTCCAGTATTTTTTGATTAAAGAATTTGATTCAATTATTTTATTTTCGATATTAGCAATAGTTGAATATTTTACTCTACACTCTGTGGTTAAGATATATTTTACATTCACTCTTATTTCAGTCAACATCGACGTCACGTCAATACTTTAACAAAATATTGGGGCTTGTTTACTTGCTCTCGAGATGTTCAAAAACCGTGCTGCTATTTAATAACTCTAAAATATTCTTAGTATTGCACCTCCATACCAAGTAAACTAACTTGTTTCATATTTTCCCGTATTTAATAATCATTGATGATGCAAAACTGCTTAGTGTCTTGATTTGAATTTCCCATTGAAAATGGTATGCATCGTGGTATTATGTAAACGTTTTATTCCTACAGGATTTTTTTTTAAATTTGTTCAGCAGAAAGGAAATGTATCAGGAAAATGAAACGGAACATGTCCTTTATGTCTTTAGCGATAAATTTTAGTTTTATCTCCATTTACTAAAAATTAATAGTTATTATGCTGAGAGCACAATAAGCACAAACCTTCGTTTATACTTCAATTAGTTTTGATATCCATAAAAAATTAACCATGTATAAAAAATCTTGAGTAATGATTTTCCTAAAACATGAAATATGTTTAATTAAAAAAAAAAAAAAATATTTTTGGCTATTTTTTTTACTGAAACTTTTTCAATCTCCAACCCTGGAACCATATTTCTGAGTTTCTTAATACTAATTTATTTCTTTATAAAATATAGATTATATTTAATTACCAAGGAAATAATTAGTTTTATATACCAGAAAAAAATTTAAGTTTTCCAGCTCTGGAGCTATGTCTTTTATTTTTATAATTTTTATGCCAAACTATTTCATTCTAAGTTGTAAAGTATATAAAACTTGTAAACAAAAAGAAAAAACCAACTTGACCTAGTTACTTTTGTAAAAAAAACAATAAATTTAGCAACCCTGGAATCAAACTTTTAGATTTTTCTGATTTAAAAAAATAATAAAGTGTGTAAAGTGAGCAAAGAAATAAAAAAAATTAATTTTATACTTTAATATTTACTATTTAATATTATCAAATATTTTTATCTAATTTAATATTTATACGACAAGCTTTTCTTTCAGAAGCATAAAATATATTCAACTTATAAAGGAAGAGAAAAAAATTTTAAGAACTATTTAATTTTACATAACACAAAAAGTGTAAGTTTTCCAACCCTGGAATCATAATTTAGGATTTTTCTAATTCCTTATACCAATCTAGTTCTTTAAAAAACACATAAAATATGTTAAGTGAACAAAGCAAAAAGGACAAAAGAAAAAACTTAGTTTTATTTAGTTACTCTATTATCAAAAAAAGTTCAAAGTTTCCATCTCTGGAGCCTTGGTTTTCATTTTTATAATTTTATAGGCCAATTTTTTCTTTCAGAAGCATAAAATATATTTAATTTATAAAGGAAAAATGAATTACTTAGACCTATTTAATTTTACATAACACAAAAAGTGTAAATTTTCCAACCCTGGAGTCATAATTTGGGATTTTCTGATTATTGATGCCAATCTAGTTTTTTAAAAAATACATAAAATATGTCAAGTGAACAAAGCAAAAACGAAATAAGAAAAAACTTGGCTTCATTTAATTCCTTTAATAATAAAAAATTCAGTAAAGTGCGACTCTGACTCGCGCACGAAGGGTTCCGTACATTCGGTTCTGAGCATTTTTTAATGTGGCTTTTTAAACGATTTTTTCAGTTTTGTCGCTTTTTTCTCATTTTGGCGATTCTTTTTCCATTTTGGCGATTTTTTCCTATTTTGGGGGTTTTTTTAATTTTGGCGATTTTTTTCATTTAGGCGATTTTTTTCTGTTTTTGGGGCTTTTTTTATTTAGGAGATTTTTTTAATTTCAGCGACTTTTTTTCATTTTGGCGATTTTTTCCTGTTTTTGGGGTTTTTTTCATATTGGCGATTTTTTTCTCTTTTTTATTTTCATTTTGGAGATTTTTTTAATTTTGGCGATTTGTTTTTAATTTTTGCGATTTTTTTCTATTTTGGCGATTATTTTTCTGTTTTTGGGGCTTTTTTCATTTTGGAGATTATTTTCATTTTGTCGATTTTTTTTCATTTTGGCGTTTTTTTCCTGTGTTGGGATTTTTTTCCTTTTGGCGATTTTTTCCTATTTTGGGGGTTTTTTTCATTTTGGCGATTTTTTTCATTTAGGCGATTTGTTTCTGTTTTTGGGGCTTCTTTTATTTAGGAGATTTTTTTCATTTAAGCGATTTTTTTCATTTTGGCGATTTTTTACTGTTTTTGGGGTTTTTTCATATTGGCGATTTTTTCTTTTTTTTGGGGGTTTTTCTCATTTTGGCGATTTTTTTCTCTTTTTGGGGTTTTATTTTCATTTTGGAGATTATTTTCATTTTGTCGATTTTTTTTCATTTTGGCGTTTTTTTCCTGTTTTGGGGTTTTTTTTTATTTAAGCAATTTTTCAGGTTATTCGCGATTTATTTTAGTCTTAGACATTTGTATTGTAATATTGTGCTTTTTTTTCGTTTTGGCGTTTTTTTTCATTTTGGAGATTTTTTTTTCATTTAAGAAATTTTTCAGGTTATTCGCGATTTATTTTAGTCTTAGACATTTGTTTTGTAATTTGGTGCTTTTTTTCGTTTTGGCGATTTTTTCCTTTTTTGGCGATTTTTTTTTCTGTTTTTGGGGCTTTTTTTCATTTCAGAGATTATTTTAATTTTGTCGATTTTTTTTCATTTTGGCGATTTTTTCCTGTTTTGGGGCTTTTTCCTTTTGGCGATTTTTTTTCATTTTGGCGATTTTTTTTCATTTTGGCGATTTTTTTCTCTTTTTGGGCTTTTATTTTCATTTTGGAGATTTTTTTTTTCATTTTGGCGATTTTTTTTCATTTTGGCGTTTTTTTCATTTTGGCGATTTTTTTTTGTTTTCGGGGCTTTTTTTTCATTTTGGAGATTATTTTCATTTTGTCGACTTTTTTTTCATTTTGGCGATTTTTTCCTGTTTGGGTTTTTTTTCATTTTGGCGATTTTTTTCTGTTTTTGGGGCTTTTTTTCATTTTGACGATTTTTTCCATTTAAGCAATTTTTCAGGTTATTCGCGATTTATTTTAGTCTTAGACATTTGTTTTGTAATTTGGTGCTTTTTTTCGTTTTGGCGATTTTTTTTTGTTTTGGCGATTTTTTTCGGTTTGGCGGTTTTATAATTTTTTGATTTTTTAGTTTTACCGTTTTTGAAAATTTCAAGAGTTTTGCTTTTACGGTTTCCAAGATACAGCAAGTTGTCAAAATTGCATAGTCAAAATTGCATTAACTGATGGAACACCCTTTAATTTAATTTTTTTTTAATTTTAGTGTTAATTGTTGTAGTCTGTATAAAAATACACTAACCTTACAAATTTCAAGTGTATATACATACATACAATTGTATGTATATTACATGGGATTTTAACATTTTTCGTTGCTCGTTTTGGAACACGCTTTAGTTTCCAATTCTCATTTATTTGTTGTTGTAGCGGCCAAAGGTTTACACACTGTGTCCAAATACCCTGTGACAGACATAGTTTTAGACATAGTTAATTTTACATAACACAAAAAGTTAAAGTTTTCCAACCCTGGAAAACTTTTTTTATTTAAAATTCCAATTTTAGTCGTACTGAAGTGTAAAATAAGTTTATTTATTAAAAATAAATAAAAATTTGTTTTCGGTAGTTACTTTTATATGGCAAAATAAAGTTTAAGTTTTCCAGCTCTGCAATCGTCTGCTCGATTTTGCTGAATCACCAGTCCAAGAACGAAATCTCTAGCTTTTCTGAGAGCTTCGGAAAACCGATTTCACGTACAGACAGACGGACAGACGGGCATCGCTTATTCGTCTTCCCTATGCATAAGGATCCAGAATATATATATTTTATGGGTCGCTTATTGATATTATAGAAATTACAAACGGAATGACAAACCTATATATACCCTTTTACCATTTTTGTTGGTAAAGGGTATACAAATTATATTTTAACTTTTTATGTACATATGTTGCTGAAAAAACAAGTACAAAATTAAAATGATTTTTCGTGCAGTCAAAATGTTCAGTTATTTTCAATTGTTAATAAATATTTCTAAAATATCTAATTTATAAATAAGTTTAAATTTTTTTTAAGAAAATTCGCAATTATTTATCTAAATTCAAAAATACAAAAGGTTAATTGTAATTATTTGATTATAATTATTTATAGGTGAACCTACAACTTTAATAATTGTATAATACCAATTTTCGTACATTGCAAGTCAAAATTTATTTTGCAATGTGGTGCCTTGGAACTACTTTATATACCAGTACTCATCAGAACTAGTAATTTTATACAACAACTTTAAACCTTTTCGCACTAGTTCTTGCTGTTCTAGTAATTATACTAGTAGCTTTTAGTCAATTGACACCTATTCTCGTGCAGGGTATGTATGTACATATGTATGTATGTATGTATAAAAAATACATATATAAAGAATTTCTAGTTGACTTTAAATATATCAAAACACACTGATTCGGCAGATACTGTTTTGCCCAAAAGTTGGCAGGAAAACTAAGTGTATAGACCAACTATGGGAGCTTTCTAAATATCAACCAATAAAAGAATTCAGTGCTCTATCCTCTTACTTCATACTAATTAATTATTATTAAGTTATTAATTAAATAAAAATGAAAATAACATATTATTCCGTTTTTTTTTGTATACACGTATGAATGTACGTTAGCTAAGGCATAGTGTTATATGATAATTCTTGGTAGCGAGATTTCGACTTGCAAGGACCTCTAATTTTGTGAGGTTTGTAAAAAAATATTTGAGCCGTCTCAGAGACGGCTTGATGGATATGATTTAATTTTATATCTTTATTTCGTTATTTTATTGCATTTGTAATGTAAAATTTAACAAATATTTGCTCCTGCCACCTAACAAACCATATAAAATGCATAACTCAATTCTATCAGCTGTTCAGGCTGAGCAAAACATGTTGACTATAGGCAGCGAAAAATTTTATAATGGAAAATTACTCAACTGTTGAGTGGAGCGTATCTAAGACAAACACTCAACGGTTACGCAACAGCTACGTGTTATGCATGCACCCATTGTTCACGTAGCAGAATAGTTCAATTCAACTATTTCGTTCATTAACAGCACAACAATAATCGGAAATGACAAACGTTGCTACTAGCCCATACACACTATTGTGATGTCACAAAATGTCATAATGTAGCCGCGAAATAATGGCCGCACAACTTCTCACATACCCTGGATACGTTTTGATGTAAAAGATTCGGCGAGTCTAATATAGACTCATCTCCTGTTTTTTTGTTGTTTCTCAGGTGCTTGTCTCTCATGTCGATATAATGCAGTCCAACTAGTTCCACAAACAAGCTTGCATTCCAGGTTTACATCTTCTGCTTGTTATTTACATACATTTATAAACGGATGTTGGCTACGCTAAATACGAAAATAGTTGTCCACGCTACACCAATAATGTTTCGAAGTTAGCAAAGACAGCAACCACAGACAATTATACCACTAAAATGTACCGCTAGGAGCGACTGCAAAATACTACATACAACTACTGCTACAATACTACTACTTCCTATTTGAAAATATCTTTAATGCCAAACGTCCCAGCAAACACGAAATCAAACCTTTGAAATAAGATGACTTTATAATTTGATATCAAGTACAATTCTCAAGCCTTTTTCAAAGATTTGAGTTTAACAATTGAATTCAAGTTGATAATGACTTGAATATAAACATTTGACAACCAGTGTTTTATCAATTTTTTCTCAACTTTAATTCAAGTGTCATTCTCACCCAAGGGATATTTACGAATTCGCCTTGGTTGCAACACTATTTAAAGCGCAAAATAAATTGTAAACATTTTAAAAATATGGCGATGAACGTGTATTGCAAGTAAAGAGAAATTACATTACTGCTTGTTCGTGAAAAAAGTTACTTATTGTTTGTGAATAAAAAATTAATTATGACTAAGAACACGAATAAGAAAAAGAATAAGAAATACTATTTACTTATAACTTTATAAGGACATACAATTACTTAAATATGCCATTCAATAATGAATTCCATGAATTTAAATATTAAACATGAACTTACAAAGCAAAAATTGTATTTCATTTATGTTCCACATTATATTACAAATCCACATTTGAAAAACAATTGAGAATAACGTTTGAAAGTGAGTTGAGAATAAATGAATTTCTCAATTAGAATATAATTTCCCCTTTTTGTTGAGAATGCTATGTTTTTCAAGTTATTTTCAAATCATTTTCAAACGCTCATCATTTGAGAAAAGGTTTGATTTCAAATCATTCTCAATTTGAAATTAAGTCTGCGTGTTTGTTGGGGTAGTACAAACTAGGGTTTGCAAATAATCGCAGATTTTCATAATTGCGATTATGATTAAAATAGTACTAAGTATATTTCTACTTTCTTAGTTTATTTTTTATTTAATACTAATTAAATTAGTTAATACTGTATTCTTTATTTGTCACTTGCATCTTAGTTCTGCAAAACAACGATTATTAATTCACAACGTACTCGTGTCTATATTTGTTTGTTTGTCCATTTTTAGAGAAATATTGTTTCTATAAAATAAAAAATCTGTTCCAACTTGTATTTAATAAAAAAATAAAAAGAGTTTACAGCGAATCTTTCTTAAAAGTGATTTTTATATGATTTTTTTTTTTTGCAGATTAAGAAGCCCTAAAGTAACGAGTTTTATTTTATTTGTTTTGAGTGTTGATACATCACTAGTTAATTTTCTACAATTACACTGTGCTACAAAAGTTGAGAAAAAAAATATTCAGGGATTCTAATGTACCAATTCTGTTTTGTTGGAGTCCATGGATGACGAAAATACCGTTGGTTTTTTTAGGTCACTTAATAAAGTGATTTTATAACGGTAAATGTAGTGAAAAACGGGGTTTCTTAGCTTTTCAGTGTTAAACAGTTGTAACTTCTTTGTTTCCCAACGAATTTCTTTTAACTTTTCGTTGGTTAAAAGGCTCGAATATTATCTTTCAATAAAGATATATTTTTTGTAAATCGACTAAGAAATGGCCAAGTTACAGTCGTTGACGTGTACAAAAAACCAATTAAAAAAGTATTCTTTTGTTTTCTTCAGGCTATAAGTTGCTTATGAGTTATAAAAGAATACTTTTTAATGGATTTTTTGTACACTTCAACGACTGTAACTTAGCCATTTCTTAGTCGATTTACAAAAACTATATCTTTATTGAAAGATAATATTCGATTCTTTTCACCAACGAAAAGTTAAAAGAAATCCGTTGGGAAACAAAGAAGTTACAACTGAAAATCTATGAAACCCCGTTTTTCACTACATTTACCGTTATAAAATCAGTTTATGAAGTGACCAAAAAAAACCAACGGTATTTTCGTCATCCATGGACTCCAACAAAATAGAATTGGTACATTAGAATCCCTGAATATTTTTTGTGTATCACAGTGTTATTATTATTTTTGTTAACACATAAAGTGAGAAAACAATGACTGGGAATAGAAAGCGGGTCGCTCCTTTTCTCTTAAATATTCCATTGGAGTCCATTTGATATTCCGCAAAAGTTTCTATAAAATAATTAAATTGTTTTTCTAAACAACACTAACATATAAATATGTATGTAAGAACAAACATACATACTTACATATAGGCAAAGCAAAATTACAACATCGTCCTCTTAAAATTGGTTTAAACATGCGGGTTGCAAATTTTAAAATTTGCTGACTTACACAAGGTTTAAAAAACGTTTGTTAAGCTAAAATTCTATTATGAATACAATTTTAGCGAATATTGCTTAAACAACATTTGAAATGCTGTTTAAAATTTTTATGAATACGGCTGTGTATATTTATCGAATCTATTACTGAATGTCCACACTTGACAAATTTATATGATGATATATAAAACAGTACTTATTATATCGGATTTTTTTACGAAGTTATTCATTCATCAAGATATAAATTCATCAGGTGCGGAGGCTCACTTATAACTGAACACTTTATTTCTATTTGTAATACTGCGAGGTCCCAGGATAACACAAATTGCATCTATCTGCCAAACGAATGAAAAATATTTGTATCAATCGTAATGCAATTTTTGAGATATTGCTACTCGTACGTTTTTGAAATAAGATTGGGAGAATATAATAAAATAAAATTATAAATTGGATTTTATTTTTAATTTTGCCTTATAATACTTTTATTGTTACCCAATGGGCGACTAATTGTATAAAGGTGTAGGATAATAAAAAAGATGGAATATAAAATGTTTCTTGTACTGAGGCTACGCACTTTTTCTATTGGAATTTTAAAAATCTTATGTAAATTCTCATGTGATTTTGGGTTACATGAGATAAGAGATAATCGATTTGAAGCTTTTCAAAAGACCTGATCCATGGTCTATTGATGATCTGGTAAGGCGCCAATGACATGCAGTCATATAGACATGTAAATTTAAAGTTTTTATAAGTTGAATTTACCCTGTATGCAAATTTGACATAAATTCTGTACTTGACAAGCAGCACGATAAATTTTTAATCGTAATCGAGCGTTTAATGGGTTCAATTACGATTACGAATAAAAGGGGCGATTAATCGCGATTTTTATTACGATTATAATCGCTGTGCAAACCCTAGTGCAAACCAATTAAAGGTCTAAAGGGGCCCATACACTACAACAGCATGCATGCGCAATCCAGTGTTTGTGCCAGCGGTTGGGTCGTGTATGGGCATTTTGTGTGATTGTACGTTTTGCTGTAGTGATGTCAAACAGAGTTTGATATTTTGCTTATGGTACCAGCTTCCTGGTATTGTGTATGGTAAAATTAGCTCAGTTGAGTGAAGTGATCAAGAAGTAAATATGCATTTGAAAATCGTAATTTGTTGAAAAATTATTTGTTTCAATGGAAAATGGTATTTGAGCACTTGAGTTATGCAAAGCTGATAATATAAACAAAATATCAATAAAAATTGCAGCAAAAACTGTGTCACTATTTATAACATCCCTTCGTGAATTTTTTTAAAAAGTGAATATTGTACCAGCTTGCTGGTATGTTATGTGTTTCGAACATGATTGCTCAATAGCTTGATTGCGCGTGCATGCTGTTGTAGTGTATCGGCCGCTTAAGTGTGGCCAACAAAAACTTTATGAATTCCGCAAGCCTCTTTCTGCGTCAACTCGTAATAGTTGACAGACGAGCACCACAACCATTGTTGGAAAAACACTTTAATTATAGTGTTTTTTATATGGAGTTTAACCAAATAAAGCTACAACCTTGCAAGCGTTAAGTGAGAATTCGTTTGTGTTAATTGTTTAATAAAATGAGTATGTATGTATGTATGTATGTATCTGTGTTATATAAATTTTTTTTAACAAGCATAAAATGTTATGAGATTTTGTGCCAAATACACCTGGAGAAAATTGCTTTCAAAAGCTTAGCACTGACCTGCATCCCACATTGAATAGGGCTATGAACTTAAGGTTCAATGAGACGTGTCATACTATAATGCCATAGTCACCTATAATCTCACCTTTAATCTAACCTCTATGTTCTGCCAATGGAGAAGTCAAATCTTGTTCGAGTTAGAAAAGTAAACTTTTTATGAATTAAGAATACAATTTTTAACATTTAAAAATATTGCTATAAAAAGCACAATTAAGTCAAAATTTTTACGCAATTTAAATAAAAATTTTGAAAGAAAAGTCGATATTTCACCGTTTTTTACAGAAAAAAGTGCGTTAATTATTTCGCTATTGTAAAAAAATTTTGCAAAAATACCAACCTGAAAGATACTCTCACAGGTGGAAAATGATGCAATTAATACATAGAAAGTCAAAACAAATAGAATTTGCTTTTGAGTTTCCGGCAATTCCCAAAAAAATTACAAAGTCCCAAAAATGGGAATTTTTCAATATTTTTGCTGTATTCTACTTATTTTTCACCGGGCGCAGATAATATTTTTGGAAATATTCAAAAACCGATTTGGAATTTGAGAAAAAAAGGCCTTACATTTGATAATTATAAGAAAAATAGAACTATTTCGAAACGACAAGGAAAATTAAAAAAAAAAATTTGTTTTTGTTGTATGGGGTTGGTATTTTTGCAATTTTTTTTTATCTCTGTGACACCTGCTTAAATGCTGTATGAAATTTCATAACAATCGGACGGCCCGAAACTGCAGAACTATTTAAACTTTTTAACGAAATGCCCCACTGTGTGGCGTTATGGCGAGTCACCTATAATCAAATGCAGAGCTGCCCAAAGTTTGGTTCGAACAGGTGTTTTCTATGGTTATACCTTAGTTATGTCATGTTTAAGTTAAGTATTAAATTGTTTTTTTGTGTAATAAAGAAAAGTAACATTCAAGCAATGAATGCCTACTGATACTACTAGGTGTTACCTTCCTTAGGAATGGGATAGCAATAGAAAAAACAGGCGCTGATTGAAGATATCGAGGAAAGCTTCATTATTTTGCAACTCTGGTTTTTTAATAAGGCAGTGTTGGAACGCCTCTGGTGTCATGTTTTCAAAAACATTATTATTTGTGAACTCTCAAATGGTTTTTGAAACTCTGTGCATAACCCTGCATCTACACCTGATATATTTTTATCATAACAAAAGTCAAACTTTATATTGAAAAATATTTTTTTTCATGTTAGCTCTTTTTTCTATATGGAATTTGACATTTGTCATGATAAAAATATATCAGGTGTAGACGTAGGGTAAGAAAAGAGGTTTGTGACTGTTCCAAATGTGTGGTTGAAGTTTACTGACGATTTGTTACTTACTCTTGAGAAAAAAGTCTGTATGTAGTTTTAATGAATAGTATTTTTTAAGTACTTTTAACAGTAGAGACTTTTTTAAAAATCTACTTTTAGCAAAAAGCACATTTTGCAGCAGCCACTTCTTACAAAATGTATTTTTTGTGAGATGAACTTTTTACAAGACCAACTTTTCCTAAAAGCTACTTTTAACAAAAGTCCTTTTTATATAAAGGGTACTTTTCATACGCAATATTGCTAAACAATCGTTTTTTGGCTTGTTACAATTCTTTTAATATGTACATATGTATATTAGTGTGTCCAAAAAAAATTTTTTTCTTTGCCCCAGCATGTTTTGTGATTTTTTCCATATTTTTCGGAAGAGGTTTAGATAAGAGGTCGCTAAAATCGATTTTAACCCCAAAATCGGGGTTTCTCGACTTTTTTTAATTTGGTTCATTACGGGACCCATTAGTAGGATTTTTTTTGTTACTAAATAAATTTATTTAAAGAAAACTGTTCAGACTTTATTTGTCTTTGCAGATAGTATAAGTTTCGGTTATGTTTTTGCTCATTTGGGTACCCTTTATGACATTTTTTTTATAAATTTAGTATACATTTTTAAAATAATGCCTTGTAACTTTTAAAATTTCTATTGAAGTTATTAACTAATGATGCAGTTTAAATGGTGGATAAATTTTGAGTCAGTTAAAGAAAAAAATATTCTATTTGCCTTTACCGTTCCAAAGTTATAGCTCTTTTAAATTTTGTGCACATTTTGTGAAATTAAAAATATTTGTTCAATTCACAACCTATTGTAAGTGTAGTAGGTCGTCAAGTTGTACAATAGTGGTAAGTATGTTGTTATTTATTTCCATAGAAGTCTTTGCTACGACACCTACAACATTTTTCCCTATGTTTATTAAATGTCGTTTAATGATGTCAGGCATGCATAAGCTTATAAAAGTGCTAATGCTTTTTTAATTACATTTACCTTAATTTTTCTTTATTAAGTTAATAAAAATTAGTGCAATTTTATGAGTATATGCAAATAAATAACAAAAATTGCCAAATGACGAAAATTGGCAAAAAACTACCAACGGCAGGCTAAAAACCACACAAAAACTTTTTAACAGCAATATTATAACAAAAAGAGAAAGTATTTCCTTCTCTGCAGCTTAAATGCTGCAAAGATTTTTCAAGATTTTTTTTTCGCGTTGCCGAACTCTGCGTAACAGAACATAAAACCACCCATATCTAATATAATCAATAGAGAGAAGATCCTCCAGCCTCTATTTCGTGTTGAACTGGAGCCGAATGATATACAGTTAAAAAAAACGAGACGCACCCAATTTATAGTCTAAAATACCTTTTACACCGAAAAATAACAGTTGAAGAACCAAACAAGCGTTCTGGACCCGTACAGTGCCGCAATTGCCAAGAATATGGCCACACAAAAACTTACTGCAAATTCCCTACAGTTTGTGTTATCTGCGGTGAATTGCATGGTACTGCTAACTGTACCAAGCCAAAAGTACAAGCAGAAAAAAAATGCAGTAATTGTGGAGGTAATCACACCGCTAACTACAGAGGATGCCCTGTATATTCTTTCGTTAAACAGGCTATGGTTCAAAAACCTAAACTAGCTTCACCTCAATCAGCAAACGCTTACTCCGCCACTCTTCCTCAAACTAGCCAACTAGTTACTTCACGTGTATCGTATGCCGATGCTGCTAAGACTAGTTCTATTCCCACACAAAATGTTCCACCACCAAATAACTCAACGAATGCAAACTCAAGCTTTAACTTTAGTCGCCTTGAAGCTACTATTGAGAATCTGGTGCAAACTATAAATAATTTTACAACAAATATGACTAGCATGATGCAAGAAATGCTGAGAATGCAGAATACTCTGCTTCAAGCATTAGTTAACAAACCACGAACACGTTAAAAATATGTTTCTGGAACGCAAACGGCATTCGCCAACATAAAAATGAACTTGAGCACTTCCTCACGGAAAAAAATATTGATATAATGTTGGTCTCTGAGACTCATTTGACCGAGAATCCTTTTTAAAATTTATGGCTACACCTTATATGATTCAAAGGACCCGAGAGGAAGAGCATGCGGTGGATCAGCAATTTTAATAAAGTCAAGACTCAAGCATTATATTATTGATAACATTTGTGAAGAACATTTACAAGCAACGAATATTTGTATCGAAAATTTTTGCACTAATTTTGTCATATCTTCAATTTACTCCCCTCCTAGATTCGCAATTACTGAGGATCAATACGAGGATTTTTACAAATCTCTGGGCCCTTGTTTCGTAGCAGCTGGCGACTATAATGCTAAACATACGTTCTGGGGTTGGCGTCTTATTACACCCAGAGGTCGAGCGTTGTTCAATACAATTTCCAAAATGGGCTTGGATGTCATTTCGAGTGGGGAGCCCACTTATTGGCCTACTGACATACATAAAATTCCGGATGTTATAGATTTTGGCGTCATAAAAAATATTTCTAGGGAATTAATTCACGTAGAAGCTTCCCTAGATCTATCGTCCGATCACTCTCCCACGATCGTTACAATCTGTAGCCCACTGAGAAGTGCTCTAACTTACTCATATGTGAAGATGACCAGTCGTGTTAATTGGCTGCGATTCAAAAAATATCTTAGTGGTCATTGCACGGAAAACATTACACTAAGAACTCATGATGATGTTGAATCTAACATTGCCAATCTTAACGAAAATATTAAGCAGGCTGCTAAACATGCCACTACCTCCCATCCGCAGACTGGGTTTAATAGACTATATTCTACAGATATTGAACGTCTCGTATGTGAAAAAAGAAGAGCTAGAAGGGAACGGCAACAGCACAGATCACCCCAGAATAAAATTAGATTTAAAGAGTGCACTAAACGACTCCAAGAACTGCTTGCACATGAAAAAACTGCATCTCTTAAAAACTATCTGGAAAATCTGGATGTCACACCAGCATCTAATTACTCTTTATGGCGCGCTGCTAGAAAGCTTAAAACACCCGTTGAGTTTAAACCACCTCTGCGCACATCTACCGGAGGTTGGGCAAGAAGCGATACTGAAAAAAGTAACATATTTGCTGACCATTTAAAATACGTATTTACCCCAAACACATGTACTGGTGTAATTGATTTGCCAAATGTAGTCGCTCTATCCCCTCAACAAAATAAAGTTTAAGACGCGTGATGTACAAAAACTAATTGCTGAACTCAACCCGAAGATAGCTCCGGGTTTTGATGGAATTAGTAACCAGATGCTGATGAAGTTGCCTCGTATTGGAATTAGAATACTGTTATTTATTTTTAATGCTATTTTACGACTGGAGTATTATCCACACAGCTGGAAACTTGCCAAAGTTAAAATGATTCCAAAGCCGGGCAAAGATCTTACCAAAGCTGAGTCATATAGGCCAATAAGTCTCCTATCAACAATGTCAAAGATTTTCGAAAAACTGCTCATGACAAGATTGTCCCCAATTCTAGTTAATAGTGGTTGCATACAGGACCATCAATTTGGTTTTAGAAGTCAGCATAGCACCATTGAACAATTTCATAGATTGGTCCAATTTATAAGAAGAACATTTGAAGAAAAGAAGTATTGTTTGTTCTGCGCTGTTTGTCGACGTTTCTCAGGCATTTGATAAAGTGTGGCATGAAGGCCTAATTTTAAAATTAAAAACATACCTGCCAATAAACGTTGTAAGTCTTTTGGAAAGTTACATTACTGCCCGGAAGTTCACTGTTGTGGAAGGAGACTTTATGAGCATGCCTGAAACTATCTCATCCTGTGTGCCACAGGGGAGTATACTGGGGCCAGTTTTGTATTTGATTTATACTTGTGATATGCCTCTGAGCAGCAATATCCACACTTCCACATTTGCTGATGATACAGCCTGCCTTAGTATGCATGAAAATCCTTACGAGGCATCCCGATATCTTCAAGAACACATTACCCAGCTGGAACTATGGTTAAACTTATGGAGAATTAAGGTAAACGAACAAAAGTGTGTTCAAGTAACATATACATTACGAAGAGATACTTGTTCACCCATTCGGATTAACAATCAAGTTGTCCCTCAACATAATCATGTGAAATATCTTGGTATACACCTTGATCGACGGCTTACTTGGAAACACCACATTGACTCTAAGTTAACCCAAATGAAACTAAAATTAACTCAGGTACATTGGCTGATTGGTAGAAATTCAACCCTCAGTCTAGATTGCAAACTTTTGATATACAAGTCACTTTTGAAACCGATATGGTGCTACGGAATTCAACTATGGGGCACTGCTCCAGCTTCCAATGTCGAGAGAATCCAACGAAGGCAAAATAAAATTTTGCGATTAATAACATCGGCTCCATGGTATATAAAAAACTCAAATATACATCGTGACTTAAATATGCCACTAGTGACTGAAGAAATTGCAAAAAACGCTGGCAAATATTTAACAAAACTCGAGTCACATCCTAATCCGCTTGCCCGTAATATTTTGAACTTTACTGGACACATCCGCCTAAAAAAGAGGGACACAAGGGCTCTTACACTCAATACTCCAGATGGGACTGCTTGAAAATACTTTTTATTTTATTTATATTTTTCTTCCTTTTGATTATCACTACTTATGTATTATTTATAACTATCTCTAAATTTATGTCCGACAGTGGTCGGGCCTAATAATTATATTTTAGATTTAAGATTTGAATACTTATTGTTAGTTCATATTTGAAGATACAATAAATAAACAAGTAAGAGTGCTATATTCGGCTGTTCCGAATCTTATATACCCTTTACCAACGTACGTACATATATATAGTATACAGACACATACATACATATTTGTTTTGTAAAAAATTAATAAATTGCTTCATTTTGGAGATTTTTCCCATTTTGACGATTTTTTTCCATTTTGGCGATTTTTTTTGTTTTTGGGTTTATTTTGATTTCGGCGATTTTTTTCCATTTTGGCGATTTTTTTGGGGTTTTTTTCGTTTTGGGGTTTTTTCATTTTGGCGATTTTTTTCATTTTGGCAATTTTTTTTTCATTTTGGCGATTTTTTTTTCATATTGGCGATTTTTTTTATTTTTGGGTTTATTTTTATTTAGGCGATTTTTTTATTTTTTTTTGTTTTTTTCATTTTGGCGATTTTTTTTCATTTTGGCGATTTTTGTCTGTTTTCTTAGGTTTTTTTCGTTTTGGCGATTTTTTTAATTTTGGCGATTTTTTTTCGTTTTGGCATTTTTTTTTGTTTTTGGCGATTTTTTCCTGTTTTGGGTTTTTTCAGTTTTGTCGCTTTTTTCTCGTTTTGGCGATTTTTTTCTGTTTTTGAAGGTTTTTTTAATTTTGGCGATATTTTTCTGTTTTTGGGCTTTTCTTCATTTTGCAGATTTTTCCCATTTTGACGTTTTTTTTCATTTTGGCGATTTTTTTTTATTTTTGGGTTTATTTTTATTTAGGCGATTTTTTTCATTTTAGCAATTTTTCGTCTGGCGATTTTTTTTCAATTTGGCGATTTTTTTTCATTTTGGCGACTTTCTTTCATTTTGGCGATTTTTTTTTTGTTTTTGGGTTTATTTTTATTTAGGCGATTTTTTTCTTTTTTTTTTTTGTTTTTTTTCATTTTGACGATTTATTTTTTATTTTGGCGATTTTTGTCTGTTTTTAAGGTTTTTTTTCGTTTTGGCGATTTTTTTTCCTTTTGGAATTTTTTTTTTGTTTTTGGCGACTTTTTCCTGTTTTGGGGTTTTTTTTTTAATTTTGGCGATTTTTTTCTGTTTTTTTTGGGTTTTTTTCGTTTTGGCGATTTTTTTTTATTTTGGCGATTTTTTTCATTTTAGCGATTTTCTTTCATTTTGGCGATTTTTTTTCATTTTAGCAATTCTTCCGTTTTATGCGATTTATTTTAGCTTTAGAAATTTTTTTTTAATTTGGTGCTTTTTTTCGTTTTGGCGATTTTTTTTGTTTTTTTGCGATTTTTTTCGGTTTGGCGATTTTATAATTTTTAGTTTTTTTAGTTTTACCGTTTTTGAAAATTTCAAGAGTTTTGCTCTTACGGTTTCCAAGATACAGCAAGTTGTCAAAATTGCATTAACTGATGGTACACCCTTTAAGTTAATTTTTTTTTAATTTTAGTGTTAATTTTTGTAGTCTGTATAAAAGTACACTAACCTTATAAATTTCAAGTGTATATACATACATACATACAATTGTATGTATATTACATTGGATTTTAACATTTTTCGTTGCTAGTTTTGGAACACCCTTTAATTTCTAATTCTCATGTATTTGTTGTTGTAGCGGCCAAGGGTCTACACACTGTGTCCAAATTTCAGGTATGTAGCTCTTACGGTTCTCGAGAAAATACTAATATAGTTTTAGACATAGTTAATTTTACATAACACAAAAAGTTAAAGTTTTCCAACCCTGGAAACGTCTTTTTAATTTTTTTATATTTTTTTAATTTAAAATTCCAATTTTAGTCGTACTGAAGTGCAAAATAAGTTTATTTAACAAAAAAATTAAAAAAATTGTGTTATCTAGTTAGTTTTATATGGCAAAATCAAGTTTCAGTTTTCCAGCTCTGCAATCGTCTGCCCGATTTTGCTGAATTTCAATACCAATCTATTTTGGAAAATTTCTGACACACCAGTCCAAGAACGAAGTCTCTAGCTCTTCTGGGAGCTTCGGAAAACCGATTTCACGTACAGACAGACGGACAGACGGACAGACGGACAGACGGACAGACGGACATCGCTTATTCGTCTTCCCTATGCATAAGGATCCAGAATATATATATTTTATGTGTCGCTTATTGATATTATAGAAATTACAAACGGAATGACAAACCTATATATACCCTTTTACCATTTTTGTTGGTAAAGGGTATAAAAATATGTATTAAAAAAAAATACAATTTAATATTTTGAAAGAATATCTAATATCTAAATATCTAACATTAAAACAAATCCGATGCATAACTGGCACACAACACAATATTTTTAATTTCACAAAATGTGCATAAAACTCACGAAGGCTATAACTTTGGAACGGTAAAAGCAAATACAATATTTTTTCTTTAAATTACTCAGAATTTATCCATTTAAACTGAGTTTTGAATAGTTTTCTTTAAAAAAATTGACTTAGTAACAAAAACAAATCGTGCTAATGGGTCGCGTAATGAACAAAATTAAAAAAGTCGGGTTAAAATCGGTTTTAGCGACCTCTTCCGACGCCTTCCGAAAAATCTGAAAAAAATCACAAAAATAATTTACCCTATAAGCTTTCAAAAACAGCTGGGGTACCTATTTATAAAAATTATACAGATGTACAGCCATTCATTTACACACATAAATATGTATACATACATATGGGCATTTCCATATCAGCGTACGTGACATTTGCACGCCTACAAAGTTGAATAGATTCTGAAAAAATAGAGGTAACGCAAAAATATTTTGTTGTTATGTTCCATTCAGGGCGTACTATATGCGAAAAAAAAATTATTACACTTGGAACCCTGTTGTCCAAAATATCAAGGGAAATAAGGGCATAGCGTACGTGACACGAAACGGAACTGATATCAAGGTGCATGTAAAAGTATACGAAAATCTGCGAATTGTGAAGTTTTTTTTTCTTGTTTTAAATTTCTTACACGAAGCCAACTACTTTTCCTTTATTATCAGTAATTTTGAAATAAAAAAGACTTTTGGCTGATTTTATAATGAATTAATTTTAATAGCGTACGTGACATAGCGTACGTGACGGATTTTTCTCTTATAATATTCTTAAGTAAATTTTTTTTTTATCTGTGGCAATAAATAATAATGGCTTGAGTCGAAATTTCGTGTTTTGAGATATTATGGGTTTTGTCTAAAATAAATTGTGTTTGGTTTTTATATAAAATTTTTAGATACCGAAAAAAATGTAACAAAACTGTTAATTTTATAAAAAAAAGAAACGATTTTATTAGTTATTATTCGTTGTTTTTTAGTTAAGATGTTATGAAAAAATCCATTTGGCAGAAAAATAAAACTAAAGTGAACTTATTATATTGAAAGGCAAAATAGTTTTTATTGATAGTAAGTCGAGATAAGTGCTTTAGGTTAAATTGAAAAATGCGGAAAACCTGAAATAAGATAATTTTTTAACAGCTTATGTGCTGGTATGAAAATCACTCAAAAATATGAGTGATTTCCATACAAACTCAAGTCAACCGTCTGCGTTGTAGAAACAGGGAGTTAGTTAAATATAACTCCCTGTTTCTACAACCCAGGAGTCGACTTGAGTATAAAATTTACATGGAAAGCACTCATTTTCTTGAGTGACTTTCATAAAAATTTTCTAGACGAGTCGTTATTATTGAGTTATTGAACTCAAGTGTATACAAGTTTTGATGCTCAAATATTTTAATATTGATGTAGCTACCTTACAAAAATTAAGTTGAGTTAAGATGTTATGGCTTATGTATTATTTTTCAAGAAGACTTAAGTTAAAATATAAATGGGTATAGTTTAAATGATAGATCTTGAAGAAGAGAATAAGAATATATAATAAAATGAAAAAGCACTTATGTCAACTTAAGCCATTGCTATATATTGCCACAGAAATTTATGCATACAAAAACTTAAAAACAAAACAAAAATATGTATTCAGTGAAAATAGCAATAAAACAAGAAAGACTCAACTTCATTTCTTACTACATACTGTTTACTTGGGCGCTGAGTTTTCGCCGCCATCTTATACAGGCATGTTGTGGAAATCACAAGTTTTCAAATCACTTGTGATTTTAAAATCACAATTGTGATTTGATGGTGTTCTGAATATCACAAAATTTTTAAATTTTCTGTTTTACATTTAAAAATAGAAGAAAACAGCTGATGTTTTGTTTTGTAAATGCAATATCACAAATGTAAATCACAAAGCAAATAACAACATTTTTGCAAAATTAAGAGTTTTAAATTTTTTTCATAATCTCATAAATTCTTTCGTAGAAAATTTATTTTACTATAAAAATCAATAAAGAAGATATTAAGTTATTCATTTAATTAATCTATTGAGAATTTCAAAATAAAGTGATTGAAAAAATAACCAGGTGATTTCAAATCGGCAGGCATTTAGGTGACCGATTTAAAATCACAAAAATTCAAAAAGTTATGTGTGCAGAACACCTTTCTTGTATTTTTAATTCACTTTCACAAAAAGTGATTTTCAGAACATGCCTGATAATTATCAAGTTAACGCTGATACATTTAATTGCAATTTTAATACTTACAATAGCGTACGTGACAAACTTTAAATGCTTATAAAATTTTTATTACACTAAATTGAGAAAAAATTTTGAACAATATTTATTTGCGACAATTATCCTGCTTTGAACTTTTATTTTGAAACAGTTGCGACCGGTCAAATTCAAATGATATAGACAAATGCGGTTTTTGCACCGCGTACGTGACATTAGAATAGCATCCAAAGCAAACCAAAAAAATACCGCTTATCGAACTCTAAATTTTCTCTTTCCTCATGGATCTTGTTCATTGTTGTTGTAACATTAATTTTAAAGTATAATTGTAATGT
Source organism: Tachina lurida (assembly GCA_944452675.1). Classification (NCBI taxonomy): domain Eukaryota; kingdom Metazoa; phylum Arthropoda; class Insecta; order Diptera; family Tachinidae; genus Tachina; species Tachina lurida. The sequence goes on from OX101755.1 coordinate 71,711,586, forward strand.
TACAAATACCTGAATCGAGTCGCTAGTTAAGAAAAAATAGGTGATTGCAATTTCTTAACATTAATCAAAGAGATGGTCAGTTTAAACTGCTATTTTTGCTCTTGAAAAATTTTTGTAAGCTATTAATATCTCTGCATAGTAAAATTTGAGTAATTTTTTCCTCTTTGACATATTTTAAAAAAAATTTCAAGGTTTTTTAATTTTTCAGTCGTGGTTGTCATTTTCATGGAAATGCCCATATGCACATACATATATACATGCTTATGTATGTACATACATACATACTTATGCAATTGTATTTTAATAAGGTTAAAAAAAACAAAAACGTTTTTGTGTTTGTACTTCCATGGAACAATCAAGTAACAAAATGTTTCAAATAAAGCACAACTAATTGCATTTTGCACTTGCTTAAACAACAGCATGCATGCATGAACATGCACACACATTTACATGCACATCTACAACAAGCATTGCATGTGTATGTATGTTTGTACTTAGTATGTACTTACATACGAGGGCGGTTCGGAAACTTCTTAGCCTAGCACAAAAAGCGCGGTATAGACAGAAAAAAGTTAAGTATTTTGGAAACTTCCATCTCTGCTATGAACACATGTTAAATTTTGTTTCGATCTGGCAACTCCTTCATATAAAAACAGGTGTTCACAAAAGACGCATCCGCGATTTTTTAACAATGGAAAAATTAGAAATGCATGGTGTCATTAAATATTTACATAAAGAAGGATTGTGGGGACAAGAAATTCATAATGATATGGTGAATGTGTTAGGTGAAAGTGCTCCTTCATACGCAACAGTAAAAAATTGGGTTGCTGAATTTAAACGTGGTCGTACAAGCATTGAAGATGAACCACGTAGTGGACGTCCAAAAACAGCAACAACAACAGAAATTGTAGCCAAAGTGCATGATATGGTATTAAATGATCGACGAATAAAAGTGCGTGAAATAGCTAATATCATGGGCATCTCAAATGATCGAGTCCATTTAATTTTGCATGAAGAACTGCAGATGAAGAAGCTTTCTGCAAGATGGGTGCCGCATTTGTTGACAGTCGACCAAAAACGCATAAGAATGAACATTTCTCAAGCTTGTTTGGATCGTTTTAAGCGAAATAAAATAGATTTTAAGCGTCGTTTCATAACTGTTGATGAGACATAAATCCACCATTATACTCCAGAGACAAAAGAACAATCCAACCAATGGACTGAAGCTGTAGGAAGTGCCCCAAAGAAGGCAAAAACAATTCAATCGGCTGGTAAGGTTATGGCAACGGTTTTTTGGGACTTCAAAGGTATTTTATTGATTGACTATCTGCAAAAGGGTAAAACAATAAATTCAGAGTGCTATTGCAACCTTTTGGATCAATGAAATGTACAAATTCGAGAAAAACGTCCTGGCTTACAACACAAAAAAATAATTTTTCATCAAGACAACGCACCAGCGCACAAGAGTGTTTTAACAATGGCTAAAATCAACGATTTGGCTCCCAGTGACTTTTACCTGTTCCCAAATCTAAAAAAATTCTTTGCTGGCAAGCGTTTTACCTCAAATGAAGATGCAATTACAGTTGTAAACCACTATTTTGAAGACCTTGAGGAAAACTATTTTAATCAAGGGATAGAATTGCTAGAAAAGCTTTGGACTAGGTGTATTGAAGTTTCAGGAGATTATATTGAAAAATAAAAATATTTTTGAAAAACTAACTATTCTCTTTCATTGATAGGCTAAGAAGTTTCCGAACCGCCCTCGTACATATGTACATAGCAAGTACTTTTAAGCATTCATTTTTGTCTTTTCCGAAATGAAATATAATTTCAAAATCATTTACTTTTGTTTCATGTTGACTGAGATCATCGTGATGATCAAGATCTCGCTGATGAGCGATGGTGATGGTGATGGTGATGTGATGTGATGCCATTCATGCCAATGATTTGGAGACGTTCATGCCGTTGATGCTTGCTGATCTAGGAATATGTCATACCTTAAATGGCTGGCCGTGATTGATGACCATAATGATGTTTATCTAATGTATATGATCAAATATATCTCTTTTTATGAACTAAATGCAGGTCTCCGGAGCAAGTTAAAAAGGATGGAAACAGACAAAAAAAACTTGAATAAAAATAAATTTTGCAAAAGGAAATCAATGGGGCAAAATGTTAAGCAAAAGAAAGCAAAAACTATCAACGAATTCTAGACAATTGGAATTTTATTACCAATTTGAGTTTGGCAGGTTACAATTTACAACAATCAGACTCATACATTCTCCATCAAAATCAAGTGTTATAAAACATGATTCCACTGACAAGGAGACATTTGCAGCAAGCTGCCAACTGCCGAGGTAATGGTAATAAATAATGACAATACTTGAAATTTTCCAGCTACAACCCCTTGCAATTGATTTTATGAAAGAAAAGCAGACTTTTCTCTTTTATATGTACATACAAATGTACATATATCCTCTCTTTGTTTATATTAAAAGTGCTTTTAAAAGTTTTTATGATTATGTTTTTGAGGTTTTATTTTTGCAGGTAACACAAAGGGACGTAATTAATTGGATCCAAGTGACACGAACACTCTTCTTTTATTTCCTCGGTGACCTGTTAGTTTGTGTTTTTGAAGATAAAATCTTAAAACGTAATGTTTCTTTGTAAAAATACTTAATTAGAAACTCTTGAAAAACAAGAAATATCTTTTTTTATGTTTCATAATTCAGTTATTAGGCCTACGATCTTTTATGTAAATAAAAAGGCAAATATTCCATATTTTCTCGACGTTTCCTGAATTGTGTGTATTAAAATATTTGCTATAAATGTTACAAGGCGATTTGTTTTTTATTTTTTTTTAACAAGCTGACAACGATATGGTTTGTAGCTTAACAAAAGTAATTTAAATAAATCAAATTGCGCGTAAAAATCCAACCCATATGCCTCCACTGAATGTTTACCACGCACAGTGCTTTGTCCCATAGGCAAAATTAAAATAAAATAAAGTGTTTAGAATATTTAAGTAATATACATTTTTGTAAAGCTAACAAAGGACCTTAAATAAATTCGTAAATAGAATTTATCATCTCATGTTTTTGTTAACAGTAGAGGGCGCTAAAGTCACAAAATGTTTGAGGTAAAACTGTTGAACGGAAAAACGGTTTTTACTGTGTTACAAAAAAAAAAATTTTAAAATTTCATTTTTTATTGTACTGCTTTGAAACTTAACAGTTTTGTTTATAACTATAGGTACAAAAAAACAAAAATAGTTTTTTGTAAATATTTTATATAGGAATGTTGTTTGTGCCATCGAAAACTTTTGCGATTTTTTATTTGGAATTCCCAAAATGCAAAAGTTTGATAGAGTGAAAAATTTGAAAGGGCTTAAATATAATATGTAAACAAATTTTAGATTTTTCACCCGAAAATGTAAAAATGATATGAATTTTTTAAGACATATTTCCTAAGTTTCAGAAAAAGTTGCAAAGACCTAAGTTTATGGTACTGCCAAAATTTAAAAAAAAAATAAGTTTATACAATTTTTTTTGTTTTATTACTATTAAAAATGAATCAAATTTTGATGTAGTGTATAATTTTTATTAAATAGTGACAAAAACTTACCAAAAATTTAAAGAATATTTTTTTTCTTTTTGGCGGAAATCCTAAAGTTTTGCAAACTTTCAAAAAATTAGAAAAATATATGTATAAATAAAAAGTAGGCGATTTTTTATTTTTCATTTATATACTTACACTTGGTATAAAAAGTCTGCGTACATAAACTTTGCCTATTAAAAAGAAACAAAATAATTATAAAAATATATATATATATTATTTCAAAAACGAATTTTATTTATTAAATACATATCAGTCTTTAGAAAATAATGTAAAACTTAAGCAAAAGTTTAACGTTTATTAACGCACTAATAATCCCAAATTATTATTTTACTTAATTAGTAAAATAACTTTTTTATTAAAAATACATTTAAATTGATTATTGAGGGGTTTAGCTGGATCCTATGCGCATTTCACTGTTGCTAATGCAGATCATCAGGGAACCTTTACCCAAAAATCTTAGAACAACTAGAGTTATTATGTTATAAACTTTCATTTAAACAAATGAGAAGTTCAACAAATAACAAATTTGAAACAAGAACTCAATAATCAACATGTTTTTTATTTTCTTACTTTACTACATTGGCTGACTTTTTTTCAGCTCTAGTTGTAGTTGTAAAAAGCATGTAAAGAAAATAAATGTAAATAACAACAACAGCTATATAAGAATAGAGTGTTGCCACACAAGTATTTTTGACCTGGTGCAGTCAAGTTAATAATTAGTGTTTTATTTTTGGGAATTTCTACAATTTAAGTTTAACGTTTATTAACGCACTAATAATCCCAAATTATTATTTTACTTAATTAGTAAAATAACTTTTTTATTAAAAATACATTTAAATTGATTATTGAGGGGTTTAGCTGGATCCTATGCGCATTTCACTGTTGCTAATGCAGATCATCAGGGAACCTTTACCCAAAAATCTTAGAACAACTAGAGTTATTATGTTATAAACTTTCATTTAAACAAATGAGAAATTCAACAAATAACAAAGTTGAAACAAGAACTCAATAATCAACATGTTTTTTATTTTCTTACTTTACTACATTGGCTGACTTTTTTTCAGCTCTAGTTGTAGTTGTAAAAAGCATGTAAAGAAAATAAATGTAAATAACAACAACAGCTATATAAGAATAGAGTGTTGCCACACAAGTATTTTTGACCTGGTGCAGTCAAGTTAATAATTAGTGTTTTATTTTTGGGAATTTCTACAATTTAAGTTTAACGTTTATTAACGCACTAATAATCCCAAATTATTATTTTACTTAATTAGTAAAATAACTTTTTTATTAAAAATACATTTAAATTGATTATTGAGGGGTTTAGCTGGATCCTATGCGCATTTCACTGTTGCTAATGCAGATCATCAGGGAACCTTTACCCAAAAATCTTAGAACAACTAGAGTTATTATGTTATAAACTTTCATTTAAACAAATGAGAAGTTCAACAAATAACAAAGTTGAAACAAGAACTCAATAATCAACATGTTTTTTATTTTCTTACTTTACTACATTGGCTGACTTTTTTTCAGCTCTAGTTGTAGTTGTAAAAAGCATGTAAAGAAAATAAATGTAAATAACAACAACAGCTATATAAGAATAGAGTGTTGCCACACAAGTATTTTTGACCTGGTGCAGTCAAGTTAATAATTAGTGTTTTATTTTTGGGAATTTCTACAATTTAAGTTTAACGTTTATTAACGCACTAATAATCCCAAATTATTATTTTACTTAATTAGTAAAATAACTTTTTTATTAAAAATACATTTAAATTGATTATTGAGGGGTTTAGCTGGATCCTATGCGCATTTCACTGTTGCTAATGCAGATCATCAGGGAACCTTTACCCAAAAATCTTAGAACAACTAGAGTTATTATGTTATAAACTTTCATTTAAACAAATGAGAAGTTCAACAAATAACAAATTTGAAACAAGAACTCAATAATCAACATGTTTTTTATTTTCTTACTTTACTACATTGGCTGACTTTTTTTCAGCTCTAGTTGTAGTTGTAAAAAGCATGTAAAGAAAATAAATGTAAATAACAACAACAGCTATATAAGAATAGAGTGTTGCCACACAAGTATTTTTGACCTGGTGCAGTCAAGTTAATAATTAGTGTTTTATTTTTGGGAATTTCTACAATTTAAGTTTAACGTTTATTAACGCACTAATAATCCCAAATTATTATTTTACTTAATTAGTAAAATAACTTTTTTATTAAAAATACATTTAAATTGATTATTGAGGGGTTTAGCTGGATCCTATGCGCATTTCACTGTTGCTAATGCAGATCATCAGGGAACCTTTACCCAAAAATCTTAGAACAACTAGAGTTATTATGTTATAAACTTTCATTTAAACAAATGAGAAGTTCAACAAATAACAAAGTTGAAACAAGAACTCAATAATCAACATGTTTTTTATTTTCTTACTTTACTACATTGGCTGACTTTTTTCAGCTCTAGTTGTAGTTGTAAAAAGCATGTAAAGAAAATAAATGTAAATAACAACAACAGCTATATAAGAATAGAGTGTTGCCACACAAGTATTTTTGACCTGGTGCAGTCAAGTTAATAATTAGTGTTTTATTTTTGGGAATTTCTACAATTTAAGTTTAACGTTTATTAACGCACTAATAATCCCAAATTATTATTTTACTTAATTAGTAAAATAACTTTTTTATTAAAAATACATTTAAATTGATTATTGAGGGGTTTAGCTGGATCCTATGCGCATTTCACTGTTGCTAATGCAGATCATCAGGGAACCTTTACCCAAAAATCTTAGAACAACTAGAGTTATTATGTTATAAACTTTCATTTAAACAAATGAGAAGTTCAACAAATAACAAATTTGAAACAAGAACTCAATAATCAACATGTTTTTTATTTTCTTACTTTACTACATTGGCTGACTTTTTTTCAGCTCTAGTTGTAGTTGTAAAAAGCATGTAAAGAAAATAAATGTAAATAACAACAACAGCTATATAAGAATAGAGTGTTGCCACACAAGTATTTTTGACCTGGTGCAGTCAAGTTAATAATTAGTGTTTTATTTTTGGGAATTTCTACAATTTAAGTTTAACGTTTATTAACGCACTAATAATCCCAAATTATTATTTTACTTAATTAGTAAAATAACTTTTTTATTAAAAATACATTTAAATTGATTATTGAGGGGTTTAGCTGGATCCTATGCGCATTTCACTGTTGCTAATGCAGATCATCAGGGAACCTTTACCCAAAAATCTTAGAACAACTAGAGTTATTATGTTATAAACTTTCATTTAAACAAATGAGAAGTTCAACAAATAACAAAGTTGAAACAAGAACTCAATAATCAACATGTTTTTTATTTTCTTACTTTACTACATTGGCTGACTTTTTTTCAGCTCTAGTTGTAGTTGTAAAAAGCATGTAAAGAAAATAAATGTAAATAACAACAACAGCTATATAAGAATAGAGTGTTGCCACACAAGTATTTTTGACCTGGTGCAGTCAAGTTAATAATTAGTGTTTTATTTTTGGGAATTTCTACAATTTAAGTTTAACGTTTATTAACGCACTAATAATCCCAAATTATTATTTTACTTAATTAGTAAAATAACTTTTTTATTAAAAATACATTTAAATTGATTATTGAGGGGTTTAGCTGGATCCTATGCGCATTTCACTGTTGCTAATGCAGATCATCAGGGAACCTTTACCCAAAAATCTTAGAACAACTAGAGTTATTATGTTATAAACTTTCATTTAAACAAATGAGAAGTTCAACAAATAACAAATTTGAAACAAGAACTCAATAATCAACATGTTTTTTATTTTCTTACTTTACTACATTGGCTGACTTTTTTTCAGCTCTAGTTGTAGTTGTAAAAAGCATGTAAAGAAAATAAATGTAAATAACAACAACAGCTATATAAGAATAGAGTGTTGCCACACAAGTATTTTTGACCTGGTGCAGTCAAGTTAATAATTAGTGTTTTATTTTTGGGAATTTCTACAATTTAAGTTTAACGTTTATTAACGCACTAATAATCCCAAATTATTATTTTACTTAATTAGTAAAATAACTTTTTTATTAAAAATACATTTAAATTGATTATTGAGGGGTTTAGCTGGATCCTATGCGCATTTCACTGTTGCTAATGCAGATCATCAGGGAACCTTTACCCAAAAATCTTAGAACAACTAGAGTTATTATGTTATAAACAAGTATTTTTGACCTGGTGCAGTCAAGTTAATAATTAGTGTTTTATTTTTGGGAATTTCTACAATTTAAGTTTAACGTTTATTAACGCACTAATAATCCCAAATTATTATTTTACTTAATTAGTAAAATAACTTTTTTATTAAAAATACATTTAAATTGATTATTGAGGGGTTTAGCTGGATCCTATGCGCATTTCACTGTTGCTAATGCAGATCATCAGGGAACCTTTACCCAAAAATCTTAGAACAACTAGAGTTATTATGTTATAAACTTTCATTTAAACAAATGAGAAGTTCAACAAATAACAAAGTTGAAACAAGAACTCAATAATCAACATGTTTTTTATTTTCTTACTTTACTACATTGGCTGACTTTTTTTCAGCTCTAGTTGTAGTTGTAAAAAGCATGTAAAGAAAATAAATGTAAATAACAACAACAGCTATATAAGAATAGAGTGTTGCCACACAAGTATTTTTGACCTGGTGCAGTCAAGTTAATAATTAGTGTTTTATTTTTGGGAATTTCTACAATTTAAGTTTAACGTTTATTAACGCACTAATAATCCCAAATTATTATTTTACTTAATTAGTAAAATAACTTTTTTATTAAAAATACATTTAAATTGATTATTGAGGGGTTTAGCTGGATCCTATGCGCATTTCACTGTTGCTAATGCAGATCATCAGGGAACCTTTACCCAAAAATCTTAGAACAACTAGAGTTATTATGTTATAAACTTTCATTTAAACAAATGAGAAGTTCAACAAATAACAAATTTGAAACAAGAACTCAATAATCAACATGTTTTTTATTTTCTTACTTTACTACATTGGCTGACTTTTTTTCAGCTCTAGTTGTAGTTGTAAAAAGCATGTAAAGAAAATAAATGTAAATAACAACAACAGCTATATAAGAATAGAGTGTTGCCACACAAGTATTTTTGACCTGGTGCAGTCAAGTTAATAATTAGTGTTTTATTTTTGGGAATTTCTACAATTTAAGTTTAACGTTTATTAACGCACTAATAATCCCAAATTATTATTTTACTTAATTAGTAAAATAACTTTTTTATTAAAAATACATTTAAAATTGATTATTGAGGGGTTTAGCTGGATCCTATGCGCATTTCACTGTTGCTAATGCAGATCATCAGGGAACCTTTACCCAAAAATCTTAGAACAACTAGAGTTATTATGTTATAAACTTTCATTTAAACAAATGAGAAGTTCAACAAATAACAAAGTTGAAACAAGAACTCAATAATCAACATGTTTTTATTTTCTTACTTTACTACATTGGCTGACTTTTTTTCAGCTCTAGTTGTAGTTGTAAAAAGCATGTAAAGAAAATAAATGTAAATAACAACAACAGCTATATAAGAATAGAGTGTTGCCACACAAGTATTTTTTGACCTGGTGCAGTCAAGTTAATAATTAGTGTTTTATTTTTGGGAATTTCTACAATTTAAGTTTAACGTTTATTAACGCACTAATAATCCCAAATTATTATTTTACTTAATTAGTAAAATAACTTTTTATTAAAAATACATTTAAATTGATTATTGAGGGGTTTAGCTGGATCCTATGCGCATTTCACTGTTGCAATGTAGTAAAGTAAGAAAATAAAAAACATGTTGATTATTGAGTTCTTGTTTCAACTTTGTTATTTGTTGAACTTCTCATTTGTTTAAATGAAAGTTTATAACATAATAACTCTAGTTGTTCTAAGATTTTTGGGTAAAGGTTCCCTGATGATCTGCATTAGCAACAGTGAAATGCGCATAGGATCCAGCTAAACCCCTCAATAATCAATTTAAATGTATTTTTAATAAAAAAGTTATTTTACTAATTAAGTAAAATAATAATTTGGGATTATTAGTGCGTTAATAAACGTTAAACTTAAATTGTAGAAATTCCCAAAAATAAAACACTAATTATTAACTTGACTGCACCAGGTCAAAAATACTTGTGTGGCAACACTCTATTCTTATATAGCTGTTGTTGTTATTTACATTTATTTTCTTTACATGCTTTTTACAACTACAACTAGAGCTGAAAAAAAGTCAGCCAATGTAGTAAAGTAAGAAAATAAAAAACATGTTGATTATTGAGTTCTTGTTTCAACTTTGTTATTTGTTGAACTTCTCATTTGTTTAAATGAAAGTTTATAACATAATAACTCTAGTTGTTCTAAGATTTTTGGGGTAAAGGTTCCCTGATGATCTGCATTAGCAACAGTGAAATGCGCATAGGATCCAGCTAAACCCCTCAATAATCAATTTAAATGTATTTTTAATAAAAAAGTTATTTTACTAATTAAGTAAAATAATAATTTGGGATTATTAGTGCGTTAATAAACGTTAAACTTAAATTGTAGAAATTCCCAAAAATAAAACACTAATTATTAAGCAAAAGTAATTCACAGTTAACAACAGGATAATAAAAACAAAAAAATTCATTGAAAAACGTACGAAAAAGTCTGCGTACGCCTTTCAAAATACGTTTTTATATATTTATAAATCGAATTTTTTAAAAGGTTTTAATAGCTGGTTGGATAGCATTTACGTCTCAGAATCTCCATTAATCTTTTTGGTATAGATTGAACTAGTTTTGTAGTTTCTTCGTGTGTTATATTGTTCCATTCCCGCTGCATAACATCTTTAAGCATTGCTTTTGAAGTTATTTGATGTTGTCGGATCTTTTTTCTCCAGTAAACCCCAAAGATGCTCAATAGGATTGAGATCTGGTGATTGAGGAGGCGTTCGCAATTGCTTAGGAACATTGTACAGAAGCCATAGTTTCACTATATCAGTGGTATACTTAGGGTCATTATCTTGTTGAAAGATAAATTGGCCCTGAAGGCCCAATTTTATTGCACTTTGCTGTAAATTGCTTCTTAAGATGTCCAAATAGCCCCTTTTATCCATAGTTGTTTCAATGAATTGCAGCTGGCCAACACCTTTTGCTGCCATGCACCCCCAAACCATGACACCACCACCACCATGCGTCACTGTACTAGATAAGTGTTCTTTATTAAGAGCAGTGCCATCTTTTCTCCACACTATTTGCCTTCCCTTTATACCAAAAAGGCAAAATTTGCTCTCATCTGAAAAATTTACCTTTTCCCAGAAGTCTAGAGGCTTGTTTATATGCTCTTTAGCAAATGCTATTCTCTTTAGTCGGCTGAAATGTGAAATATATGGCTTTCTTGGTGCTATACGGCACTACTAATAACTTTTCCAAAATTAATTTCAACATCGTTTGCTATTTTTGAGGCTGTTACCTTGGGATTCTTTTTAACAGGTTGAATCATAAACCTCTTTTCTCGTTCAGTAAGTTTGGATGGACGACCAGATCGCGGCTTAGATATGAATAGTTTAGTTTCTTTGTAATTATTTATCACCCTTTGAATAGAAGAATGACATCTTTCCACAGTCTCACCGATCTTTCTAAAACTTTCTCCTTTTTTCCATAAGTTGACGATAATTTCGCGCTCTGCGGGACTGATCTCTTTTTCTTTGCGATCCATAACAACTATGCAATTAAAATGTTTGTTAAATACACCAAATACACGTAAGAACACGAATTTAAACAAAAACTATATGCAACGAATAATTACAACTTAAATAATCCCGTTAGATTATTTATGTACGCAGACTTTTTCTTAGCTAGAGATGGAACTTTTCCCAATTTAAGATCGATAAAATGAATGTTACCGAGCATTGTGAAACAGAGTTGCCATAAATAAATTAGTAAGGAGTTAGTCTGTTAAAAAAACCCTAATTTAGATTAGGTGTTTTAGTATTTAACAATAATTTGGAAAATAAAACTATTTCTAAGCATATGTACGCAGACTTTTTATGCCTAGTGTATATACTCAGTTCTCGTTGTACCTTCATAGTGAGCAGACGTAATAGCGGAATTTTTTTACATACAAACTAAAAAAAAAAAATCATACAAAAAATATTCGTAGTACATATTAACTTTGATAAATAAACTTTTTTTTGCTTTGCTAATATTTTTACAAATAGAAATAACAAAAACAAAAAGAAAAAAAACCGTAAACAAAAAAACATACAAAATACCCTTGAGGAATACTCTTTATGAGTACCCCAAAGGAAAAAAATAGTGAAGTGAGTTCTAACGGCAGAAATGCCTATTTTACTGTGAGTTTTGATGCTCATAATGATAACAATAAAAATAAAAAAATCTGATAATAGACTTGCTGTGAGTTCTGAAGCTCTTAATAAAAATCAAAAATCTGATAGACTTTTTCTAACGGCAAAACCACAGTTTCGTCAGCGATCAACTTCGCTTTGTCCAATGCCAACTAGTGAATCATTTAACATTTAACTCAGCGATATCATCCGCTTCGGGCTCGTGGTCATCACTTAAACAAGTTGTCACTGAAGATAACAATAGTTCAAAACCAAAGGTACAAGTAGGAATGGAGAGATATATAACTATTTTAAAGCGCGGGCGAAGCCCAAATTCTACTAAAATTGGATCCGCCCCAAAGATGTCTAGGGATAACAGCACATCTTCTATCAATCGTCAAAATCGTTTTTCATTATTACAAGACAAAAACGACAAGCCAGCTGCGTCATCGCAAAAGTCTTTTAAGCCACCACCTATTTATCTGAGAGAAAAAAATTCAAACGCGCTTCTAAAAAATCTACTGTCGACCATTGGTGAAAATACTTTTCACATCATTCCAATTAAACGAGGTAATATTGATGAAACTAAAATCCAAGTATATGATTAAAAAGATTTCCGAAAAATTGTTAGTGAGTTTGAAAAAAATAAAACAAATTTTTACACATATCAACTTAAGAGTGCTAAAGGCCTACAAATAGTATTAAAGGGCATAGATTCATATGTTGAGCCCGAAGAAGTAAAATGTGCACTTATCGAACAAGGATTTAAGGTAAAAAGTGTTACTAATATAATCAATATAGAGAAGATCCCCCAACCTCTATTTCGTGTTGATCTAGAGCCGAATGATATACAGTTGAAAAAGAACGAGACACATCCAATTTATAGCCTAAAATACCTATTATACCGAAAAATTACAGCTGAAGAGCCACATAAGCGATCAGGTCCCGTACAGTGCCACAATTGCCCAGAATATGGTCATACAAAAACTTACTGCAATTTACCTACAGTTTGTGTTATCTGCGGTGAATTGCATGCTACTGCTAACTGTACCAAGCCAAAAGTACAAGCAGAAAAAAAATGCAGTAATTGTGGAGGTAATCACACCGCTAACTACAGAGGATGTCCTGTATATTCTTTCGTTAAACAGGCTATGGCTATGTATCGTATGCCGATGCTGCTAAGACTAGTTCTATTCCCACACAAAATGTTCCACCGCCAAATAACTCAACGAATGCAAACTCTAGCTTTAACTTTAGTCGCCTTGAAGCTACTATTGAGAATCTGGTGCAAACTATATATAATTTTACAACAAATATGACTAGCATGATGCAAGAAATGCTGAGAATGCAGAATACTCTGCTTCAAGCATTAGTTAACAAACCATGAACACGTTAAAAATATGTTTCTGGAACGCAAACGGCATTCGCCAACATAAAAATGAACTTGAACACTTTCTCATGGAAAAAAATATTGATATAATGTTGGTCTCTGAGACTCACTTGACTTCGAGAAGCTGCTTTAAAATAAATGGTTACACTCTATATGATTCAAAGGACCCGAGAGGGAGAGCATGCGGTGGATCAGCAATTCTAATTAAGTCAAGACTCAAGCACTATATCCTTGAGAACGTTAGTGAAGAATATATGCAAGCTACGAATATTTTCGTAGACAATTTTTGTGCGAATTTCGTGATATCTTCAATTTACTCACCTCCCAGATTTTCAGTTACTGAGGATCAATATGAGGATTTTTACAAATCGCTTGGATCTTGTTTCGTGGCAGCTGGTGACTACAATGCAAAACATACGTACTGGGGCTCGCGTCTTGTTACACCTAGAGGTAGAGCGTTGTATAATACAATTTCAAAAATGGGCTTAGATGTCATTTCGAGTGGGGAGCCTACTTACTGGCCTACTGACGTAAGAAAAATTCCAGATGTTATAGATTTTGGCGTCACGAAAAATATCCATAGGGACTTAATTCACGTAGAGGGCTCTCTAGATCTGTCCTCCGATCACTCTCCCACAATAGTTACAATTTTCAACCCACTAAGGAGTGATTTAACTAACTCATATGCGAAAACGATTAATAGGGTCAACTGGCTAGAATTAAAAAAATATATTAGTAGTCACTGCGTAGAAAACATTCAGCTTAGATCACCTGATGATATTGAATTTAATGCTGACCATGCCACTACTTCCTATCCGCAGACTGGCTTTAATAGAATTTATTCTACGGAAATTGAACGTCTTGTATGTGAAAAAAGGAGAGCTAGAAGAGAATGGCAACAACACCGATCACCCCTAAATAAAATCAGACTTAAAGTATGTACTAAACGACTCAAAGAGCTGCTATCGTCGGAAAAGACTGCATTACTGGAAAATTATTTAGAAGGTCTTGATGTAACGTCAACATCTAATTACTCTTTATGGCGCGCTACTAGAAATCTTAAAAGACCCGTTGATCTCAAATCACCACTGCGTACTTCGACCGGAGGCTGGGCAAGAAGCGATAGTGAGAAAGGTAACTTATTTTCTGAGCATTTAAAATCTGTATTCACTCCCAATTCATGTACGGGTGCTGCCGGATTACCGAGTGTAGTATCTCTACCCCCTCGTCCCTTAAGGTTTAAGATGCGTGAACTACAAAAAATAGTTGCTGAACTCGACCCGAAGAAAGCTCCAGGTATTGATGGCATTAGTAACAAGATGCTGATGAAATTGCCTCATATTGCAATAAGAATCTTGCTATTTATTTTTAATGCAATTTTACTAATGCAGTATTTTCCACATAACTGGAAACTTGCCAAGATTAAAATGATTCCAAAGCCAGGCAAAGATCTTACCAAGGCTGAGTCATATAGGCCTATAAGCTTACTTTCAACAATTTCAAAGCTTTTCGAAAAGCTGCTCATAACTAAATTGTCCACAATTTTAGCTGATAGTGGGTGCATCCCGGACCATCAATTTGGCTTTAGAAGTCAGCATAGTACTATTGAGCAAACGCATAGATTGGTTCAAGTTGTAAGGAGGACATTTGAAGAAAAAAAGTATTGTTCTGCCCTTTTTATTGATGTTTCTCAGGCATTTGATAAAGTATGGCACGAAGGCCTAGTTTTAAAATTGAAGACATACCTACCAATAAACATACAAAAGCTTTTGGAAAGTTATATTGTTGATAGGAAGTTTACCGTTGTGGAAGGAGACTTCATGAGTGTACCCGAGTCTATATCTTCTGGTGTGCCACAGGGTAGTATTCTGGGGCCAGTCTTGTATCTAATATATACTTGTGATATGCCTGTGAGCAATAACATACACACTTCTACATTTGCCGATGATACAGCCTGTTTGAGTATTCACAAAAACCCTGATGAGGCATCCCGCAATCTCCAAGCACACATTACCCAGCTTGAAATATGGTTGAACTTATGGAGAATTAAAGTCAATGAACAAAAGTGTGTTCATATAACGTTTACCCTAAGAAAAGATACCTGTTCCTCCATTCGAATTAATAATCAAAATATTCCTCAACATTCTCAAGTGAAATACCTTGGCATACACCTTGATCGAAGGCTTACATGGCAACATCATATTGACGCTAAACTAATTCAAATGAAACTTAAATTAACTCAAATATATTAATTAATTGGCAGAAATTCAACACTCAGCCTAGACTGCAAACTTTTGATATACAAGTCGCTTTTGAAGCCAATATGGTGCTATGGAATTCAGCTATGGGGGACTGCTTCAGCTTCAAATATTGAGAAAATCCAACGAAGGCAAAACAAAATTTTACGTTTGATAACATCTGCTCCATGGTACATTAAAAATTCAAATATTCATCGTGATTTAAATATGCCACTAGTGAGTGAAGAAATTGAAAAATACGCAGGCAAATATTTAACAAAACTCGAGTCACATCCTAATCCGCTTGCCCGTAATATTTTGAGCTTTACTGGACACATCCGCTTAAAAAAGAGGGACACAAGGGCTCTTATACTCAACACTCCAGATGGGACTGCTTAAAAATAGTTCTTTTTTTCCCCTTTTTGATTATCACTACTTATGTATTATTTATAACTATCACTAAATTTATGTCCGATACTGGTCGGGCCTAATAATTATATTTAGATTTAAGATTTGATTACTTATTGTTAGTTCATTTTTGAAGATACAATAAATAAATATATACATATATGAAAAAAAAAATAATTTATATACTTTGTTAACAAATCTAACCACTAATAAAAAAAATTTAAGATTTTTAACCGGAAATTTGAAATTATGTATTTTTTTAAAAATATGATTATATAATTTTTTTTCAAGTAAAGGGCTCCAGCGACGTTCAATGTTCAATTCAATTTTTGCAAGCTGTGCAATTTTATTGACTGTAGGTCTGTTTGAGAACACATACACATTTTTTAAAGCTATTTTTATTCTAGGGTGTTTGTCCGAAGAATCCTTAGAAACCAGTCATAAAAATATAAGGAATGAGCGATTATCCCATACAAGAAAAACGACGAGAGAAAATACAACTAGAGATTTAATGGCTCATTTGTTATTAATGTCGGACCCGGAACTATCGTCACTTAGGTCTACAAAACACATTAAAAAAATGATGAATTCAAAGAAATTGAGAAATACATTTTGAAAGAAAACATCATAAATTACAATTAAAATTAATTATCTTATTTGTTGAGCAAATTTAGAAACAAATTTATTTATGACCCATTTTAAAGAGAATATTAAATTATTTGCATTTTGATCACAAATGTAGCAAAAATTTAGTTTATGAGAAAAAGGATATATGGGAGATGGTCATTTCCTTGTATCGAACGAAGCGAAATTTCCCAGAGAGCCCAAAAATATAGTTTTATAAGTTGTTATAAGTTTTCAGTGCATTCTGATCACTAATGTAGTTACAATTTAGTTTTTGAGAAAAATTATATATGGGAGGTAGTCATGTCCTTGCACCGATTTTTCCGAAACCTCGAATTTTTCTTAATTAACATATTTTGAACCAGCACACCAAATTTAATTTTTCTGCGATAACTTCTCTAATTTTGCCGATTCACTATATGTGGACAAAGCACTGTGCGACGCGTCGTCGTCGACGGTGGCAGGTTGGTTACAAGCATCTCCATGCACAGAAAAAATTTTCCCCAAAATATTTTCAAACGTTTTTTTATGAAATAAAATTTTTAAGTTTATTTTATACAAAAAAAAAAAAATTAAAGAATGAAAATATTCGAATTCATTTAATTAATATAAAGCAGCATTTTTAACAAGATTGTTAAGTGAAGATTTCTTAAATGCAAAAATTCTTGATTTTAGAATAAAATCTTAATTTTTTTAAGATCGCATTTAAGACTGTAATCTTGAATAAAATTTTATTTTAAAATTGAATTCAAAATTTTGTTCTTAATAAAAATCTTAAATTAAGATCACATTCTTAAAAATTTAAGATTACAGTCTAAAAATTACGATTATGTTCTTTAAAGTTTAAGACCACGTTCATAAATTGAAGATTACGATCTTAAAATTAAGATTACGTTAGAATTCATTGTAAAAATTAAGAATTTATGCTTAAATTTGAGAACGTCAATCTTACTGGCCAAATTTCAACATTGAAATCTGAAGATTTCTGCAATCTAAATACAAGAATTTTGTTCTTAAATTTAGATCGTCATTTTCATCTTAGTGTAGTGGCGAAACACCGTTTGTGGTTACATTTTAGGAGAATTTGAATATCTGAATATATCATAGTAGGCAAATTCCATTTGAAAATATATTTACATTGTTTTTATTTTATTATTTATTTATTTATTAATATTGATATTATAAATAAATACAATAACAATATAAGAGGGGTAGAAGCACTAGCTACTAAGACCATCGGCTAATGTTTTTATTTTAAAATCTTGCAATTATTGGGGAAAATCTCTATGTTCTGCAAAGAGTTACAACTCCAAAAAAATGTGAGCAATTTTATCTTAAAAACAGTCACATATCGAATTTCTGATCAACTTAAAATACAACCAAATTTTAAATAAAATAATTTGACTATTTTTAAATAAATAATAAATAATAAATTTTTTATGAAAATATACGATACATGTCCACTTTTGTATTAATTTAAAATAATACCTTTTTGGTAGTCACTACACTCTCACAAAAATGGTCTCAAATGTGGTTTTCGAAATGGAACAGTAATCGGAATACGTTGAAAATTTCCAGTACATAGATATTGATGTTGTCAGTTGGGCCGACTTCCTAAACGCAAGTTGCAATGTATAACCAAAAAAATTAGTATGTCTTAAATGCAACCTTGCGTTGCAGAGACAGTTTTGGCAGTTTTTTATCGGCATTTAGGAACGTCGCTATGCAACTCATACATATGTTTGCATTCAAAATAAAAGTGATGCGGGATTTTGAAGTGCATTGATTTTAAATATGCATTGCAACTTGCGTTTAGGAAGTCGGCCTTGATTTTTTGCAAAAAGTGATGTATTAAAAATTTTTAGTTAATACCATCTTATTGTTTAAGAACGATATGTACATATCAGTCAGGTTGTACAGGCTGCCAATTTCACAAGAAGTAGTTTTCTTGGGTCGTGATAGGTCCCATTGTAATAAGATATAATAATTTTTTAGGGTCAGTCTATTTACGATGAAATGACAATCGAAACTCAAAGCAAAACAAGTAGACATTGGGGTAACGAATAAGCAAAAGAGTATTTACGACACTTCCCTCATTATAACGTCCATATCAGTCCAGTGTAGTTACTGTTGATGAGTGAATAACTCTCAAACTAGTAACTATAAGGCAAGGTACTCTTAATTGCCGATGCAATAATTCGTTTATAGAGATATCTTTGAATTTGTATAATTTATTTGTGGAATTTTATGGATTGCTTGTGTGATTATTTCTGACTAAAATATCAGAAGTGAAGGACTAAGCGGGTTTTATTACATTTGCGTCATTTATATATCGCGCAACCATTAGTGTATTGTTATGCATAAAAGCATATTTTGTGCTTCTAAATCAGTGGTAATCAAAAAGAGAAAATGCTTAAAAGCAGAACAGCACTAATAAATGTTTAGTGCGGCTCCACTGAAAAAAAATTGCTCGTGTAAATGTTTACTTGGGTATATGAAAAATATTTTTATGGTGCCTTAGACTAGGTTTTTTTAAATTTTGGGATACATCCTAGACATTCAGCATCTATAAAATTATTTAACCCATATAAAAACTTATTTTCCAACTCTATATTCCAAATATTTTTTCTTTTTTCTACAGCAATAAGGAGTCCTGTTATAAAAAAATTTAAATTATATAATTTCCTTGTATAAATAATATAGAAGAAAAAAATTTAATAATCTTGGTGGTGTTTGAATACTCTCGGTGTATTTTTTTTCATAATTTTTCTTCAGTACTGAGCTTATACCCACGTGATTTTTAAGGTAATATTTATTATGCGACTAAAAACCACTTACTGAAACGCTTCGCCATTAACGGCAATTGTAATGTCAGAAGATCCTAGGACTGAGTTTATTCTTTAGATCTTTTTCTATAAATTTTAATATGTACATGTATTTATGTACCTTAGACGGACTTGCCTTACAGGCAAAAAAAAAAAGTTTGCCGTACACCACCGAATATAAAGAATTGTTGCAAAGCCAAGCGTAGGTGTTGCCAAATATATTTATATACATATATTTGGCATTTATAGTCGGATCTTAAAGTGTGATATATCGTTGTTTTTGTCTCATGTTTTTGCTTTAATAGTCATTGAGCTCAAATATTCCGTTCTAGTACTTACCCACCAGATCTCAGGTCCTACCACCCTATTCTACCACCGTAATGTACCACCCTAATTTCAGAAAATTAAAGCTTGCAAAACATCATTAAATTTTTCGATTTAAAAAAATTATTTATGTTATTTGGCCGAATGTAGGGGTTGCTTTTTATATCCTTTACCAAAAATGGAAAAGGGTATAAATAGGTTTGTCATTCCATGTGTAATTTCCATAATATTCATATGCGACCCATAAAATATATATATTATGGGTCCTTATGAATAGGTAAGACGAATAAGCGATGTCCGTCTATCGTCCGTCCGTCTGTCCGTCTGTCTGTCTGTACGTGAAATTGGTTTTCCGAAGCTCCCAGAAAAGCTAGAGACTTCGAAAACAGAAACTTTCCAAAATAGATTGAGATTAAAATTCAGCAAAATCAAGCAGACGATTGCAGAGCTGGAAAATGTAAACTTCATTCTGCCATATAAAAGTAACTACCGAAAACAATTTTTTTTTTTTAATAAATAAACTTATTTTACACTTCAGTACGAATAAAATTGGTATTTTAAATTAAAAAAATATAAAAAAAATTAAAAAGACGTTTCCAGGGTTGGAAAACTTTAACTTTTTGTGTTATGTAAAATTAACTACATGTGTCTAAAACTATGTCTGTCACAGGGTATTATCTCGAGAACCGTAAGAGCTGCAGACTTGAAATTTGGACACAGCGTGTAGACCTTCAGCCGCTAAAACAACAAATACATGAGAATTTTAAATTAAAAGGTGTTCCAAAACGAGCAACGAAAAATATTAAAATCCCATGTAATATACATACAATTGTATGTATGTATGTATATACACTTGAAATTTGTAAGGTTAGTGTATTTTTATACAGACTACAAAAATTAACACTAAAATTTCAAAATATTTAAATTAAAGGGTGTTCCATCAGTTTTGACTTTGCAATTTTGACTATGCAATTTTGACAACTTGCTGTATCTTGGAAACCGTTAGAGCAAAACTCTTGAAATTTTCAAAAACGGTAAAACTAAAAAATCAAAAAATTATAAAATCGCCAAACAGAAAAAAAATCGCCAAAAGGAAAAAAATCGCCAAAACAAAAAAAGCACCATATTAAAAAAGAAGAGAGTTGTCTTAGGACATCCGGTTATAGCTTTGCTACTTAGTTATTTAAAACAACTTTCATGTGTGAAATAACAATGCAATAAAATTATATTGAGGGTATTCACAACAGTGTCTTAAGTATCCTAAGTGTCATAATGTCTTAACATTTTAACATAGTTTAAAAAAATTGTTGTTGTGGCTCAAACAAAAAGGTCATAAACTAATAAGACTTTCTCAGCTATGTTTATTGTTTGTCATAACTACATGTAGAAATGCGTGAGAGTTTACCAAAGGAATTGAGAGAGAGAGTAAGCAATGTACAAAGGTGCTAAAACCAAAATACAAATAAGCACAATATTTTTAATTGTAAATTATGAGGGGTTGCTCACAGCATTATATTTTTTCGTGTTATTACTTTAAAACGTGTTAATTTATGAGTACCAACTGAATACCCCAATTATGTATATGATGATGTCATATTCTCTGCAAATATTTCAAAACGTTTCCATTTATTTCCCATTATTTTCTTTTCTAGCGGCGTGCGATTAAATTAATGTATTGTTTGTGACAGGTTTGTGACAGGTTTTAGCCGGCTTACAACCGATCGGCGCTGTTCTCTGGTTTGTGCTCATATGCAAAAACAAAGCAAAAACAAATTGAACAATCGTTCTCATTGTTATTGTTTTGTTTTTGTTTCACTCACTTCAAAGAACGAAACAAAACAAAATCAAACAATTTGTTTGGTTTACTTTCGTACTATACTTTTAAGTACAAAGAAATCAAAACAAAAATGAATTTATAACTGTAATAGTGTCGATTATTTTTGTTATGAAAATTATTTCCTAACCCCTGTATCGCGAGATAAATAGCAAAGCTATAAAAAAATTTCTAAGACTAAAATAAATCGCGAAAAACCGGAAAAATAGCCAAAATAAAAAAAAAATCGTCAAGATGAAAAAAATAGCCAAACTGAAAAATAAATCCCTAAAAACAGCAAAAAATCGTCAAAACGAGAAAAAAACGACCAAACTAAAGGAATCGTTTCAACTAAAAAAAAAGCCTTGAGGGCAAAAACGCCACATTAAAAAAAATTCGTGCGCGAGTCAAAGTCACACTTTACTGAACTAATTTTGATATTAAAGTAACTAAATAAAACTAGTATTTTCCTTATTTCTTTTTTTCTGTGTTCACTTAACATATTTTTAAAAGAACAAGTTTGATATAAGGAACCAAAAAAATATAAAATGATGATTCCAGGGTTGGGAAAAGTACACTACACATATAAAACTAATTAAATAAAGCTAGTTATTTCCATGATAATTAAATATATTCTATATTTTAGAAAGAAATAAATTAGTACTCGTATTAAAACCAGAAAAATGTAAATTATGGTTCCAGGGTTGGAAATTAAAAAAAAATAATTGGGTAAAGAAATAACCAAAAATATTTATTTTTTCAGTTAAACATATTTCATATATTAGGAAGATCTTTACTCAAGCAAATTCTTTAGTCAAAATACACCAAGAGGTCACTTACTAAAAATTGCACTATAACAACAAATTATAAATTTTATCACAAAACAAATATGTACGTATGTACTTATGTATTCATCTGTATACTACATATATGTACATACGTTGGTAAAGGGTATATAAGATTCGGCATAGCCGAATCGGTATTTGCAGTCGGAACTTAGAGTATGATATATTGATGTTTTTGTCTCGAGGAGCCCTTTTTTTAATAGTCATTGTGACCTCAAGTATCCTCTTCTAGTACTTACCCATCATATCTCAACTTATACATCAAGAATTTAAAAATTTAATAATAACGAAATTTTAATCAATCATATTTTTATATGATTCAAGCTGGATGTATTTTTGGTGGCTGTCGAGTATCCGCCCCTGTGTTAATAATCGGTGAGAGCCATGGCTTCTTGCTGGTTAGTCTCTCCTCGCATTCTCCGGTATCAACAGCTTGAACCATACGATGCAAATAAAACTGAACACCTCGAACTTCCAGCCTTCTATGTTCGCTGGCATTTCTCCGCTTGGAATGCGTTCGAAATTTTTATTGACCTGACCAAACGGAATAAGCAATAAAAAGTCCGAATTATTAATTAAAAGCTTACAATTACATTGAAGTATGCGGAACACAACCAAGTCTAGTTAAAAACTGTTAATATAATAAAGTTACAGAATAGTGTATGCAATTCTGAATGCATTCACCGATAATACCTGGCCTTCTTTCTGCTTACCAAGCAAAGATCTCAATAGAGCATTTAATTTAAAAATTTTAAATAGTTCTGCTGGAATTATTAAAATACTTATTTTTTGAGAACTTTAATTTTCTGAAATAAGGGTGTTAGGAGCTGAGAGCTAGTGGGTATGTACTAGAACGAGATGTTTGAGGTAAATGACTGTTAAAGCAGAAATCCAGTATTTTTCGAAAACGACTACATATTTATGATATGAAGTACATCAACTTTTATCTTCCATTTCCTTATTGGCTTAAAGTCCTTGAAATATAGGAACACAGGAGCATTCCTGACAAATATTCCTAGTAGCCAGCGTTGTCAACTCGGTGCTTTACGCAACGTTTTTAGTGCTTTTTGAAATTTTCGACGCGAACAATTTTGAAGTTAATGCTTTTTGTTTCGAGCGGTGGCACTTAACCAAAAATTCAAAGAGAAATTTTCTTGTCTATTTTATTTTTCGAGGAACTCTATAATTTAAACAAGTAAGAGTGCTATATTCGGCTGTGCCGAATCTTATAT
Organism: Tachina lurida; assembly: GCA_944452675.1. Taxonomy (NCBI): domain Eukaryota; kingdom Metazoa; phylum Arthropoda; class Insecta; order Diptera; family Tachinidae; genus Tachina; species Tachina lurida. Next base: position 71,735,272 of record OX101755.1, read on the forward strand.
ACCCTTTACCAACGTACGTACATATACATATATAGTATACAGACACATACATACATATTTGTTTTGTGAAAAAATTTATCATTTTTTTAAAGTTTCCATCTTTGGAGCTATAATTTTCATTTTTCAAATTTCAAACACCAAACTTTTCTTTCAGAAGCATAAAATATATTCAATTTATAAAGAAAAAGAAAAAAATTTTTAGACCTATTTAATTTTACATAACACAAAAAGTGTAAGTTTTCCAACCCTGAAGTCATAATTTTGGATTTTTCTGATTATTGATACCAATCTAGTTCTTTAAAAAATACATAAAATATGTTAAGTGAAAAAAGCAAGAACGAAATAAGCAAAAACTTAGTTTCATTTAATTCCTTTAATATTAAAAAATTCAGTTAAGTGCGACTTTGAATCGCGCACGAAAGGAAGGTTTTTTACTTTTTTGAAGTTTTTTTCAGTTAAAACGATTTTTTCAGTTTTGTCGCTTTTTTCTCGTTTTGGCGATTTTGTCTGTTTTTGGAGGTTTTTTTTCATTTTGGCGATTTTTTTCTGTTGTTGGGCTTTTCTTCATTTTGGAGATTTTTCTCATTTTGACGATTTTTTCTGTTTTTTGGGTTTTTTTCGCGATTTTTTTTTTCGTTTTGGTGATTTTTTTCATTTTGGCGATTTTTTTTCATTTTGGCAATTTTTTTCTTTTTTTTGTTTTTTTTCGTTTTGGTGATCTTTTTCATTTTGGCGATTTTTTTTCATTTTGGCGATTTTTTTTAATTTTGGCGATTTTTTTCTGTTTTTTAGTTTTTTTTCGTTTTGGCGATTTTTTTTCTTTTTTTTGCGATTTTTTTCTGTTTTTTAGTTTTTTTTTCGTTTTAGCGATATTTTTCATTTTGGCGATTTTTTTTTCATTTTGGCGATTTTCTTTCATTTTGGCGATTTTTGTTTTTATTTAAGCAATTTTTCCGTTTTTTTGCGATTTATTTTAGTCTTAGAAATTTTTTTTTAATTTGGTGCTTTTTTCGTTTTGGCGATTTTTTTCTGTTATTTAGGTTTTTTGTTTTTGTGGCGATTTTTTCATTTTGGCGATTTTTTTCTGTTTTTTAGGGTTTTTTTCGTTTTGACGATTTTTTTTTTCTTTTTGACGATTTTTTCTGTTTTTTAGGGGTTTTTTTTTGTTTTGGTGATTTTTTTCATTTTGGCGATTTTTTTTCATTTTGGCGATTTTTTTCATTTTGGCGATTTTCTTTCATTTTGGCGATTTTTTTTCATTTTGGCGAGTTTTTTTATGTTTTTAGGTTTTTTCTTTTTTTGGCGATTTTTTTTTCATTTTGGCGATTTTTTTTTCTGTTTTTTGGCTTTTTTTCATTTTGGCGATTTTTTTCTGTTTTTTGGGGTTTTTTTCGTTATGGCGATTTTCATTTTGGCGATTTTCTTTCATTTTGGCGATTTTTGTTTTCATTTTAGCAATTTTTCCGTTTTTTTTGCGATTTATTATAGTCTTAGAATTTTTTTTTTATTTGGTGCTTTTTTTCGTTTTAGCGATTTTTTTTGTTTATGGCGATATTTTTCGGTTTGGCGATTTTATAATTCCTTGATTTTTTAGTTTTACCGTTTTTGAAAATTTCAAGAGTTTTGCTTTTACGGTTTCCAAGATACAACAAGTTGTCAAAATTGCATAGTCAAAATTGCATTAACTGATGGAACACCCTTTAATTTAAATTTTTTGAAATTTTAGTGTTAATTTTTGTAGTCTGTATAAAAATACACCAACCTTACAAATTTCAAGTGTATATACATACAATTGTATATATACTACATGGGATTTTAAAATTTTTCGTTGCTCGTTTTGGAACACCCTTTAATTTCCAATTATCATGTATTTGTTGTTGTAGCGGCCAAAGGTCCAAATTTCAGGTCTGTAGCTCTAACGGTTCTCGAGAAAATACTAATATAGTTTTAGACATAGTTAATTTTACATAACACAAAAAGTTAAAGTTTTCCAACCCTGGAAACGTCTTTTTAATTTTTTTATATTTTTTTAATTTAAAATCCCAATTTTAGTCGTACTGAAGTGAAAAATAAGTTCATTTATTAAAAAAAAATAAAAATTTGTTTTCGGTAGTTACTTTTATATGGCAAAATGAAGTTTACGTTTTCCAGCTCTGCAACCGTCTGCTCGATTTTGCTGAATTTCAATACCAATCTATTTTGGAAAATTTCTGACACACCAGTCCAAGAACGAAGTCTCTAGCTTTTCTGGGAGCTTCGGAAAACCGATTTCACGTACAGACAGACGGACAGACGGACAGACGGACAGACGGATATCGCTTGTTCGTCTTCCCTATGCATAAGGATCCAGAATATATATATTATATGGGTCGCTTATTGATATTATAGAAATTACAAACGGAATGACAAACCTATATATACCCTTTTACCATTTTTGTTGGTAAAGGGTATAAAAACATAAGCTCTGAAGTTAAATGGAGCATTTCAAAAAATTCTAATAAGATTATACAAGACTTGGTTGAAGAAATAAGCGCAATATTACCCTCAAACTTTAACATTTTAAGTATAATTAATGTAAACAGTGTTTTGCCACACAAAAAAGAAGACATAATACAATTATTGAGTCCAATATCGAGTTTTAGGCAGAAGTAAAATCTAATAGCGATTCAGCTGAAAAGAACTCGTTTGAGGCATTATCAAAACTTGCATTAGCATCAAACTTCTGTCACTTTCATATTTAATACGTAACAGAATTTCCTTACAATTGGTTAACACTGCTGCAAAATTTATAAAATTTTTTCCCAATGTCCAATATTCTTTCATTTCGGTTACTTTTTTGCAAACTCGAGTGATTCGTGTTTGTTCCTTGACGAAAAAAATTAAACTTTTTTTTTATAATAACTTCAAAAGTCTTCACCAATTGATTTTAGAATACACTGATTCCTAGAGAATTAAAATGTGTATCGGATGCCTCTAATTTCACGTTTTAGGAACGGAATGCAAGGTCAACCAATTTTTTTTTAATACAACAAAAATATTTTAAATTTAGTGCTTTTTTACTTAAATTACGCGCTTTTTTCTGACTTCAATGCTTTTTAAAATTTGAAAGTTGATAAAGCTGCTAGTAGCACTTCTATAGTGTTAGAGCCCTAAAACTGTATCCGCTTAAGAGTTCGCCTATCTGAACCATAACTAAAGAAATAATGAAAAGAATTTTTAAAATGAACAAATAATATTTTACAAGATTAATTTGACAGAGATTGTTAGAGTCTTGTTATTGCGATGTTCCTCTTCACTTAAAAGCTGCAAAGTGTTTTTTGTTTGAATGAATTTAAAATCATAGCAACAACTTACCGCCAGTCACATTGGCCATTTATGGAATGTTGGTCAATTGTATCATACCTTTTCCGTTTTAATTAGTTTTTTAAAAAGGCAAAAAGAACATAGACCTCAAGCAAGAATACGGAGAAGCGAAGAGAAGAGCTTGAGCTTGAGCTTGAGCTTCAGCGGCAGCTTTAACTGCAACTGATGTTTGGGATTAATGTGGCGTGTTTGTGCTCGTATGTGTAGCATGTTAAAACATGATTTCAACATGAGTTTGTTTTGTTTACAATAAAATATATGTCTGTATAAAGAAGAAAAGTAATGTTTCCAAATCGAAGTGTGTACTTGTAGCGTATGCTTGTTTTTTTTTATTACTGGAAGTAATAATCTGTCCATATTATCTATTTTTTCATTTGTCAATATACTCGTAGTCTGAAGTTTGTTGCTGCTATGTACTTGCTATTTTTTTCTATGATTGTTGCAGGTTATATTGGCCTTCGCATATTTTTTTCCAATGATAAGAAATATTGAAAAATGCAGCAGAAGTTGTATGAAAAGATTCGTAGTATTATGCCTTGGCTTGTTGGTCTATTGAAATTGTTAGTTGATTGAATGGGGCCGCTTTAGCAAGCGTGAATGTTATTGTAAGACAGAAAATTAAAATAGTATTTTAGTCTATTTCTTCTTCTGCTTTATTTATATCCATTTTTTGACCTAAAGCTTAATTAATAAATTGCAAATAAGAGAATTCAAATAATTTTCTTAGTTTTAAACTTTAATTATTAATTTATTATATTTTCCACTTCAAAAACCTATAACACAATCCCTGATGAACTCGCTCAAAAACCTTGGCTAATTTCAATTTGACTGGTACAAGAAATCGTTCTACAAAGACCTCTTCGTGATTGGTGATGGGTCCGAGGTTTACGCGGCTAAGGTCGGGGTTTTGAACTCAGTAATACATATTGTGTATTTCTATATATATATAAAACAGGATGTGTGTATGTATATAACGTTCCAATACGGCTGGGCCGTTTTTTATGAAATTTTCAGGGAATCTTCAGAATATTTAGGCGGGTGACATTGTCAAGTCTGATTTTTGATTTTCGGTCTGCGGGTGGAGGGGTGTGGCAAAATCCAATTTTCATATTGTACCACCACTGCCATATATATATATATATATATATATATATATATATATATATATATATATATATATATTTATTTTTTTGCGGGGAGGGGAGGGGTAGCGAAGCACACATGGTTAAGCTAGTTGTGTATATTATTTGAATGAGCTCTGATAATAGATAGGAGGTAGTCGCATTTCAAATTAGCTTGTTAGCTTGCTCTCCGTATATGGTAATATACGCCCAAACTGCGACCACCGGTGTGCACGGTGGAAATTAGGTTCCTCTGCATGTCGCCAGTGATCATTCATCTACTGTGATGAAAAGAAAAACAATCACAATAACGAGCATGAACCTGGAACACTCAAGTGCATCCATCGACTCAGAATCGGACATTGAAAGTGTTATCTGTGGCAATCCGCAAACAGAGATCGAGCTCTTGAAGTGTACAGATCCATTCAATTCAAATCCTGCTAAAAAGCTGGCAGGAACAAGACGTGTTACTCTGAATATAAGGCAGTGGTTCGGATTGTACACATCATTGGCGTACAGAAAATTTTATCTTCTGAAAAGTCAGACAGACTTAAGTAAGCTAAGGTATCGATAATGACCAAGGGGCACGAAGGAGGGTAGTGGGGGTTTTCACAGAGTTTGAAAGCTCTCTGTCTACTAACCATTGGGGGCAGTAAGAAGCGATTTCTCTTTCCAAAATTCCCAAGCATCTCACAACTTGCGATTTTAGACCAAGTGCTCCCTGGTAATGCCATCCAGGCTTTCGTCTGATTACAGCTAATGTGAGAAGGCCTACAGTACTGAGTACCCAGAGTGCATGGTAATACCAATGCGTCTCTGAAACTAGCTGAAAATCCAACAACAATTAGTCACTGAAACTAAACTATATTTAGCCAGCCTAGCGGCACGTTTACAGCCCCAACTCAAGGATCAGAAGCTTTGGTTTAATCATCAGTTTTCTTACAGAAACGCCAATTTTGACGCCCTATGTTCTCGATGAACATTTTATTTAAATATTTAATTTTGCATTTCTTTTGCATTTATATTATTTTTTTTAGATAAATAAAGTACATATCTATATATGTATGTACATATTGTCATCACAAGGACCTAATAACCCATATGTCAAAATTTAGTTTTTAATGGATTGTTATTTCCTATATCATAACACATAAGTGTGCAATATTTTGAACATCTAATATTACAAATGTACTTAATTTTCGTTTCAATATTGCAAATAGTTCCAATTTTATAACGTTTTTCACCTCTCCAGTAAACTTTTGAAAACTGCAGATAGGTTATTAGATATTTTTAATGACGATATATAGAAGAAAGCATGCTCAAAAGATTGAAGGAAAACAACAACAAGTCCGGTAAGAGGCGGAAACCGACTGCAAAGACGTCCATTTTCCAAGCTATACCCAAAACACCATCCACGGTCACCAACGTCAATGAGGTAGCAAAACGATACTTGATTATGAGACTCCTCGGCAAAAATGCACCTTTTGGAAGAGTGACAATGGAACAGTGGAAGATTTCTACAATCATGGCCATCTTCAATGCAATTGTTGCATTGATGGAGACGAACCCGGATAAATTACTACCTTCCTTTGAAGGATCCAGCTGGTTCAACGAGTCAAAACTCATTAAATCCAGATACATGTTATCGATAAAATGGTCGAAAAGTGTTGTCCCGACACTCAGAAACCTGTGGCATGATGCACAACTTGAGATTGTAAATATATTTGACATCCCCATCATACCGAAAGCTAAGGTAATAGTTCCGCTCGTGGCATGTTACATGCCACACGGCAAGGAAGTACCATCACCAGAGTATCAAGGTATCGTTACAAAAGTAATAATCAAAGACTAGTGGTACATCCAGGGAAAAACAGCTTCAAATCAATAAAAACCATTTTGAATTTATAAGAAACATTAACGAAAGTCTAGTCATGTTGAAATTTATTATTTCAATATGGAAAAATATTAATTTACAGTATTAATTTATTAATTTTATTTATTGTTAAGTATCTTAATATACATTTTCTATTATATTGAAAATTATTGAATTAATGTGACGCGTTGTTATTTTTAATCTGCATCTTTTCGCTGAGTGTAGGCACAGATGCAAACTCGAATCATATAGCATGGGGACAAAGAATGGGATGAGTCACTTATTCAATTCATACTGAAAATAAACCTTATAATTTTTTACTAGATCAAAGTTTACTCTTAGAATGACTTACACAAATAATGCGGTTTATGTATGTCAAAACGAAACGTCATAATCTCTGGCCTAAATTAAACATATGAACCTGATAGAATTTGTAGCGTATGTATGCATAATTTTTAATATATATGATTTTCCATATTCAAAATTGTTAACAACTTATTCCTTGACAAGATTGCCTTGTGCAGCAAATGCTTGTAGTTAGGGATGGGCAAATGAAAAAAATGCATCGATATATATATCGTATCGATATTTTTGAACAGTATCGATATATATTTTTTGAAAACATTGATATTTCGATATATCGATATTTTTTGCCTACAAATGTTGCTAAAAAAGTTTGAAAAAGTTCCATTAGTCTTTACTCTATGTTGCTGTCCTGTGCTGTGCCGTTTTATTTCTACATTTTAATAGGTAGTTACTTTTTCTGTAATAAATTAGCTGTTTCTGACCAGAACGGTCACAGTTTTCCACTAAATTGATGAGTTTCGAATGGTAGATTGTTATGTTTCAATATAGTGTTTATGTTTTTCTGGTAAAAATAAAATTTTTTAAATTCTGCACAATCATAGGCCCAATTCATACGAGGATTTAAAAATCTTGTTTTATGAGACATTTTTAGATTTAATTGAACTGTAGTGAATTTTAATCAGAAATAATTTCTTAATCAGGCTTGAGTTCAGTAATTTCAATTCTTATTGAATGAAATATTTTTATTAATTAATGTGAGTATCTAAAGAAGAGAAGAAAAATTAAACTAGACTTTATTAGCTGGGGGAAATACCGATATTTTTCTGTGCAGCCACGCACTTCATCAGCACCCATGTCTATCTACTGGGGTAGAGATTATTATTAACATCAGCTATTTAACTTAAATTTCTATGAAATGGAATATGAGAATTGATTGTTTATACAATTATTGATTTACCTTTGGCAAACACATTTGTAAGTATCACTATTCATTTTCATCAGAAACTTAAAAAATTTTTTACGAAAGAGAAATTAAAAGAAAATGTTAAAAAATTTCAGTATGAAAAATATTTTATTAAAATAAATTCTGTGCAAACAAATTTAAAAATATGGAAAAAAAACTATTAAAAAATTGTAAGAAGTGCTAAACGTTGCAAATTTTGTTAGTGGTAGCAGCCGTGGAGAAATATTTTCAAATTTATGTGAATCAATTTTATTATTATTGTGTTAAACAAATTCTATTTTTGAAGTTTTGGATGAACTAAAAACCCATGTTGTTTTTTTCATTGTTGTATTTTTTCATTGTTTTTGTAATCCTGATATTACCTGGAAATGAATTTGCCTTGATTCATACAATGATTTTTTCCATGTTTCTAGGTTTGTTTTTTTTTTTTGCCTTCAAAAATGGTATCAGTGTTCCCAGTAGATTTTAAAAAAATCCATTTCCCCTGCATGTTAAAAAAATGTTCCCATACGAAAATCTACAAATTTCATTAATTTTAATTTAAAAAAGATTAATTAAAAAAATTTAAATCCTCATTTTGACATAGTTCTTGTGTATTAAATTATTTAAAGTGACTACTTCTGCGTTCGAAATTAATGCATATTTCTCTACAGATTTTCAGAAATTATCTAATATATAATACAAATTTAACATAAAGCTGCATTTGAGATTTCTCCATTAATGGAGTTTATTAAGATTTAAGATAGATAGATGTACATAAGTGTAATTTCCTTAATTATTAAATCATTGTTTAATTGATGCCCATATTCTATTTCCTGAATTGCCTGCCATTAGATAAAAGTCTGTGTAATTTCGAGCAAAAACAAATTTTGAAACGGTTTATGAGCAAAAATATATTTTAATTATAGCTCTTTTTTTATTTATATACAAAAAATGCAATCTGAGTATAAAAATACCTACGTTTTGTCAAAGTATTATTAATACTTTTAAATAAAGAAACGTTTTGGCCAAAATAAAATATTTGTCCGATATTCGCTATACTCCTATATTAGCGACAAAATAACCTACAGGTAACACTGTTTTCTATTACAGTGAGTCTATACCTGATAAATTTCTATCATGATAAAAGTCAAATCGTTATCAAGAGAAAAATTTATCAGGTGTAGACTGTATTTATTAGTGTTATTGCAGTGTCTTGACAATTTTGTCAAAGCTTCAGCTCAGACAAATTTGTCTTGATAAAAAACGTAAACAAATCGTTTGACGTTTAAATTTATATGCAAAATATAAAATTTTTATGTAATTTTTAGGAAAAAAAATATAAAAATAAAGAAAAATATTGATGTTTTTATTAAATAAAAGCTTTTTAAAAACTATTAAGTGAAATATTGCATGCATTGTGACAAACTCTCTTCACGACTACAAAGAAATTATGATTTATCATAATAAAAAAACCACAACGTCTTCGCATGTATGCTTGAATTAACAAAAATTTGTCAACGGCTCTGCCGACGTTTTGTTAGTTGTCATGATAAATTTTTATCAGGTATAGACGTTATATTATAAAAAGCTGTTGTCGCATTGAATGAAAAAATAAAATAAAGCAACATACCAAAAATTAAAATATGTGTAAAGAAAATTTAAAAAAAACTCGGAAAACGAAAAATGTGATTTTTTTTCTACGCCCTTTGCTTTTCTATACCGTTCGCCTATTATTTCAGAAATTTATTATGCGACATATTGTAAGAAGTTTATTTTAATTTGAAATTTTTTGTTTTTATTTTATTTATGTTGACACTTAAAATTACTTAACAGTTTTTTTATTTTCAGGGGTTGAACCGCGAAACTGAAAAACTAACGGCTTGTATAAGATCTATATAAACAAAAAAGAGTCAGCTGATTCGTAACAGAACAGCATATAAAAAGAAGAAAAAAGCTTAGGGGGTCACCTTATAGGTGCGCCTGGGCTCTTATTATGAAATTTATCTGGTTTTCTTCGCATCACTAGTAGTGATGCCAATATCGTAGTTAAAAACGTCTATAGCTCTTAAAAGTATCGAAACCCGATACTCGTAAATAAGAATCGATGTATCAATGTATCGGTTTTTGAAATATCGGCGATATATATCGATATTTATTTTCTCAAATATCGATATATCGATACATGGATATTTTTTGCCCATCCCTACTTGTAGTGTTTATCATTCCAATCCACATACAAAAATGGCACAGATGCAAACTCGTATCGTATAGTATGGGGACAACGACTGTTCAATTCATATTGAAAATAAACCTTATAATTGTAAATTGGAATCTACTTCTATTGGTCCCACCTCATCTAGCGTATTAGACTTAATACTTGTTAACAATCATGACATTGTAGTAAACGAGTGGATGACGCTTAGACAGCCATCTTTGTATGAGCATTGCTACATACAGAGTTTAAAATTCGTCTAAAGTTCCCAATCTGAGGCAATTGTATATGAACTGACGAAATATTAGGTGGTATTATTACTGAACATTGAAAATACTTTACATAATGCTAAACCAATTGAAAGGCCTGTTAATAGCCCACTGAAAGTTATAACCAATTCGCATAAATCACTTGTCCTCATTCGCCTACAAAACGTAAGTCTTGACCTCCATGGTAGCAATGGTCTAGATCTTCAAATACGTAAGCTGGGTGAGTTAAAAAAATTGGATAGATTCCTGGACAAAATTTAGTACTATAGGGACCATAAAAAACACTGAAATCTTAAAAAAAGTGAGGAATGCCAAGAAAAATTACTGGAACATTTTTTGGGGTAACATGAAAAAAAACTACAGAAATTACCACAATGGGGTTGTAGGTACTTCTGTACAGTCACTTTTCAGGATGCAAAGAGGTATTTTATTGTGACGTCATAAGGTGAAATTGGCTATTAATTCCTTTGAGCCGTAAAAATCACCAGTATAATATGGAATCTTCCCGGCTCTGCTAGATAACGTTAAAAATTTAAATGGAAGGTGTTAACTATAGTTTCAACTTTTTCAAAGATGGATGGAGGGGTGAGAATCTGCGGTTTTCTGTCCAGAGCTTGATATAGAGAAATCATATAAACTAACTGTAGTATTCTTCAGGGGGAAATCGATGCAGCCAAAAAGGCTGCAGAATTAGCTCCCACCATGAATGCCTGAATGTATGAACGTTTATATTGGCTGTCAATCAAACTGCAACTACTAATCACTTGTGCCCATGTGCAAGAAAGCCCTTAATATTATGTGCTGGTAGACAAGTATATATCTACAGAGTTCGTGTACATGTGAACATTGAGGGTAACAAAATGGCCGTTACTCTGGCCAAAAGGGGTTTTCAATTACTGGTGGAGGAAATTGTACAGCTTTAAATACAAATTCAATATCTAAAAGGGACCATACAATCTAAGATGAAATCTAAAGCAGAGAAAGTTTCATTGATATATCGGAAAACCGACAGAGACCGAAAGATAAAGATATTTAAAGAAAGCACTAGTTTCCTCATATATATTCCTAATATATGATAAGTATGCCCTGTGCATTTCCCCAAGTCTCACGGTGTTGGGAATTTTATTATTTGCTTTGCGACCAAAAAGTATATTGCGAATCGTTTAAATTGAACTTGCTCTTCCAAATAAACTTATTTCTTTGTTCTCTTTTTGTTCATTGCAAATGAAATGCCATGAACGAAGATGTGTCAGCTATATCTTTTTTATGGATCTTTCCTTACTCAAACCATATACTTTTATGATTAGTGTTTGTAAGTTGCTCCAGTAAAAAAATGCTTTTTCCTTTTATGTTGATCAAACAAGTCGTTATAATTATCTAACAATTTTTCAATTTTATAATTTTTGTTTGATTATTTGTTTTATTTTGTATGTATAATTTTCTCCATAAAAAACAAATGATTGATTGAGAGGAAATCTTCCTAAGCACAATTTAAAAAAAAAATTGAGGACAAGTAAAATGCATCGACTAGAGATGGACATCGCTCACAAGAGTGCAAGAAAGTGTTTACATTTCAGTCACGTATATGTTAGATTATTAATAAAATGGGTGTCAGCTAAACTTCATGGTTCAAATTTAAACAAAATCAAACCAAACTCATCAGAAACATTCGACAAAATCGTGAAAAAATTTTTAAAATTTAAATGTTACAAGTCAGAGACAAATTTGATTTTTTATTAAGAAACATAATTTTTATTTTAAAAGCAGTTCAAAAGATTTGATTAAAACCAATAAGTAAAATTAATTTCAAAAGGAAAAACAAATATTTAGGTTAGGTTAGGAAGGGTCGTGCTATAACTACGAGTATGGTGACCATATTTTTTAGCAAAAAATAAAGGACATTTAGAAATGTAGTAAAAGTTAAATCAAGGTGACTTCACTAAACCAGGAGACTGATGTAAGTGTATTAGCCAAGCCAAATGTCAAATATGGATTGTGTGAGCATAATCCTAAAAATATGTTTTATATTTGGATTATATTCAGTTTTGTATGGGGTTTGACATTTCCTGCAAGAAACATACATACACTTTTATAATTTTTCCCTGTATGGAACTAACAAAATTCAAATGGTTTTTGCTGTTGTGATATTTACACTGGTCTTCAAATTAAAAAAAAAAGTTGATAACAGAAACGAAGCATGTTTTTTAACTAAAGAACTTTCAAGGATTTCGGGACAAAAGCATGCTGGGAGACTATTGCTGGACTCTAATACGTGAAACCAACCAAGTACAAAACCAACAAAATAAAAACTACGTTTAAATAACGACATTCACTTTTGAAAATGCATTGATTTTTATATAAACTAACGATTTTTTATGTAAAAAACTAATAAAAACATTTTTTTTGGTATCTCGAAAGCCTGACGTGATAGAGAAAAACCAATTACAGATTCGAGTTCAGCTCACTAAATTACTCTAGGAAAGATATTTGGCTGCTGCAGTCCAAAACCTTGTTGGCTAGTGTTATTTTATAATTATGGGTACCTGATTGATGTGCCTTGTTTGGTTCGAAATATCAGATTCACTGAGTTACCAAGTAATTCGACACATTGAGCATATAGCACACTAAATAATAAACAGTCACAACGCAAAATTATCAAAGTGGTTTTGTTTTTTCATAAAATAGTTTACTGAACGAATTTCCAATGACTTGGAAAATTTATTTTGCAATACAGTCTTCCTGAACAACATAAAATACCGTAATGCCTGTTTTTATGTTACATACTTACGTCATTTGTAAAGCATAAACAGTTTTTTGCCACTCCCTCAACATCTATTTTGAATTGTGACTGCTTATGATTTAGTGTGCGATATGTACTTTTTTCAGTGTTGCTAGGTAATACCAGCTTTGGAGGATTATAATTTATATTCTATTGATGTTGACATTTTCGGGTTTTGAGAAAATAAGACACATAATTTTGGAGTTTAAAGAAAAAGAAATTAGTTTAAAGAAAAAGAAATAAAATGACAATTAAGGAAAATTTATTTAAAAATATCACACTTTTTTTGAAAAAAGTTTAAAAGAACATCGAGTTAAAAACAAGTAAGAGTGCTATATTCGGCTGTGCCGAATCTTATATACCCTTTACCAACGTACGTACATATATATAGTATACAGACACGTACATACATATTTGTTTTGTGAAAAAATTTATCATTTTTTTAAAGTTTCCATCTTTGGAGCTATAATTTTCATTTTTCAAATTTCATACACCAAACTTTTCTTTCAGAAGCATAAAATATATTCAATTTATAAAAAAAAAGAAAAAAAAACAAAAAGTGTAAGTTTTCCAACCCTGGAGTCATAATTTTGGATTTTTCTGATTATTGTTACCAATCTAGTTCTTCAAAAAATACATAAAATATGTTAAGTGAAAAAAGCAAGAACGAAATAAGCAAAAACTTAGTTTCATTTAATTCCTTTAATAATAAAAAAATCAGTTAAGTGCGACTTTGAATCGCGCACGAAAGGAAGGTTTTTTGCTTTTTTGAAGTTTTTTTTCAGTTAAAACGATTTTTTCAGTTTTGTCGCTTTTTTCTCGTTTTGGCGATTTTGTCTGTTTTTGGAGGTTTTTTTCATTTTGGCGATTTTTTTTTCTGTTGTTGGGCTTTTCTTCATTTTGGAGATTTTTCTCATTTTGACGATTTTTTCTGTTTTTTTGGGTTTTTTTCGCGATTTTTTTTGTTTTTTTTTCGTTTTGGTGATTTTTTTCATTTTGGCGATTTTTTTTTCATTTTGGCAATTTTTTTCTTTTTTTTCGTTTTGGTGATTTTTTTCATTTTGGCGATTTTTTTTTTCATTTTGGCGATTTTTTTTCATTTTGGCGATTTTTTTCTGTTTATTAGTTTTTTTTCGTTTTGGCGATCTTTTTTATTTTTTTGGCGATTTTTTTTCATTTTGGCGATTTTTTCTGTTTTTTAGGTTTTTTTTTCGTTTTAGCGATATTTTTCATTTTGGCGATTTTTTTTTCATTTTAGCAATTTTTTCGTTTTTTTGCGATTTATTTTAGTCTTAGAAATTTTCTTTTAATTTAGTGCTTTTTTTCATTTTGGCGATTTTCTTCTGTTTTTTCGGGTTTTTTTCGTTTTGGTGATTTTTTTCATTTTGGCGATTTTTTTTATTAATTTGGCGATTTTTTCTGTTTTTAGGTTTTTTTTTCGTTTTGGTGTTTTTTTTCATTTTGGCGATTTTTTTTTCATTTTGGCGATTTTCTTTCATTTTGGCGATTTCTGTTTTCATTTTAGCAATTTTTCCGTTTTTTTGCGATTTATTTTAGTCTTAGCCCTAATTCACACTTTGATTTTTCAATGATTTTTTGAAACACGATTTTTGTAGTTTGTAGGCGAACTGTATAGAAAAGCAAAGGGGGTAGAAAAAAAATCACATTTTCCGTTCTCCGAGTTTTTTTTTCAAATTTTCTTTACACATATTTTAATTTTTGGTATGTTGCTTTATTTTATTTTTTCATTGAATGTGACAACAGCTTTATTTTTAATAGAAAACCGTGTTACCTGTAGGTATTTTTGTCGCTTATATAGGAGTATAGGGAATATCCGACAAATATTTTATTTTCGCCAAAATGTAGGTATTTTGTATTCTCATATTGCATTTTTTGTGCATAAATGTAAAAATAACTATACGCAAAATATATTTTTGCTCCGTTTAAAAACTTGTTTTTGCTCGTAATTACATAGACTTTTAATTATCTAATTATTTTTGTGTCGCAGTGCCTGTATTTTGATAGGATCTTCCCTCTACTCTTTTAATGGCAAGCACCCCAGAAAATAGGAAATGAGCATCATGATTGGAGAAAATCCAAATATAGAATGTGTTATATTTGTATTATAAGATAATTTCTGAAAAACTGTAGAAAAGTATGCATTAATTTCGAAGGCAGAAGTAGTCACTTTGAATAATTTAATACAAAAGAATTACATACATACATACATATGTCAAGTTTTAAGTTACCTACTATAGCTCCAAATATTCAGAAGAAATAATTTTGGTTTACAAAAGTTTTACAAAACAAATTTTTTAACACGTAGGGAAAAACGAATTTTTTTAAAATCTAATGGCAACACTGATAAAATTTTTGGAAGAAAAAAAATCAAAACTAGAAACATGGAAAAAATCATCGTATGAATGTAAAATGTTTTTGGAAGCAACTTTTAAAGAGAATCAAAAATAAAACAAGATTTTTAAATCCTCGTATGAATTGGGCCTTAGAAATTTTTTTTAATTTAATGATTTTTTTCGTTTTGGCGATTTTTTTCTGTTATTTAGGTTTTTTCTTTTTTTGGCGATTTTTTTCATTTTGGCGATTTTTTTCTGTTTTTTAGGGTTTTTTTCGTTTTGGCGATTTTTTTTCATTTTGAAGATTTTTTTCTGTTTTTTAGCGTTTTTTTCGTTTTGGTGATTTTTTTCATTTTGGCGATTTTTTTTTCATTTTGTCGATTTTTTTCTGTTTTTTTTCGTTTTGGCGATTTTTTTTTTCATTTTAGCATTTTTCCGTTTTTTGCGATTTATTTTAGTTTTATAATTTTTTTTAATTTGGTGCTTTTTTCGTTTTGGTGATTTTTTTTCTGTTTTTGGCTTTTTTTCATTTTGGCGATTTTTTTGTTTTTTGGGGTTTTTTTCGTTTTGGCGATTTTTTTCATTTTGGCGATTTTTTTTCATTTTGGCGATTTTTTCTGTTTTTTTTTTGGGTTTTTTTTCGTTTTGGTGATTTTTTTCCTAATGGCGATTTTCATTTTGGCGATTTTCTTTCATTTTAGCAATTTTTCCGTTTTTTTTGTGCGATTTATTTTAGTCTTAGAATTTTTTTTAATTTGGTGCTTTTTTTCGTTTTGGCGATTTTTCTTGTTTTTGGCGATTTTTTCGGTTTGGCGATTTTATAATTTTTTATTTTTTCAGTTTTACCGTTTTTGAAAATTTCAAGAGTTTTGCTCTTACGGTTTCCAAGATACAGCAAATTGTCAAAATTACATAGTCAAAATTGCATTAACTGATGGAACACCCTTTAATTTAAATTTTTTTTAATTTTTGTGTTAATTTTTGTAGTCTGTATAAAAATACACTAACCTTACAAATTTCAAGTGTATATACATACAATTGTATATATACTACATGGGATTCTAAAATTTTTCGTTGCTCGTTTTGGAACACCCTTTAATTTCCAATTATCATGTATTTGTTGTTGTAGCGGCCAAAGGTCTACATACTGTGTCCAAATTTCAGGTCTGTAGCTCTTACGGTTCTCGAGAAAATACTAATATAGTTTTAGACATAGTTAATTTTACATAACACAAAAAGTTAAAGTTTTCCAACCCTGGAAACGTCTTTTTAATTTTTTTGTATTTTTTTAATTTAAAATTCTAATTTTAGTCGTACTGAAGTGTAAAATATGTACATTTATTAAAAATAAATAAAAATTTGTTTTCGGGAGTTACTTTTATATGGCAAAATGAAGTTTAAGTTTTCCAGCTCTGCAATCGTCTGCCCAATTTTGCTGAATTTCAATACCAATCTATTTTGGAAAATTTCTGACACACCAGTCCAAGAACGAAGTCTCTAGCTCTTCTGGGAGCTTCGGAAAACCGATTTCACGTACAGACAGACGGACAGACGGACAGACGGACAGACGGACAGACGGACAGACGGACAGACGGACAGACGGACAGACGGACAGACGGACAGACGGACATCGCTTATTCGTCTTCCCTATGCATAAGGATCCAGAATATATATATTATATGGGTCGCTTATTGATATTATAGAAATTACAAACGGAATGACAAACCTATATATACCCTTTTACCATTTTTGTTGGTAAAGGGTATAAAAAGGACTGTGCTCTTAAAAAAAAGAACGAATGGTCATTGGAGCTATAACGAACTGCTACTTGTAGACCCAGTTGGGTTGATTATGATTTCCTTCTATTGCCTGTTAAAAGTAATATTTACCCCCAATTTGTACCCAGAAGTGACCCTGTTAAGCGACTTTCAGCCACTGAAGTCCCATGATGAATTGGAGTTCCGGTTTCCCAAATCCTGGTTCTTGCTCTGACCGAGCAGTGACCAGTCAGCCTTGTCGATGCAAGAACTTATCGTTTACGACTTCTAATCAACGAATTTTAGGCGATGCCAAGAAAACTTTTGATTTTGACATACAAACAGTAAATTTTTTAATTACAATTATTTTATTTTTAATATGTCAAAGTTTTTTTGCTTTTCTACTAATTATCTAAATTTAATATAGATTCTTTGGAAGCAATGAAAATAGAGCTTCTTAAAAATGATTCCTTCAACTGTTTTTGTTCCCAACGATTTATTGGTTTTAGTTTAGTTAAAATTTGTTTATTAATTTTTTGTTATTTCCCTTGTTTCTTCTATTGTCCAACTAACAGATATGTATATTCGTAAAAAATATGTTTGTACGCGTATGTATATACTTGCCTTTTTTTCATACATGCCTTCTTCTCTTCTCTTCTCCTCTCTTCTCTTCTCTTCTCTTCTCTTCTCTTCTCTTCTCTTCTCTTCTCTTCTCTTCTCTTCTCTTCTCTTCTCTTCTCTTCTCTTCTCTTCTCTTCTCTTCTCTTCTCTTCTCTTCTCTTCTCTTCTCTTCTCTTCTCTTCTCTTCTCTTCTCTTCTCTTCTCTTCTCTTCTCTTCTCTTCTCTTCTCTTCTCTTCTCTTCTCTTCTCTTCTCTTCTCTTCTCTTCTCTTCTCTTCTCTTCTCTTCTCTTCTCTTCTCTTCTCTTCTCTTCTCTTATAATATAATGTTTGTGTATTTTTTTTATTGAAATTAAACAATTTATACGGTGTAGAACATCGTGTAAGCGATCAATCCGAAATTTGCTCGGATTCAAACGATTAATTGATTAGTCTAAAATAATTATGTATTGAGGTTCTTAAGCTTCTAATCTGCTTCATAAACATTTACACATCCATTGATTATTTCGGCGAAAGTTTGATTATTTTATCTATAAATGTGATCAATCATTAATTTTATTTACATCGATAAAGGTAATTAGCCCTATATAGTTCAGTAGTACCATTTTGACACTTTATTTTTAGTAACTTGAAGAATATTTCAAACACATAAGTCTTGCCAACAAGCAGATAATAAATTTGCTTAATTCCAAGCAAACTGCTAAAAAGTTCTTTCTGGTTTACCAGTTTTGAAAGTCACAGATTCAATAAATTTCAAGCCATAATTTTAACTAAATTATATGCACACTGCCACTGAAAAACTTAAAAAAAAATAAACACAAATAAAGTTAATTTGCACACCCACATAAGTATAGAGAAAAATAAAATATTTAAACAAAAGAAAAGGAAAATTTTTTGCTTTTGATTCAATTCGCTTTGAGTGCTGGAATTTTTTAGACCTGAGTTGCTACCCATAGCAGAATGCGATGATGCGTAAAGATAAATCTTCAAGCGGGTTCTATCTTCCATGCTAAATAAATGAGGCACAGAGAGAAGAAAGGAAAGAATAACATAAGAGAAGTATATATTTTAAGCACATGCCATTTACTACAGGGCACATGATGAAAATAAAGTACAGTGTGACAAATATGAGACGAGACATTCGAAGTTGTTAAAACTATCAACAAGAAAACTAAATTCGTTTGAATATTATTTAATATTAAAAAATACTCCATTTACATATCCAATTGATTTTTTTAATGAAACAATGCAAACGATTTGTTCTTATAAGTGGTGTTGTCAAATATTTCATTGAATTAATGAAAAAAATTACTAACGAAGGAGTTTCATTACATTTACGAAGTATCCCTATAAGAACAATGACGGTCATTTGATGCATCATCTGATGAATATTACTGATGGGTATATACATCAGAAGTTTCTATCATTTTGTGAAGGGCAATATGAAAAAACTGATGTAAACTAGACTTGTGTCCAACAGTTCTTTTTGAACTAGTTTGAGAGCGTTTTGAATCAAAAGTTGTTTCAAACCCATTTAATTTACATTGATGTTTTTGGCCGAACTTGTGTCCAACTGAACGAACTAGTTCAAAAAGAACTGTTGGACACAAGTCTAATGTAAACATTAGTATACGTGTGATTTTCTTTCTTCTCTCTCATACTTGAGAGCTTCATGCACTAGTATAGTTAACATATATCTGAACTGCTCACTCCACAGTAACTATTTTACCAATCAGTACTGATGTAAGCTCGTCAGAGCTGACTAATCAGTACTGATGTAAACTGATGTAAATTGGTATACCTAGCAACTCAAACGAAGTGATATACTAATAATATGTATAATTTTTATATTAATTTAAAATTTATTTTTATTATCAAAAGTATTTTAAATATATAATAAATATTTAAACACAAAACGAAGAAAATAATTAGCAAAAACTATTTCGATACCGCCTTCTTTAACCCCCAACGCATCTTGCTATTTCCAAATATCTAAAAATTTAAAAAGAAACGAATACATATAAATAAGACATACATATGAATGCATATTTAAATTAAACTTTATAAATTTGTTTTGTAAATTATTCTTCTTATCTTACTTTTTCACAAATATCATTGCCAGTAATTTCATAAAACTTTTATACCTTTTAATTTTACAAACCGAACGAACTATAAATTATTTTCAGTAAAATTCATTATTTTAGAATTTTTGACATACATATGTACATAAGATGTTCTACTCTAACATATAGCGACGGCTCCATTCTAAACCATGCTAAGTCAAAAAAGCTAGTTTTGAGATAAACGCCTTCAAAGTTTATTGATGGTATGTCGGGAATGTTATGAGATAGAAACTTGAGACTTTTTTGTAATCATATAATAATTGCAATATAATTTTTTCAGTTTATTTGAACTTTATAAATTTGTTGTAGATCATAGTTAAAATTGACTTAGAATACTTAAGATTGTCCTCTTAGTAGACTTAGCATTTATCTGGTGGTCCTTTCTCAGTTACAATGGCCATCTAAGTACATATATCATGTTTTAGTTTGGAGAAAAATGTAAAATATTTTTTTAGTACTTAATTGCAAACTAAATCATGGTAAGTGTACTTAAAACATTTAAAAGGAAGGTTTTTTAAACTTGACAAATTATGCTAAGTACATTTTTGCTCATAACTTTTGATCGAATGATCCGATTACTACAAAAATTTTATAGTATAGTATCTCAGAAACTAATACGAGCCCACTCAAATTTTTTGACACCAAATGCAGAAGAAACTGTCAGGATTAACATATATTTTTTTTAGAATTTTAAAAATTTCATTTTTTGAGATATACATAGTTCCCCAAACTTTAAATCATGTGACAGTGACCTTTAAGCTTTCAGAAAAAAAGTTAAACTAAATGCAATTTAAAAACTATTCTCAATACCTATTAAACGAGACCAATTTTGACCTGCATCTTAATAACTTTTGAAGATATGAGCAATAATGGCAGACCACTTATATGTGTTTTTAATGAATTCCCTACTTTTCGAAGCGCCATTTTTCTGGAACCACAAAAGCTAGATACCCAAAATTTTTGAATTAATATTATTTTAGTACTATAGAACATTCGTGAAAATTTTTGTACAATTCTAAGAGGGTTGGATTGATTGATTTAAAATGGAATTACCCTATTGATAATTTTGAGAGTTTGTATGAAAACCCGAAACAAAAATAGGTATTTAGTTAAATATCTCAATTAGGAGGTCGCAAGTGATCAAGTTTTGTATACCATTGGATGCTGCTTCAAAAACTCTTTTCGATGATACCAAATTTTATTTATGTCGTCTTGGAGTAAAGAACAAACAAATTTGAAAAACTGAAAAAAATACCTTTTTTAAAAATGGTCCAGCTCACGGATGGTTAACGCTAGAACCAAAATATTTTGGGAATCATCATAAAACAAATCAAGCTTTATTTTCAGAGGTGCAACAAAATCACTTTTTTCTCTTCCATACAAGTTGAGTCGCTCTAATAGTATGTTTCCACCGGCATAATTTATACAAATCATGATGATTTGTGCAAATCATGTTAATTTCTACATGATTTACCATGTATTTTGCGTATGGATAAATCACCTCAAAGTCGTTGATTTATTTTAAATAATGTCGAAAATACTATTTTTCGAACTGCGTTGCTTTTAAAATTACAAACTCCATCCCTGGGTCATCCATCAATAGTGATTGAAAATTTCGATAACATGACATTAAGGAATATTTAATCAATTTTAAATGTCAACCACGTGGGAATAAAATTCACATTAAAGCTGCTGCGCCCACCTTATAAAGCACGTGTATAAATTGAGTACGAAGATTCGAACAACAAATCACTCACAAGCTCGGTGGAAATACTTTGAAGTGATTTACTTAAACCTACTTGATGTAAAGTCGGTGGAAACATACTATAATATATATATATATATATTGTATAAATTAGCATAAAGCTCCTATTACTTTTACTTTTTTTAAATGAATTTTTTTTATATCGTATTTATATTAAGACATCTTATTAAATTGCATTAATTATAGTTATTGAATTTATGAATTTTTATTATATTGTATTTCCAAAACGTTGGTAATACTGTTGTCTCATTATATGGAAACATAGTGAATTAAAACATAAGTTAATGTACTAAAAGACCTTAGAGGTAATTAAAAGAAAATAATAAATTCACTCTTGTAAAACAATCTCACTGGTAAGCATCTCCTGCTCTCTTTTATTTGTTTCACCAAACTAATTCCTTTGGTTTTATCTTTTATATGTATATTTTCATAAACACCAATCGACCTTATAATTTCTCATCCCCTGAGAAATTATAAGTTAAGGGAATTATCGATGGTGAATTGTTAATTAAACATGGTCCTTCGCACTGTGAACTAGCTATCCAGGAACATCAGAAGTCCACTCAACCGAAAGCCGAAGCAAGCAAGTACATACCTACATATATACATACACCTACGCACAAGAACACATCCCTGTGAGTAACAAAAATGCCAAAGTAAGTAAAGTGAAAATAATAAAAATTCTACTTACATACTACAACTCAAATAAATAAGAAATTAAAATAAATAAATAAATATATAAATTAAAATATTAAATTAAAAGTGCCAAACAAGAATTTGTAAAATATCGCCAAAATTCAAATATACATACATACATACCTAAATAAAAGTGCGGGAGAATTTAAGCATAAAAAGCAATAAAAAGCATTTACATACATACATACATACATATGTGCATATGTACATGAAAGTCATACCTACATAAAACCAAAAAAAGCAAAATCAAAGTGCGAAGTGAAAAGAATATAAAATTAAAATTTTCTTAAGTACATAATTTCAATTAATATATACTTATGTACATAAGTTGTATATTCGCAAATTAAATACAAGTAGCTACATGCATATGTAAAAGATATATGGATATGTGAAAAAAAAAAACCATTGAAAAACCCAGTTACTTAAAGTCAGTGCAGTGAACTTAGCAAGTATATAAGAAAAAATTCCTTTATATACATACAGATGTACATATGTACGCAAATATATAGATATGTATGTATATACAGGTTTATGTACATGAAAGAAAAAGCTGTTTTATTCCAACGTCAATGCCCTCTATAAGTATATAGAAAAGGAAGAATTCTTATATATGTACATACTTACATACATATGTACTTACATTTCTTTACATACATATCTACATAATTGAAGTCTGCAAGTGAAAAAAAAGGTATCACACTTGATGTATTGATCATCAGCATAAAGCAAAAGTGACAATTACATACATATGTACATATCTATAATTGTATACATAAACGCACACACAAATTCATATACCACACCTGTTGAGATTTATACAAATAAAAGATCTATGGCACAGTGGTTCTAGTGCGCAAAAAATAAACACAAAAAAAGTATTAAAATTTTTTCTCAGCATTTAATCAATAAAAATAATTTGGAAATAAATAAATAGTTTATGCACATACTTATGTAGTTAACGCACATTATTGTATGTATGTTGAATTAATTATAATAAATCGTGGGTTTATTCTCATAAGCACTTGGCACTTATAATCAAATAAAATTTTTCTGTTTGGCATGTTTACATAAACTATAATTCTCCAATTAGACCCAGTCCAAAAGTTCTATTTGGCAAACTTACTATGTCTCACATATATAATATAACGCTCTGTACATAAATCACTACCTAGCTATATCAAACTAGATGTGTAATTCGTGGAAGGCATACATTACAATTTATTCCAAATTTAATCCAAATTACAAAGGATTTTCTTACTTCAATTGAGTTATATATCTACGCTTTGACTCCAAATTACAAAGGAGTTTCTGCCATCCAAATTTAATCCAAATTACAAAGGATTTTCTTACTTCAATTGAATTATATCTCTACGCTTTGACTCCAAATTACAAAGGAGTTTCTGCCATCCACTGAATCTACCTACTAGCTATTTTAAATCCAATTAAAAAAAAAAAAAGGATAATTGCGAAAGATTTCGAGTTCGAAAAACAATTTTAAAGTAAACGATAAACAATGTCGGTTAATATAAAAAGATTTCTACTTAATATCAAAAAATTTAAGGCATTGTGTAAAAAATGCGATATAGCTCCCACTAGCGACTCTGAATCCTTGTTAGAAATTAAGAAAAGGGATGTTGATTCAAGTTGGATCAAGGTGGAAGAGTCATTTGAAAAATGTATGCTATCTGAGGAAGGGGAGGAAGATCAAGCTCAAGTACAAGAGCAGTATGATTTGTGTATGGACATGTACTATTTAACTCTTTCTAAACTATTTGACTTGATAAAGTTAGCAAAAGAAAGAGAGGCAATAGTTAGCACAGCTGCGTCCTCACAAAATAGCGCTAATAATCACAGCTCTGCCCTTCAATTACCCCCATGCGACACAGAGGTATTCTCCGGAGGTTATGAAGACTGGCCAGCATTCCGCGACATGTTTACAGCTGTATACATTAACCATCCCAAGTTAACTCTGGCCGAGAAATTATTCCACCTTCGAAACAAAACGTCAGATACTGCTGGAGCAATAGTCAAGAGGTTTCCCTTAACCGACGATAATTTCAATTTAGCCTGGCAAGCTCTTAAATTGCGGTATGAAAATGTGCGAGTATTAGTCGATAACCAAGTTCGAAATCTCTTTAATATTCCCATTGCTGTCGAAGAGGATAGTGAATCCCTTCAAGGAATTCATAGCGCAGTTTCTGATTGCTTGGCAATGCTTCAAACTTTAGGGGTTTCAGTAGAAGGATGGGATCCTATTCTAGTCAATCTTATTTATTCTAAATTACCTCAGGAAACTTTAGCTCATTGGGAGCAGTCCCTTAACGCCAGTAGAGAATTACCAACATGGGCTCAATTGAGTGAATTTATACTTAAAAGATGTGAAGTCGTAGAACGAATTTCAACTATTAAGGATACAAAGTCCTCTTTTCTTAGACAACCAGATCCAAAAGTTCAAATGTACACATCCCAAGAAAAACTTACCTACGCATGTAAAATGTGCAATCAGGATCATAGTTTGAGAACTTGTCCACAATTCCGCAAATTATCTATTCAAGAACGTGTAGATTTTGTTTTCAAAAATCAATTTTGCAATAATTGTTTGTCACAATCCCATAATAAGAAAAATTGTAATAGCAAAAATACTTGCATGAATTGCGGCAAAAAACACCATACGTTGCTTCATATGCGCACCGTGAATTTTCCACGAAAGACCACAGAGCAAATAGCTAAAAACAATCAGCAACAAGCTAAAATAAAATATGATTTAAAGTCACAAAATGTAAAAAATTTTCAATTAAGTGAAGAGGAAATGAGACCGTCAACCTCGAATTCAAACAAAAATCCCCTAGTAAGCGCAAATTATGCAACCAATAACACAAATGTCCTCCTGCGAACAGCTATGGTTCAAATTGAATGCAGAGGAGAACTATTTACAATTCGCGCGTTAATTGACCCAGGCTCAGAAAGAACCTTCCTTTCAGAAGTTATTAGAAATCGTTTGAACATACCATCACGAAAATCACGATTTGAAATAGTGGGAATAGGAGGCCAGAATCAGATAGCAGAAAAAGAATGTGATTTGATCTTAGTATCTAAAAACACCAATTCCCGAATTAAAATCAGTGCTATAATTCTGCCAAAATTAACAAATAAAATTCCTTCTATGTCCTTTGATATTTCCGACTCCACTAATCTGATAAATCTTCAGTTAGCTGATCCACATTTTAACATATCAGCACCGATCGATATGGTACTTGGAAACGATTACGAACGTTATATTAATCTTGAGGGTATTCAAAAAAATGTTTATGGTTCAGCTTCAGCTTATAAAACAATTTTTGGATGGGTGTTGAGCGGCCCTGCTCAAAACCAGCAAATCAGCTCCTTTTCGACAAAAGTCAATATATCAGAAGAATCCAACTTAGATAAATTACTCAGGAAATTTTGGGAGCAGGAAGAAATCCCCTCCACACGACCCGCCTCGTCAGAAGATGATTATTGTGAAAAGTTTTATAAGCAAACCACAAAACGTTTAGCAGATGGTCGATATATAGTGAGGCTACCATTTAGACAAGAATTTCCAACATCAATATTTTTAGGTCCCTCAAGATTTGTAGCCTTGAGTCAGTACGTTCGAATGGAACATATGTTAGAAAAGGATCCATTGTTGCAAAAGCAATATAATGATGTGCTCGCAGAATACATAACTCTAGATCATATGGAGGAATGCTCTTCTCGAGAAATCTTCTCTGACGATAAATTCAATTCCTTTTATCTACCGCATCACGCCGTTGTCAAGCCAGAAAGTAAATCCACGAAAGTCAGAGTCGTTTTCAACGCCTCAAGAAAAACTAGGTCCGGGTTCTCCCTGAACGATGTACTATATACAGGACCTACTCTCCAAGCAGATCTTATGACAGTTATATTAAACTGGCGATTCTATGAATTCGTTTTCAGCGGTGACATACAAAAGATGTACCGCCAAATTCTGGTCGATCCCCTCGACAGACCATTTCAGAGAATTCTGTTTCAGAAATCCCCCCGGGAGGCTGTAAAAGACTATCAGTTAAAAACAGTTACGTTCGGCGTTAACTGCGCACCGTTTCTTGCCATCCGCACGTTATTACAGTTAGCAAAAGACTCAGAATCACAGTTTCCAAAATCCACCACTATATTACAAAAGGAAACATATGTAGATGACATTCTTTCTGGAGGTCACTCTATCGAAAGCGCATTACAATCTCAAAACGATTTAATACACGCACTTGCATCGGCAGGCTTCTTATTGAAAAAAATTACTTCTAACAACTCCCTTTTGCTAAATTCGATTCCTGAAGAAGATCTTTATGATTCAAACTTTCTCAAGTTTTACGATTCAAGTTCAACAAAAACTCTCGGCATCAGGTGGAACGCATTAACCGATTCATTTAGTTATGCTTTTGAACCCATCCCTCAGTCCGCTACAATAACTAAACGCAAAATATTGTCGTCCGTAGCAAAGCTATTTGATCCCGTCGGGTGGATATCTCCAGTGGTTATCAAAGGAAAATGTCTTATTCAACAACTTTGGCTAGAGCGAATTGATTGGGATGAACCCGTCAGCACAGATTCTCTCCGAATCTGGAATGAAATAATAAATGAATTACCTAAAGTTCAAGAAATCCAAATCCCTCGTTGGATTCAATTCACTCCCAGTGACACGATACAAATTCATGGGTTTTGTGATGCCTCTAAAATTGCATATTGTGCGGCGGTGTACATTAGAATTCAAACATCTTCTCGTACCGTATATTCAAATTTACTAATATCTAAAAGTAAGGTTGCTCCTTTATCCTCTATCACGTTACCTCGCTTAGAACTATCGGGAGCAGTTATGTTGGCTAAGCTCGTACATTATGTCCTATCGTCTCGGAACCTAGTAGAATGTCCAATAACCCTTTGGTGCGATTCATCTATTGTACTCGGATGGTTAGCCAAGCCTCCAGCAACGTGGAAGGAAATATACGTAGCAAATCGTGTAAGTCAGATACACCGGTTACTGCCAACGGCAAAATGGCGGCATGTTCCGACCCATTTCAATCCCGCTGACCTTGGATCTAGAGGTTGCAGGCCCCAAGATCTCATAAATAATAACCTCTGGTGGAATGGGCCTCCCTGGCTCATGAACCCCGAGTCCGAATGGCCTCGAAAAAATCCACTATACCTCCAAAACCCTAATGAAAGCACTTCCGTAAGCGCGCAAGAGTCTCCTCTTGTTCAAGCGTCGTTTAATAGTTTTCAAACTACAGTAGATCATGAAGATATTCTCAAAAGATTTTCTTCTTACACCAGGGCCTTACGAGTTTTGGCATACGTATTTAGATATATTCGGCATTTTAAACCTTCCTTTGCAAGTCCTACTTTTTCCTTGAACTATAGTAATGCTGAGCTTTGTCAGGCAGAAGTGAATTCTGTTAAGTATAGATTAATTATGTTAGCCCAGCAACAGTGGTATAAATCGGAATATAATTCCTTGCTTAAGTCTCAATGCATTTCAAAAGATAGCACCTTATTCACTCTAAACCCATTTTGTGATACTGGTGGCATTTTGCGTGTCAATGGTAGATTGGCTAATTCCCTGCTGCCATATAATGAAAGATTTCCAATAATTTTGCCTCGTGACTCTCAGTTGTGTAACTTGTACTTATCCCACATACATGAATTTCTAGCGCATGCTGAATGCAGCCTGATGTGTCGCATTATACAAACAGAATTCTACATTACGCGTCTCAGACTCCGAGTAAAAAAGATAATAAGATATTGCAAAATCTGTATTATCCATAAAAGGCAGTCCTGTGCACAAATAATGGCGGCTTTGCCTTCAGATCGCTGTGCTCTTTCGTTTCCCTTCAACATTACCGGCATTGATTTCGCAGGCCCTTTTGAGATAAAAAGTTCTTCCCTTAGAAACGCCTCCATAATCAAAGGATACGCATGCATATTTGTTTGCTTCGCTACTAAGGCAGTACATCTCGAGCCCTGTTCGAATCTTTCAACTCCTGCTTTTCGCGCAACTTTCTCACGATTTGTTGGAAGACGAGGTCTACCTCACAAAATCGTTTCCGATAACGGTAGAAATTTCGTGGGGGCAAGTAGAGCAATGCGCAAAGAATTGTCCACTTTCCTTCAGTCTGTCTCCGTAGACATAGCCCAGAAATATGTTACTCATAACTTTGAATGGTCGTTTATTCCCCCTCAAGCCCCACATATGGGTGGTCTTTGGGAGGCTGCGGTAAAAAGCTTTAAGTTTCACTTAAAACGAGTCGCTGGAGCTTACCGATTTACTTTTGAAGAGTTCAGCACCGTATTAGCCCGCATAGAAGGCGTATTGAACTCTCGACCCATATCTGCACTTTCTGAAGATCCAGCAGCCTTAGCTGCCCTAACACCAGGACATTTTCTCCGTGGAGGACCTATAATGGCATTTCCAGAGGCCCCTTCTGAAAATTTATCCCTTATAAATCGGTGGGAAAGACTTAAAGCCATTCACCAACAATTCTCAATTAAGTGGAAGGAAGAGTACCTTAAATCGCTTCATAAGAGATACAAGTGGAAATTCACAATACCCAATCTAAAAGTAGATGATTTTGTTGTGGTGATGGACGATCTTTTGCCGCCGAGTGAATGGCGTTTAGGCAGAATCGAAAAAGTCTATAGTGGTCCCGACCATAACGTTCGTGTAGTAAATGTTCGTACTGCAGCCGGTCTACTTACACGACCTATTACAAAATTGTGCTATTTACCATATAGCGAATGTCAAAACACAACGGCTGAGAGCCATCAAAATGAATAAGTATTTACATTCCCATTTTATGTACTTTAAGATACTCGTTTAGTCATTTACATTACATCACTGAACTTTGTTGATATACACCATTATTTAACCGCCATTTAATTTCAGTGGACGTACCCAATCACCTCGCGATCCAGAAGTTCACCTGTGCCAACTTTGTCACCGATATCATTCAATCCGGTTCTGCAAAACGTTTCTGGCCATGCGACCAAGAGAACGTGACATTGTGGCACGCAGGTACGATTACTGCCTGAATTGTTTGGCCCGTACTCATTTAGTGACCAGTTGTGATAGTCCGGGTAGCTGTATGTACTGTGGGCAGCTACATCATACCCTGCTACATAATGTTAGGAATCCTCCAGCTAGGCATGGAACACGCCCAGTGCATGAGCGACTGGGAGAACGCCGAAACAGCACTCCTACTAATGACAGTCGACGGGGTATCCGACGCATTACTACTGGCAACCATCGTAGCAGAAGAGGTCAGCGCATCAATAACCCTGGCCGACGGAACAACAACAGCACCCATCGTAACAACACCACTAGACGTCACAACCACCACTGCAGGCGTAACAACAACAACCACAACAGCTCTAATCGAAGCAGCACTCCACGGCGTAGACAAAGCATCTCCAACTCAGCCATTGCGATTCAGCCAAGAAACCCGGATCAACGAATCATATCCGAAGCAATCCGGTCTTTGGCTGCAGTCTTATGTGCCACCACACCAGCTGTTTAATTTGCACCAGTGCAAAGAGGGGCGGCATGTATAAATTAGCATAAAGCTCCTATTACTTTTACTTTTTTTAAATGAATTTTTTTTATATCGTATTTATATTAAGACATCTTATTAAATTGCATTAATTATAGTTATTGAATTTATGAATTTTTATTATATTGTATTTCCAAAACGTTGGTAATACTGTTGTCTCATTATATGGAAACATAGTGAATTAAAACATAAGTTAATGTACTAAAAGACCTTAGAGGTAATTAAAAGAAAATAATAAATTCACTCTTGTAAAACAATCTCACTGGTAAGCATCTCCTGCTCTCTTTTATTTGTTTCACCAAACTAATTCCTTTGGTTTTATCTTTTATAAGTATATTTTCATAAACACCAATCGACCTTATAATTTCTCATCCCCTGAGAAATTATAAGTTAAGGGAATTATCGATGGTGAATTGTTAATTAAACATATATAATATATGCTCACTCCTCGAGGGAGCATAGAGCCATAACAAGGTGATTCCAAAAATCCCGATCTTCTGCTCGATGCTTGACTTCGTTCCACTTCATACGCAATCTCGAAAGTTCTAATGTCAGTTTCCAATCTAGGCATTCCTTAGTAATATCATGGTCTGGTTTACTGAGGGTGTGACCTATCCAACTCCATTTCCAATTTAATTTCATTCTAATAGGCTGCTGATTTGCCTCGACCCAGAGCTGGTTGTTGGATATTGTTGCAGGCTAGAAAATCCGTAAGATTTTGCTGAGGCATTTGTTGAGAAATACCTTAAGGCATTGTATGTCACGTGATGCCATATTCTATGTCTCGCATATCCATAACAGAGTGGATTTTATATTAGAATTAAATAATTTGATTTTGGTTTGTTTCAAAATATTGGAAGATTTCCAAACCGGGTTTAACTATGCAAATTCCGCGCCCTATTTATGCGATCAGATATATCTGCTACTGAGCCACAAGTTGCGTCAATTGTGCTACCTAAGGTAGCAGAAGGACTTAACATCTTCAACCTCTTGATCACATACGAAGAAGTGGCGATCTGTGTTACTATTGATACTGGAAATTTTCACCTGCATCTCTGAGAATGAGTGGCTAAGTAGACATATGTCATCGGCAGGTCCTCCAACCGTCCTTGTAATCCCCACGTAATTCCTCTTTTATGATGGCTTGTTACCTTCTGCATAACAGCATCGAGGACGCACTTAAACAGTAAAGGTGATAAGACACAATCTTGCCTAACTCCAGTTTTCACCGTGAACCTGTTGCTCAGTTATTTTTCATGGAATTTTTGTACAGGGCTTTGATTAAACATATTAGTTTTTCGGGTACAACCTTGCATACCAGCGAGTTCCATATAGCGTTATGGTTTAGTGTGTCAAATGCCTTCTCAAAGTCTATAACAATTAGGTATAATGGTGATCTCCATTCCACATATTGCTCAACGGTAATCCTAAGATTATTTACTTGGTCAACGCACGATTTTCCGGAGCGAAGGCCAGCTTGCTCATTTATGAGTGATGGCGAAATTTTTAACGAGAGTCTTTTGTTAATAATATGTGCAATTACCTTATTTACAATGCTTAACAAGGTTATGCCTCTCCAATTTTTCCTGTTTGTCAAATCACCTTTTTTGGGAAGATTTATAATGACTTCATCAGATAGCTCATCAGGTAAGGATTTGTGGTTCCAAAACGCTTAAATATTGGGTTCCAGCAATCGTGCAGTGGTTCTTCGGTCGGCTGTAAGCAGTTCTGGAGAGATATTATCCAAACCAGGAGATTTGTTTGCTTTCAGAGATCTTATCGACTCGCTAATTTCAAATTATCTCAGGGCAACCAATAGAGATGCCGGCATTTGATGTATGTGAGGCACATTCGCAAATGGGTTGACATTGAGCAGTGGATGTTGATAGCATACCGGAGTAATAGCTTTCCCATAGTGTAACCTGTTGGGTTTTCGATGTTATGAGTTCTCCAGCATCGTTTTTAAAGGCTTTTCGGTTGACAATTTTGTATTTGTCAGCTTGTTAACAGACATATACATGTCCCTCGCATGATGAGTTTCTTCCGCTGCTTGAAGTTCTTTCGCTATGTTGTTGATCCAATTGCGTTTATCTCTGCGGGCACTGCTCTTTACTTCGGAATTAAGGCGGTTGTATAGTTGCTGTTGGCTGGCCTTATTCCATTGTGTTTTGCTGGTGTTAATTGTACTCTTTGCGGCCTTCCTCCGATGAATTAAGTTCCACGTAGCATCGCTAAACCATTCTTTCCTAGTACTAGTTTTAAACCTCAGATGTTTTCCGCTGCTTAAGTGAAAATTTCTTTAACATGCGGCCATGTTCGGGTTTCACTGTTAATTGAGACGTGTTCTATCAATTCATTAGTGTACAGGTTGGCGATTTCCGGATTTTTAAACTTTGCTACATTGAATCTTCTCTGTGATACACTGTTGTTCGTCCTGATGGCGGGGATTTTAATTCGCAGAGTGGCAACCAATAAGTGGTGATCACTTGCAATATCGACACCTCGTTTATTGCGCACATCCAATAACAAACCACGCCATTTTTTGCTGATAGTTATGCGGTCTATTTGGTTTTCCGTACGTCTATCAGGGGATACCCAGGTGATTTTGTATACTCTTGGATGAAGGAATAACGTATCGCCAATGACAAGGTTATTGGTTCTGCAGGTGTCCAGAAACAGTTTTTAATTCTCCGTTAATCGTCCAAGGCCAGTGTGCTCTCCACACCGGAGTTTTCGGTGCTGACCTGAGCGTTAAAATGTCCCATTATAATGACAATGTCTCCGTTATGCATTGTTGCGAGGACGCTATCGAGAAGGCTATAAAAAGATTCCTTGATGGAATTTTTAGAGGTTTCAGTGGGGGCGTAACATTGAACAAAGGTAATATTCTGGGCTTTTCCGCACACTCTGGCAATAATGATTCTATCGGAATGAGGTTTTCACTCTATTAGGGCATGTTTAACCTGTTTTGACAGGACGAAACCGACACCACTTGATCGAGGCAACTCGTTCATTGGTTTTCCGGAGAAAAAAACTGTAAGGCCTTCTGCTGTTGTTAATTTTCCTGATTCGCACCATCGTACTTCACAAAACCCAAGTAATGAGAGCTTATAGGCGTTGAATTCCTTGCATAGTTGTGCAAGCCTTGAGGTTTCCAAAAGAGTACGTACATTCCACGTTCCGATTCTTGTCCTAGATTTTATGCCGAATTCCGTCAACGTTTTATCGGGTTTATTAGTTTTCATTCTTGATCTGGTTTCTCTAATAAAGTTTATATTTAAGACGTACGGCTTATTAGAGAAACATCGCCACCAGGCATGCAGAAGTATGTAGGTATTTAGCCATACAAAATATCAGGGTTTCCCGCCCAAGGTCGGTCGTCAGAGCCTCGTTAGCGCGACAGGGACACCAAGTCTTTTAGACAGTGGGTGAGGTTGATATTAAGAAAGGAGTGGTTATGTTGACAAATTTAAAAATTTTTCCATTAGACCCCAACATACAGATATGTAGATAATTTTTTACAATCGGGCTAGATGAATTACACCAGGAAGCCACATACCTTCCAACCAAAGGAGGGAAAATAAAATGTAATGCGTTTTTGAAGTAATATCAAGAAGGAATCCGGTTTGTTTTTCTAAATGTAAATGTAAACATGAATATACTCTATTTTTCAATGGATTTTTAATTGTATAAAAGTGTAGAAAAATAGAATAGATACATATCGAATATAAATTATTTGCTGGATTTTGTATAAGTTTCTAAGTCCACTACACTTATTTTTCTTTTGTGATATTCAAAAATATTGAAGTCTACTGACGATTTGTTACAGCAACAATGAAATACATATAGAAAATGCACCAGCAAATAAATTTCAAATTAGAACAAACTTATGACAATATGTCGAATAATAAATTTCTTAAATATATGTAAGTAAGTAAGTATATAAAACAAATATTTTCTTTGCTAATTAAAAATTTTTTATAACGAAATAAACTAGTAATTAAATCAGAAAAATCTAAACTACGATTCCAGGGTTGGAAGACTGTGACACGACCTAGTGTTTAATATACTCATTTTTAAATAGACATACACTTGAACAACTTCAACTCTCTAAAAAGATATTTTTTATAATCAACTAGACAATGTTTTTTTATGATAATAAAAATTTTAAAATAAAGAATATTTTCGTAAAATAAAGTCATAGTTATATAAAAATAAACATTTTTAAACAAGAATAATAAATAAATACAAAGAGACTTAATTTTTTTGATACATCTACATTTGTGTTATCTGTTGCTGGAAAGGCAAAAAAATTATTGCTGAAACAAGAAGAAATTTGAAGCAAAAACTACATTACGCAAGTTTTGCACTTTTGGTCTGTTTTCTCAAAAAGTGTGATTCTGTTATTATAAAGAAATCCAATTTTAACTGTATGGGCAACCGATTGGGAATCCAAATGAGAATCCTTTCTTAAAGCAAGTTTCTATAACACGATTCTGGAGACGACATCACGATCAATTTTCAAGTTTATTCATCACAGCTTTTGACTTAAAGATTTCAACAAATTAAAGAAACAACCATCAAACATAAAGTTCAGTTCCCGAATTTGGAGTTCCGATATGGAAAATATTAACGTGCGAAAGACTAGTAAACTGACCATTGCCTGAATTTTGTTTTTATTGAATTTTACTGGTTATAACTAGTTTTTGTTTTATACTTAGAAATATAATTTTTTTATCTCCATATAATATTCTTTTGCAAACTGAAAACAAACAAAAAAAAAATATTATCCTTTCATAAATTAACAGTGGTCACTTAAATATTGTCTTATAAACTTTTCTTTATATCAATTCTTAATTTAACTGCAGCTAGTTTTTTTTAAGCACGATTCGGGCACAACTTTAAATATCTATTTCAGACACTCTCTTCGTCGTCCGGCGTCTGTTGACTACGAGGGACAAGTAAATAGTAAGTTTTTATTTAAATTTTTTTTAAATACATTGCGAATCTATACATCCGTTACATTGATAAATATCAAGTTCAACATAATTGAAATTCAAAAAAAAAAAAAAATAAACTAAAATATAAATATACTCATATTATTTAGAAAATCAGTTAAACTTTGAATAAGTTACTTTTCAATTTATAAAAAGAAATTTAAACATATTAATTTATTCAAGTGACCATTGGCTCAAATTTATGATTTAATTTTCTTTGATTTTGCAACACTTATACACATGTTTTTAAATAGTTTTAACTATTTTTTATAAAAAATATTACAAAATTTTTTTTTTCATTTAAACAATATATTAATTCATTTAATTTTTTTATTGTTAATTTCTAAAATTAAAATAATAAATGTGATTCATTTTAGTTTAAAATTTTTAAACGCACTAATAATCCCAAATTATTATTTAATTTATTAAGTAAAATATTTTTTATTAAAAATACATTGAAATTGATTATTGAGGGGTTTAGCTGGATCCTATGCGCATTTCACTGTTACTAATGCAGATCATCAGGGAACCTTTACCCAAATTTCTTAGAACAACTAGAGTTATTATGTTATAAAATGTCATTTAAACAAATGAGAAGCCTAACAACAAATAACAAAGTTGAAACAAGAACTCAATAATCAACATGTTTTTTTATTTTCTTACTTTACTACATTGGCTGACTTTTTTTCAGCTCTAGTTGTAGTTGTAAGAGTATGTAAAAGAAAATAAATGTAAATAACAACAACAGCTGTTAAAGAATAGAGTGTTGCCACACAAGTATTTTTGACCGGGTGCAGTCAAGTTAATAATTAGTGTTTTTATGGGAATTGTTAAAATTTAAGTTTAAAATTTTTAAACGCACTAATAATCCCAAATTATTATTTTAATTGTTAATTTTAAAATTGAAAATGGGTTATTAATTTGACATTTAGTTATTGTGAAAGGTGAAGTTGTACGTATGGACAAAGTTTAGGTAAAGGTAAGTTTTGGATTGGGCTGACAATAGACAAAATCGATTAAGTCAGCAAGGTGGGTGGGTCAGAACATGTGTAGCAATTAACACCATAAGTTACACATCAATCATCAACATTCTTTTTCTTATTTTTTTATTTATTTTCTGAATTATCACCTTGTTTATTAGCTACCTAAATTTTTAAAATCTCATTAGTACGATTGAATTTTGATTTAATTATCTCTATTGGGAGCAAACTTAACCCCCCAGCGACGAGCACGGCTGATATTAGTAGGTAGCCCCGTTCCCATTATCTTCCATCCTCAATAGCAATCGTTACAAGACTGAAACTCTTTTTTTTTAAAGGAGCTAAATAAAAATAATTGTTTTGCTACTTAATTAAACATATTTTATATTTTAGAAAGATATTTAATCAAAAGTTTTTTATATATGTTAAATTTTAATATGATAAATAAAATTATAAATATGGTCACTCATTAGTCTTACGAAGATTTGTGATTTGTTGCTTATTATGCTCCCAGCACAATTATGTTTCAAACCGATGGACATACGGAGACAGCTTCCAACCAGTTGTTATTAATTTTTAGGGAATGGAGATACTCGTAACATAAAATATATCGCTAAAGAATAGTCATAACAACAAAATTAATTAAAGAACATGTTCCATTTCCCTGAAACTGTTCCTTTCTGCTGAACAAAACCGACATTTTTTTTGGAATAAATAATTACGTAATATCGCGTTATAAATGAATGTGCAGTAATGGCAATAGGATATTTGAATTGAAACACTGACAGTTTTATAATATTAAGTTTTGTTAAATAACGGAAAGTATGAAATATATTAGCTTAGTTGGTAAATAGTATTGTAGCTTTAGCATTATTTTAAGAATATTAAATAGTATAGCACGGGTTTTGAACATCTACTAGAGCAAAAATTAAATGATCTATTTATTTTTTCGAAAACAAATATGTATGTATATACGTATGATTGTATACAATCCATTAACGTACGCCAAAGAAGAGTTTATAAGATGCCACACATCCGAATATAGCACTTTGTCTCGAGCTTGTCATGTTTTTGTTGAGGATTTTTTTTGGGAATACTTGCAAATCGAGTCCGTGTAATTTTAACTCACATATAGCTTAAATTGAAAACTGCTGAAAAAATCAAATTTGCTAGTTGCGGTTCTTGATACAAACAGAAGATACGTACATACATTTGTAAGTAGCGCACAACATCCCATTAGTCATGAAATAGAAAGGATAACTCCAACCAGTGATGCGAAATGTGGCACAATTGGGCCATTTGTGGCACTTTTGGGTGTTTGATTGCACTGTGGTACCTTCTAAGCTATTTTGGCCCTATCACCTCAAAGTTCATCCCTGTTTCAAACACTAATTTTATTTTTCGAGATTTATTTTATTTAAACTGGTTACCGAAATTTGCATCAGATCATGTTTTAAGTGAGAGAGCCAATGGTATTGTGCCAATAGACAATATGAAACAAATAAATAATAAATATACAGCAATGTCGGAAGTTCCAGGATTTTAAAAGTTCAAATATTTAAGTATAAGTAAATTTTGGAAAAAGATTTCTACAATGAAAAATCGTTTAGATAAACACTTGTATACAAATTTAAAGAAAATTGTTCAAGCAATTCTTCAGAGATTCATGTTAATAAATTTTTGTATATCACTCTTTTTTATCACTGCTCTATCAGCAAATAAAAATTTTTTCGTGCCATAAATTTCATGAAATTTTTTATTTATAAAATGCTTAATGCAAATTATGTAATACATATAAAAAAATATTTTCATTACTTCAACAAAGAATACTTCTAAAATATTTAAATTTGTGTCGCTAATGTTTGCTTTTGTTTTAAACAAAATAAAACGCATGTATTGTATTACTATTACATACTTTTGTTTTTATATAAATATAATAACAAAAATTAAAAATTTTAGAAACCCCGGAATTATCTAGAAAATATGTGACATCTTCTAAACGGCTGGACCGATTTTCTTCAAACATGGTTAAGAACCATCTCAATCAAGTCACCTTTCCAACAGAGAAAACTAAATCAAAATTGGTCCAGCCGTTTGGGCTGTACGTGGACACGGGACAGACACACAGATACACAGACACACACTACAAACTTATAACACCCCTCTTTTTGGTCGCGGGTTAAAAAGATTGTAATCAAATTAGGGATGGGCAAAAAATAACGATATATCGAAATATCGATATTTGAGAAAATAAATATCGATATATATCGCCGATATTTCAAAAACCGATATATCGATACATCGATTCTTATTTACGAGTATCGGGTTTCGATACTTCTATGAACTATAGCTGTTTTTTTACTACGATATTGGCATCACTACTAGCGATGCGAAGAAAAAAAAGATGAGAAATTTCATAATAACAGCCCATACGCATCTATAAGGTGACCCCACTAAGACAGGTGACATTTATTTGTTAACTTAGCTAAATGCCAAATTCGGATTGTGTCGGTATAAGCCTAAAGGCAGAATTAGTTTTTATTTTCTGTTCTGTTACGAATCAGCTGACTCTTTTTGGTTTATATAGATCTTATACAACCCGTTAGTAAGTAATTGTAAGTGGCAACATAAATAAAATAAAAACGTTAAGAAATAAACTATAATTGTGCTTTAAGAATTTAAAAAAAAATTTTATTTTTACCAGAAAAACATAAACACTATATTGAAACATAACAATGGACGATACAAAACTCATCAATTTAGTGTAAAACTGTAACCGTTCTGGTCAGAAACAGCTAATTTATTACAGAAGAAGTAACTATTAAAATTTAGAAATAGAACGGCACAGCACAGAACAGCAACATAGAGTAAAGACTAATGGAACTTTTTCAAACTTTTTTAGCAACATTTGTAGGCAAAAAATATCGATATATCGAAATATCAATGTTTTCAAAAAATATATATCGATACTGTTCAAAAATATCGATACGATATATATCGATACATTTTTTTCATTTGCCCATCCATAAATCAAATACAAAGGTATTTTGGCCCTTTTAAATCGCTAATTTGGCCCTAAACCAAAAAGCTCAAAATGCATCACTGACTCCAACGATAAAGCGGATATGAGCATCATTTTCTGTTTCTTATAATTGGTTTTGTACTGTAAACTGAATCGTTAAGTCTTGACCTGATCTTCAACCGTGTAAAGATGCCACTTAAGTTGAAAATGCAAAGCAAAATATAAATGTATATAATCAAAAGCAATGTGGGTGCACAATTATGTTGCCGCAATGAAAAGCAGACATTAATTTTCTATTAGTTGAAGTAAAAACATAAAAATAAAGACAAAAAGTAAAAAAGTAGTGGCATAAAACTAGCAGCCGAAGTAGTTGTTCCAAACATTTTAGATTTACTTGAAAGAAGAAAATTTAAACCAGGTAATATGTATTCGCATTTAAATTTCAACTGAACTAAAAGTTTACCAAGCAGTTGAACTTCAATTTGTTTGTGTTTCATTAAGAAACCTTGAGGCCTTTCAACATTTGCACGGTAAATGAATGCAAGATAAAAGTTGTCTTAGATTGATACATTCACACACTTGCAAAAAAATAAAACATTTTCTTGATGTTCCAAATAGTGATGTGATAGTTTTTTTGAAGAGTTGCCAAATAGTTGGGAAATTGCTATATTTCAATTAAAATAAAACAATTTTTATTCAATTTGATAACATATTTGATGCATATTTTTTAAGCCAATAAATAGCAGATACGTACATCCTTAACGTAACTTAATAATCAGCAGAAACTTAATTACTCTTTTTCCATCTTAAGTTTGATTGGCGCAACATCTTACTTAGTCCTCCTAGGCATTTTGACAGAGCTAAGAGTTGTAATGTTTTTTGTTTTTGTATTTTAAAATCAGTGATGTTGACAGCCCTGCTTTTGGCATATGTGGATCCTATAGAATTTTATGTGCACTAAACAATGTGCTCTTTAAGCTACAGGTGATGAAAAGTACTCATTCCATTGAAAAGGAAACACAAATAGTTAATGATATATTCTTTATCAGTGATTTGGTTGAGATTTTTAAGGAATTTCACATAACAATAAAAATACTGATTCTGTTTCCATTTACAGTTGAGTGCTTGCATATGGTCCTTCGAACTCCGATTTAACCAAAATCTAAGTTTGAAATTAAGTCAGAAAGGCAAATTAATCCTGTTATTCTCTATAAAAATCCATTTATTTATAATATATTTGCATAAGCAGTCTTTGTATTCAATAATAAAAAATGAAATAAAAAATAAGAATAAACAAAATTTCTCTCTCTATTTTTTCTTTTATCAAACTCAAGAACCAAACATACAAAAAGGGCTAAAAATGCATCGAAAGCTTAACAGAAATATAAAAGTTTTTGTATGAGAATTTAAAATACTGTTACGTTTTCACCTATTTTTCTTTTACAGTTAAGGATCGGTACGGAGTTCTTAGGGAATTTCCCATTTGTAAGTCTACATTTATTTCTACACGGTAAAATAATCGTGTAGTCTTCTATGTAGAATTGTGTTTGCATACACAACTAGAAGCCAACTTCTTGTGGACTGACTAAAGCCAGAAAATATAGTTCCAGCGGGACGAACCATTCAATTTGACCCCTGCAGAAAATTTGGTGACAATTGATCCAAACGTACTCGTCCTACAACTGGAGAAAATGTGGGTGCTATCAAATTCACGTAGTAGTGTATGGTAAAAAAAGTAATATCGTTCAGATGGTGACATATTGACCATTTTCGTGATGTATCGTCTTGATCTTGAGCCAATTTAATTCGGTCTCGGTCTAGTATTGTAGTAAACTGCACTGAACATGTTCGATGTGCTCGAATACAGGACCTATCAAATAGTGTAAATATAATGTTAATTGCTCCCTTCAATGTGACTCTGGAACCAGTCCCGTAACTAAACTTAGATATTAACCTAAGCTTAAATGGTATTTATACTTTTGAAATATGAGTGGCCCTGTGGTCGAGTGGGTAGTGTGCCAGCCTGTCATGCACGAGGTTGTCGGTTCGAGTCTCAAAAAATTTTCAGATTAAAAATAAAATGTCATTGAATTTGTAACAATAAAAAAAATTTATAAGCGGTAATTGTTACAGTTAAGTGTCGAAATTACACTTATAAATAATTTATATTTATATTATTATACATCGAATAGGTCCCTATGGGATAGTTCAGTGAAAAGTCACAAGGTGCATACAAAGTATCAATTAACCCCATCCTAGGCCATCCCCATGTAAAAGTGACTGGTCCGCTTCATAGGAAGTATTAGAACTCGGGCTGGTCCCTATCACTTGGGGGCCGGTCACGTGACTAGTCTTGTGTCAGTTCCATTTCCTGCAGGCGACATTAAAAATCAACGCATAAAATAGTTTTAATCTACTTTTAAATCCTGGCGTGATTTTTAATGTACAATTGTATGGCAAAACTCGTTAAGACCACGTTAAATTTTGCCACTTATGGTAACTAACATGATAGTTTTTCATTACGCATAGCGCCGTAGGTGTTTTGTTTTTACCTTGTTCATACCTACAATGCAATACTGTTGTCCTCAGGTGAGTGCCTTGTTCTAGTTTTAGTGTTTGGTTTGTG
Source organism: Tachina lurida (assembly GCA_944452675.1). Lineage (NCBI taxonomy): Eukaryota > Metazoa > Arthropoda > Insecta > Diptera > Tachinidae > Tachina > Tachina lurida. Next base: position 71,776,684 of record OX101755.1, read on the forward strand.
CAAATATCAGACAAACTCCCTGTTGCTAGCTAGTAGGCAAAATAATGGTCTTGTAGTCCAAGGTCAACAGGTCAGATTCCTACCGGAGACCCTAGGTATTTCTGCGCACAAGCCAAATTAGTTTTGCAGTTCATATTTTCTTTTAACTACAACTTTAATATGAAATAAATCATCAATTAAATCAAGTTGAATTAAAGTTTAATTCATGATGGTATTTAGTTAGTGTGTATCTAAAGAATATTTAAAGTCCTTGCAGGTGTAGTGGTAAGCGCGCTTACTACCACACGATGAGTTCGAATCCAAGTCTTAGCCGGTGAAGCCAACACACATTGAATTTTCCTGATGCCTGTGGGAGTACACACAATCACGTAAATTAAACAATTCAGAAAATAAAATGTCTATATTAAATTAAATTCATGGTGTTTCAACTGGAAATAATTTTGATTCAGCATGGTTCTTAGTATTATTTCAGTATCAAATTCATATGATTCTTTGCGAGCATTTTCATTAACTAATGCTGGAATATTAAATTAACGTGAAATAAAATTACTTCAAAAGGAAACACTTTCCATGAAGGTACTGTACATCATGTTGAATTAACATGAAACACATTTGAAGCAAAATTATTGCCAAAAAATGTTAAATATAGATTTCAATATAAAATATTTGATCCTATATGAAAGAAAAACTTTTCATTTGTTCTTAATCTCCTACAAAAACATCGCAGTTTGGAGTTATATGTTTGTAGAAAATTTTTGTTTTTTATTCGCGATTTTTTCTTTATCATTCGTTAAATACAGTATAAAATTAGGATAGTAGTCGCTATTTAAGGTTGTTAATGTAAAAAATTTGGACGTTCAATATATCGGATTTACGTTAGAGCGAGATTCGTTATACCAAGATTTGCTGTACTTAATTTTAAAACCCAGTATATAATTTTAATCTTAGTTATTTGTAATATAAAAAAGTGGGCGAAACTACTTCCATTACAAATTTATAAGATTAGGAGATTTATAGTAAACCTGCCACCCACTCTTTTATGACAAGCTATTGTGTTTAGAAAAGTAGGTGGCCCCAGAACTATCAAAAACGGAATATTCCATGTATATATATATATATATATATATATATATATATATATATATATACAACCGATGTTAACGGAACTTTGCATAAACCTTCAGCTTTCAAATTTTCATTTAATTTTGCTGAACAAACTAACACCTAAGAAACTTTGCACACATATCGCGCTTGTGTAGTGACGCAATCTATAATATTTCCAAGAGTGTATCTAACGAGATGTATTACCTAAAGTTCCAAAAGATTGCGTTGAAGCGAGATGGCACCCTGATTGTCGAATTTATTGAAAATGTAAATTTTAGCCGATTTTTTGTGATATTTTGGGAAATACGATTATGCCCTCAATTTTCCATTTATACTTTTGTTATGACTTCCTGCATTACAGACACTGTGTCGTATATAATTTTTTAATTTCCTGTCATAATAGACGGGTAATCTTTTATTCTTATGCAAGATCCGGTATTTGGCAAACAAGAAATTGTACTCTGTGCTGTGTTTTCAGAAAGAAGCAATTCATTTAAATATTTGACGTGAACTCACACCAATGCTTGCCGACAGCAGTTGTTACCGCAGAATAGGAATGTGTGTAAGTATGTACTCGTATGCTCCATACCCTAAGGTACGATTGCAACTACATTATATCGTTATATATGGTTATGGTTAACTAATGTTGCATGCACCCTTCCCTGCTTGCTAATTTGCGTGCACCATACCACACCAAGCCACGCCACACCATCATTTTCAACTACAAATTCATGATCGTCATCGTCATCGTCATCGTCAGCAACAGCAACATTATTGTTTGATTATGTTGCATGTACATACAATACGGGTAGTTGTTCGAGTTAAAGTTAAGCTCTTATGCATGCATCCATGTACTTACTACACGTTCAATGTTAAATGCTGCTTTCTTGTATTTCGCCTGGTTTTTTTATTTTCTTTTTTCCTTATTTCCACACACTTTAATGCCTACGCACACCTTTTTAAATTGCAATTGCTGCATAAATCAGTTAAGTAGCAGCCATCAAGTAAACTATCTGACTGCCTCACTGACTGAATGAGTGAGTGAGCGAGTTGTTGGTAAGATTGTCTACTATGCAGACAAAAATTTTCCAATGAAAATAAGAAAAGTAAATAAAAAATTCTCCAGTGACTTGATGCCTCGCTGGCCCAGTGCTCCACAGACAAAAAATAAATACAAAAATAACAACAGAAGAGGAAATTTGCAGTTTAAACAATTTATGTAACGTCCATGGTTGTAGACTTTATATGCTTTCATGTGTTGGGCTGTCTATTTTTTTTTTATATTTATATTTATTTACAATTTTCTTTTGTTTTCAGAAACATCAGCTTCTTTCGAAAAGGCTCCATTTCTAATCCAATATAATACTTGTTTTCTCGCCCTATTAAAATGTTAATTGTCTTTTATTTTTTTTTTTGGCAATTATCATAAAATATTAGAAACATGCCTACAATTGGTTTTTCTATTTACAAGGATAAGGATTTGACTTTTATTCGATATTCGGTTGTACCATTCAATATACCGGCATTGGCAATTTATATGCTTACTTGTTCATAAAAATAAAAAGAATTTATTCGGCATTAACTGATCATTTTGGGGTGTTTCGCGGTATTGTCGCATTGCCTCTTTGCTCAGTAAGCGAAAAGGTTTCAAGGAATTGTACACTTGCCTACAATCCGGTACTATGTTCAACATTTCGCTTGAAACGCTGTCAAATATATAAAAATAAAGGAATAAATTGTTCATTAAAAAGTAAAGGAAACACATTGTTGGGAAGCAATAGGACAAAATAAAGTGATATTAAGATATATTGGGTTGAACTCGTTCTGTTGGTAATTTTAGACACACCCCTGTTATCAAACCCATTTAACATAGGATATAAGCTAATGGTACTCGTATTATAATTGCTATTGTTTTACTAAAATATGTTATGCATTAAACACATACTATATGTCAGGCTACGGACTACACCACTACAAATGTCCCTGGCATAATTTGACGCTTTTTGATATTAACTGGCTATCACACCGTTCCACAATATGAAAACTATTGGAGCCAGCATCCAGATCTAGGTATCCCAATTGTGCCACGACACGTTTTGAATTTCGGTGGATGATGAAATTTTTGCATGTCAGTAATAATGACGAGTTAGACAAAAATGACCGCTTTGGCAAAATAAGACCTTTACTTTATGGATTAAATAAAACGTTTATATAATTTGGAATTTTAAAGTGGGAACTTCTCAATTTTCGAACACATGGTACCATACTTTGGAAAGCATTCAAGCAAAATGTATATTAGAAATAAACTTATTCGTTTCGGCTTCAAGTTGTGGGTTCTGCCTTCATCTGATGGATATATGTATTGCTGTATACTATACTATACAGCTGGCTCTGAGGAGGTTTATAGCAGAGAAATCGGCCTTGGAGCTCACGTTTGCTCGAAAGTGTGAAGCATCCTCTGAACGCCATTTTGGAAATTTTTTTTTACCTCCTTCTACTTATTGTGTCTACTGTGTGAGAGGAAATTTAATGCAAACTGCACAGTGCGCAAAAACAGACTGTCAGCTAATTTGGTAATTAAAAACGACAAACGTTTAAAAAAAGGAGAGTACGATTTTATGTTTAATCACGCAAATGAAATTTTGATTGCAACTTGGCATGATAATGCGATTGTAACATTGCAACTAGTTGCGATACCAACAATCCTCTTACAACTGCCCGACGTAAATGCCATAAGTATATCAGTGTTGAAGAGCTTAACGTGATACAAAATTATAACTTACATATGGGGGGAGTAGATATTGCAGATAATGCCATATCCAACTACCGCATAAATGTTAGAGGCAAGAAGTGTTGGTGGCCTCTTTTTTCGAAAGCTGTGGGTGGACTCGGCCGTTGTAAATGCGTGGAAGTTGTTCAGGATTGGAAAAGTTCGAGGAAAAACGCAACTAGAATTCCGATAAGAAATTGCTAGAGCTCTTCTGGCTTGCGAGGATAAAGAGGAAAAACAAATGGAAACAGAGGTGTCAAGACCAAAGCGTGCAACAGTGTCTCAATACGCTATTATAAGACAATAGGAAGGCGAAACACATCGGTGAAATCAATGCCACAGCCACATCCCATTCATGTGTAAAAGGTGCGAGGTGCACTTGCATACAAAATGTTTTGAAGCTAACCACAATAGATAATTTTTGTTATTAAATAAAATGCTTTTTAATTACCCTTGAAAAATTTTATACTGTATACATATTCCGCCAATGGTGATTATAATTACCACCAATGTTCTAGGAAACAGAAAAAGCCACTTAGTCCAAAGTTTGAAATTCTCTTAATTAGCATCAGAATACGTTCTTGATAAAATATTATTAAAATCGGTCGACAGGAACCTGGTGCGGCGAAAAATGGGTTAATAAAAATAAAAAATTGTTGGATTAACCAGATATTTACAAGTGAATAATGTCTTTGTTCTGCACCTTCTTGTTGACTTTTTCCATATTATGGCTACGATTTCCCATAGCCTTAACATAAGTAAGGCAATCAGCAATATTGTTCCGCTATTCTGCCGGTGTTATTGCTATATTGCCAACATATTTATTGCCAGTCTAGACGGGGGGTCACGACTCCGTTGGATGATTAAAAACTGATTAATTAATTCTACGCTTAAAATAAGAATCGAAAATTATTCTCATAAAAAAAGAGAAAGAAAACCAAAGTTTACAGAATGTGAGCAGTGATAAATTCGTTATACAGATGCTCGAAACTTGGCTGTTTTATGTATCGTTTTGGAGCCATTATTAGCGCAGCCTAATGCATTATGCTGGGAACACAACTGGGACGAACAACGAATTTTTTCCAAGTTGACGAATTCTCCGATAAGAATTCGCTGCGCAAATTCTTCGTATGAAGCACGAATACATGTTTTTTTATTCACTGTATCTTCATATATGAACTAACAATAAGTTTTCAAATCTTACATCTAAAATATAATTATTAGGCCCGACCATTGTCGGACATAAACTTAGTGATAGTTATAAATAATACATAAGTAGTGATAATCAAAAGGAAAAAAGAAAGGTATTTTCAAGAAGTCCCATCTGGAGTATTGAGTATAAGAGCCCTTGTATCCCTCTTGTTTTGGCCGGATGTGTCCAGTAAAGTTGTCAAGTTTAGTTAAATATTTGCCTGCGTATTTTGCAATTTCTTCAGTCACTAGTGGCATATTTAAATCACGATGTATATTTGAATTTTTTATATACCATGGAGCCGATGTTATTTGGATTCTCTCGACATTGGAAGCTGAAGCAGTGCCCCATAGTTGAATTCCATAGCAGCATATAGGTTTCAAAAGCGACTTGTATATCAAAAGTTTGCAATCTAGACTGAGGCATGAATTTCTATCAATCAGCCAATGTACCTGAGTTAATTTTAGTTTCATTTGTATTAGCTTAGAGTCAATATGGAGTTTCCATGTAAGCCTTCTATCAAGGTGCATACCAAGGTATTTCACATGTGAATGTTGAGGATCAATTTTACTATTGATTCTAATGGGGGATCTTTTCGTAGAGTAAATGTTACCTGAGCACTCTTCTGTTCGTTTACCTTTATTCGCCATAAATTTAACCATTGTTCTAGCTGGGTAATATGTTGCTGTAGCAATATTCAAAATTTTAATGACATATGGAAAAGGTTCACTTTTTTGAAAGGGGGAGGCGATGGTGTGCAAAATGCCAGCCTCAAAAATTGATTATCAATTATTTTTAAAGTTCATTTTGCATATGGAGAAGGTTCACTAATTTTTGTTTTGTATTGTAATTGTAGGCCGAGGTAGAAAAATAGAATAGAAAAATTAATAATCGGCAATAAAAATGTTTTTTTTTCCAATGGAAAGGTCCACTATTTTTTTTGTGGAAATTGTGGAAGGGGGCGGGGGTGGAGGCCAAGGACCGATTTCCTAAATTAGTTCTTCATATGGAAGAGGTGCACTAAATTTTTTTTTTTTTTTTTGATAATGGGAAGGGTGTTGAAAATTACGCACCTCAATAATTGATTATCAAATAACTTCGTGACGTCACGAACAATTTTCAAAATACTTTTTGTACATAGTAAAGGTCCTTTAACAGAAATTGTGGCAGGAAGAAGCAAAGTGTTCGCCCAAAAAATTTATTATCAAATAAATTTGTCATTTGTGAACAAAATTTTAAAATTTTTAATTGATTATGGAGAAGGGTTACTAGAATTGTTTGTTTTTATTGGGGGAGGAAGGGGGTAGCAAAGCACACTGGGTTAAGCTAGTAAAAATATAAAAATTAATAAATATATTTTTGTATCGGAACCTTGAGATGTTTTTTCTGTTAAACAATATCCAATTTACAGTAATCTAGCATTCACTTTACATTTTGTAATATTGTCAGCACCTTATTTGCTTATTGTCAGAAACAAAAATTGTCATTACTTTAATTTGGAGACAGCTAAAACCGTGGTTATATAGTCGTGCTGTAGCCGTGTTGTCGTGCAAATAATAATTTTCATATACATATATGCAAGTCTTCTATCCTTGAGAGGTTGTAGACGGTAGTTTGCCGTCGGTATGGCTGGAGAACAGCCATATGCTAAAACTCACCAGCCAAAACTGTCAGACTACAACCAATCGTCTATTGAGTCAGATATATCTGAGGCAAAAGTGCAGTTAGAACGCGAAATATGTAACGGTATGTAATTTATTTCACCCATAAATCACATTAGGACTTTTTGTAAAATTATTTAAAAAACAAATTGGTATTTCTTTGACGCAAAGTAATGCTTGCATGAGCAGACCAAAGATTTAGTTAATCAAGAGATGCCAAGTCAATTAACTTCTCTTTTTATTTTATTTTTAATTTGAACCACACAAACTAAAAGATTTTATTAATTTATGATATATTAGAGTAACTTTGTAGCATGTTTTAAAGTCATTTGCGCTAAATTCAAGTGCACATAAAATTAAAATCAAGTCAAGGTATTAAACCAACCAACCGCCAACATTAGCTGCATTCAACACATTGCATAGAATACTCGTATGTATGTTTTCAAATGTGTACGAGTAGAACAAGTGTGTGTTGCAAAGTTGTTTTGTTGCTTTAGTTGTCTAACTCAACCAAAAACCCAAGTTTAAGTCCAATGTAGCAATAAAGTGCAATGACTTGCATTCATACTTAGTTGCTTGCTAACTGCGCTAAGTACACATGTAAGTTTTATTTAAAAAAAAAATAGTTGGTTAGTAGTCGTAAATACTTTTAAGTTGGATTTAAGACCAAATTATTACACTGTTTCGCTTTCAAAAACTAACGCGGATTTTCTGTTTCTTGCCAAATTATTTATTTAAATTTAAAGAATAATAATTTGGGTTTGAAGTGTATGTTAAAACAAAATTTCATACACATTTTAACTAAAGCACACTTGAAATACAAATTATTTATTTTTTGTTACTCTTTCTTTAATTTATCGCGTTGCATAAGAGATTCAGGTTTAACTTGACACACTATATGTTAAGTTAAAAAGATTTCAAGCGACTCGGCTTATAAAGCTGCAACTACGATCTCAGCGCTTGCAACATTAATTCCGGCATCTTAGATATAAAAATTACAACACTGCTCAATTAAACTACAACATTTTCAAAATTATGATGGAGTTTGTAAAAATAAGGATTATTATTTTTAAATATCCTACTAAGTGAGAGTAATATGATCTTTTGGATAATATTTTAAACACTGTAAGTTAAGAAACAGTTGGTGAGCATTTTAGCTTATACTGTTTTCACACTGAAAGTTTAAACCTGGTTTTAACGTTAAAACCATAAACAGCTGTTCTTGCATTCACACTGCAAGTTTGTTAAATTCAGGTTTTAACTCACAGACAGTCTAATAACTTTGCTCAAAATAAAATAAATCTCCTGCAGAAATGCTTGTGTTTGTTGTTGTATTTTTTTCTGCTTTTTATAACACTTATTTGACGAACTGTACAACAACTGTTTTTGTTTGTATGAAAAACTAAAAAACTTTACAATGCGCTCTAAAATGTAAATTATTTTATATTTTGTAAATTAATATTTTAAAATTATGGAACTAGTAATACAAAGTGAAGCTTAGAAATCAAACTATTGTATATCAAAAATACACAAATAAATCACAAAATACAACTTTTTATTGCCAGATCGATGTCAGTCATATCGTTTATTTTCACTTCCCAGAGTTCAATGAAAATATTTTCGTTGTTTTCCTTCCAAAAAACTATTTTTTCTATAATTTTTTGATTATTGTTGCTGCTTCAAGCGACATCTATTGTTGTTCACTAGCATAAACATTATCAGCTGCTGCAGGTCATTTAAGCTGGGCAGCACTAACTTTACCACAGCGAAAACAGGGTTGCATTTCATAAAACCAACTTAAAACCAAATCAAAAATGGTTTTAAGTTGGTTTTAACAAACACAATTTGTATGGTAAAACCAGGTTTTAACAGTTGGTTTTAACGTTAAAACCAACTTTTATTAAAACCATTTCAGTGTGAAAACACTATTATGCGATTAATAATTTTAATGTGGCTGTTGCTGTGGATTCTTTGAAATCAGTTCATATTGAGGTAGGCCTTAAACTATTAAACAAATGATGCTTACGAAATTTAGAGCGGAAAAAAATTGGTTTCATTTTGAAAGTTATTTGAGCTTACGCCAAAAGACTGAGACTTCTCTATACTGATTACTGTTCCAATTGTCTAGATGAGATGGAAGATCAGACTATATTACATTTTCTTACCCTCTGTACTGCTTTAGAAAGTCACCGCCTTCACCTTTTGCCACCAGATGTCTTAAATTCCATTCGAACCTATCAAAAACAGATTCGAAAAAACGTATACTCCTTTGTTAGCAGCTGCGTATGGCTCCGCCTCGTAATCCTTTCTAGATGGTTTAGGGTTAGTTATTCTCGTTTGCATCACTCTCCTTCCGTTCCCATCTATAATTTATAACTTCTCATCTATTTAACCCTACTATACTTATTTTTTTTATATCCATCTCGGTATATCTTCAACATTTTAGAAATATTTGGAACCTAAGTGAACCACTTTTTCTTTTCTCGGCGACCTTTCAACCTAACCTAATAGCGAAAGTTTATAATTATGCATACATTAATATTTATTTATTTTTTTTATTTTCTAAACAGTGTAACCTTCTCATTACTTCCATTCGTTGCCTCTACACCATTCTCACCTGACAAAGATTTTCATCTAAAGGGTGCCTCAAGGTTTGCCATGTACACATTACTTTCTGTGTTCAGCGAGTTGCATTCAGTTTTTTTTTTTGTTTTCCTCCATGTATTTTATTTTAAGAGATGTTGCTCTTGTACTACAAGTAAGAAAAGAAAACGAAAAAAAAAATCAAAAGACAACAATGTTCACGATCATGATCATGATGATTATGGTAGAAAAGATAATGATTGCGCTTGCGCATGTGCAAGATCTTATATAATACAACGTAACTTAACGCTGTATGGTTACGTTGATAATGCAACAGCTATAAAAATTACTGCGCAAAGGTTTCATGAAAAGTAAAATAAAATAAAAAAAATCTATCAAAATCTTGAAAATAAAAAAAATTCTTGCCACAGCTAAAGAACCATGATGATGAGAGTACCAAGATAATAATTAACGAACTGATAATGAAGAAAATGGTAAACAACATAAGCGTAGCGGGAAGCGTAGAAAAACAAAATATAAGATGAGCCCCAATCCAGCGGGAGAAGGCAATGAATGAGAAATAAGAAGGTAATGCACAGCATATATAATTTTTTTTTCATTCCAGAACTCATTACTGTTAGCACAGAACACATCTTAGGAAAGTAATGAATTATTTCAATGCGTACGTGGAATGAATTCTATAATTCATGTTTTTATGATTAATTAATTATTAATTCATTACCATCAATATATCGAGAGCCTATATTCAAAATACGTCAACTCAAAGAAGCTAAGTTCTGAGTAGAGCGAAAAAGCTGGTTAGTTCGCTCATTGTTGTAAAAATAAATAATGTGCTTTCCATAATATGGTTTAAATATGATAACTAACTTATCGGTATGCAAACAAAATTTAATTTTGCACTGGTTTGCGTATATTTTTGAGATAGCATATTTTAGCCGATCAAAAAACAAATATTTTTTTAGAGGTGGTCAGATTTGGTACGCCGTAACTCAATCTCTATTGTAAGAAGGTAACTCTAAATTTGTAATTTTGAAAGCTTATATTATTGACTATAATTGGTCCATACATATTGTTTATATTCGATTAACAGTTTGGAAGTTATACATATATTACCAATTTTTTTTATCGGATCCCCTGTGTACTAATATATTAAGAGTGACCATATCTCTAAAACTAGCCAAGTGATATTAAAACTGATTCGTTTTCAGCATACTAAGTCCAATCAGATTTGAGGTAGATTTATATTATATTACTAATTTTTTAAAATTTTTGGAAATTTACATGGGAATTAGCATTTATTTGGACACAAGGGCTCTAATACTCAACACTCCAGCAGAAACTGCTTGCAAATACTTTTGTTTTTGCTTATAACGACTTACGTATGTATTATTAATAACCATCACTAAGTTTATGTCCGACACTAGTTGGGCCTAATTAACTATATTTAGATTTAAATTTGAATACTTATTGTTAGTTCATATTTGAAGATACAATAAATAAATATATGTATAAAAAAAAAAAAAATATATATATATATATGTATATATTTCTCATTTCGAGTTTATGATATCAAATTGTTATATATTAAATGCTTTTTAGAAAGTTCTAAGAAAGTTTTAAAAAAATATGGATGCATGTATATAATTTTTTCTTTCCAAAACAACAACATAACTTCTACCTTTTTATACCCTTTACCAAAAAAATGGTAAAAGGGTATATATAGGTTTGTCATTCCGTTTTTAATTTCCATAATATTAATAAGCGACCCAAAAAGTATATATATGCTGCATCCTTATTCTTAGGGAGGACGAATAAGCGATGCCCGTCTGTCCGTCTGACTGTACGTGAAATCGGTTTTCCGAAGCTCCCAGAAAAACTAGAGCCTTCGTTCTTCAGATGGTGTGTCAGAAATGGTCCAAAATAGATTGGTATTAAAAATCAGCAAAGTCGACCAGACCGTTGCAGAGCTGGTAAACTAATTTTTATTTGTTTTAATAAATAAACTTATTTTATACTTCAGTACGAATAATATTTGTATTTCAAATTTTAAAAACAATAAAAAAATTTAAAAGATATTTCCAGGGTTGGACAGTTTTAACTCTTTTTGTTATATACAAGTGACTTACTAAAACTAGTTTTTCCTTTTTTTCTATAAATTAAACATATCTAATACTCTAAAAAGGAAGATATTGGTGTGAGAGATCAGAAAAATAAAAAAGGGTGATTCCAGGTTTGGGAAGCTTACACTTTTTGTGATATATAATAGTAACTAGGTCTAACTAATTGTTTTCTTTTTCTTTATAAATTATATATATTTTACGTTTTGGAAAGAACAATTTGGTGTATGAAATTATAAAAATAAAAACCACAGTTCAAGAGCTGGAAACTTTTATCTTTTTTTTGGATATTAAAGTAACTAAATAAAACAATTTTTTTTTTAATTTCCTTTTTTCTTTGTTCACTTAACATACTTTATACATTTTTTTAAGAACTACTAGATTGGTACAAGGAATCAAAAAAAATCTTAAATTATGATTCCAGGGTTGGAAAATTAATTTTTTTTGTATGTAAAAGTAACTAGGTCAAATTATTTTTTTCTTTTTGTTAAACAAACTGTAAGAGCTACGGACCTGAAATTTGGACACAGTATGTAGAACTTTGGCCGCTATAACAAGAAATACATGAGAGTTAAAAATTAACAGGTAGTTCCAAAACGAGCAACGACAAATGTTAAAATCCTATGTAATATATATACAATTGTAAGTATGGACACTTAAAATTTGTAAAGTTAGAGTATTTTTATACAGACTTTAACAATTAACACTAAAATTTAAAAAAAAAATTTAATTAAAGGGTGTTCTATCAGTTAATGTAATATTGAGTATTTAATTTTGACAACTTGCTGTATCTTAAAAACCGTAAGAGGAAAACTCTTGAAATTTTCTAAAATGGTAAAACTAAATAATACCAAAATTATAAAATCGCAAAGCCGAAAAAATCGATAAAAACTAACAAAAAATCGCCAAAACGAAAAAAAGCCCCATACTAAAAAAATTTCTACAACTAAATAAATCGCGAAAAACCGGAAAAATTGTTAAAATGAAAATAAAATCGCCAAACTGAAAAAAAACGCCAAAAGCCGAAAATAAATCGCCAAAACGAGAAAAAAGAGAAAAACTAAAAAAAATATTTCATCGAAAAATACCGAAAGGTCACTTACTAAAAATTGCACTAGAGCAACATCCCTGCAGAAAATTTCGTGACAATTGATCCAAACATATTCGTACTGTAACTGGAGAAAATGTGGGTGGTATCAAAAGTACGGAGTAGTGTATGGTGAAAAAAGACATAACGTTTAAATGGTGACATATTGACCATTTTCGTGATGTATCGTCTTGAGCCAGTTTAATTCTAAATCGGTCTAGTATTTTAGTAAACGGCACTGACCATTAGAGTGGTTCGCCTTCCATACAAAAAAAAAAATGTGCCAGTCACCCCCTAGGATTAAAGATAATGTAAAAACAATTCCAAAAATTTTTTTTTTATTTTTTTGCCACACCTACAAATGCCGCATTAGGGTGGGTACGAACCGGGTTTTTAAAAGTCATGACTAGAATTTAACGTGGTATTAAAAAACTATTAAAGACAGAAATGTAGCCCTTCTAGAGCCATAAACACTAGTATACAAAATGTTATGATCGGACTAAAAATGGCTACACAGTGAACAAAATACTAAAAGGGCGGTATTTGTAGGCGTGGCAAAAAAATAAAAAAAATATTTTTGGAATTGTTTTTACATTATCTTTAATCCTAGGGGGTGACTGGCACAATTTTTTTTTCGAACCACTCTACTGAACATGTTCGATGTGGTTGAATACATGACCTATCAAATAGTGTATATATAATATATATATATATATATATATAATGTTAATTGCTCCCTTCAATGTGACTCTGGAACCAGTTCCGTAACTGTACTTAAATATTAACCTAAGCTTAACTAGTATTTATTCTTTTGAAATATGAGTGGCCCAGTGGTCGAGTGGGTAGTGTGCAATCCTGTCATGGACGAGGTTGTCGGTTCGAATCTCAAAAAATTTTCAGATTAAAAATAAAATGTCATTGCATTTGTAACAATAAAAAAATTAATAAGCGTTAATTGTTACAGTTAAATGTCGAAATGACATTTATAAATCATTTATATTATTATATATCGAATAGGTCCCTATGGTATAGTTGAGTGACAAGTCACAAGGTGCATACAAAGTATCAATTAACCCCATCCTAGGCCATCCCCATGTAAAAGTGACTGGTCCGCTTCATAGGAAGTGTTAGAACTCGGACTGGTCCCTATCACTTGGGGACCGTTCACGTGACTAGTCTTGTGTCAGTTCCATTTCCTTCAGGGATATTATAAATTTTTGCACAAAACAAATATGTATGTATGTGCTTATGTATGCACATATATCTATACTACATATCGTCGGTTGGTTTCTGGTTTGCGGCACAGTATATTCAAAATGCATTATGTGTACAGCAAACCAGAAACCAACCGACGTGGACATATGAAAACCACAGAATAACAAGGATGTGAAGGCCCTGCCGTGCAATAAATAAAATTAATAAAATTCGGGAAGTTGTATTTAATGAAACATTTATTCTCACAAAATAAATAAAAACGAACTAAAAGACATACGAGTATCATTCATAATTTTTCGGATTTGAACCATATAAAGAATATCATATATGCTCCATAAATACTTTTTTTGATGGGATTTTATATTTCTTTCTGTTTTAAGAGTTTATATTTGTAATAAATAAAAGAATCTTTGCTCAATTCAGGACTTTATTTAAATAAAATGCTGTTTGTTCTAATACAATTTAATTTATTTTTTGATTTTTGAATGTATTGTAATTATTTTTTTGCATTCGCTTTCGCATAAATTAATATTTATTATTCGCTTTTACATTCGTATTCGCTAAACTGACATTTGTTACATCCCTAACTTTGTGTGTAGGAAAGGGTTCAGGAAGCTTCAAACCAATTTAACAATAGGTTCGGATCTAAACTTTCAATATGCTGAGAAGTTTGTGTTTCTTTTGGATTCGTTTACTATAGTAAGAGTTATACATTTTAGGTTTTCTGTTATATACATAGTTTAACTTGCACTTGCTTTGATTTTGAGCTCCAAGAGGCAATTGATAAGGGATCTTAATCTAGAAGAAAAATTCACCTTTATGGGCACTGCTACACGTTCAATACATATTGTGATATTTGGATCGCGATCGATTCTAATGGATTGATGGATCACGAGCGTATGCTACATGTTCAATATTTATAGCGTCAGTATTTACGTTATTTTTGTGCTGTGCGGATCGTTTATTAATAATAAATTTCTTAATAAGCTTTAGCCGACGAGTCCCACAACTCCAGCAATGCCTCCAAATTAAAAATAAAGTCTCAAAATAATTTTTTTGGTCGTTAATTTCGATTCCACCGGCATAACCCACTCGCTTTCACTATCTTCTGTCATTACCCTATATTAAAACAAACTTTACACAAATGTAATAAATTTTTTTAATTTTTATTTGTTAAATTTTTTGCACCTCGTCTTTTATTTCATTTGTTTTATTTCAATTCTTATTAACGTATCTAATATCATGAAAATGATACACGTTCAATATTTATCACCCGATCCGTGATCCGTGATCTGGATTCCATAATTTAGGCCTTTCTGCGATATGGATCGCGATCCATCAATACTGCATGCCACACGTTCAATAAATATCACGATACTGGATCGCGTTCAATATATATTGAACGTGTAGCAGTGCCCTATGACTTTGATTTTATAAAAGTTTTCTGTGATCATTTAGAAGGCCTTCTTGCCTTCTAGAATTTTTAGACTTCGCTGTTGCTCATATTGAGTAAAATCCTTGGCTTTCCAAGCCTCTGATGTCTATAAAACGTATTTTTTTCAACGTCTCTGGTTTCTATGACACAACCAGTTTATTTTCCTACTATTGTTCGAGGCACACACATATTCATTTAGTGTTAGAATTTATGTTTGGCGCATTATTTAATTTTTTGCCTCTCTTCAAAATTTGTAATTCATTGTTTTCCATGTATGATTCTGATGTTTTCCGTTTCTTTTGATATTTTCCTGCAGTTCTGTTTTCATGTATCGTCTTGTAAGTTTTAATATATTTTTTTTGATCCATCAGACATTTCAGTTTTGTAAGTAGAAAATAACAAGTGTTTTCATATTTTATTGTGTTGTAGTTCATGGATTCACATGTTGCATTATGGATTCTCATACTCTTAGAGGCGATGATAAGTTTGCTAATAGAATATTATTACAATTTATTTCTATCAAAGATTTTTACACTTTTGTAGCTATGCTACTTGTGGGGCGATACAGGGGTTAGAAAATAATTTTCGTAACATAAATAATCGACACTATTACAGTTATAAATTTATTTTTGTTTTGATTCCTTTGTACTTAAACCAGAGCAGGAAAATAAACGAAACAAATTGTTTGATTTTCTTTTGTTTAATTCTTTGGAGTGAGAGAAACAAAAACAGTGAAAACGATTGCTCAATTTGTTTAAGGAAAAGAGAAAAAATTTTGTTGCTTTGCATTTGCGTATATACAGTGAATAACGACAACAAACTAATAAGACAAAATTGTTTGTGTGTTTCGTATTGCTGGTGCTACATGTGTGCATGTGTATTTCGTATTGCTAGGACTGTGTGTGCTGTGAGCAGTGATGGGAAAGTTGGTACGATCGTACTTTTTTGATACTATTTAACATGAAAAAGGACCCTAACACATTTGATACTCTCACGGACAACTTAGATATTCAGTCAGAAGACGCGCTCATGCATATACTTTTGAAAAGAATTAATTTTTTTTCGAAAAATGTAACGAAACTTTATTAGTAATGCTCTTTTAGAAAAGTGTAACCTTTCACAATTAAACATCAAAGAAAAACATATTTCACTCAATGATATTTTATGTGGCACAGAAAGTTATCTATTGAAACAACTGTTTTAAATCAGTTTAAAGAAAATTAAAAAAAAAAAATTTATATTAAGCTCTAAGGGCAAAAGTGGACTTTGACAATGAAAGGTTAGTTTGGTTTACTAAGTTTCCCCCTAAAAATATTTAATCTGGTAAAATCAACATCATTATACCACTTTTAATTAAAATGCTCCCAGGGGAAGAAAAATTTTTAAAATATGGACAATCAATATAGAACATTGACTGTATGGAAGAACTGAAAACAATAACCAACAGAGAATATGTATATGCAGTTTCTGGGGGTTATTATGTAATCCGAATCGAACTGAAATGTGTTCGAACTCCAATGTTATTAACATACAAATTCGAACAGTTTCGAATCGAATTACATGATAAGCCCCCTGGTCTACATTGGATGAAAATAAAAACGCATTACATGAATACATGTTTCCTGATAAATCAGAATTTTGTCCGTCGAAATGTCGAAAGGATTTTCTCTTACCAAAATCTCATGAAAACAAAATAAAGGAAGAGCCTTCGTAATCTGTAACTCGCTAAACCTAAATCTCTATAGCTAAAAATCTATAAAATCAATTTATCGATTTTCGGCTACGAATGCAATTTCCAAACGTATATTGATAAATCAGGTAATGTCATCGCCAAAAATTTAAAATTTCCTATTTGTTCAGCATTTTAGGGATCGAATTTAGCTTTAGCGAGCTACGGAATGCGGAGGCAAGCTTTATGTTCCCACAATATTAAGTCTAATCCAGGCTATACCTATTTGTATATTTGTACTTATATGTTCCTATTTTATATCTTTGTAAATGAATTTTGTATACTTTTTTGTTAATAAAATTTAAATAGAAAATATAATTTATGGTATTCTCGGGATCAAAAAAGTACTCAAAAAAAACTTTTTTTTATGCCGAAATGCAAATCTCATTTCCCATCACTGGCTGTGAGTATTGAAACCAGCGTTACCATTTGTCAAGTTTTCTCTTTTCTTTGGAATTTTTTTGATGATGTATGAAAACCCGAAACAAAAATATGTATTTAGTTAAATATCTCAATTAGTAGGTGGCAAGTGGTCAAGTTTTATACCATTGAATGCTGCTTCAAAAATTCTTTTCGATGATACCAAATTTTATTTACATATGTCGTCTTGGAGCAAAGTACAAAAATATTCGAAAAACTGAAAAAATACCTTTTTTAAAAATAGTACAGCTCACGGATGGTCGAAGCTGGAACCACAATATTTTGGGAATCATCATAAAACATATCAAACTTTATTTTCAGAGGGGTAACAAAAGCACTTTTACTCTTCCATACAAGTTGAGTCGCTCTAATATTTATTAATGTATGTGATATTTTTTTAAGATCTCTAAATCTAAAACTAAATATGAATTTTTATAGCTATTGCTATTTATGGCGAGATACAGGGGTTAGAAAATAGTTTTCGTAACAAAATTAATCGACATTATTACAGTTATAAATTTATTTTTGTTTTGATTTCTTTGTACTTAAAAGCAGCGTACGAAAATAAACGAAGCAAATTGTTTGAATTTGTTTTGTTTGGTTCTTTGAAATGAGTGGAAAAAAAAACAAAACAACAACAATGAGAAACATCGCTCAGTTTGTTTTTGTATTATTTTTTTTGCAAATAAGCACAAGCAGGAGAACATTGCCGATCGACTGTAAGACGAATAACAGCCGCCGCCGGCAACAAACAATATATTCATTCAATCGTGCTCCGCTAGAAAAGATAATAATGGGTTATAAATAACGTGACCAGAAGCTTTTTACAAAAAGCGGGACACGATCGTTCAAAAAGCGGGATTTTGACGAAAATACGGCCAAAAAGCGGGATTTTTAAATAAACAACTATTTGAAAGCGGGATGTGTAATACGCACATAAAAACTTTCGTATGTACTTAGGAAACACAGTTTTTAACTCAAAAGAATCGATTTTAAATAAACAAAAGTTTTTATTAACAAAAATGTTTATTTAGTAACGTAAAATAAATAAAATTAAAGATTTTTTGACTTCATTTACAAAACAAAATACGATTTTTATACAAAACAATGTACAAAAGCTTAAGGCGAATGATAGCAAGTGGCCTTGTTAGTCCATATTATCATCAACTGACTACACCAATGTGTCAAACTCTTTATAAAAAAATAAGCAAGAACTTTTTATTTTATTATTGACAGTTTGGTGAATGTCAGTTGTTATTCTCCTAATAAGCCCTCTTGGTAATAAATTCCTAAAGCAGCAGAATGTCTGCACATATAAAGCACTGTAACAAAAGGATCTTTGAGTGTGTACGTTTGTATTTTTATTTTTTTCATTTGAGGAGCTGCCAGATCCAAAAAAAAATAAACAATAACTACACTAAAAAATATTTGGAATAAATTTTTATTGTTATTAATAAAAATATATTAAGAGATAAGAAATTTCAAAACTCTAAAAAGCGGGATAAAGCGGGATAAAAATTCAGGGCGGGATCAACCTCAGAAAAGCGGGATAATCCCGCCTAAAGCGGGATGTCTGGTCAGGTTAGTTATAAATGGAAACGTTTTGAAATATTTTCGGCGAATTTGACATCATCATATAATATAATTTTATTGCATTGTATTGCATTAAGTTTGTTTTATACTATGTTCACACTTATGTTTTTAAACATGTTGAATACATCGTCAGCTGGTTTCTGGCTTGCGGCACAGTATATTCAAAATACATTATGTCTGCAGCAAACCAGAAACCAAACGACGACATTTTCACAATTATGTTTAAGACGAGTTTTCTAAGAACCAAAGTTTTTTAAGAACTAAACACAACCGTTCGTATTATATTTGAGATGTTTAAGGTTGACGTTTTGTCAATAAAAAATTGTAAATTATTGTATTGTAAAAAATTACAAATAATTATGCTTTTCAAACAACAAATGTTTTTGTAAATAATTGAGTATTTTTTAAGTAATTACTTTCTTACCAAATAATTTATCAGGTGCCACCATTTAATAACAAAACAAAGGTGCCAGAGTTATCAAAAAACGGACTGAACATACTCTATTTAAGTATTTAAGGAAGTGTTTAAATCTTAAATACTTCATTTGAGATGTTTAACAAAACACTTCATTTGAGATGTTTAACAAAACAAGTCAATGTATGGTAAAAAATCTCAAAATCATCGTGTTTAAGCTCTTAAACACGAATGAGGCGTTAAAAACGTTTAAAAACATAAGTGTGAACATAGTATTAAGACACCTCTCTCCTTTCTTTTATTTTGTTTTTTTTTATTATGTGTTAAGGTTTTGATTTTAATCGGTTTTATATTTTTAAATAAAAAGAATTCCAAATACAATTTTATGTTTTCTTTTAAAATTTTGGTACTTTTGTAGAAAAAAAGTTTTTGTATTGGAAAAAAGTTTTTTTTTCAGATTTAAGAAGTTTTTTAAAAAATATATATGGTAACGCTGATTGAAACACACAGCCACGGCTGCCAGATGTGACGATTTATCGTCATTTCGACGATTTTTGGTGTCAAAATAGCAAAATGACGATTTGACAATTTTTTCCTTAAAATGGACGATTTTTCAACAGTTGAAATGGGTAGCTTTTTATGAAAAGTCTACTTTTAAAATTCATATGTATATGCATAACCAATAAAAGATTGTGTAATTTTGCAGACTCTTAATCATTTATTGTTTAATTTAAAAATATTTATTTGTTGATGCTTTAGGGTTCAATTCAGAAGAAATTCTGAGCCATTAGTAAAATTTCTTTTGGATGAGTTTGATTTAAAAATAAAAACAAAATGCAATACCACTATCGATGCAATTTTTTCAAAGCACCTTGAAAAAATCCAATCGCAAACATATGTATCATATTTTAGCTAACAAAAACCAATTATTACTACAGTAGATTGTAATGATTGAGTTTTTGAAACTTCTATAAATGTTAAAAAAAATTTTATAGCTATTCTAAACACAAAAAAGTAATAGGTATGAATAATTTTATAATATCAATTAAAATATTTGTAATGTCAATTAAAAAATTAATTAAATGTTTACCTATAAACAATCATTATATAATATAATTTTATTGCATTATTATTTAACACTTCAGTTTGTTTTATATAACCAAGCAGCATAGCTACAACCGGGTGTCCTAAGACACCTCTCTTCTTTTTATACCCTTTACCAAAAATGGAAAAGGGTATATATAGGTTTGTCATTCCGTGTGTAATTTCCATAATTTTAATTTGCGACCAAAAAAATATATATATTCTGGGTCCTTATGAATAGCGATGACGAATAAGCGATGTCCGTCTGTCCGTCCGTCCGTCTGTCCGTCCGGTGTACGTGAAATCGGTTTTCCGAAGCTCCCAGAAAAGCTAGAGACTTCGTTCTTGGACTGATGTATCAGAAATGGTCCAACTTAGATTGGTATTGAAATTCAGCAAAATCGGGCAGGCGATTGCAGAGCTGGAAAACTTAAACTTTATTTTGCCATATAAAAGTAACTACCGAAAACAAATTTTTATTTTTTTTAATAAATAAATTTATTTTACACTTCAGTACGACTAAAATTGGTATTTTAAATAAAAAAAAATATAAAAAAAATTAAAAAGACGTTTCCAGGGTTGGAAAACTTTAACTTTTTGTGTTATGTAAAATTAACTATGTCTAAAACTATATTAGTATTTTCTCGAGAACCGTAAGAGCTACAGACCTGAAATTTGGACACAGTGTGTAGAATTTTGGCCGCTACAACAACAAATACATGAGAATTGGAAATTAAAGGGTGTTCCAAAACGAGCAACGAAAAATTCTAAAATCCCATGTAATATACATACAATTATATGTATATACACTTGAAATTTTTAAGGTTAGTGTATTTTTATACAAACTACAAAAATTAACACTAAAATTTCAAAAAATTTAAATTAAAGGGTGTTCCATCAGTTAATGCTATTTGGACTATGCAATTTTGACAACTTGCTGTATCTTGGAAACCGTAAAAGCAAAACTCTTGAAATTTTCAAAAACGGTAAAACTAAAAAATCAAGGAATTATAAAATCGCCAAACGGAAAAAAATCGCGAAAAACAAAAAAATCGCCAAAACGAAAAATACCCCAAAAAAACATGAAAAAATCGCCAAAATGAAAAAAAACCCAAAACAGGAAAAAACGACAAAATGAAAAAAAAAATCGCCAAGATGAAAAAACCTTAAAAAAGAGAAAAAAATCGCCTAAATAAAAAAAACCCCAAAGCAGGAAAAAACGCCATAATGAAAAAAAACCCAAAAACAGAAAAAAATCGCCATATTAAAAAAAATTTCTAGAACTAAAATAAATCGCGAAAAACCGGAAAAATTGCTTAAATAAAAAAAATCGCCAAAATGAAAGAAAATCGCCAAAATGAAAAAAAATCGCCAAAATGAAAAAATCGACAAAACGAAAAAAAACCCAAAAAACAGAAAAAGTCGCCAAAATGAAAAAAAAAGAAAAAAACTCTAAATAGAAAAAACCCAAAAACAGAAAAAAATCGCAAATATGAAAAAAAAATCGTCAAAATGAGAAAAATCTACAAAATGAAGAAAATCCCAATAACAGAAAAAAATCACCAAAATAAAAAAAATCTCCAAAAACAGAAAAAAATCGCCAAAACGAGAAAAAAGCGACAAAACTAAAAATATCGTTTAAACTGAAGAAAAAACTTCAAAAAAGCCGTGCGCGATTCAAAGTCGCACTTTACTGAAGTTTTTAATATTAAAGGAATTAAATGAAACTAATAAGCAGATTTTGTAAAAAATTTTGTTTCTAAACGTTTCAAATTTGTATGAAAAATAACGAAAATTCTTTTCAAAAAATATTTTTTCCATACAAATTTCAAAACGAAAAAATCGTTTGAATTTACAAAATCTGACCTTAAGTTTTTCCTTATTTCGTTTTTGCTTTTTTCACTTAACATATTTTATGTATTTTTTAAAGAACTAGATTGGTATCAATAATCAAAAAAATCCAAAATTATGACTCCAGGGTTGGAAAACTCACACTTTTTGTGTTATGTAAAATTAAATAGGTCTAACAATTTTTTTCTATTTCTTTATAAATTGAATATATTTTATGCTTCTGAAAGAAAATTACAGCTCCAAAGATGGAAACTTTAAAAAAATGATAAATTTTTTCACAAAACAAATATGTATGTATGTGTCTGTATACTATATATATGTACGTACGTTGGTAAAGGGTATATAAGATTCGGCACAGCCGAATATAGCACTCTTACTTGTTTTAATTTCATTTTGTATTTGTTTTAATTTAAAATGTTTTTACATCTATTTTATGATGAGCAATTTCATGCGTGTCTGATGTGTTTGTTTGGAAGTAGTAATTAGTTTTTCCATACAGTGTTGGAAATACTTTGTACGACTCTATGCTATAGTACTGATAGTTTTAGGTTACAAATCGATTTAGTATCCTGTGCTAAATTTTACTTTTTATTGCGAATTATCATTCCGAATACAATTAAAAATTCCTTAAATAAATTTTTATTTATTTTGGCGCGGTTTTACATACATACTCGTATGTAAGTATGAATATGTGTGTGGATATGTGTGCTTTAGTAATGCAGATACATCGACTGGATGATGCATAAATATTTATGTAACAGAATTAACCATTGGTTCACACAAGACAACTTTTCATTACGTATTATATGGCACTAAGGATTCAACAGATGAAGAATGTGCTAACTCAGGACTAAGAATAAATCACAAGCTCAAGCTTCATATTCTATTTATTCGTTAATAGTTTACTGGATCAAGATTATATTTTATTGCAAACGAACATCAAAATAATAAAATCAATTGCTGAATTGTAAAAGTCAGCTTTCTTTTGCAGTTGTTTTAAGGAAATGCCGTATAAACGATTTTTTTTTTAAAATCTAAAGTTTTTGCTAACTTTTTGCACATTTTATTGAGATTTAGGTAATTTTTATACCCTTTACCAAAAAATGGTATATATGTATATAGGTTTGTCATTCCATGTGTAATTTCCACAATATTAAAAAGCGACCCATAAAGTATGTATATATATTCTGGATCCTTGTGCATAGGGAAGACGAATAAGCGATGTCCGTCTGTCTGTACGTGAAATCGGTTTTCCGAAGCTGTGTCATAAATGGTTCAAAATAAATAAATATTATAAATCAGCAAAATCGAGCAGACGGTTGCAGAGCTGGAAAACTTAAACTTTATTTTGTCATAGGAAAGAAACTACAGAAAACTAATTTTTATTTTTTTAATAAATAAACTTATTTTATACTTCAGTACGAATAAAATTTGTATTAAAAATATAAAAAAAAAATAAAAATACGATTCCATGGTTGGGAACTGTTACTTTTTTTGTTATATAAAAATAACCTGCTAAAACTAATTTTTCCTTTTTATCTATAAATTTAAAATATCTTACATTCTTAAAAGAAAAAGATTGGTATAAGAAATCAGAAAAATTTATTATTATAATTCCAGGGTTGGAAAACTTACACTTTTTGTCATATATAAAATTAACTAGGTCTAATAATTTTTTTTATATATATTTTTATATATACATATTTTATGTTTTGAAAAGAAAAGTTGGGTATAGAAAATTAGAAAAATAAGAACAACAGAACTGAAAAATTTTAAAAATTTAAACTATTACTTGCTTATTACTTTAAGTAATTTTTTGTCATCATTCCACTTTATTAATTTTTTGGGTAAATTTTTAAGGTACTTTTTATTAGTTTTTTCATCGTTTCCGACTTTTTTACTTTTTGGGTAAGTTTTTTATTTCTTTTAGTCATATTCACAAACTTTCTATAAGGCTCCATTAGGAAGAAAGCGCTTCAAGTTTTTGTTTCCAGATTTACCCGAATCAATTTTAACTCGCGAATACATTGAAAAAATATGTTAAATTTTTTTGCAAAAAGTTTTATAAAATACTGCCTGCGTACATAAAATGGACCTTTCAATGCATTGCACATGTTATTGAAGAACTCCAAACGAAAACGTTGTCCGAAGAAAACGGGTGCCGCTATTTATATCGAGCGAGGAAATATCGTTATTGTAGACTAGAACCCCTAAAATTTACTAGTGAATCTTTGGTGCCAATGTTTTTACGTGGTCCCAAAATAACTACTTAGTCAGTAGTGCTACAGTCTAGTGGTGGACTTATAATGACAAGATAATGTTAAATGTCAACAGATGATTGCATTGGCTGGGGTACACCTGGTCAGTAGTACTATTGACAATGTCACTAGTAAATCACTACAATTTCACTATTCGCATTTCCTGCAGGGTATATACAATAAATGTCACCTGAAAACCCATAACTTTTCAGGAGATCTAATAAACTAGTTATTTCACCCATTACTGTTAAAAATGTTTGTCTATTGTTTTACTGAATTTGTTTATATTGTTTTTATTGAATTGTTTGATAAATAAATATTGAATTTTGAACTACAAATTCATGTTTGCATATTTTTTTTTTAATACATATTTTTATTTATTGTATCTTCAAATATGAACTAACAATAAGTATTCAAATCTTAAATCTAAAATATAATTATTAGGCCCAACCACTGTCGGACATAAATTTAGAGATAGTTATAAATAATACATAAGTAGTGATAATCAAAAGGAAGAAAAAATAAAATAAAATGAAAAGTATTTTCAAGCAGTCCCATCTGGAGTGTTGAGTATAAGAGCACTTGTATCCCTCTTTTTTAGGCGGACGTGTCCAGTAAAGTTCAAAATATTACGAGCAAGCGGATTAGGATGTGACTCGAGTTTTGTTAAATATTTGCCTGCATATTTTGCAATTTCTTCAACCACTAGTGGCATGTTTAAATCACGATGTATATTTGAGTTTTTTATATACCATGGAGCCGATGTTATTAATCGCAAAATTTTATTTTGCCTTCGTTGGATTCTCTCGACATTGGAAGCTGAAGCAGTGCCCCATAGTTGAATTCCGTAGCACCATATGGGTTTCAAAATAGACTTGTATATCAAAAGTTTGCAATCTAGACTGAGGGTTGAATTTCTACCAATCAGCCAATGTACCTGAGTTAATTTTAGTTTCATTTGGGTTAACTTAGAGTCAATATGGTGTTTCCAAGTAAGCCGTCGATCAAGGTGTATAACAAGATATTTCACATGAGTATGTTGAGGGACAACTTGATTGTTAATCCGAATGGGTGAACAAGTATCTCTTCGTAATGTATATGTTACTTGAACACACTTTTGTTCGTTTACCTTAATTCTCCATAAGTTTAACCATAGTTCCAGCTGGGTAATGTGTTCTTGAAGATATCGGGATGCCTCGTAAGGATTTTCATGCATACTAAGGCAGGCTGTATCATCAGCAAATGTGGAAGTGTGGATATTGCTGCTCAGAGGCATATCACAAGTATAAATCAAATACAAAACTGGCCCCAGTATACTCCCCTGTGGCACACCGGATGAGATAGTTTCAGGCATGCTCATAAAGTCTCCTTCCACCACAGTGAACTTGCGGGCAGTAATGTAACTTTCCAAAAGACTTACAACGTTTATTCGCAGGTATGTTTTTAATTTTAAAATTAGTCCTTCATGCCACACTTTATCAAATGCCTCAGAAACGTCGATAAACAGCGCAGAACAATACTTCCTTTCTTCAAATGTTCTTCTTATAAATTGGACCAATCTATGAGTTTGTTCAATACTGCTATGCTGACTTCTAAAACCAAATTGATGGTCCGGTATGCACCCACTACGAACTAGAATTGGGGACAATTTTGTCATGAGCAGTTTTTCGAACAGCTTTGACATTGTTGATAGGAGACTTATTGGCCTATATGACTCAGCCTTGGTAAGATCTTTGCCTGGTTTTGGAATCATTTTAACTTTGGCAAGTTTCCAGCTGTGTGGATAATACTCCAGTCGTAAAAAAGCATTAAAAATAAATAACAGTATTCTAATTGCAATACGAGGCAACTTCATCAGCATCTGGTTACTAATTCCATCAAAACCCGGAGCTTTCTTCGGGTTGAGTTCAGCAATTACTTTTTGTACATCACGCGTCTTGAACTTTATTAGTTGAGGGGGTAGAGCGTCTACATTTGGCAAATCAATTACACCAGTACATGTGTTTGGGGTAAATACGTATTTTAAATGGTCAGCAAATATGTTACCTTTTTCAGTATCGCTTCTTGCCCAACCTCCGGTAGATGTGCGCAGAGGTGGTTTAAACTCAACGGGTGTTTTAAGCTTTCTAGCAGCGCGCCATAAAGAGTAATTAGATGTTGGTGTGGCATCAAGATTTTCCAGATAGTTTTTAAGAGATGAAGTTTTTTCATGTGCAAGCAGCTCTTGGAGTCGTTTAGTGCACTCTTTAAATCTGATTTTAAGTTGTGGTGATCTGTGCTGTTGTCATTCCCTTCTAGCTCTTCTTTTTTCGCATACGGCAGGTTCAATATCGGTAGAATAAATTTTATTAAACCCAGTCTGCGGATGGGAGGTAGTAGCATGCTTAGCAGCCTGCTTAATATTTTCGTTAAGGTTGGCAATGTTAGTTTCAATATCATCAGATGTTCTTAGCGTAATATTTTCCGTGCAATGACTACTAAGATATTTTTTAAATCCCAGCCAATTAACACGATTTATCAAATTCGCATATGGGTGAGGTAAGTCACTTCTCAATGGGCCACAAATTGTAACGATCGTGGGAGAGTGATCGGACGAAAGATCTAGAGAAGCTTCAATTTGAATTAAATCCCTAGAGATATTTTTCATAACGCCAAAATCTATTACATCCGGAATTTTACGTATGTCAGTAGGCCAATAAGTGGGCTCCCCACTCGAAATGACATCCAAGCCCATTTTGGAAATTGTATTGAACAACGCTCGACCTCTGGGTGTAATAAGACGCGAACCCCAGAACGTATGTTTAGCATTATAGTCGCCGGCTGCTATGAAACAAAGGCCCAGAGATTTGTAAAAATCCTCATATTGATTCTCAGTAATTGCGAATCTAGGAGGGGAGTAAATGGATGATATGACAAAATTAGTGCAAAAATTTTCGACACAAATATTCGTTGCATGCAAATGTTCTTCACAAATGTTATCAATAATATAATGCTTGAGTCTTGACTTTATTAAAACCGCTGATCCACCGCATGCTCTTCCTCTCGGGTCCTTTGAATCATATAAGGTGTAGCCATACATTTTAAAAAGGCTTCTCGAAGTCAAATGAGTCTCAGAGACCAACATTATATCAAAATTTTTTTCCGTGAGGAAGTGCTCAAGTTCATTTTTATGTTGGCGAATGCCGTTTGCGTTCCAGAAACATATTTTTAACGTGTTCATGGTTTGTTAACTAAAGCTTGAAGAAATGTATTCTGCATTCACAGCATTTCTTGCATCATGCTAGTCATATTTGTTGTAAAATTATTTATAGTTTGCATTGCGATTGAAACTAAAGTTCGAGTTTGTATTTGTTGAAATATCTGGTGGTGAAACATGTTTGCATATGAATTTCAAATTCATGTTTGCCATATTTTCGATTTTATCGTTAGCGACAAAAATTAAATTTTTCAGGAGAAGGTTTTTTTAAAATATTCAAGTTTGTTTTTGTACGTAAATTGTCGCTTACGATAAAATTGTACAGCCTGTATCTTAAAAGTTATCAAAAATTTTGCCATTTTGATAATTCTAAACTATGTGTAGGCCCATATAATTTTAATTTCAATAAAAAAGTATACTTCCGATAACATGTCGCTCACGATAAAATCGAAAAAGGGCTGTACATGTATGTACATCTCTGCAACCTTAGTGATGAACCTGTTGCTCTCGCATTATTTAACCAGAATGTTTCATGTGATATCAAAAGGAAAATGGCAAATAATATTACGAAGATAGAGAAAAATATGAGGAAGAGTTATCAGACAAAGAGGTGGATGAATTGTCAAACGAAGACAGCGACGGCGTAGATGATAATGAGGCAGAAGTCGAGAAAATAAATAGCGGAGCCAGTGGAGAGGAAGATCGTTCTCACCCAGTCATTGGCTTCACAGGTGTGAAGTGAATTTTCTTAGTTCCAACAGAAGTACACCCAGAAATAATGAAGCATTTGAGCCACAACGTAACACCTGGTTAGGTTAGGTTAGCAGGTTGCTGGTAAGGAAGGGTGAAATTTAGAGTCCAGCTCACTTGGGTCCAATACAATGATCCCTTTGTGCTACCTGTTAATTGAAGAGAAGATAGTGAGAGAGGGTGATAGGGAAATTATCAGGGACCGTAACTGTTATAACTTTTATCGTAAAAGTCAGAAAATAAAAGTTATTTTTTGACTTTTATTTTTTCGAGCAGAAATAAAAGTTATTTTTTGACTTTTATTTTTTTGAGCAAAAATAACAGTTATTTTTGACTTTTATTTTTTCGAGCAGAAATAAAAGTTATTTTTTGACTTTTATTTTTTCGAGTAGAAATAAAAGTTATTTTTTGACTTTTATTTTTTTGAGCAGAAATAAAAGTTATTTTGTGATAAATTCATTATATTTATTATAAATTTTGGCGCTTTTGCAATAGTGAATCGTTAAATTTACTTATTTAGAAAAGAATATTTGGAATATTAAATAATAATTTCTTTGTCAAAGGGGTTGAAAACACAAAAATAACTTTTATTTCTGCTCAAAAAAATAAAAGTCAAAAAATAACTTTTATTTCTACTCGAAAAAATAAAAGTCAAAAAATAACTTTTATTTCTGCTCGAAAAAATAAAAGTCAAAAATAACTGTTATTTTTGCTCAAAAAAATAAAAGTAAAAAAATAACTTTTATTTTTGCTTGAAAAAATAAAAGTCAGATTTTTAAAAAGCATCGTATTTTCTGACAATTTGGTCCAATACTTGCAAAATGGTATACTTGGTTTCATTCTCCGACATTTCCTTGAGGTTGCTTTTTTTAATCAAAAATTCAAAAATAACAGTTATTTTCGGTCCCTGGAAATTATAGTGATAGAGAAGACAGGCGTTGAAGGAAGAGATAGAGGATAGCTTCATTCTTTTTACAACTCTGCTCTTTGCAGATTTTTGATAATGCAGTATTGCAGCGCCATCTGGTGTCAAATGAGGCGTATTAAATTTTGTAGCAATTTTATTGGTTATTTTACTTCGCCAATGCTTCTGCTACACAACGAAAGAGGGCGCTCTGATGTTACATTAGGATTAGTTAGTATCTGATGAATTCGGTATAGTTTTTAGTGACCAGTGCTTATGCCTGCATCACTAGAACTTTTCCCACAACAATTTATACAAAGGACACTAATGCACATCAGAAAAATGCGCGGTGTTGTTATTTTTAATGACTGTCGGAGACCGGGCTCGAACCCAGTACCTTCGGTTTTTGTAGTCAACGCGCTAACTACCTCCGCCAACGCCACCCCCAACGTAACATCTGGGAACGCAAACTTTTTTCACGCTTTGGATTGCCAATAAGTTTTTTAAAAAGCAATTTAGAAACCTAGGACAATGTGGATACTATAGCCAAGCATTAGAGATGTTGAAAAAACACAAATTCTCAACAACGCTGCAGAAATAGGCGTAAAATTATAAGAAGATTACAGCAGTGCGTTGCGCCGCGACAAAGAAGTAAACTATTTTTACTTCAAGTCGTTGCTTAAAATAAAATTATATATAAACACATGCAAAAATCAATTAGTGATTTAACAAAGAATTCTTTATTTCTATGGGGACCACCTTAATGGTTGAAGAGAGATGACAAGTGTGTTTAGAGTAAATCTTCGTATTGAAAAAACATTTAGGGTCGATCATACATTTGACTTCGATAGGTACGCCCTAGAGGTAGTTAGAGTCCTGCGAGTAAATTGTATACAAATTTCGCCCTTGTATGGGAGCCTCCTTAAGGAGTCCAGATAGAGCAAATGTTGAGGAAAGAAAATTATTATGTGCCGGCCTTACAATTTACCAATCGGGAGGCACCATAAAAGTAGAAAAAACGAATTTCTTAAAAAAATTATTAAAAAAATTCTTTTTTTGTATGGGGACAACCTTAATGGTTGAAGATAGACGATAAGTATGTTTAGAGAAAATCCTTATATTGTACAAAATATTGGAGGTTAGTCATACATTTGACTTCGATAGCTGCGCCCTATGGAAGGTAGAGCTCTGCGAGTTAGTTTTATAAAAATGTCCCCTTTAGGAGAGGAGTTAGGTGTGCTTAAAAAAACGTTGGACGGAGAAAATTAGTGGGTGCTGATCATTTGACCGTTGTAGGGGTGACCCCGGGAAATTTATATGATTTTTTGTATTATTTTTGGTTTTACCCTTAATTTTGAGCACGAAGAGGCGGCTTTTGCCCCATTCGACCGCCACCATTTTTTGGCTTAAATATTTTTTTCCGAGCCTCACAAAATGAGGGTTCTTGCAATTCAAAATAAAAAAACCGTCCACTATGCCATACCTACTGTACATACATATGTATGTATCATAGAAGTAGTAGGGAACTACCAATTCTGGCGCCGATTAAAATTGTGAAATTTGGGTAATTAAAATTTGAAATTTGAGAATTTCAGTACAAAATTTTAAAATTTGGGTAATTAAAATTTTAAAATTTTAAAATTCTTGGAAATTTGAGAAATTTGATACCCTACGAGGGTGGATCAATAAGTCCGTCCAAGTTTTTGTTTACATAAGGATTTTTTTGTTTACATAAGGAGTTTTGTTTACATTAACCCTTGTGGGAACGGGTGATTTTTTTTTGGGGTTACATTAATTGTGTGAACGGGTGATTTTGTTTTTGTGGGAATACGTTAAGTGGGTTCATAGGTTGGAGGTTTTTCTTTTTTTGTAATGTATATATATGACTACGGGAAAATCATGAAAATGATTTTTCCTAGTACCAACGGGAAAATCATATTCATGATTTTTCCTAATACCAATGGGGAAATTGTGAAAATTAATTTTTCCTAATGCCTACGGTAAAACATGAATATTATTTTTTTCAAATGCCGACGGCAAAACATGATTATTATTTTTTCAAATGCCGACGGGAAAATGATTTTTCATAATTCAGACGGGAAAACATAAAAGTTATTTCTAATGCTAACACAGGAGTTTAAGGCTGGCCGTGATTTGGGTGGGTGGGGTTGTTGTCGTAATACATAACCGAGGGAGTTTATGGATGTGTCTGTCTGTCTGTCTGTCCGTCCGTCTGTCTGTTGTGCGAGGCTGTGATTAGACGGGGGAACGTGGTGTAGTTGAGGTAGATGGATTCAGTGTATGTGTGTATACCTACCTGTCTGTTGGAATTTGTGTGAGGGTGTGATTGACAGGGGGCGGGGTGTAGTTGAGGTAGATCGACTGCGTGTATGCAGGTGTTGCAAGTCTGTAGGAATTTAAGGCTTATAGTGATTTGGGGTAGGTGAGGGTGTTGTTGTACGAGTAACATGTATCCATGGGAATTTGTGGAAGTGTCTGTCCGGAGGAATTTAAGCGAGGCTGTTATTGGGAGTGGGTGTGGTGTAGTTGAGGTTGATCAACTGCGTGTATGTATGTCTATAATTTTGTAGGAGCTTAAGGCTGATCGTGATTTGGGAGAGGTGAGGGTGTTGTTGTAATATGTATACGTAGGAATCTGTATGTATGTATGTCTGTGAAAAATTAAGGCTGATCATGATTTAGGGTAGGTGAGGTTGGTGTAGTAATATGTCTGTGTGTATGTACATATGTTTGTAGAAGTTTAATGCTATTAGTGATTTGAGGATAGGCGAGGGTGTTGTCGTACGAGTGATATGTACCCGTGGGAATCTGTATGCATGTTCGTAGGAGTTTAAGGCTGATCGTGATTTGTGTTGTTGTCAGTGTTGTTTGTAGGAATGACCGTGAGAATTTTTGTATGCATATCTGTAGGAATTTAAGGTTGGCCGTGTTTTGTGAGGGGTGGTGTGTTGTTGAAATAATTTGAATTTTTCTTAGATAAAATCTGCTATATGTGTGTGTGTGTGCGTGTGTGTGCGTATGATTTTCTCACGCTAGTAGTTTTATGTACGTAGAAATAAATGGTATTCAATATCGATATTTGGTTCTATAAAATAATTTCATATATCTGATACATATACATATACATAAGTATATTTTCATACTCAAGGTTGCTGGGTATTTTGTCATGCTTAAAATTGTCCAGCTTTAAAGTCTGCCTACGAGAAATTTGTTTATATTACAGATTTTGTTTATTTAACTACGTCCGGCTTCTTTCGCTGAACTTCTTTTCATACGATCATGGGAATTTATAGTTTCTCTGTCCATAATAAGGTCGTTTAGCTTGGGCATGTGCTCTGACTGAATGGTTTGCGTTGTTCATATATTTTTATGATGTAGATATGTAAGTGTGATTGTCAAGATCTAATAAATACTTGAGTATTGATAAGAAATTTGATATTATGTGTACATACATATCTACAAATTGATTTTATGTATGTATGTACGTATGTAAATACAAATAAGTGTTGGGCTCCGCGCTTGAATGTCATGTGCGGTCTTTTGTTGATGTTGTAAATATTCGCCGGGTCTTTTATGTATAGATGTCAAATATCTTCATATTTTTTTTTTATTTGAAATTAAAAAACGTTGATTTAATTTTTATCTGTATTTACTTCAAAATTTGTGAGGATTTTCTGTTTTAAGTAAAACTGAGTTCCTTAAGATACTTTAGAATAATAGTAACTATAATAGAAATATTTCCTATATTTAATTTACATTTGATTAAAGTTGATGCAGCTTATCTTCATTCTTAGAAATATTTTTATATAAAATTTTTTCCAGCCGTAGGCTTTTTTCACCACCTTTTACATTTATTTTAGAACATCTTGCATTGCCTTTTATATATTTATGAACATTTTTAAATGAAACTGATCCAGCAGTCCAGCTTATGTAACGATAGTTTTTTGTTAGCCAGTTTGCTTCTTTTTTTATTTTTATTGATTATTGAGTTTTATAATGAAATTATTATATTCGTAATTGTTGAAAACAATCGCTACTTCTTTTGCAATGAAATCATTTGAATTACTTTTGAAACCTTGTACGTATATAAAAATTATGTTGTTTTCCATATTACTCAATTTATAAGACTTTTCGAATTTGACCTTTGATAGGTATATATATTCTAGTATACGATCATGAATAAGAATACAGTAAGCTGATTTCTTTGCTTACTATTTCAAATTAAAATTTTATTCAATTAGCCCGATTTTGAATAAAAGGAGCTTTTTTATCTTAAACTCTGGTACAGGTAGAAACGCATGAGATTCTTTCATATACTACCTTTGCTGGAATCTTAGATACATATAATAACTATATAGGATTGCATTACGTTTATTTTTAAATTTTATGTTAGGATTATCATCAT
This sequence comes from Tachina lurida, assembly GCA_944452675.1. Lineage (NCBI taxonomy): Eukaryota > Metazoa > Arthropoda > Insecta > Diptera > Tachinidae > Tachina > Tachina lurida. The sequence goes on from OX101755.1 coordinate 71,810,494, forward strand.
ATGGATATGAGACTGAACTTAAATGTACTTTTAAATTAGTTAATTCATAATGAATAATCTTATTTTCTTCTTGAATAGCGAACAACAGAAAACGAAGTCGTTTTCTTACAATTTAGGTCTAACCTCTCAACTGGTCCTCTAGTATACAATATGACTTTATATGTCAACATTTCTGACTCCTCTTTGTCAGCGTTAGGGATAATTAATTTTAAACTTTTTATTCTTCAAATTGTGTTACTTCATACTGATAATATGTTTAAGTACATTAATAATGTACGAGTATATGTTTATTTTATGACGGGTCCCTATGGCTTTTATTTGATGTTCTAGATGAAGTGATTTTTTTTTCTAATTTTATTAAAGTTTAGCGTATTGCGTATATATTTCTAATATATTTAAGTGAGCTTTTTGTACCTGTCAGACTGAGTGTACGTATCAGTTGATCAGTCAGTCTCTCTTTTTATTTTATTAATTTTTTCTTCTAATGTGTCACTACTATTTTTTCAGATTTTACTACTTGAAATAGAAAATATTTATATAATTTTAAAAGTATTAATATATACATACATATAGGTAAATATATGTATGTACGTAAAAATTAGTTCATATACAAAGAAATACATCTTTAATAATCAACTATTCTAGAAAATCGTTCTAAAATAACACATTTACCTCCATCATCATTTCACCGTCAGTGTTTTCATAAAGTGTTAGAAACATTGGAATATCTATGTTTAGGAGAATTTTTACTTCAAGTGTTTCTATATAAGATTTGGTGTTTGACCCCTTGACGTTATTGTGGTTAACGTAGGCTGCGTTGTATCGCATTCAGATGTAATAATTTCTCACTTAGAAAAGGTCCTCATTACCATCAATCATACCTGTATATAATACATTAATGAGTTGAGTTGATCTAGATACAATTGCTGTCTACAAATTAATGATTAGAAAAAAGCTTTCTCATCACATTCTAACAGGTTTTAATATTTTGCTAGCATGCATGCTTTAGCATGCTATTCTATCAATAGTGAGGCGAGAGTCCGACATTTAGTGGTGTTTCAATTAAAAATCTATACAATTAGAATTACGAATTCACTCTTTTGAATTTTTGACAAAGTAGATACATATGTATGTATGTATTTCATTTGCCACAAACTCTTAAAATTTCTGTACTTATAAAAGTATGATGTCAGGAATTTTTTTAAATCATACATGCTTCGGCATGCTTCCAATATTTTTCTCGGTAAATTTATTTCATACTCATACAGATACAGATATAAAGTAAGATCTGTTTGCATTCCATTTTACAATTTATGCATGCTTCAGCATGATTCTAGTTGAAGTCTGTATTTATTTAGTAAGTTTGTTTGATACCCATTCATACATATGTACATTGTTAAAGATTGGATATCAAAATCCAATTTTCTTAGTTTATCTAGAAATGAACAAAGTGAATATCTTTTATAATAACCATATTCACACTTTAAAATTTTGTGTGCTAGAGCTTTCGAAATGGAAAATGTACACCTTTTACTACAAAAATTGATAATATGATGTGTTGCTGAATATTTTGAACTCTTAAGTTTTCACAATATTTCATACAGACCATCAAGTTTAGAGAATTCTAGTATATTAAGCTATTTATCTTCCCTGAGACCTAAAATTCCTAATCAATCCTTCAAAAAACCAATACAAATTCGATTTATCCTTTTTAATTTTATTTATATTTTCATTGAATTTCAACATTTTGTACCTCTTCAAATTACTGTATACTGTATTTTGCACCTTTTTCTCATTCGTTGAGTTAACTTTAATCACAAATATTTTAATGATGTGGTGAACTTTTCTATTGTAGGCATTAAGTAAATCTTTGTGTATATCAATCCACTTATATGAACCATTATATCTAAATTCTTAACACCTAATTCCTTTTAATGATCTATTAATTTATTCTACTATTGATGCTTTCATATTATGAAATTTTTAATCCTCTGTTTATGCATGAATTTTGCAGTGTTTATTAAAAATTCTTTACCAACATCTATATGTATTTTTTTGTTTTGATACTCATATCATTTCAAAAATATTTTCCATTGCCTTGGTTTTTTTCGAGTGCAGCTTTTATTTTCAACGATACTCACAATATAAATTTTGAGAATGTGTCAGTTACAGTCATCAAAAAATCAATAATTTCTATTTTCTCTAGAATAGCTACCCAGTTCACCTAAATCAGCTCTATAAAAGATCATCTATTCCATTCATTACATCACTACAATACACAAACAATTTTATAAATTTATTATGGATTACGTTTACTAAATTTCTTTTTAAGGACATTGAGTTGTTTTACAGTTTTTATACTAAAATGTAGTTAATTTTCCCATCTATAAATTTTATCGCTCAGCTGTTCAATTTGTTTGTCAAAAGATGATTTAATTTTTAGAATGTCTTTTTCAATTTTATACCTATCTTCTATCGTTAATTTTATTTCGCACTCCACTCCATTAATTTGCATTTGAATATATCCTTGAATTATATTAATGCCTTAAGCTTTATTATTAATTCATCCTTTAGTTTCTAGATTTGAGTTTCCAGAAACAATTTACTGATAACATTATTCTCCGTCAGTGAATGATGATGATTCTCTATGTATGCATTGGTAGAAATTATATATTTTATTTAGTTTTCAAAATCAAACTTGTCATAGTATTTTCACGTTTTATCAATCACTAAAGAAAATAAACCCACTTTTAAACTCCATATTTGACCATCAACTTGTATTTTATCTTTATTCAGTTTTAGATTTCTATCACCAAATTCCCATTCATTATTGAAATCTTTAGGTGAGTCATAGTTTGTATCTAATTCATTTCTTCCTTCCAAGACTAATAAGTCAATATAAGTATCTTCGGTGTTGGAAAGCTGTGGGTAAAAATCATCTTCTTCATCATCATAATCATTCACAGTATTAGCATCATTAAATAAGATGGTATTATCAAATATTGTTCCTTTTGAAAGTTTCTTTAACTTCTTTCTATCTTGACTGATGGTTTCTGAGGCTTTAATACTTATACTATTTTCAGATTCTATATTGTTTTTACTTTGTTCTTTCTTGTGTATTCTTTCAATATTTTTAGAACTATTCATGAATTCTTTGAGAGGTTCTGTTTTAGGATCAAATATACATATCTCTTAGTTGTTCACGTGTATCTATTTCACCAGTTTTTATACTACGAAGCTTTTTCTTCAAGACGCTTCTTATCAACACCAACTGTTTAAAATTTTCTCATACATGTTTAATAATAGCAAATAAGAGGTATCAGCTATTAGATCAGCTATCAGATCAGCTTATCAGGAGCTGGTCTGGTTTTCAGATCAGCTTATCAGGAGCTGGTCTGGTTTTCAGATCAGCTTATCAGGAGCTGGTCTGGTTTTCAGATCAGCTTATCAGGACCTGATCTGGTTTTCAGATCAGCTTATCAGGACCTGATCTGGTTTTCAGATCAGCTTATCAGGACCTGATCTGGTTTTCAGATCAGCTTATCAGGACCTGATCTGGTTTTCAGATCAGCTTATCAGGAGCTGGTCTGGTTTTACGATCAGCTTATCAGGAGCTGGTCTAGTTTTCAGATCAGGTTATCAGGTATCAAATCTGATTATCTGTTTCAGATTGGGTTATCAGTTTACAAGTAGCTGAACACTTATAACATCTAGATGAAGGAAGTTTAATGTCAGATAAAATGTGAAAAACTATACTGTTATGTAGTCAAGTTATTTTCTAAGACGATCGTCACTTAATTCAGTATCTTTGCTTATAATCAAAATTCCATATTTTTAATACCAACAAGATTTATATTTTTCTCACATTACTTAAACATTCTAACTACATTATGATTATTTCCTATCAAATGTATGGTGATTCTGGTATAAATTTGACATTAGTAGAATGCATCAACATTCTTATCTTACCCCATACAAAAATATGCTTCTCACAACATGGTTAAATATCATATTGGTATTACTTCTAGCTTTCTTAAAAGAAATAACAGATTCATTATCTTTAAATGTGTAATACCTATGACTTTCATTAATGAAATTAATTTCTACAGCAATTCATATTTAGGTTGTCTTTGAGTATAAATATGAAGATGTTTTCAAGTTTTACTCCATCAAAACTTTCTAGCCAGCCAATCATAACATTATTATTATTTTTTTATTTATTTTTTTTCGCAATTTGACAGACCAACTATTCTTGCACGAATAGAAATTGATAGAAGGGAACTATGATTTATTTTTGAGCTATCGTTTGATGACTCATCAAAATTTCGTATCATCCTATATTTAGGTTGTTTTACTAACCGCTTTTGTGTAACTAAATACATTTTATAAATATTATCTCTTATTATAAAAAAAGTAAAATAATACAGCTTTTCGATTTCAGAAAATATTTTCTAAAATCGTGTAGCTGCTTTATTTTATTTTTTTATAATAATAGATAATGCTGCATACTCACAATCAAAACAACATAAAAATATTATTTGTTTGGAGTATGAGTATGCGTCAATATTTATTAAATGCATTTAGTTACAAAAAATGTGGTTAGTAAAACAAAGTATATTTTAACAGTTTAAAATCAGTATTTTGTACGACAATACTGGTTTTAAACTCTTAAAATATACTTTGTTTTGACTATGAGTAGGAACCATTATCTCTTATAGGAAAAATAAAATAATATAGCCATATGATATCAGAAAATATTTTCCGATATCGTATAGCTACATTATTTTATTTTTTCTATAATAAGAGATAATATTTATGAAATACATTTCATAAATATTGGTACATGCACATAGTCAAAACAAAGTATGCTTTAAGTGTTTAAAACCAGTATTACCATAAAAATGGTGGTTTTAAACTCTTAAAATATACTTTGTTTTATTAACCTCATTTTGTAACTAAATGCATTTCATAAATATTGAAGCATACTCCTACTCAAAATATCCTTTGTTTTGAGTATGAGTATGGCTCATTATCTCTTATTATAGAAAAAATAGTATGATTATATGATATCAGAAATTATGTTTTCTGTTATCATATGACCATACTATTTTTTCTACAGTAATATATAATATTTATAAAATGCATTTAGTTACAAAATGTGGTTAGTAAAACAACATAAATATACCTTGGTATGAAATTTTGATGATTCATCAATATTTCGTACCATCCTATTTTTAGGTTGTTTTGACTATGAGTATGTACCAATATTTATGAAATGTATTTCATAAATATTATCTCTTATTATAGAAAAAATAAAATAATGTAGCTATACGATATCGGAAAATATTTTCTGATATCATATGGCTATATTATTTTATTTTTCCTATAATAAGAGATAATGGTTCCTACTCATAGTCAAAACAAAGTATATTTTAAGAGTTTAAAACCAGTATTGTCGTACAAAATACTGATTTTAAACTGTTAAAATATACTTTGTTTTACTAACCACATTTTTTGTAACTAAATGCATTTCATAAATATTGACGCATACTCATACTCCAAACAAATAATATTTTTATGTTGTTTTGATTGTGAGTATGCAGCATTATCTGTTATTATAAAAAAATAAAATAATGCAGCTACACGATTTTAGAAAATATTTTCTGAAATCGAAAAGCTGTATTATTTTACTTTTTTTATAATAAGAGATAATATTTATAAAATGTATTTAGTTACACAAAAGCGGTTAGTAAAACAACCTAAATATAGGATGATACGAAATTTTGATGAGTCATCAAACGATAGCTCAAAAATAAATCATAGTTCCCTTCTATCAATTTCTATTCGTGCAAGAATAGTTGGTCTGTCAAATTGCGAAAAAAAATAAATAAAAAAATAATAATAATGTTATGATTGGCTGGCTAGAAAGTTTTGATGGAGTAAAACTTGAAAACATCTTCATATTTATACTCAAAGCCAACCTAAATATGAATTGCTGTAGAAATTAATTTCATTAATGAAAGTCATAGGTATTACACATTTAAAGATAATGAATCTGTTATTTCTTTTAAGAAAGCTAGAAGTAATACCAATATGATATTTAACCATGTTGTGAGAAGCATATTTTTGTATGGGGTAAGATAAGAATGTTGATGCATTCTACTAATGTCAAATTTATACCAGAATCACCATACATTTGATAGGAAATAATCATAATGTAGTTAGAATGTTTAAGTAATGTGAGAAAAATATAAATCTTGTTGGTATTAAAAATATGGAATTTTGATTATAAGCAAAGATACTGAATTAAGTGACGATCGTCTTAGAAAATAACTTGACTACATAACAGTATAGTTTTTCACATTTTATCTGACATTAAACTTCCTTCATCTAGATGTTATAAGTGTTCAGCTACTTGTAAACTGATAACCCAATCTGAAACAGATAATCAGATTTGATACCTGATAACCTGATCTGAAAACTAGACCAGCTCCTGATAAGCTGATCGTAAAACCAGACCAGCTCCTGATAAGCTGATCTGAAAACCAGATCAGGTCCTGATAAGCTGATCTGAAAACCAGATCAGGTCCTGATAAGCTGATCTGAAAACCAGATCAGGTCCTGATAAGCTGATCTGAAAACCAGATCAGGTCCTGATAAGCTGATCTGAAAACCAGACCAGCTCCTGATAAGCTGATCTGAAAACCAGACCAGCTCCTGATAAGCTGATCTGAAAACCAGACCAGCTCCTGATAAGCTGATCTGATAGCTGATCTAATAGGTGGTACCTGATCTAATAGCTGATACCTCTTATTTGCTATTATTAAACATGTATGAGAAAATTTTAAACAGTTGGTGTTGATAAGAAGCGTCTTGAAGAAAAAGCTTCGTAGTATAAAAACTGGTGAAATAGATACACGTGAACAACTAAGAGATATGTATATTTGATCCTAAAACAGAACCTCTCAAAGAATTCATGAATAGTTCTAAAAATATTGAAAGAATACACAAGAAAGAACAAAGTAAAAACAATATAGAATCTGAAAATAGTATAAGTATTAAAGCCTCAGAAACCATCAGTCAAGATAGAAAGAAGTTAAAGAAACTTTCAAAAGGAACAATATTTGATAATACCATCTTATTTAATGATGCTAATACTGTGAATGATTATGATGATGAAGAAGATGATTTTTACCCACAGCTTTCCAACACCGAAGATACTTATATTGACTTATTAGTCTTGGAAGGAAGAAATGAATTAGATACAAACTATGACTCACCTAAAGATTTCAATAATGAATGGGAATTTGGTGATAGAAATCTAAAACTGAATAAAGATAAAATACAAGTTGATGGTCAAATATGGAGTTTAAAAGTGGGTTTATTTTCTTTAGTGATTGATAAAACGTGAAAATACTATGACAAGTTTGATTTTGAAAACTAAATAAAATATATAATTTCTACCAATGCATACATAGAGAATCATCATCATTCACTGACGGAGAATAATGTTATCAGTAAATTGTTTCTGGAAACTCAAATCTAGAAACTAAAGGATGAATTAATAATAAAGCTTAAGGCATTAATATAATTCAAGGATATATTCAAATGCAAATTAATGGAGTGGAGTGCGAAATAAAATTAACGATAGAAGATAGGTATAAAATTGAAAAAGACATTCTAAAAATTAAATCATCTTTTGACAAACAAATTGAACAGCTGAGAGATAAAATTTATAGATGGGAAAATTAACTACATTTTAGTATAAAAACTGTAAAACAACTCAATGTCCTTAAAAAGAAATTTAGTAAACGTAATCCATAATAAATTTATAAAATTGTTTGTGTATTGTAGTGATGTAATGAATGGAATAGATGATCTTTTATAGAGCTGATTTAGGTGAACTGGGTAGCTATTCTAGAGAAAATAGAAATTATTGATTTTTTGATGACTGTAACTGACACATTCTCAAAATTTATATTGTGAGTATCGTTGAAAATAAAAGCTGCACTCGAAAAAAACCAAGGCAATGGAAAATATTTTTGAAATGATATGAGTATCAAAACAAAAAAATACATATAGATGTTGGTAAAGAATTTTTAATAAACACTGCAAAATTCATGCATAAACAGAGGATTAAAAATTTCATAATATGAAAGCATCAATAGTAGAATAAATTAATAGATCATTAAAAGGAATTAGGTGTTAAGAATTTAGATATAATGGTTCATATAAGTGGATTGATATACACAAAGATTTACTTAATGCCTACAATAGAAAAGTTCACCACATCATTAAAATATTTGTGATTAAAGTTAACTCAACGAATGAGAAAAAGGTGCAAAATACAGTATACAGTAATTTGAAGAGGTACAAAATGTTGAAATTCAATGAAAATATAAATAAAATTAAAAAGGATAAATCGAATTTGTATTGGTTTTTTGAAGGATTGATTAGGAATTTTAGGTCTCAGGGAAGATAAATAGCTTAATATACTAGAATTCTCTAAACTTGATGGTCTGTATGAAATATTGTGAAAACTTAAGAGTTCAAAATATTCAGCAACACATCATATTATCAATTTTTGTAGTAAAAGGTGTACATTTTCCATTTCGAAAGCTCTAGCACACAAAATTTTAAAGTGTGAATATGGTTATTATAAAAGATATTCACTTTGTTCATTTCTAGATAAACTAAGAAAATTGGATTTTGATATCCAATCTTTAACAATGTACATATGTATGAATGGGTATCAAACAAACTTACTAAATAAATACAGACTTCAACTAGAATCATGCTGAAGCATGCATAAATTGTAAAATGGAATGCAAACAGATCTTACTTTATATCTGTATCTGTATGAGTATGAAATAAATTTACCGAGAAAAATATTGGAAGCATGCCGAAGCATGTATGATTTAAAAAAATTCCTGACATCATACTTTTATAAGTACAGAAATTTTAAGAGTTTGTGGCAAATGAAATACATACATACATATGTATCTACTTTGTCAAAAATTCAAAAGAGTGAATTCGTAATTCTAATTGTATAGATTTTTAATTGAAACACCACTAAATGTCGGACTCTCGCCTCACTATTGATAGAATAGCATGCTAAAGCATGCATGCTAGCAAAATATTAAAACCTGTTAGAATGTGATGAGAAAGCTTTTTTCTAATCATTAATTTGTAGACAGCAATTGTATCTAGATCAACTCAACTCATTAATGTATTATATACAGGTATGATTGATGGTAATGAGGACCTTTTCTAAGTGAGAAATTATTACATCTGAATGCGATACAACGCAGCCTACGTTAACCACAATAACGTCAAGGGGTCAAACACCAAATCTTATATAGAAACACTTGAAGTAAAAATTCTCCTAAACATAGATATTCCAATGTTTCTAACACTTTATGAAAACACTGACGGTGAAATGATGATGGAGGTAAATGTGTTATTTTAGAACGATTTTCTAGAATAGTTGATTATTAAAGATGTATTTCTTTGTATATGAACTAATTTTTACGTACATACATATAATGGGTGTTTTTTATTGAGGTATAGAACTTTAAGTTGGCATCACTTTTTTAACTGGCGGCCATTTTGTCAGCTGTCAAGTGATTAATATTTAGTTTGGTTTGCCATTTCATCATGAACAGGTTGACAAAAGAACAACGCTTGCAAATCGTGCAAATTTATTTCGAAAATAATGGTTCAGTTCGCGAAGTTTACCGCAAGCTCCGTCCATTTTATGGTCGATTTAATCGTCCATCAGAGCAATTAATTCGGTTAACCATGGATCGTTTTCGCACTACGTTTACTCTATGTGATAATACGCATCCGCACAGACGTCGAACAGTGCGCACCGAAGAAACAATTGCCGCTGTAGAGCAAAGTGTTGAAGAGGATCCGAATGAATCGATTCGCCACCGTGCACAGCAATTGGAGCTTTGTCCATCAACTTTATGGAAGATTTTGAAGATTTGGAATGTGGATGAGTTGTGGTTCCAACAAGACGGCGCTACATGCCACACAGCGCACGTCACAATCGATTTATTGAAGGAAACATTCGATGAGCGCATAATTTCGCGGAATGGACCTGTCAATTGGCCACCAAGATCGTGTGATTTGACACCATTGGATTATTTTCTTTGGGGATATGTGAAGTCGCTCGTCTACGCCAACAAACCAGAAACGTTAGGGGACTTGGAAGCCAACATTCGTGGCGTTATTGCCAACATACGGCCCCATATGCTCGAAAAAGTGGTTGAAAATTGGACCTGTAGAATTGGCTTTATTCGAGCCAGCCGCGGCGGCCACATGCCCGAAATCATATTTAAACATTAATGGCATAAAATTATCCTTCCAATAAAGCCAAATTGATGGACATTAAAACGATTTTCTTGTGTTTTATTTCAATTCGAAGTTCTATACCTCTAAAAAAAACACCCTGTATTTACCTATATGTATGTATATATTAATACTTTTAAAATTATATAAATATTTTCTATTTCAAGTAGTAAAATCTGAAAAAATAGTAGTGACACATTAGAAGAAAAAATTAATAAAATAAAAAGAGAGACTGACTGATCAACTGATACGTACACTCAGTCTGACAGGTACAAAAAGCTCACTTAAATATATTAGAAATATATACGCAATACGCTAAACTTTAATAAAATTAGAAAAAAAAATCACTTCATCTAGAACATCAAATAAAAGCCATAGGGACCCGTCATAAAATAAACATATACTCGTACATTATTAATGTACTTAAACATATTATCAGTATGAAGTAACACAATTTGAAGAATAAAAAGTTTAAAATTAATTATCCCTAACGCTGACAAAGAGGAGTCAGAAATGTTGACATATAAAGTCATATTGTATACTAGAGGACCAGTTGAGAGGTTAGACCTAAATTGTAAGAAAACGACTTCGTTTTCTGTTGTTCGCTATTCAAGAAGAAAATAAGATTATTCATTATGAATTAACTAATTTAAAAGTACATTTAAGTTCAGTCTCATATCCATATGATGATAATCCTAACATAAAATTTAAAAATAAACGTAATGCAATCCTATATAGTTATTATATGTATCTAAGATTCCAGCAAAGGTAGTATATGAAAGAATCTCATGCGTTTCTACCTGTACCAGAGTTTAAGATAAAAAAGCTCCTTTTATTCAAAATCGGGCTAATTGAATAAAATTTTAATTTGAAATAGTAAGCAAAGAAATCAGCTTACTGTATTCTTATTCATGATCGTATACTAGAATATATATACCTATCAAAGGTCAAATTCGAAAAGTCTTATAAATTGAGTAATATGGAAAACAACATAATTTTTATATACGTACAAGGTTTCAAAAGTAATTCAAATGATTTCATTGCAAAAGAAGTAGCGATTGTTTTCAACAATTACGAATATAATAATTTCATTATAAAACTCAATAATCAATAAAAATAAAAAAAGAAGCAAACTGGCTAACAAAAAACTATCGTTACATAAGCTGGACTGCTGGATCAGTTTCATTTAAAAATGTTCATAAATATATAAAAGGCAATGCAAGATGTTCTAAAATAAATGTAAAAGGTGGTGAAAAAAGCCTACGGCTGGAAAAAATTTTATATAAAAATATTTCTAAGAATGAAGATAAGCTGCATCAACTTTAATCAAATGTAAATTAAATATAGGAAATATTTCTATTATAGTTACTATTATTCTAAAGTATCTTAAGGAACTCAGTTTTACTTAAAACAGAAAATCCTCACAAATTTTGAAGTAAATACAGATAAAAATTAAATCAACGTTTTTTAATTTCAAATAAAAAAAAAATATGAAGATATTTGACATCTATACATAAAAGACCCGGCGAATATTTACAACATCAACAAAAGACCGCACATGACATTCAAGCGCGGAGCCCAACACTTATTTGTATTTACATACGTACATACATACATAAAATCAATTTGTAGATATGTATGTACACATAATATCAAATTTCTTATCAATACTCAAGTATTTATTAGATCTTGACAATCACACTTACATATCTACATCATAAAAATATATGAACAACGCAAACCATTCAGTCAGAGCACATGCCCAAGCTAAACGACCTTATTATGGACAGAGAAACTATAAATTCCCATGATCGTATGAAAAGAAGTTCAGCGAAAGAAGCCGGACGTAGTTAAATAAACAAAATCTGTAATATAAACAAATTTCTCGTAGGCAGACTTTAAAGCTGGACAATTTTAAGCATGACAAAATACCCAGCAACCTTGAGTATGAAAATATACTTATGTATATGTATATGTATCAGATATATGAAATTATTTTATAGAACCAAATATCGATATTGAATACCATTTATTTCTACGTACATAAAACTACTAGCGTGAGAAAATCATACGCACACACACGCACACACACACACATATAGCAGATTTTATCTAAGAAAAATTCAAATTATTTCAACAACACACCACCCCTCACAAAACACGGCCAACCTTAAATTCCTACAGATATGCATACAAAAATTCTCACGGTCATTCCTACAAACAACACTGACAACAACACAAATCACGATCAGCCTTAAACTCCTACGAACATGCATACAGATTCCCACGGGTACATATCACTCGTACGACAACACCCTCGCCTATCCTCAAATTACTAATAGCATTAAACTTCTACAAACATATGTACATACACACAGACATATTACTACACCAACCTCACCTACCCTAAATCATGATCAGCCTTAATTTTTCACAGACATACATACATACAGATTCCTACGTATACATATTACAACAACACCCTCACCTCTCCCAAATCACGATCAGCCTTAAGCTCCTACAAAATTATAGACATACATACACGCAGTTGATCAACCTCAACTACACCACACCCACTCCCAATAACAGCCTCGCTTAAATTCCTCCGGACAGACACTTCCACAAATTCCCATGGATACATGTTACTCGTACAACAACACCCTCACCTACCCCAAATCACTATAAGCCTTAAATTCCTACAGACTTGCAACACCTGCATACACGCAGTCGATCTACCTCAACTACACCCCGCCCCCTGTCAATCACACCCTCACACAAATTCCAACAGACAGGTAGGTATACACACATACACTGAATCCATCTACCTCAACTACACCACGTTCCCCCGTCTAATCACAGCCTCGCACAACAGACAGACGGACGGACAGACAGACAGACAGACAGACAGACACATCCATAAACTCCCTCGGTTATGTATTACGACAACAACCCCACCCACCCAAATCACGGCCAGCCTTAAACTCCTGTGTTAGCATTAGAAATAACTTTTATGTTTTCCCGTCTGAATTATGAAAAATCATTTTCCCGTCGGCATTTGAAAAAATAATAATCATGTTTTGCCGTCGGCATTTGAAAAAAATAATATTCATGTTTTACCGTAGGCATTAGGAAAAATTAATTTTCACAATTTCCCCATTGGTATTAGGAAAAATCATGAATATGATTTTCCCGTTGGTACTAGGAAAAATCATTTTCATGATTTTCCCGTAGTCATATATATACATTACAAAAAAAGAAAAACCTCCAACCTATGAACCCACTTAACGTATTCCCACAAAAACAAAATCACCCGTTCACACAATTAATGTAACCCCAAAAAAAAATCACCCGTTCCCACAAGGGTTAATGTAAACAAAACTCCTTATGTAAACAAAAAAATCCTTATGTAAACAAAAAGTTGGACGGACTTATTGATCCACCCTCGTAGGGTATCAAATTTCTCAAATTTCCAAGAATTTTAAAATTTTAAAATTTTAATTACCCAAATTTTAAAATTTTGTACTGAAATTCTCAAATTTCAAATTTTAATTACCCAAATTTCACAATTTTAATCGGCGCCAGAATTGGTAGTTCCCTACTACTCATAGAATTAACATTCAAATATTTACAACCAAAGAAAGTATCATCGTGTAAAATTTTCAACTTTAACCTTTTATTGACTATTGAAACACTTTACGGCATATTTTTCCCATACTACAGAAAAACTTAATTAAAAACTATTTGCATAACATTGTAGCCAAGCCACTGCAAACACCCAAAGATGCAACTGAATAGTACTGAATTATTAGATAATACTTGAATAACAACTGGCTAAAAAAGAATTGAAGGCAGAAAGTAATCATAGAAATAAATAAATGAATAATATGTACGCACTAGTGCTGCATGGTGCATAATCTTGAGAGATTTTAAGAATTCAAGTGTCAAACATTAGGCTTGGTAACACCCTCAATCCAGACACACACACACACTCACACATATACATACACACACAACACACTTGTGCCGAACTACAGAAGATAAACATCCCAGCAAACATTATTTGATATCAAACAGTTGCTTTCCTATTTAACTACCATAATTGTTCGTTATATATCGACCCTTTAGCGCAACATTATCGTAAGCGACATCCGGTTAAAATTTTTTATGTGATAAATTAAGATTTCATGACATAGCTCAAAATTTTAAATCGCCAAAATATTAAAACTGCTTATAGTTTCAAAAATACGGCTGTTGAGATTTTATCGTAAGTAGATTACATAAAAAAACAAGTAAGAGTGCTATATTCGGCTGTGCCGAATCTTATATACCCTTTACCAACGTACGTACATATATATAGTATACAGACACATACATACATATTTGTTTTGTGAAAAAATTTATCATTTTTTTAAAGTTTCCATCTTTGGAGCTGTAATTTTCTTTCAGAAGCATAAAATATATTCAATTTATAAAGAAATAGAAAAAAATTGTTAGACCTATTTAATTTTACATAACACAAAAAGTGTGAGTTTTCCAACCCTGGAGTCATAATTTTGGATTTTTTTGATTATTGATACCAATCTAGTTCTTTAAAAAATACATAAAATATGTTAAGTGAAAAAAGCAAAAACGAAATAAGGAAAAACTTAAGGTCAGATTTTGTAAATTCAAACGATTTTTTCGTTTTGAAATTTGTATGGAAAAAATATTTTTTGAAAAGAATTTTCGTTATTTTTCATACAAATTTGAAACGTTTAGAAACAAAATTTTTTACAAAATCTGCTTATTAGTTTCATTTAATTCCTTTAATATTAAAAACTTCAGTAAAGTGCGACTTTGAATCGCGCACGGCTTTTTTGAAGTTTTTTCTTCAGTTTAAACGATATTTTTATTATTATTGGGATTTTCTTCATTTTGTAGATTTTTCTCATTTTGACGATTTTTTTTTCATTTTTGCGATTTTTTTCTGTTTTTGGGTTTTTTCTATTTAGAGTTTTTTTCTTTTTTTTCATTTTGGCGACTTTTTCTGTTTTTTGGGTTTTTTTTCGTTTTGGCGATTTTTTCATTTTGGCGATTTTTTTTCATTTTGGCGATTTTCTTTCATTTTGGCGATTTTTTTTATTTAAGCAATTTTTCCGGTTTTTCGCGATTTATTTTAGTTCTAGAAATTTTTTTTAATATGGCGATTTTTTTCTGTTTTTGGGTTTTTTTTCATTATGGCGTTTTTTCCTGCTTTGGGGTTTTTTTTATTTAGGCGATTTTTTTCTCTTTTTTAAGGTTTTTTCATCTTGGCGATTTTTTTTTTCATTTTGTCGTTTTTTCCTGTTTTGGGTTTTTTTTCATTTTGGCGATTTTTTCATGTTTTTTTGGGGTATTTTTCGTTTTGGCGATTTTTTTGTTTTTCGCGATTTTTTTCCGTTTGGCGATTTTATAATTCCTTGATTTTTTAGTTTTACCGTTTTTGAAAATTTCAAGAGTTTTGCTTTTACGGTTTCCAAGATACAGCAAGTTGTCAAAATTGCATAGTCCAAATAGCATTAACTGATGGAACACCCTTTAATTTAAATTTTTTGAAATTTTAGTGTTAATTTTTGTAGTTTGTATAAAAATACACTAACCTTACAAATTTCAAGTGTATATACATATAATTGTATGTATATTACATGGGATTTTAGAATTTTTCGTTGCTCGTTTTGGAACACCCTTTAATTTCCAATTCTCATGTATTTGTTGTTGTAGCGGCCAAAATTCTACACACTGTGTCCAAATTTCAGGTCTGTAGCTCTTACGGTTCTCGAGAAAATACTAATATAGTTTTAGACATAGTTAATTTTACATAACACAAAAAGTTAAAGTTTTCCAACCCTGGAAACGTCTTTTTAATTTTTTTTATATTTTTTTTTATTTAAAATACCAATTTTAGTCGTACTGAAGTGTAAAATAAATTTATTTATTAAAAAAAATAAAAATTTGTTTTCGGTAGTTACTTTTATATGGCAAAATAAAGTTTAAGTTTTCCAGCTCTGCAATCGCCTGCCCGATTTTGCTGAATTTCAATACCAATCTAAGTTGGACCATTTCTGATACATCAGTCCAAGAACGAAGTCTCTAGCTTTTCTGGGAGCTTCGGAAAACCGATTTCACGTACACCGGACGGACAGACGGACGGACGGACGGACGGACGGACGGACAGACGGACATCGCTTATTCGTCATCGCTATTCATAAGGACCCAGAATATATATATTTTTTTGGTCGCAAATTAAAATTATGGAAATTACACACGGAATGACAAACCTATATATACCCTTTTCCATTTTTGGTAAAGGGTATAAAAATACGATAAATTGTAAGCGACACAAATTAATTGAAATATTATATTAACCCCCGACCAAAAAAGGGCTGTTATAAGTTTGTAGTGTGTGTCTGTGTATCTGTGTGTCTGTCCGTGTCCACGTACAGCCCAAACGGCTGGACCGATTTTGATTTAGTTTTTTTTTTGTTTGAAAGGTGACTTGATCGAGAAGGTTCTTAGCTATGTTTAAAGAAAATCGGTCCAGCCGTTTATAAGATATAACACCTTTTCTAGATATACCGGAGGTTTTTAAAATGTTTAATTATACCCTTTACCAAAAATGGAAAAGGGTATATATAGGTTTGTCATTCCGTGTGTAATTTCCATAATTTTAATTTGCGACCAAAAAAATATATATATTCTGGGTCCTTATGAATAGCGATGACGAATAAGCGATGTCCGTCTGTCCGTCCGTCCGTCCGTCCGTCCGTCTGTCCGTCCGGTGTACGTGAAATCGGTTTTCCGAAGCTCCCAGAAAAGCTAGAGACTTCGTTCTTGGACTGATGTATCAGAAATGGTCCAACTTAGATTGGTATTGAAATTCAGCAAAATCGGGCAGGCGATTGCAGAGCTGGAAAACTTAAACTTTATTTTGCCATATAAAAGTAACTACCGAAAACAAATTTTTATTTTTTTTAATAAATAAATTTATTTTACACTTCAGTACGACTAAAATTGGTATTTTAAATAAAAAAAAAATATAAAAAAAATTAAAAAGACGTTTCCAGGGTTGGAAAACTTTAACTTTTTGTGTTATGTAAAATTAACTATGTCTAAAACTATATTAGTATTTTCTCGAGAACCGTAAGAGCTACAGACCTGAAATTTGGACACAGTGTGTAGAATTTTGGCCGCTACAACAACAAATACATGAGAATTGGAAATTAAAGGGTGTTCCAAAACGAGCAACGAAAAATTCTAAAATCCCATGTAATATACATACAATTATATGTATATACACTTGAAATTTGTAAGGTTAGTGTATTTTTATACAAACTACAAAAATTAACACTAAAATTTCAAAAAATTTAAATTAAAGGGTGTTCCATCAGTTAATGCTATTTGGACTATGCAATTTTGACAACTTGCTGTATCTTGGAAACCGTAAAAGCAAAACTCTTGAAATTTTCAAAAACGGTAAAACTAAAAAATCAAGGAATTATAAAATCGCCAAACGGAAAAAAATCGCGAAAAACAAAAAAATCGCCAAAACGAAAAATACCCCAAAAAAACATGAAAAAATCGCCAAAATGAAAAAAAACCCAAAACAGGAAAAAACGACAAAATGAAAAAAAAAATCGCCAAGATGAAAAAACCTTAAAAAAGAGAAAAAAATCGCCTAAATAAAAAAAACCCCAAAGCAGGAAAAAACGCCATAATGAAAAAAAACCCAAAAACAGAAAAAAATCGCCATATTAAAAAAAATTTCTAGAACTAAAATAAATCGCGAAAAACCGGAAAAATTGCTTAAATAAAAAAAATCGCCAAAATGAAAGAAAATCGCCAAAATGAAAAAAAATCGCCAAAATGAAAAAATCGCCAAAACGAAAAAAAACCCAAAAAACAGAAAAAGTCGCCAAAATGAAAAAAAAAAGAAAAAAACTCTAAATAGAAAAAACCCAAAAACAGAAAAAAATCGCAAAAATGAAAAAAAAAATCGTCAAAATGAGAAAAATCTACAAAATGAAGAAAATCCCAATAACAGAAAAAAATCACCAAAATAAAAAAAATCTCCAAAAACAGAAAAAAATCGCCAAAACGAGAAAAAAGCGACAAAACTAAAAATATCGTTTAAACTGAAGAAAAAACTTCAAAAAAGCCGTGCGCGATTCAAAGTCGCACTTTACTGAAGTTTTTAATATTAAAGGAATTAAATGAAACTAATAAGCAGATTTTGTAAAAAATTTTGTTTCTAAACGTTTCAAATTTGTATGAAAAATAACGAAAATTCTTTTCAAAAAATATTTTTTCCATACAAATTTCAAAACGAAAAAATCGTTTGAATTTACAAAATCTGACCTTAAGTTTTTCCTTATTTCGTTTTTGCTTTTTTCACTTAACATATTTTATGTATTTTTTAAAGAACTAGATTGGTATCAATAATCAAAAAAATCCAAAATTATGACTCCAGGGTTGGAAAACTCACACTTTTTGTGTTATGTAAAATTAAATAGGTCTAACAATTTTTTTCTATTTCTTTATAAATTGAATATATTTTATGCTTCTGAAAGAAAATTACAGCTCCAAAGATGGAAACTTTAAAAAAATGATAAATTTTTTCACAAAACAAATATGTATGTATGTGTCTGTATACTATATATATGTACGTACGTTGGTAAAGGGTATATAAGATTCGGCACAGCCGAATATAGCACTCTTACTTGTTTTTGTTATTTTTAATTATGAAGCATGTAAACTATTAGAGGAAATTAAATGAAAATTTATTTACTTAAAGCAGAAGTGTTAACGAGTTTATTAGTGAATAAGAATTTAAATAAAAATTAACTCGCACTGTGAAGTGTAGCAACTCAAAAACATTTTTGTGATTTTATGACATTTCTCCTGATTTTCGTTAGTAAAATATTTCTTCTGCCAAAAAAACCGACTTCAATGCAAAGATCTTGTGGAAGAAGATAAGAAGTACGTGAAATATAAAATTAAATTTTAATGGGCGTACCTCCGCCCATTTTTTTAATGCATGTTAAGTCTTGTAAAAATCGGTAAAGTAAAACCCTTTAACCGTAGATCGAGCTTTAAAAAAAATTCATAATTCTTCCTATGTATCATTTTTGATACATATTAGAGAACATAGAAGTAATTGACTAAATTCATCACATTTAAAGTTTTTTTTATTATTTCTTTTTTATATTTAATTAAGTTTATAATATATGATTAACTCTAGAAATCATTAATGCAATCAACGTAAACATTTTTGGCGTGTTTATCACTACAGCAAGGCTTCTGACATAAAAAGCAGTAATTCGACGACCATTTGTTTTTATTTTCACCCGAAGTGCAACATTTCTGACATATAGCAAGTTTCTTTTTTTCAGAAGTATCGGTTCTTTGTTTTTTGATGGACCAGCTTCACTGTCATTAGATTCATCTGTACTTTGGGCTGAAAGCTTTTTGAAAATTGCCAGAGAAAGTTCATTTCTAGGACGTTTTTCCATATAAGGCTTTGACAGTGATATTGCTAACTCGTGTAGAAAAGTCTTACGTTTTGTACTGGTTTGAGTTTCTTTCCAGTTGGCATCGACTTCGTTGAATATAATGTAAGCATTCAAAGCTGAAATGTCAATAATGTTGAAAAAACAGCCATCGGCCACCGATTATTTTTACGTTTGCAGCTATAGCAATTCAACATTTTATCAACAGTGTCAACTCCTCCTTTCGTGGAGTTATAAAACGATATTATTTCGGGAAACTTTTTGGTTCAATCCGCAACTTTAGGTTCATGATGCATTGTACTCATAACAATTGTACACTTGTCTTTGTGGCTTATATAGCTAACCATAGTTGTATCAGGTGTAAAAGCGAATGTTGACTCATACCGTGGAATTTTTTTTGCATGCCAAAAGCTTTGGAGGAATTGATCGTTTATTTTCGTTTTATTACATAGTACTCATCAAAAAGATCGTGTAAAGTTTCGTTTTTTGACCTATTGAATGTAAAATATTTGTATACATATGTCGTTTGAAAACCTTAATATTTGCTTACTTGTATGCTCCGGCCAACAATAAAATTGCCAAATAGCATGAAATAATTCCTCATCGATTTCAATATGATTGGATCCATTTAGATGTTTTCCATATTTGTTGGAGTTGTTGATTACAATCTTTGTTATTTGTGAGGAGAAAACTAGCAAAAATTAATCTCGAATAATATTTACGCGACTTGAGGAAAATTTTGTTATACCGAAAAACAGATCTCAATTCAGACAGCTTTTTTTTCTTCCAATTTCGACTTACGTGGGCGCATGCTAAGAATATTTTCCTTTCCTAGTTTACCAATGGGATAAGGTTCGCTACGCCAAGTAGTACCATCTTTGGCTGAATACAAAGGATCACTATTTGTGTTACTGGTAATGCCTTGATCAGAATCCGAAGACGAGCCACTTTCGTGTTCTTCTTCATCTGAAATATCAGTGTTATGAACATCAATGTCTGTGACATCTGGTTCAGAAATATCATCATCTTCACTTTCACTTAGCACTTCATTTACCAGTTCTTTGAGAGTCAAAAACCGCGGATAAGACATTTTTATCAATATCTACATATTTTGAACTGAATTTTTTTCAAAAGAAAACGCAGAACTAATCAAAAACACTTGCTCTAAGTAAATGTACAACAGCATAGAAACACACAAACTGCAGTATGTATCAAATGTGATACAAAGGTAAGATTATAAACTTTTTGAATTTCTTATTGCCTGCGTAGAGATTTACATTTTTTTTTATTTTTTAATAACGGGAATAACAATGTTTACAAATTGTGAAAAAATGTGGTACTTTAAATTTTGAAAACCAGAGTTATGTTAACATAAAAAACTAAATGTATCATTTATGATACAAAGCTCGATTAATATTAAATATTAAATTTTAATGGGCGTGACTATGCCAATTTTTTCTAATTGATGATTGTGTCTATCTTAGAGCTCAAGGTGTGCGGTAAGTTTCGTAAAAATCGGTTAATAAATTTTAATTTTAACTTTATACTTTATTAACTTTAACTTTCGCAGCAATCAAATAAATATAATATCATACAATTAAATAGAAAAAATGTGGGCATGTCCCCGAGCACTTTTTTTTACAATGGGACCAATGGAAAGCTATGCCCTCTCAGACAAAAAATGATTTTTACAATCGGTCTAAAATGTGCCGACTTATGAAATAATATCCAAAAAAAATTTAGACGAATTGTTAACCTCCTCCTCTTTTTTTGAAGTCGGTTAAGAATAGAACTATTTGGACACCTACTGAATGGGCATCACTAACTTCTAATTCGCATACAACTCCTAAAGGCTAAGAGTGCATTGTACTAAATTATACTGATTTTCAAAATTGCAAGACATACTCCACATATATGGATACAATGATGATAAAATCGAAGAGTTAAACCTTAATTTAGTAAAGCGCTCAAGAAAAAATACACAGCTCCTTGAAAATGGACCGGAATTTCTTTATTCACAAAAATTCAAAATATCAGTAAAAAAATTTAAAGATTTGTGTACATTATGTGACAAAGGAATAATTCCTGAAAGATATCATCAAGAATACATTAATATGAAAAGTGAAGAAATTGTAGATGTACTAGCAGAGAGTGACGATGATGATGACTACATTTAACTTTCGGTATACATGGAAATAAAAAGTTGTTTTTGCTCCCAATCACTGACCAGGACAAATTATAACAAACTGCATTCTGTACTGCTTCAGCCTCAACATTTGAGGCTGAAGCAGTAACCCATAGACAGACTTTTGTTCATTTACTTTAATTCTCCGTAACTTGAACCATATTTCAAGCTGGGTAATATGTTCCTGGGGATTGCGGGAAGCCTCACCTGGGCTTTCGTGCATATTTATACAGGCTGTATCATCGGCAAATGTAGAAGTGTGGATATTATTGCTCACAAGCATATCACAAGTATATATTAAATACAAAACTGGCCCCAGAATACTACACTGTGGCACACCGGAAGATATAGATTCGGGCACACTCGTGAACTCTCCTTCCACAACAGTGAACTTTCTATCAATAATATAACTTTCCAAAACCTTTTGTATGTTTATTGGTAGATATATCTTCAATTTTAAAATTTGATCTTCATGCCACACTTTATCCAATGCCTGATAATCGTCAATAAACAGGCAAGAACAAAACTTTTTTTCTTCAAATGTTCTTCTTGTAAATTGAACCAATCTATGAGTTTGTTCAATTGTGCTATGATGACTTCTAAAACCAACTTATTTCGGACAATCTAGTCATGAGCAGCTTTTGGAACAGCTTTGAGATTATTGAAAGTAAACTTATAGGGCTATATGACTCAGCCTTGGTAAGATCTTTTTCCGGCTTCGGAATCATTTTGATTTTGGCAATTTTTCAATTATGTGGAAAATACTGCATTCGTAAAATGGCATTAAAAATGATTAACAGGATTTTAGTTGCAATATGAGGCAAGTTTAGCAGCATCTTGTTACTAATGCCAACAATATCTGGAGCTTTCTTTGGGTTGAGTTCAGCAGTTATTTTTTGTACTTCACGCATCTTAAAATTTAAGGGACGAGGGGGTAGAGAGACTACACTCGGTAAATCGACAGCACCCGTACATGAATTGGGAGTGAATACAGATTTTAAATGCTCAGAATATAAGTTACCTTTCTCACTATCGATTCTTGTCCAGCCTCCGGTCGAAATGCGCAGTGGTGATTTAAGATCCACTGGTTTCTTCAAATTTCTAGTAGCGCACCATAAAGAGTAATTAGATATTGACATTACATCAAGACCTTCTAAGTACTTTTCCAGTAATGCAGTCTTTTCCGACAATAGCAGCTCTTTGAGTCTTTTAGTACATTCTTTAAGTCTGATTTTATTTAAGAGTGATCTGTGTTGTTGCCATTCTCTTTTAGCTCTCCTTATTTCACATACAAGACGTTCAATTTTCGTTAAGATTGGCAATATTAAATTCAGTATCATCAGATGATCTTAGCTGAATGTTTTCTACGCAGTGACTACTAATATATTTTTTGAATCTTAGCCAATTGACCCTCTTAATCATTTTCACATATGAGGTAGATAAATTACTCCTCAATGGGTTGAAAATTTTAAATATTGTGGGAGAGTGATCGGAGGAGAGATCTATTTTTAATTTTTTTTTAATACATATTTTTTATTTATTGTATCTTCAAATATGAACTAACAATAAGTATTCAAATCTTAAATCTAAAATATAATTATTAGGCCCGACCACTGTCGGATATAAATTTAGAGATAGTTATAAATAATACATAAGTAGTGATAATCAAAAAGGAAAAAAAGAAGTATTTTTAAGCAGTCCCATCTGGAGTGTTGAGTATAAGAGCCCTTGTATCCCTCTTTTTTAGGCGGATGTGTCCAGTAAAGTTCAAAATACTACGGGCAAGCGGATTAGGATGTGACTCGAGTTTTGTTAAATATTTGCCTGCATATTTTGCAATTTCTTCAATCACTAGTGGCATATTTAAATCACGATGTATATTTGAGTTTTTTATATACCATGGAGCCGATGTTATTAATCGCAACATTTTATTTTGCCTTCGTTGGATTCTCTCGACATTGGAAGCTGGAGCAGTGCCCCATAGTTGAATTCCGTAGCACCATATCGGTTTCAAAAGTGACTTGTATATCAAAAGTTTGCAATCTAGACTGAGGGTTGAATTTCTACCAATCAGCCAATGTACCTGAGTTAATTTTAGTTTCATTTGGGTTAACTTAGAGTCAATGTGGCGTTTCCAAGTAAGCCGTCGATCAAGGTGTATAACAAGATATTTCACATGATTATGTTGAGGGACAACTTGATTGTTAATCCGAATGGATGAACAAGTATCTCTTCGTAATGTATATGTTACTTGAACACACTTTTGTTCGTTTACCTTAATTCTCCATAAGTTTAACCATAGTTCCAGCTGGGTAATGTGTTCTTGAAGATATCGGGATGCCTCGTAAGTATTTTCATGCATACTAAGGCACGCTGGATCATCAGCAAATGTGGAAGTGTGGATATTGCTGCTCAGAGGCATATCACAAGTATAAATCAAATACAAAACTGGCCCCAGTATACTCCCCTGTGGCACACCGGATGAGATAGTTTCAGGCATGCTCATAAAGTCTCCTTCCACAACAGTGAACTTCCGGGCAGTAATGTAACTTTTCAAAAGACTTACAACGTTTATTGGCAGGTATGTTTTAAATTTTAAAATTAGGCCTTCATGCCACACTTTATCAAATGCCTGAGAAACGTCGATAAACAGCGCAGAACAATACTTCTTTTCTTCAAATGTTCTTCTTATAAATTGGACCAATCTATGAGTTTGTTCAATGGTGCTATGCTGACTTCTAAAACCAAATTGATGGTCCGGTATGCACCCACTATTAACTAGAATTGGGGACAATTTTGTCATGAGCAGTTTTTCGAAAAGCTTTGACATTGTTGATAGGAGACTTATTGGCCTGTATGACTCAGCCTTGGTAAGGTCTTTGCCCGGCTTTGGAATTATTTTAACTTTGGCAAGCTTCCAGCTGTGTGGATAATACTCCAGTCGTAAAAAAGCATTAAAAATAAATAACAGTATTCTAATTCCAATACGAGGCAACTTCATCAGCATCTGGTTACTAATTCCATCAAAACCCGGAGCTTTCTTCGGGTTGAGTTCAGCAATTAGTTTTAGCACATCACGCGTCTTAAACTTTATTTGTTGAGGGGGTAGAGCGACTACATTTGGCAAATCAATTACACCAGTACATGTGTTTGGGGTAAATACGTATTTTAAATGGTCAGCAAATATGTTACCTTTTTCAGTATCGCTTCTTGCCCAACCTCCGGTAGATGTGCGCAGAGGTGGTTTAAACTCAACGGGTGTTTTAAGCTTTCTAGCAGCGCGCCATAAAGAGTAATTAGATGCTGGTGTGACATCAAGATTTTCCAGATAGTTTTTAAGAGATGCAGTTTTTTCATGTGCAAGCAGCTCTTGGAGTCGTTTAGTGCACTCCTTAAATCTAATTTTATTCTGGGGTGATCTGTGCTGTTGCCGTTCCCTTCTAGCTCTTCTTTTTTCACATACGAGACGTTCAATATCTGTAGAATATAGTCTATTAAACCCAGTCTGCGGATAGGAGGTAGTGGCATGTTTAGCAGCCTGCTTAATATTTTCGTTAAGATTGGCAATGTTAGATTCAACATCATCATGAGTTCTTAGCGTAATGTTTTCCGTGCAATGACTACTAAGATATTTTTTGAATCGCAGCCAATTAACACGACTGGCCAACTTCACTTCTAAGTGGGCTACAGATTGTAACGATCGTGGGAGAGTGATCGTACGATAGATCTAGGGAAGCTTCTACGTGAATTAATTCCCTAGAAATATTTTTTATGACTCCAAAATCTTTTGAACAACGCTCGACCTCTGGAAGTAATAAGACGCGAACCCCAGAACGTATGCTTAGCATTATAGTCACCAGCTGCTACGAAACAAGGGCCGAGAGATTTGTGGAAATCCTCATATTGATCCTCAGTAATTGCGAATCTAGGAGGGGAGTAAATTGATGATATGACAAAATTTGTGCAAAAATTTTCGACACAAATATTCGTTGCTTGTAGATGTTCGTCACAAATGTTATCAATAATATAATGCTTGAGTCTTGACTTTATTAAAATTGCATATCCCCCGCAAGCTCTTCCTCTTGGGTCCTTTGAATTATATAAAGTGTAGCCGTTAATTCTGAATTGACTTCTTGAAGACAAATGAGTCTCTGAGACCAACATTATATCAATATTTTTTTCCGTGAGGAAGTGCTCAAGTTCATTTTTATGTTGGCGAATGCCGTTTGCGTTCCAGAAACATAGTTGTAACGTGTTCATGGCTTGTTAACTAATGCTTGAAGCAGAGTATTCTGCATTCTCAGCATTTCTTGCATCATGGTAGTCATATTTGTTTTAAATTATTTATAGTTAGCACCAGATTCTCGATAGTAGCTTCAAGACGACTAAAGTTAAAGCTAGAGTTTGCATTCGTTGACTTATTTTGCGGTGGAACATTTTGTGTGGGAATAGAACTAGTCTTAGCAGCATCGGCATACGATACACGTGAACTAACTGGTTGGCTTGTTTGAGGAAGAGTGGCGGAGTAAGCGTTTGCTGATTGAGGTGGAGCTAGTTTAGGTTTTTGACCATAGCCTGTTTAACGAAAGAATATACAGGGCATCCTCTGTAGTTAGCGGTGTGATTACCTCCACAATTACTGCATTTTTTTTCTGCTTGATCTTTTGGCTTCGTGCAGCTAGCAGTACCATACAATTCACCGCAGATAAAACAAACTGTAGGTAAATTGCAGTAAGTTTTTGTTTGACCATATTCTGGGCAATTGTGGCACTGTACGGGACCTGATCGCTTATGTGGCTCTTCAGCTGTAATTTTTCGGTATAATAGGTATTTTAGGCTATAAATTGGATGTGTCTCGTTCTTTTTCAACTGTATATCATTCGTCTCTAGTTCAACACGAAATAGAGGTTGGGGGATCTTCTCTAAATTGATTATATTAGTAACACTTTTTACCTTAAATACTTGTATAATGAGTGCATCTTTTACTTCTTCGGGATTAACATAAGCATCAATGCCCTTCAATACAATCTGCATACCTTTAGCACTTTTAAGCTGGTAAGTAAAAAAACTTATTTTATTTTTTTTTTTCGAATTCAGTAACAGTTTTGCGGAAATCTTTTTCTTCGTATATTTGTATTTTCGTTTCACCAATGTTATCACTTTTTATTGAAATAACGTTGGGAACCGATTCAATTTTTGATGAATTTGGGCTTTGCCCGCGCTATGATATATCCGTCCATTCCTACCTGAACTTTAGATTTCTGACTACGGTTATCCGTGTTGGTAGCTTAGTTAAGTGATGACCACGAGTCCGAAGCGGATGATATCGCTGAGTTAAATTTATAAGTAGTAGGCAACGGTAATGTCAACGAATTACTAGTTGGAGGTGGACAAAGTGGAGTTGATCGCTGACGAAAAAGTGGCTTTGCCGTTAGAAAAAATCTATCATCAAATTTTTTTATTTTTATTGTTTTCATTAAGAGCCTTAGAACTCACAGTAAGATAGGCATTTCTGCCGTTAGAGCTCACAGTTTAAAAGTAATACATATATTATCAATTAATTAACTAATTAAAAGTGACCATATCTCAAAATCTAGCCATAGGATATCAAAATCCTTAGCTGATTCGTGTTCAGCATGCCAAATGCAATAACATATGACGTAAACCGAAAGAATTTTGCTTCATAAGTCCAATGAAACAATTTCATTAAAATTTTTTTGACAAATCTAATGATAATTTCACAAATACAATGAAAATTTCAGAAATATTATGAAAGAAGTTCATTGGAATTGCTTCCTTGGTATTCTGGTTTCGTAAGAATATTTTATTGGATTTATGACAACAATATTTTCTAATTATTAAGAAACCCATTTATATTTAAAATATTTCATTCTTTTCATGAAATTATTTTATTGTTTCGATGAAGTTATAACACTGTTAAATAAATTTGATGAAGTTTTCAATAAAATAATTTTGACGAAACTGGTTTCATTAATCCAACGAAGCGTGACGTTGGTTGAATTTTAATGAATTTTTCATTAGATTAATATCGAAATTCATAGAATTTATGCCGAAAATTCTTTCAGTGTAGATTTATAATAAATTACTTATTATTTTTTAACTTTTTGGGAGTTAGCATTTATTTTCACAAAAAAAAAATTATACTTTGAGGTAGTAGAATAAAAAAAATATAAAACGCGAGAACAATTAATTTCTTGGATTCGAAATTATATATTACAGATGAATATTGCACAGAGAGCTATTTGCTATCGGAAACTCTGTTTGGCCAAATTTGAGTTGACGTATTTTAAATATAATCTCACCGTATGTAGAACCAAAATTCATTTAAATTTATACTATTCTGGGATAAATTTAGTTCTTTTTTGGGCTTGTTATATATACACCGGCCTAGGTATTGAAATTAATCCAAATTTTTTTACTGTGTGGAAATACTTTTGCCTCTCCCCTATATACTAAATTATAACTATCTTAGGTACATCTAAAAAAATCAATTACATGTTACCTTTAAAATTATAAGCGTGTCGTAGCACATTCGCAAAGTTTTAAAGTTTAATCAAAGCACTTGTCTACTCTTGAGAAAAGTTTAAGGATTGTGTTTTCACACAAACTATGCAAAAGCCAGATTCCCTTTGAACATCTGAACTTGCGTTTGCTGGGTTAGTGTTGCGATTTGGCTAAGAGTCTTCTACTCTTCAGATCAAACAATTGACTGACTACCACATGTGGTGTTTTAACATTTAGGCAAAAGGAAAGAAAGTCTGCCAGTTTTCCTGCCTCAGGGTGTGCCACACGTTGATTAAGCAAAAACACATTGTAAATTCCAATCACTTACTAAGTATTTCTCGTTTCTGTTTATTTTTATTTTAAAATAATGTATAAAAAAGCATCATAAAATATAAATAAATGGCCAAATAATATAAACAAGTGTCAGACATGGAACGTCGTAAACCCAATGAGCAGAGAGTGAAAACACAACGACAATCGAATATTTTCTTTCTAGCAGATTTATTTCCATGTCTAAGACGGAAAGCAAATAAACCGTTTTTATACCCTTTACCAAAAAAATGGTAAAAGGGTATATATAGGTTTGTCATTCCGTTTGTAATTTCTATAATATCAATAAGCGACCCATAAAATATATATATTCTGGATCCTTATGCATAGGGAAGACAAATAAGCGATGTCCGTCTGTCCGTCTGTCTGTACGTGAAATCGGTTTTCCGAAGCTCCCAGAAGAGCTAGAGACTTCGTTCTTGGACTGGTGTGTCAGTCCATTTTCAAAATATAGATTGGTATTGAAATTCAGCAAAATCGAGCAGACGATTGCAGAGTTGGAAAACCTAAACTTTATTTTGCCATACAAAAGTAACTACCGAAAACAAATTTTTATTTTTTTTAATAAGTAAACTTATTTCACACTTCAGTACGACTAAAATTGGTATTTTAAATTGAAAAATTATAAAAAAAATTAAAAAGACGTTTCCAGGGTTGGAAAACTTTAACTTTTTGTGTTATGTAAAATTAACTATGTCTAAAACTATGCAGGGTATTTTCTCGAGAACCGTAAGAGCTAGAGACGTGAAATTTGGACACACTGTGTAGACCTTTGGTCGCTACAACAAGAAATATAAGAATTGGAAATTAAAGGGTGTTCCAAAACGAGCAGCGAAAAATGTTAAAATCCCATGTAATATACATACAATTGTATGTTTATACACTTGAAATTTGTAAGGTTAGTGTATTTTTATACAGACTACAAAAATTAACACTAAAATTATTAAGAATTTTAATTAAAGGGTGTTCCATCAGTTAATGCAATTCTGACTATGCAATTTTGACAACTTGCTGTATCTTGGAAACCGTAAGAGCAAAACTCTTGAAATTTTCAAAAACGGTAAAACTAAAAAATCAAAAAATTATAAAATCGCCAAACCGAAAAAAATCGCCAAAAACAAAAAAAAATCGCCAAAACGAAAAAAAGCACCAAATTAAAATAATTTTCTTAGACTAAAATAAATCGCATAAAACGGAAAAATTGCCAAAATGAAATAAAAACGCCAAAATGAAAAAAATCGTCAAAATGAAAAAAATCGCCAAAACGAAAAATAACCTAAAAAACAGAAAAAATCACCAAAATTAAAAAAAAATCGCCAAAATGAAAAAAATCGCCAAAACGAAAAAAACCCCAAAAAAACAGAAAAACATCGCCAAAATGAAAAAAAACCAAAAAAAGAAAAAAATCGCTAAAAAAAACCCTAAAACAGAAAATCGCAAAAAAGAAAAAAAACGTCAGAATGAGAAAAATCGCCAAAATGAAAAAAACCTCCTAAAACAGAAAAAATCGCCAGAACAAGAAAAAAGCGACAAAACTGAAAAAATCGTTTAAACTGAAAAAAACTTCAAAAAAGCAAAAAATTATAAAATCGGCAAACCGAAAAAATGCCAAAAACAAAAAAAAATCGCCAAAACGAAAAAAAGCACCAAATTAAAAAAAGTTACTGAGACTAAAATAAATCGCATAAAACGGAAAAATTGCTAAAATGAAAGAAAATCGCCAAAATAAAAAAAAATCGCCAAAATGAAAGAAATCTCCCAAACGAAAAAAAACCTAAAAAACAGAAAAAATCGCCAAAATGAAAAAAAAAAATTCGCCAAAATGAAAAAAAATCGCCAAAATGAAAAAAAATCGCTAAAACGAAAAAACCCCAAAAAAAATCGCATAAATAAAAATAAACCCAAAAACAGAAAAAAATCGCCAAAATGAAAAAAAAATCGTCAAAATGAGAAAAATCTCCAAAATGAAGAAAAGCCCAAAAACAAAAAATATCGCCAAAATGAAAAAAACCTCCAAAAACAGAAAAAAAATCGCCAAAACGAGAAAAAACGACAAAACTGAAAAAATCGTTTAAGCTGAAAAAAACTTCAAAAAAGCAAAAAAGCCTACCTTTCGTGCGCGATTCAAAGTCGCACTTTACTGAATTTTGTAATATTAAAGGAATTATATGAAACTAAGTTTTTCCTTATTTCGTTTTTGCTTTGTTCACTTAACATATTTTATGTATTTTTTAAAGAACTAAATTGGTATCAATAATCAGAAAAATCCAAAATTATGACTCCAGGGTTGGAAAACTCACTTTTTTTTGTGCTATGTAAAATTAAATAAGTCTAAAATTTTTTTATTTTTCTTTATAAATTGAATATATTTTATGCTTCTGAAAGAAAAGTTTGGTGTATGAAATTTGAAAAATGAAAATTACAGCTCCAAAGATGGAAACTTAAAAAAAGTGATAAATTTTTTCACAAAACATATATATTTATGTATGTATGTGTCTGTATACTATATATATGTACGTACGTTGGTAAAGGGTATATAGGATTCGGCACAGCCGAATATAGCACTCTTACTTGTTCTTTTTCTTTTTGAACATGTACATAAACACAAAGAAGGGACGAATTGTGTGACTTTTAGTGGAAATTTTTAATGACTCCTTGTGACAAACTAAACACCAAGAGACGCCACTTATTGTTGGTGAATTTGTGTAAATATATGTATGTATGTATATATGTATGTATCTGTGTGGACAGCAACTAGTAAGTTTGACATAAAATATGACATTTATTTTGCATAACAGCAGGTTGCTGGCTATCTTATTAAATATCTTCAAAGATAAACTTCAATTACATGGAAGCAAACGTAGTAGGCAGCAGTAGCCAGGCGATGTTTAGAATAAAATATATTTTACTTTTATGAGTTTGGCGTATAACATTTGATTTTTGAAAAGACCCATTAAGACAGGAAATTTCCCATATTTCAGCTCAACAGTAAATTACTTTATAACAAGGTTGGCAAACGGTATCGTAAAAATACCGATACCGATTCAAATACCGCTAAAATTAGATACCGGTATCATTACCGATACCGAAATCCATTTCGGTTAGAAAATACCGGTATCCAGACTACCGTTTATGTCTATACCGGTACGTACCGGTATACCGATTCCGGCCAAAAAATAAATGATAGTTGCCAAATTTTTATTATGTATTACAACTTTTTTCACCTTGATACAACTGCTTTTTATCAGTTATACTTTGGCTTTTATTTCGACCATTGTGTTCGTTTTGCTGCACTATTCCAGACGCCAACCAATCCCATTTGTCAACCAATATTATTGCAATGTTCATAAAACATAGAATCTCAAGAAAAAATACCAAGGCCAAAACTAAAAATATTTAAAATGTTTTGTAATGGATACTATGGTTTCAAAAAATATAGCATAGATAAGAACCTTTGTTTTTCGTGCACTGTTTCGAAGTCAACTAAAATTAGCAGTTTCAATCCACCTTAGTTGAGCTGTAAACCATAATATGGGCAAAAATATATTTCAATTAACTTTCTTTCTTTGGTGTTGGTCTTGTTTATACACTTCACCGTAATATATAAGGTTGGTAGAGAAGAAACTTCTAAACTTTTGTATTTGAAGTTAAAGATTTTCCTCTTGAGGTGAAGAAAAGTAATTTTTTGTACCAATTTTGTACTCTGTAGCTCGTTTCTGTATTTCTCGCATCGTAATATTTCCCGTATGAAACGAGGGAATCGTAACAAAAACATTTTAAATTAAAAAAAATGGCTTTTCTCACATAAGTGTTTCTATATATTTACTTTGCGAGAACTATCTGTCATTTGAATAAATTTCCAGCAATTATTGGAAGGATGTGAAAAAGTATTTCTGTAATATTTTGTGAAAACTTTCTCGCAAGAACTGTCAAAAAAACTCGCATTTTGAATTGATGCGAGAACAACAAAATGTAAACAAAAACATATGAATTTTTGAATTTGTGTGTAAAAATATGAAAAATAATTTAGTCGAAAAGATATGCAAGGAATTGTTGAACTAAAATAATTATTAACGAGTCGATATGATAATGTTTATTTCGTATTATATTCTTATGTAGAGACAATTGATAGAAAAAACTTATTTATTTCAAGAATTTTACATTCACTTTATATTCATTTTCATTATATTATTTTCATTTTCTTGTAAATTACTTAATTTTTGTTATTAAATAATATTTTTTTTACATTTTGTTTTCATTTGACACTTGATTATTGGAAATATTCCAGTGAAAACAGATTCAGTGTTGTCTGTTTTCACATTTAAATACAGAAACACTTTTTTCTCACAATTCGAGAAGCAATTTAATTTTGTGTTTCACACTTCATGTGAGAAATTTTGCTATGCGAGAAATACAGAAACAAGCTACTCTGTTGATATTAGGGTTTCTAATTTCCCGGACTTTTTCAATTCCCGGGAACCGAGAAGTAAAATGTTTTATTCCCGGGAATTCCCGGGAATTTCAAATACATATGAATTTAATTAAATGACGTCAATAAAAAATATAATTTTATGAAAAAGTATACATCACAAAGAAAAGTAATATGAATAATTTTGTAATATCTATTAAAATATTTGTAATATCAATTAAAAAATTAACTAAATTTTGACCTATAAGCAATTTGATAATATTAATTAAGTTTTTCCACTCAAATGAATTAATAATTGATTCAATTAAATTAAATTCTTAATTGAAAACATTAATAAAACATTAATTGGTGAATACTTTTTTCTGTGAACATTCAAATGAAAAACAAAATAACTTTATTCATTAATTTCATCAACAACAATATTTAAAAAAACTAATAAAAAAAATCCTATGCTTTGAGTTAAGCATGGATGGAAATTCCATCTAGATCTGCCAATCTAGATACTCTTTTCTATAAAGACTTCATAAGTTAAAAATATTTCGTAACGCTGGAAGCTGTTGGATTCACATCGGAAGCCTCTATTACATCTGTTTACATGCTTATACATATTATGCATCGTTACAGAGTTGTATTTTTAAGTAATGAAACAACGAACAGCAATGTAAAAAAGCCAATTCCAAGAACCGATATATTAAATTCCCGAAAATTCCCGTTGAAAATTTCCCGCGACTTGCAAAAAAATAATTCCCGGGAATTCCCGGGATTTTTTTCCCGCGTAGAAACTCTAGTTGATATACATCTATTAAATTGTACTTTCATCATCCTGGAAGCTTAAATACACCGAAAACGTATAAAAAACAACGCGAAATTCATCATACAGGTAGTTATTTAACAAAGTCTCCTAAAAAAATATTTAAAACAGTCCTGCGAATTACTCTTATTCAATTATGTTTTATAAACAAAGTTGTAAACAATATAGGTCCAGACAAAAATATTGCCTAAGAACGTGCCCAAAGTAGAAAATTGTCGAAGAAAACCGAAAAAATTATATTTGGTGAAAAAATTAAGACATATATTTGAAATTTACTTAAACAATATATATATGCTTTAAAAGATCTTAGTCTCTTCTTTCTGTATCCGTTCATAAATTTAAAATCGGTTGATATTTAACTTAGTTAGAGGTTGATATGTGTCTAGGGGTACGAAAAACCAGGTTTTTAGCTGTAACTGAAGATTTTGGAGGTGTCTGGAATATTTCAAATACAATTTGTATTGTTATACTCGACAATACCTAGCAGAAAAATAGTAACACGTCCCAGGTATTTCGATTTCATCAAAATTTGTCACACAGTGTAATATAACAGTATAGACAAAACTTTTATTTTTATTATTTTGTTTAATTAATCAAAATGTATAATTTTTATATGTAAAGTTTTAACTGCAGTCTCCTTGTTTCACTTTTTAATAAATTATTTTCTAATAATAATATAAAAACATATATAGAAACAAATAAGTTTATACGCTTTTATACGAGTACATACATATTTATGTATGTATGTTAATGTAAAAATACTCCCTTTTTGAAGTAATTTAATAAAAAAAAAGATATTTTGTTATGTCCAATGGCTGAAATAATAAATTTATCAGAAATATCGGTATACCGGTATTATAAACTCGATAACGGTATGTACCGGTAATACCGATACCGAAATAAAAAAAATACCGATACCGCTACCGATACCGAAATTTAAAAAATAATTGTACCGGTATCAATACCGATACCGTTATTTTTTTCGGTTTCCAACCTTGCTTTATAATGAATAATTCCATTTTAATGGAATGAATCACTATTAAGTGATTTACAAGTATTAAATTATTGCACGAAATTCTTAAAACTTAATATAATTTTTTTTTGTAATTTCATAATTTTTGTGAAAACAAAATAAATATTTTAAAAATTTAACAAATTTTTCGACTAAAGCCCATTTTACACTGTAATATAAGTGTTACTAATTTTGAGAAAAAGTGCAACACTAATATGTTTTGTTTATTGTTTTTAGAAACTTTTCAAAATACCCGTACAATTATAGCCGGTATGCATTTTCGTCAATAGTATTAAGATTTGTATTTTAGCATCGAATGGCCTTAA
This sequence comes from Tachina lurida, assembly GCA_944452675.1. Taxonomy (NCBI): domain Eukaryota; kingdom Metazoa; phylum Arthropoda; class Insecta; order Diptera; family Tachinidae; genus Tachina; species Tachina lurida. The sequence goes on from OX101755.1 coordinate 71,845,992, forward strand.
ACACTTTCCGAGTCTGGTATAATTGAATTAGTACTAACCAGGGACCGAAAATAATTGTTATTTTTTTATTTGAAATGAAAAGGTTACTGTAAAATGTGTTTTATTTGGTTTGGGTTATTTTTAACCATTACCGTAAGATATATTTTATTTTGATTATTGTAACCAATTAAAGTGAAAAATATTTTTTTTGGTTACGAATAACTATTATAGCAAACAAAAAAATTTTTTTGGTTACCAATAACTGTTTTCTAAAGAATTTTAATTTTTTGGTTATTGCTACTTAAAATAATGTGTAAGGATAATACTTGTCGTCAACTTACTTTTTACAAAATTAATATAATCTAGATTGCTTTTAATTTTTAATATTGTATGGTCAATATTTTTCATTTTAAAATATTATTCAAAATAAATATTCCATCGAGGTACTTCGGCCAACCTTATAATGGGTAGAAAACGGAACGTTATTATTCGCGATTTTTATACCCTTTACCAACAAAAATGGTAAAAGGGTGTATATAGGTTTGTCATTCCGTTTGTAATTTCTATAATATCAATAAGCGACCCATAAAATATATATATTCTGGATCCTTATGCATAGGGAAGACGAATAAGCGATGTCCGTCTGTCCGTCTGTCCGTCTGTCCGTCTGTCTGTACGTGAAATCGGTTTTCCGAAGCTCCCAGAAGAGCTAGAGACTTCGTTCTTGGACTGGTGTGTCAGAAATTTTCCAAAATAGATTGGTATTGAAATTCAGCAAAATCGGGCAGACGATTGCAGAGCTGGAAAACTTAAACTTCATTTTGCCATATAAAAGTAACTACCAAAAACAAATTTTTATTTTTTTTTAATAAATGAACATATTTTACACTTCAGTACGACTAAAATTGGAATTTTAAATTAAAAAAATATAAAAAAATTAAAAAGTCGTTTCCAGGGTTGGAAAACTTTAACTCTTTGTGTTATGTAAAATTAACTATGTCTAAAACTATATTAGTATTTTCTCGAGAACCGTAAGAGCTACAGACCTGAAATTTGGACACAGTGTGTAGACCTTTGGCCGCTACAACAACAAATATATGAGAATTGGAAATTAAAGGGTGTTCCAAAATGAGCAACGAAAAATTTTAAAATCCCATGTAATATACATACAATTGTATGTATGTATGTATATACACTTGAAATTTGTAAGGTTAGTGTATTTTTATACAGACTACAAAAATTAACACTAAAATTTCAAAAAATTTAAATTAAAGGGTGTTCCATCAGTTAATGCAATTTTGACTATGCAATTTTGACAACTTGCTGTATCTTGGAAACCGTAAGAGCAAAACTCTTGAAATTTTCAAAAACGGTAAAACTAAAAAATCAAAAAATTATAAAATCGCCAAACCGAAAAAAATCGCCAAAAACAAAAAAATCGCCAAAGCGAAAAAAAAACACCAAATTACAAAAAAAATGTCTAAGACTAAAATAAATGGCGAATAACCGGAAAAATTGCTTAAATGAAAAAAAATCGCCAAAATGAAAAAAAATCGCCAAAACGAAAAAAAATCGCCAAAACGAAAAAACTTCACAAAAACAGAAAAAAATCCAAAATGAAAAAGAGCACCAAAAACATAAAAAAATCGCCAAAATGAAAAAAAACCCCAAAACAGGAAAAAATTGCCAAAATGAAAAAAAATCGCCAAAAGGAAAAAAATCTCCAAAATGAAAAAAGCGCCAAAAACAGAAAAAAAATCGCCAAAATGAAAAAAAAACGCCAAAATGAAAAAAAGTCGCCAAATTGAAAAAAAAACTCCAAAATGAAAATAAACCCCCAAAAACAGAAAAAAATCGCCAAAATTAAAAAAAATCGCCAAAACGAAAAAAACCCCACAAAAACAGAAAAAATCCAATATGAAAAAAAAAGCCCCAAAAACAGAAAAAAATAGCCAAAATGAAAAAAACCCCAAAACGGGCATAAATCGCCAAAATGAAAAAAATCGCCAAAATGAAAAAAATCTCCAAAATGAAAAAAAGGCCCCCAAAAACAGAAAAAATCGCCAAAATGAAAAAAACCGAGAAAAACAGAAAAAATCGCCAAAATGAGAAAAAAGCGACAAAACTGAAAAAATCGTTTAAACTGAAAAAAACTTCAAAAAAGCAAAAAAGCCACATTAAAAAGTGCTCAGAACCGAATGTACGGAACCTTTCGTGTGCGAGTCAAAGTCGCACTTTACTGAATTTTTTAATATTAAAGGAATTAAATGAAACTACGTTTTTTCTTATTTCGTTTTTGCTTCGTTCACTTAACATATTTTATGTATTTTTTAAAGAACTAGATTGGTACAAGGAATTAGAAAAATCCTAAATTATGATTCCAGGGTTGGAAAACTTACACTTTTTGTGTTATGTAAAATTAAATAGGTCTAAAAATTTTTTTCTTTTTCTTTATAAATTGAATATATTTTATGCTTCTGAAAGAAAAGTTTGGCGTATAAAATTTGAAAAATGAAAATTACAGCTCCAAAGATGGAAACTTTAAAAAAATGATAAATTTTTTCACAAAACAAATATGTATGTATGTGTCTGTATACTATATATATGTACGTACGTTGGTAAGGGGTATATAAGATTCGGCACAGCCGAATATAGCACTCTTACTTGTTTTCACTACAATGAGAGGACAAACGAATCGACCTGCAAGACGTGAACTGTGGTATTTTTAGGAAATCATGTAACAAATTTAAGGAGGCACATGTTGGTTAAACATAACGAAATATATCAACAGGTAATTGATGAATACGAAGACTGTGAGGATACGAATGATTCGGACATAAAAGTTAAATTTGCTGTGAAATACTCCAAAAAACAAATAAATAATGCTTGCCTTGAATTGGTCACACAGGAGTGCCAGCCGCTATCGTTCTTCGATTCAAATGGTTTTAAGAGTCTGACTGAGCAATTATTTAAAGGACTTAAGATGACTACCATTGCATCACACAATATTATGTCAATAGTAAAGGATGAAGAAATAAGGCTGAAAAGACTTATTACGAAAAAATTAACGAAAAAATTAATATCCCTTAAAATGGACAGTGCAACCCGACATGACCGTTCAGTTTTTGGTATAAATGCACAAATAATAGAAAAAGGGAAAGTGGAAGTATTTACATTATCCATAAAAGAGATTTGTGTACTACAGACTGCCGTAAATCTTAAAGCAGAGGTTGAAGAAGTTTTACGTGACTTCAACATATCTAAGAAACAGATATATACCATAACTACAGATAACGGTCGAAATATGCTAAAGGCGGTTGATTTGCTTGCAACAAATATACATGAAGAAAATGGTGTTCAAAATGACTCCGAGGAAGTATTATTTAACCTTGAAGGGTTTGAAAATACTTTCAGCGCAGAAAATCGTAATATGTTTTCTGTTAAATGTGCAGCTCATACCTTGCAATTAGTAGTGAAAGATTTTCTAGGCAAGGACAACATATCTTTAATTGTGGAAAAAGCAAGACAAGTAGTAAAAACTTTAAGAACGCCAAAGTGCAGTAATTTTTCAACAACGAAAGGATTTTTAAAATGTACATATTTTATATTAAACCTAACCTACTCAATCTTCAAATTGTACCTTAAACAATACCCTTAACATCTTTGTTTGACTTATTCACTCTTATTATATTTGGCATCGGCAATATAACACAATGTCGTTTTTAATGCCTGTTTGCAAATCGGTATTCCCGTAGATAGTATTGTATAGGGTGTTTTTTATTGAGGTATAGAACTTTAAGTTGGCATCACTTTTTTAACTGGCGGCCATTTTGTCAGCTGTCAAGTGATTAATATTTAGTTTGGTTTGCCATTTCATCATGAACAGGTTGACAAAAGAACAACGCTTGCAAATCGTGCAAATTTGCTTTATTCGAGCCATCCGAATTGGCTTTAAAAAAGCCGAATTGGCTTTATTCGAGCCAGCCGCGGCGGCCACATGCCCGAAATCATATTTAAACATTAATGGCATAAAATTATCCTTCCAATAAAGCCAAATTGATGGAGATTAAAACGATTTTCTTGTGTTTTATTTCAATTCGAAGTTCTATACCTCTAAAAAAATCGTGCAAATTTGCTTTATTCGAGCCAGCCGAATTGGCTTTAATAAAGCCGAATTGGCTTTATTCGAGCCAGCCGCGGCGGCCACATGCCCGAAATCATATTTAAACATTAATGGGATAAAATTATCCTTCCAATAAAGCCAAATTGATGGACATTAAAACGATTTTCTTGTGTTTTATTTCAATTCGAAGTTCTATACCTCTAAAAAAACACCCTTTAAATAGTTAGATTTTCAATTAAATTACTCTCTTTTAAATTTTGTTTACATTTTTATATGCTCAGGCAAGTTTTGCAAATGCTTAAGTTAGGCAAACCTTCCTTAGATGTTCCAACAAGATGGAGCTCCACATATGTAATGCTAGATAAACTTTGCAAATACCAAGAAGTTTGCAATGAATATCTGAATAGACCACAGTTAGATGAAGAATGGGGAGAATTGAATGACTTACTAGTTGTTTTGTGTCCTCTTCACGAAACAACGCTTAAACTGCAGCGTGAGCAGCTAGTTATGGGCGATTCTTACAAAGCTTGGTTTGAGCTGAAGGTAAAGCTGGAATGTTTAAACACAGATGCATCATCAGCTGTTTTGAATTGCATAAAATCGAGAGAACCACATTTGCTTAACGCTGACGTCCTTAACGCTGCAATATTTTTAGATCCGCGTTTTCGACGTTTGCTGCCACCAAATAAAAAGGAAGAAGCGAGAGTTCACCTAAAGAAGTTAGCAACACAAGTGAATGAATTAGACCAGGTTTGCGGGGACCGATAATATACTTTGCCTTATACCTTTAATGATACTTTTGTTTTATCTCATAGCCATATGGACATCTTTCGCAAGCAATTCACTGTGCTGCAGAAAGTAATGTGTCCATTGATGAAACGTCAAATACTAGCACTTCCGATATAGTTCATCAGACTTTACGTAGCTTGGAAGTTGACTCGTCGTCTGAAGATGAGACGGCAAGTGTAATTTCAAAACCACTATTAAATACTTTTGCTGAAATAGACACCTACCGGGAGAGAAGAGTTGATATCGATACCAATCTTCTTCAATACTGGGAGGAGAAAAAATATGTGTTCCCGTTTCTCAAACAACTTGCAGACATTGTTCATGCCGCTCCGGCAACTCAAGTTAGCGTCGAGCGAGCATTTTCTGCGTTGAGACTGGTAGTAAGTGATCTTAGATGTAACCTCTCAGACGATTCATTGCGGTCACTTATGTTCGTAAAATTAAACAATAAATCCTAGTACTTTATTTATTGTAGAAATTGGGACCGTTTCTCAAAACAACAAGTTAAAAATATACAAAATAAATTACACATAATACAACAATAAAATTTGGATAGGTTTTGTTGTTTTGTGTGTACTTTAATTGTGGATTTGTAACTTTTAGATTTGAACGGACACTGGTTTAGCTTTTTGTTCAAATAATATGAATGTATGTATGTTTTATTTAAATAATATTTTATTTATGAAATTAATAAATATTTCTTATAAAACTGCCCGTTTTTTCTACTTTGTCAAAGATATTTAAATTTCTTGTCCTGCAAATGCATCTTTTACATTTAAAATATTATATTTTACGTATCAATAACCAAAAAATTTAAATTCTTTAGATAATAGTTATTGGTAACCAAAAAAGTTTTTTGGTTGCCATAATAGTTATTCCTAACCAAAAAAAATATTTTTCACTTTAATTGGTTACAATAACCAAAATAAAATATATCTTACGATAACGGTTAAAAGTAACCATTATTAGTATTAATCAATTTTAATTATTAAATGAAACCTTTTTGTCATTTCTCTTATAACTGTTATGTCCCTGGTACTAACACTTAGAGAAAAACGTGACACCATACGTTCGCAAATGACCACAGTCGTTCTCAAAAGTGTATCAACACCGTTTGTGTAAAAATTGTGAACATCATTTTCAATTTGACAATGAAGTATTGACAAAGAATTTCTAAGAGTTGACAATCAGCGTTATCAATAACCAAATGTTGACAACGTATCGTGTTCCGTGTACAAGTTGACATCTATCACAGTTAAATAGTGATGAAAAGCGGTGTTATATTGACAGCAGTCGTTGTTGATTTTGCAACGTAGGTACATATATATATATGTATATGTAAAGGGTGTTTTTTAGAGTGTCACAACTTTTTTTTTCAAATATTTGGCTTTGAAACAATTTAAATTTAGGCGAAAACGCCCAACTTTGAGCCCAAATCGACATCATTATAGCTCTTGATTAAACACATCAAAAATAATTTGAGAAAACTAAAACATTGATGATACTATAATTAAAAATGTGATTTCCAAAAGATCCTGGCACCGCTTGATATAAGTTTCCTGTATCACTTGACTGCTAGCGAAACATATTAACTGATTCGTCTAAATGATTATTGAAACCCTCTATAACAATAGTTTGAATTTCCGAAAGCCGTATACGGCCGCTATTTATTTCGCAATTTATTTCATCTCAACGACCTTTAAAGAAATATATAATTTGCAATGCTTCTGTTTAACAATGAAAACGGTTATTTTTTTTCTTTTAAAGATAATATTCAATTTAAATTTAATAATAATTACAGTATTAATTTTTTTTTACAGTAGAAACAAAAGTGCATAGAATTTAAATCAATTTCTTTTCAAGCTTTCGTGTTAATGCAGAAATAGGAAGTTAAAGAACAAAACTTTTCAATAAGAAAATATTGATTATTTACTACTGCATTCAATAAAGAAAATGAAATTAAAAAAGACTATAGTTGAAAAAAATAAAACATATGGAATCAATCTTTAGCTTATTTCAATAGCAGCTTAAAGAAGGGCAAAGAAAAGAAGAACATTAAACCGTCTTGTTATTATTTTTTATGGAAAAATTACTGTGATATAAAGTAAAGCACAAATAACTTTTTACAGCCCTATTCTGACACAGTAATAATAGTCACCAGAGTTATAATTTGTAACCAAAGTTATCAAAATAGGAATTTGGTATTCTGATAAGTTTTTATCGTAACAAAAACCAATAAAACTATTATTACCTACAAAAAAGTAGGTAACAAAAATTTACTTTAAAAATTTGTTATTCAATTTGATAATAAATTTCAAGGAAAATTGGTAGCGAACCCTTAGATTCATTTAACATTGTTCAAATTAATTTTATTGCAAAAAAAATAGCGAAAATTCGCGAAAAATTGTGCAATTGCAAACAGGCTCTACAATTGCTTAACAGTATCTTATATTGCAAGGAATACCAAAAATTCGGAAAAAAACGAGAAATTTATGAAAATTCGCGAAGATTTTCTAAGATTAAAAATGATGGCGAAGCCTGTTATTTCTTAAAAGTTATCAAATGGTAAAAAAAAACCAAAGGCCTTCGCGAAAATTGCGAAATCGCGTGATTTTCTCGATTTTCTTGAAGTTTTTGGCGTACCTTGTAATATTTGCTATTCTTAAGCAATATTTGGGATCGTTTTCAATTTTGCAGTTTTTCGCAAATGATGATTTTTTTTCGCGATTTCTGGCAAATTTGTGTCTTTTTTACAGTTTTACCGACTTTTTATCACTTGTCCATCTTTTTAATGTTTACAAGTTTTTGCGAATTTTTGAAGTTTTTGCGATTTTTTTCAACCTTTTTAGATTGCTAACAATCTTAAAACAATTTTAGGGATTGTTCTCACTTTTGCAATTTTTTGCAAACTTTTGCAAATTTTCGCTATTTTTAATGTAAAAGTGATCTTCGAGTTTACAATTTTGCATTAATGAATAAAATTAATATTTTTGCATTCAGCAATCTATTTTTATATAAATATTTTTTAAAAAGTATATTAAAACTTTTTCACCACATTTGTTGAATTATTTTTTTATTACCTTTTGGACGGAATACCGGAACATATAAAAGTTACAATAAGGTAACAAAAATTCGGTTACAAATTTATTATTACCAAATTGCCAGAATAAGGCTGTTATTGGAAGTGTCAATGCACTTAAGGCAATGGTTGCAAAGAAAAATTTAATATTAAATTTACCAAAATTTAGAAAAAAGCTTAATTAACACAATAAAAACTAATTTTTCTTAATTGTTTGACTATGCTCTCAAGAAAAGTTGTTTGTAAAATATCAAGATGTTTTTTTTTTTGTAGTTTAATTTTGCGATAGAGACAGAGGAAAGGGAAAAGTAATGAAGATTCGTTAAAAGCGGTTCTCATTAGGGATGCCAATCGGGATCGATTTTTAGAAATCCCGGGATTCGGGATTTATAAATCCCGATCCCGAAAATCCCGGGATATTCGGGATCGCGGGATTTTCGGGATCCCGGGATTTTTCGGGATTCCGGGATTTTCGAGATTTCGGGATCTAATTTTTTTTAATAAATATTACTTTAATAACAAATTTTATGCATTTTAAAAGTTTTTATATTGATAATATATCATTAAACATTTGTCTTTAAAGTTAACAATATTTTAATACTAGTATGAAATAAAAATCGAAAGAATTTTTGTCATCTATTTTTAAGTTGATGTTAGAGAATTTGTACTGAAAACAATAACTTAATATGAAAACTTGATTTTGCTTTCAATATAAATGTTTTTCGATGAGACATTTTTAGATTTAGTTGAACTGTAGTGAATTTTAATCAGAAATAATTTCTTAATCAGGCTTGAGTTCAGTAATTTCAATTCTTATTGAATAAAATATTTTTATTAATTAATGTGAGTATCCAAAGAAGAAAAGAAAAATTAAACTAGACTTTATTAGCTGGGGGAAATACCGATATTTTTCTGTGCAGCCACGCACTTCATCAGCACCCATGTCTATCTACTGGGGTAGAGATTATTATTAACATCAGCTATTTAACTTAAATTTCTATGAAATGGAATATGAGAATTGATTGTGTATACAATTATTGATTTAAATGTTTAAATGTTTTTCTATAATCTAAATCAAAACGAATGTACATATCTGTGGACTTTTAGCACTATCGCTTAAGTTGATTTACGAAAATTTTAGATGCACTTTCATACAAATAAGCTGCAAAAACATTATTGTTTTTTTAAATATATCTATTAAGGTTTTTTTAATTGCGATTGACCAACAAGTAGCCATTACGGTTGTTACATATACCAGGCATTGCCTATTTTTTTAATCGATTTCGTCACTACTATGACAACGATAATAAGGCTGAACATGTCGAAAAATTAAAAGAAATGTATACACAATTCTAATCAAATTCTATAAATTACGTCTAATGATCACATTTTTGTAGGCACATACATTAACCGCCGTATTCATAAAAAAATGTAGGTTTATTACACATTTATTTGACAAATTTCCCAAAGAATACGTCAAATAAGCGCTTAATAAGCCTAAAATATTTTTTATGAATATGCCACTAAAAGTTTGCCTGAGCACTTGAACAGTATTTTTGTTCTACTGAAAAATTTTAAATTCCATAAGTTGTTTTCTGCAAGTTCAACAGATACATATGTAGTCCTAAGTTCGCTAAGAGGAGTATGGTTTATTAGTGTGCTGTCCTTCTACTCTGCAACTCGAATAAAACTATAATTGAGTCGAAGTCATTCAGCCGGTAATTTTTGACACAAACCTTTGATCAAACCCATGTAATTTAAATAGGTCATAGGTTTGTGTCAAAAACGACCTAAACGGTCTAACGAAAATAATTTTGAACTGCAATGTAAAAAAACATACATTCACACTAGAGCAATTTTTTAGACAAAATAGTACGCATTATTCTGTAAATATTTCTCGCTTTTACGTCAACCCGACTTTTTATTTTCTAGTTAAATTGTAAGGAGCTGTCAGTAGTACTCAATTGTTACCGAAAAGTGGATAAGGGTTGAGGAGTCGATATACAGAGTTATACACTGCAATTATGAATAAATTTCCGCAAGAAGTGTTTCTATTTTCCATAATTTTTTTTTGTTTTCCCTATTATTTGCTACTGTTTGAAATTATTCCCCGAGCAAAATTTCTCATGGAATTTTATTCATAATTGGCCTTATAATATAGAATAAGACGCAATAAATTTGTCAAACTTATTGAATTTTCCAAATGTTATTTTTCTTCCAAAGCTCATATGCTTCTTTTCGTTTTCAAAATAATTCTTAGTTGTATATTGTATCACCTTTGATGAAAATAACCGTGAGAAAGTAGTTAATTTATTTTGCACTTGTTAATTTATAAGAAATATGCCACGAATAGTCATTAAATTGTTAAAACTGCACGTATAAAATTGTATGGGACTTTTAAATATTATAAAAAAATACCATAAAATCAACGAAAATTTTAATCTATTAAGTTTTTTATATAAAAATTGCTAAGAAATCCCGAAAAAGAAATCCCGGGATTGAATCTTACAAATCCCGGGATTCGGGATTTACCAAATCCCGAAAATCCCGGGATTTCCGGGATCGGGATTTCCCGTTTGGCATCCCTAGTTCTCATTGATTAAAACTTTGGACTCGAGGTAAGACTGTCCTTTCAACTGTGGTTAAAATTGTTAATAGTATTTAATCTTTCTGCATTGTAGACTCAGCAGACACTATCTTTTCGGTAACTGATGACTCTACATATACTCAGGATATATCGTGAATACCAACGTATTTATTGATAAATGTGAAATAATAATCAATATATTTAGTGTTTTATTTTTGGGAATTTCTACAATTTAAGTTTAACATTTATTAACGCACTAATAATCCCAAATTATTATTTTACTTAATTAGTAAAATAATTTTTTTTTATATTAAAAATACATTGAAATTGATTATTGAGGGTTTTAGCTGGATCCTATGCGCATTTCACTGTTGCTAATGCAGATCATCAGGGAACCTTTACCCAAAAATATAAGAACAACTAGAGTTATTATGTTATAAAATGTCATTTAAACAAATGAGCAGTTCAACAAATAACAAAGTTCAAACAAGAACTCAATAATCAACATGTTTTTTATTTTCTTACTTTATAAAAAAAAATTATTTTACTAATTAAGTAAAATAATAATTTGGGATTATTAGTGCGTTAATAAATGTTAAGCTTAAATAATCAATATATTTTGCGAAATATTTTTACGGGGTGCTTAGTAAAATTAATGAAATAAGAAAAAATTAACTGAAGCTTAAAAACAACTTCAGGGCATCTTAGTTTTGCCTTATTTTTATGTATGTATGTATGTATGTATATCAATAAATGTTTAAAAAGGAGAATAGAATGATTTCTGGACTAGTACAGTATCAGATAATATCGATAAGTTCAAAAACATTATATGGTTATTTCAGAGAAAAATGTTGTCAGTGTTGACGAGGATCTGTTCTAGTGACAGAATAAATAACCAATGCTGGACATTGATCTTCAACAACACTATGTGACAACAAGTAAGAGCGCTATATTCGGCTGTGCCCAAATTTTATATACACTTTACCAACGTACGAAAATATATACAGTATACAGACACAAACATACATATTTGTTTTGTAAAAAAATTTATAATTTTTTTCTCTAAAGCAATTAATATTAAGTGACCTTCAGTATTTTTCGATTAAAGAATTTGATTCAATTGTTTTATTTTCGATATTAGCAATAGTCGAATATTTTACTCTACACTCTGTGGTTAAGATATATTTTACATTCAATCATATTTCAGTCAACATCGACGTCACGACAATACAATCCCAAAAAATTGGGGCTCGTTTACTTGCTCTCGAGATGTTGAAAAACCATGCTGCTATTTAATAACTCTAAAATATTCTTAGTATTGCACCTCCATACCAAGTAAACTAACTTGTTTTATATTTTCCCGTATTTAATAATCATTGATGTAGCAAAACTGCTTAGTGTCTTGATTTAAAGTTCCCATTGCAAATGGTATACATCGTGGTATTATGTAAACGTTTTATTCCTACAGGATTTTTTTTTTGAAATTTGTAAAGCAGAAAGGAAAGGTATCAGGAAAATGAAACGGAATTTATCTTTAGCGATAAATTTTATTTTTATCTCCATTTACTAAAACTTGATAGTTATTGTGCTGCGAGCACAATAAGCACAAGCCTTCATTTATACTTCAACTAGATATTTATAAAAAATTAAACATGTTAAAAAATCTTGAGTAATGATTTTCGTAAAATATGAAATATGTTTAAATGTAAAAAAATATTTTTGGTTATTTTTTTACCGAAATTTTTTTCATTCTCCAACCCTGGAACCATATTTCTGATTTTTCTGTTTCTTAATACTAATTTATTTCTTTCTAAAATATAGAATATAATGAATTACCAAAGATTAATTAATTAGTTTTATATACCAGAAAATGTTTAAGCTTTCCAGCTCTGGAGCTGCGTTTTTTATATTCCTAATTTCTATGACACACTCTTTCATTCTAAGTCATACGGTATATAAAACTTGTAAACAAAAAGAAAAAACTAACTTGACCTAGTTACTTTTGTAAAAAAACAATAATTTTTCCAACCCTGGAATAAACCTTTTAGATTTTTCTGATTTAAAAAATTAAAAAATTGTGTTAAGCGAACAACGAAATAAAAAAAATTATTTTATTTAGCTACTTTTTTATCAAAAAAAAAATCAAAGTTTCCATCTCTGGAGCTGTAATTTTAATTCTAATAATTTTATACACAAATTTTTTCTTTCAGAAGCATAAAATATAAACAATTTATAACATTAAATATGTTAAGTGAACAAAGTAAAAAGGAAAGAAGAAAAAACTTAGTTTTATTTATTTAGTTACTCCATTATCAAAAAAAGCTCAAAGTTTCCATCTCTGGAGCCCTAGTTTTAATTTTTCCTATTTTATATGCCAAACTTTTTTTCAAAAGCATAAAATATATTCAATTTATAAAGGAAAAAAGAATTATTTAGACCTATCTAATTTTATATAGCACAAACCCAGAAATCATAATTTTGGATTTTTCTGATTATTGATACCAATCTAGTTATTTAAAAAAATCCATAAATTATATTAAATGAACAAAGCAAAAATGAAAAAGGAAAAAACTTAGTTTAATTTTATTCCTTTAATATTAAAAAAGGTTCAAAATTTCCATCTCTGGAGCTGTGGTTTTCATTTTTCTAATTTTATACACCTAACTTTTCTTTCAGAACCATAAAATATATCTAATTTATAAAGAAAAAGAAAAAAATTATTTAGACACAGTTAATTTTACATAACACAACAAGTGTAAGTCTCCCAACCCTGGAATCATCTTTTTTGATTTTTCTGATCTCTTACACTAATTTCTTTCTTTAAAGAATATAAGATATGATTAATTTATAGAAAAGAAGGAAAAATTATTTTTAGTAAGTTACTTTTATATAACAAAAAAAGTTAAAGTTTTCCAACCATGGATATGTCTTTTTAATTTTTTTATATTTTTTTGATTTCAAATACCAATTTGAGTCATACTGAAGTGTAAGTTTATTTATAAAAAAAAATAAAAATTTGTTTTCGGTAGTTACTTTTATACGGCAAAATAAAATTTAAGTTTTCCAGCTCTGCAATCGTCTGCTCGATTTTGCTGACTTTCAACACCAATCTATTTTGGAAAATTTCTGACACATCAGTTTAAGAACGAAGTCTCTAGCTTTTCTGGGAGCTTCGGAAAACCGATTTCACGTACAGACATCGCTTATTCGTCTTCTCTATGCATAAGGATCCAGAATATATATATTTTATGGGTCGCTTATTGATATTATAGAAATTTCAAACGGAATGGCAAACCTATATATACCCCTTTACCATTTTTTTGGTAAAGGGTATAACAAGGCGTTTAATTTCTCCAATTTACAGAATGAAGACGGAGAGAAAGAACTTATATTCATTCGATATAACTATTTCTTCATAGCTCCCTTAATATACTCCTATTATTCAATATTTCCGTATTGCTTGAGTTTCAGAAAGTGAAAAATATTTAGTTGTCATGAACAATATCTCAGTACGAATACAAATTATTGTTACATTTCAATTATAAATAAAATCTTTCTGTGTATTTTTCATTCCACGCAATATTCAACGCACGTTCACTTTAGGTTTTGTTTTTCACCAACTGCAGAACATCTAGGCGCCTTTTGACGTAAATTTTTTCAACAAGTACGCATTGTTATTTCTTGGTAACCATCAGACAAATCATCTAACACATCTAAGAACCATACCAGCAATAAAAGCAACAAAAACACCTGACTAAGGTTACAATATTCATATATGTATGTATTTTCCATTTACAAAAAAAATAAAACTGTTGTGCGAACATGTACTTTCCCAGCAAAAAATTTTCGAAATTTTGTAATGGGTATTACTCTTTTAATGGCCTACAAAGTAATGAGTGATACTTATTTATGTAATTATTTTATGTGCGTAATAATGACTGCCCTGTAATGAATGAAATAAGAACTTATTTATATCATTACGTGAAAGTATTTATTGTAGTGCTTTCCAGTTAATAAGGAAATATATCTAGAGAAAAATTTAAAGATCGTGAAAATTATTTTAATTAGAAAAACTAACATATTAATTTAGAATTAGTTTAAGCAAAAATTAATCTATAAAATTTTGCATATTTGTAAGCAAAAAGTAACTCATTAGATTTTGAGTACTCTTAGGCAATCAGTAATATATTAACTTTTGCATGTTTGTAGGCAAAAAGTATAGGGTGCCGCATACTTTTTGAACTTCTCAAACAAAAATAATGGGTTATTCAGTCAAATTGTAAGTACTTACGACTGAGGAGTACATACACTTTTTTGCATTCTAGTAGGCAAAGTTTTTTGCTGGGTTGTAACATAAATTGATTTTACACATACGAATCAAAGCACAAGAAAAATGTCATAGAAACATTTTAGTAAAAAAGACAATTTACATCTACAACAATATCAGATTGTTTGAAATTGCAAACTAGAATGAAAATGGTGTGCAGATATCAGCAGAGCGCTTTAGAAGGCATAATTTTAGCCAAGAGAAAGAATGTAATAATATTTAATAAGGAAAACACTTTTCAGTTCTTTGTGCTTGATTAAAATACAATCCTTTTGGCTTTTTAAATACCTGCGAAACCCTATTAATTAAGAATTTTTAAATAAAAAGTACATCAGATCGCCAGTAAAGTTAAGCTTTTATTCCAAAATAAAGATATGATAAGCGAAAACTGATTCTGCACTTGAAATATCGCTCAAATATATTCACCAGGGCGCACAGTGTTCGATTTAAGAATTTGGGACGACAAAAACGCATTTTTACGTTAAATTTATTTATACATTAGGGGTATTCACAAAGTATGTACTTTAAATTTATGTTTACACATATTTTACAATAAAACAAGTAAGAGTGCTATATTCGGCTATGCCGAATGTTATATACCCTTTACCAACGTATGTATGTATATGTAGTACACAGTTGTTGTGGGAAAAGTTCTAGTGATGTCGGCATAAGGCGCTGGTCTATAAAAACTATACCGACTTCATAAGATACGAAACCTAATATAACATCAGAGCGCCTTTCTTCGTTGTGTAGCAGAATCATCGGCAAAATAATATAACTAATAAAATGTTACTAAAGCCCCGTTCAGACTATTATACAAGTATTAATACTTTCATCACATTTTACGATACAGAAATCTAATCTAAATACATTCGTTGCGACTGTCAAAAAATCTAACATAAAATCACATATTGTGTTCAGACCATCACACTTCAAATAAAATGCGTAATACAAGCAGAAACAGCTGTTCAATGAAAATGTCTGTGCTATTCACAGCCGACTTGGAAATTTGGTTTGTGTGAAAATGCAACCCTGATCTAATGAAAAGTATTATCGTTTAGAAAAATGTCTAAAAACGAAAAAGTCTTCTGGGATGTCAAAATTTTTATCGTATTATTTGCCACTTTGATGACATTTTGCGTTCAGACTATCACACTTGCATGTATCATTTGAATTTTTGACAAATAAATACAAAGTATAATAGTCTGAACGCGGCTTAAACGCACTGCACTATCAAAAAAGCGTACAAAGAGCAGAGCAGTAAAAGAATGAAGCTTTCTGCTATTTCTTCCTTCACCACCTGTCTTCTCTATCACTATCCCTTCCCTATCACCCCCACTCACTATCTTCTCTTCAAACTAACAGGTAGTACAAAGGGATCATTGTATTGTACCCAATTGAGCTGTACTCTAAATTTCACCCTTCCTTACCAGCAGACTGCCAACCTAACCTAAATGCCTCTCCAGGTCTGTTCATAGCTTTTACCATATTTTTAATTTAGTCTAATTTGATATGTATGCCGGCAAAATTTTTTTCCAGGCTCATTTCCAATGTTTTCGCTTGCTGGAATTGCATGGAATCTCAAGGGCCAATTTTGTTGTATTTTGTATACCCTCCTAGTACATCCAATACTTTTAAATCGTCATATATATTCCATAAAAAGCGATAATTCTGAGTTCTACTGAGCAATATTTACATGTTTTCGTTGGTATCGTTTATACTTAATGCATGAGCTAATGGTACAGATGAATATTGATTTCCATTATGTAGCAACACTGCTGTCAGACTGAGTTTGGATGAATCAATGAAGGTTCACCAAGCCATTGGATAGATATTTTCTTATTATTTCTATATATTTTTTAATTCCAGGAACCAAAAAAATAATTCCTCTATTTGGTATGGTGTTGCAATTGAACCGCAAAGTGCAAGTAAGATACCTGCATTTAATTGTGAATAAAATCAACATCTGTGAATCGGTTTTCATTGCTTATGGCTTATTTTGTTTCCAGTACTATTATTATCGTTTGATTAATATTTGATGCTATATTTATGATTTGATTAGGCTAAAGTTCAAATCACTCTGTAAGTCGAATTACATGTGACTATTTTTAAGGAACAAAAAGCACCAAAAATAATTGTAAATATTCTGCTTAAGACTACCCTTGACCTTTGGTCGAACTCAAAATATTTTAAAGTCATCAAAGAGAATGTAAAAAGATTCGTAATAAGCAGGAAAAATCTTCAAAAAAACTCATCTTTACTTATTTATATTTCCTAGCATTAGGTTTCCGAAGTTCCCTTCTGGTTACGAAGTACATCTAATGTTACATCAGAGCGCCTTTCTTCCCTAATCTGATGATTTGAAACTTGCAACAATTACATTACATTTTTTCTAGTCCTTATTAAAAGGTGCTCTATATTTTCTTTTAGTGTATTCTCGCTACAACTTTTATATTTATTCGACTCATTATTTTGAAAAAAAAAAAAAATCAACAAAATATTATACAATAAACAGGTTCAGGTACCTAATTTAAAGTATTTATTTCAGTATATTTGTAATGCAATATAAATTGTATTTTAAACAAAATCAATTAGCATGCAACAAATGTGACATCCAACACGTCGTAAAATTGTGTGTAAGTTTTGTGTTGAGTGAGAAATTTTACATTGACGGTATTTTGTGCTTGATGCAAATGGTCTTGCGTTAGTGTAAATGCAAACTTTCGTAAATTTTCTTGGGATAGTGTGTTAATTTTGTTGTTGGATTTTAAGGAAAATCTACGATATTTTGAATTTACCCTAACGCAAGACCATTTGCATCAAATACCGAATACCACCAATATATTGCCAAAAAAAAAGCTGAAGGTTGATAATGCAACACCTTACCACCAGAAACTGCTCAAAAAAGTAATGACGTGTAAAACTCGTCAAAAGAATTTATAAAGAAAGATCATCGTGTACAACAACCAGACAGTAACCGGAGTTTTAGTCGAAGTCAGAGACCATCTCATGCCAATCTTCATAACGTCATGCTGGGTTTCCTAAGGAGATTGAAGAAATATGTGCGTTTGTTGATAACTAATGAAAAGAGTAAAAAGAATTAAAACTTCAAAAGGCTAAATCACGAATTTAAATAATTGTCTGTCTGTCTGGTTGTCTCAGTAATAGTTGATAAAACCCAACAAACCAGCAACAATGATGAGTTTAACAATGATGATTATGATTGTATTACTGTGATAACTTGTGTAAAGGAACAATAAAACATATAAATAAAACTAAGAAAACTTTAAACAGTGATTGTTAAGCAAACATTAAATCAAATGTTGTTACATGATCATGATCATAAAATAAGTGTGCGACAGCCAGTTTTCTTCTCATCTTCGTTGGTTTGTTGGCATTGCAAGTCTTGTATTATGTTTGTTTTTGGCTGCAAGTAAAAGTAGCTTAACAACATTTTAACAAATTCTTTTTAATTTTTTTTCGTTTTTGAATTTTACATTAAAATTTTTATTCTAAGCGAAAAACAAGCAACAAGGCAACAATTTAATTGTCAATAAAAATTGAATTTCAAAACAATTAACATAAATTAGAATGTGATAACCGATAAGAAAAAATAAAAGGATTTTTATAGTTGGAATGCACAAGCCATTTGAATAATAAGTATTAATTTTGCATTTTTTAAACACAGTAAAAAAAGACCAACTGAGCAGATACGATTTCAAACTCTTAAATTTTGCGTTACTTCTAAAAAAAGCAAGGTTTAAAAAAACTTCATACTTGTTTCATACATACATACCTGTATGTATGGGTGGCGTTGCCTGAAGTAGTTAGCACGTTGACTACAAAAACCTGCAGCCTGGGTTCGAGCCCGGTCTCCGACAGTCACTAAAAATAACAACACCACGCATTTTTCTGATGTGCATTAGTGTCCTTTGTATCAGTTGTTGTGGGAAAAGTTCTAGTGATGCAGGTATAAGGCACTGGTCACTTAAAACTATACCGACTTCATCAGATAATAATCCTAATGGACATCAGAGCGCCCTCCCTCGTTGTGTAGCAGAATAATTGGCGAAGTAAAATAATCAATAAAATTGGCTACTAAAACACAGCTTCAAAATTTAATACGCCTCATTTGACACCAGATGGCGCTGCAACACTGCATTATGTAAAAGAATGAAGCCTTCATCTATCTTCTAGCTCTTCCTTCACCATCTATCTTCTGTATCACTATCATTTCCCCATCACCCTCTCTCACTATCTTCTCTTCAATTGACAGGTAACACAAAGGGGTCATTGTATTGGACCCAAGTTAGCTGGACTCTAAATTTCACCCTTCTTTACCAGCAGCCTGCTAACCTAACCTAAACTACATACCTGTAAGTTGGTACCTGTTTGTTTGTCGTTTAAACATTGCTTCTATTAAAGTCAGGTGCAAAGTTATCGGACAAAGTTTAAAATAGAACTTCTTCTATTTTCTTCCGATAAATCATCTGATATCAACCTTTTTTGTTATGACAAAATGTTTTACCAGAAATCTATATCATGAGAAAAAACCAGTTAGTATTAGCTGTCTTAGGGTATTGTATTAACATAGTAATATATATTTTATACACAATGGAATAATGGGTTTGCAGTTTATTATATATATATATATATATATATATATATATATATATATATATATATATATATATATATATATATATATATATATATATATATATATATATATTTATACTATATATATATATATGTAAATATATATATATATATATATATATATATATATATATATATAAATGTAGTATCACTTAGCATTTGCATAATTTACACCACTTTTTGTATTATTCTCTTAATATTTCTTGAATGGTCTTCCAAACTTAAAACTAATTTCACTTTTTTCTACTATTTTAACAAGTGCGGTGAAAATTAAAACCTTTGAGCAATTATTAAGGCCTACAAAAGTAAGAACAAGGCTTTACTAAAAAAATTAAGCCCAAGTAATTAAAACTGATTAGAGAAAATCGTGGAATACAAGATCTAATATTCGCGATTACACAAATATCGGGAAAAGCCATAGAGTTTAATAAAAAGACCCATTGCTACTTTATAGATCTGGAAAAAGCTTTCGACATGGTAAAATGGCGAGAAATATGGGATGTGCTTCAAAAAAGGAACGTGGACAACAAATTGATCAGACGAATCAAAAGCTTTTATGATATATACCAAAACTACATATGTATGTGAGAACCGAACATATTACATGCGAAGAGCTCATAGCCTCGCAAAGAGTGTGACAAGGTGATATCTTCTTATAATACTGATGGACAGGGTAATCAAAAGATGCAAGGAATCATTCATTCCTATAACAATTAGAAATTGGAACATGCACCCAGTGCACTCTTATGAGAGTTTTCAATGTTAGCATATGCAGGAGACGTTACATTTGTGTCAAATTCAGCTAAATCTCTTCAACATAAGCTTAAGTTTTACATTTGTTAACGCACTAATAATCCCAAATTATTATTTTACTTATTCAGTAGAATATTTTTTATTTCAAATACATTGAATTGATTATTGAGGGAATCCTATCCGCATTTCATTCTTGCTAATGCAGATCATCTGGGAACCTGTACCCAATTTTTTTTTTAATTTGGGATTATAAGTATGTTAACAAACGTTAAACTTAAGTTATAACGATTCCCATAAAAAAATATTTTTACTGATGAAATGACTACAAGAGGCCTGCTTATTATCACGAAAAAGATAAAATCCAACATCAAATACACTTAGGTCCGGAAATCCTAAACCAAGTCGAACAGTTCCGCTATTTGGGAGTCACAATTAGCGAAGACGGAAAGGCGGATAGGGATTTGAAACGCAGAGAAGCCACTATTGACAATCTGTACTGCAACTTGAACAAACCTTTTATTGGTAAAAGAGAACAAAACTCGCAATATACAACTCTACGTAAATACCAACCCTCACGTTATATGTAGTTAGATTTAATATTAAAGATATGTATGTATGTATACTAAAAAAAACTTTTTTTTCGTGAAATCGGGAAAAAGCTAAGAAAAAAATTTTTAAAATTTCCGCAAAAAGGGCATTAGCATTTTTGGCTTCTATATGATCCTTTTTACTGCGCCAGTAAATATTATTTTAGTATATTTAACTAGGGATCTCTGTCCTGGGAAAAAACTTAGCGTCCAGGAGACGCTTTTTGGCTTTTGAATTGCTTTGCAAATGGTATTTATTAAAAACTAAACTAAAAGGGAAATAATTGGTATTGGATGTCCAGTATATCTTATATGTATATAACAATAACGTTGTTCATGAGGATTGTAATATGTGTTTTTAAGACATAGAAGATTTAATTAAAATATCGATGGAGTTGATTAAAAATGGCCAGAATACTATATTATTAAAAAATATGAACAAATAAGACATTTTCTGCCATATTCATAAAAAATATTTTAGGTTCATTAAGAAATACGTCATGGGAAGTTTGTCAAATAAACCTGTAATAAACCTAAAACATTTTTTATGAATACGGCGGTTTAACTAAACAATGAAAGTTTATTTAAAGTCGGTAGCCCTACCGTTCGACGTGTACACTAGAGCGTCTCGCTCAACAGGCAACAAAAATAATTGTCCCGTACACCAGCGAATATAAAGTATTGTTCCAAGCACATTTCAAAAAAAAAATTTTTTTTTGTCGAGCGTAGTTGTCGCCTTTTTAGTTTTTTCGTTATATTTTCCATATTTACAGCCCGATCATAAAGTTTGATACAGCGAATTTTTTTGTCACAAGGAGGCCAATATTTTTGCTCTTAGGTCCATTGAACTTAAGTGTACCGTTCTAGTAAATACTGAAGCTTTGACAAACTTTTTATCGAAATACTTTCTTAGCAAAAGTCTTATGATTTTGTGCGAGCTATAAATTTCTAACATTAGGGTGTCACATTATTGTGGTAGGAAATGAGATTTTTGGGGGTAAGTACTAGAACGGTACACTTGAGGTCAATGGACTTCAGAGCAAAAATATTGGTCTCCCTGAGACAAAAAAATTCGCTGTATCAAACTTTAAGATCGGACTGTAAATATGGAAGATATAACGAAAAAACTAAAAAGGCGACCCCTACGTTCGGCAAAAAAAAATTTTTTTTGAATGTCCTTGGAACAATACTTTATATTCGCAGGTTTACGGAGAACTTTTTTTTTGTGATACGGTCTAGTGTACACGTTTGTACTTTGCTATTTGAAGTGCTACTTCTATGCGTTTATGTATGCCAATATTTTTAAATGTGTAAATATTTATGTAAGTACAATTTAATTTAAACATATCGGTGGTGTTGGGTAAAAAGATCCAATGTTCTATATAAAGTGGTATGAGATTGGCTCTTTTTACGCAAAACAATCAATATATTTTTAAGATTTTAGTAGTAGTAGTAGTAGCACCCCTTTCATGAATAAAATGTGAATTTTTGCTGCCATGAAATTTTCATTCCCATTAAGGGAAATTTGCTATCACGAACTTCATGAGAACATTTCTTCGCGCTATCAATGTGTAGTGAATTCTTAAAGGTTAATTGACAATCTGAAATAACAAGAAGTACACAAGTTTTGGGCGTGAAATGAAATGTTTTTAAGTTCTTAAATATTTTAAGTGCCGTGGGAAAAATTATTTAGTATACCACAGCCATAAAATTTAGTGCTTGTAAACCAAAGAGGTTCATATTCAATGAAAAGAAGGTGTTGGAGGGAATTATTGTTATTAATCGCCGAAATTATTTACTGCTCTTATCCTACAATAAATTACTCGTAATTTGAATATACAATTGAAAGTATAATATTGAAATTAAATCAGTTCGCTTTCAAGCATAAAGTGAACAAAACCAAGGGAAAATTGCAAAAAGCTCAAAGAAAAATATTATTCACGAAAAGGGGAATCAAAAAAAGGATATTAAAGTAAATAAATAAAACAATTTTTTTAACTTCCTTTTTTCTTTGTTCACTTAACATATTTTGTATGTTTTTTTGAGGAACTACTATATTGGTATAACGACCCAAAAAAATTTAAAAGGATGATTCTAGGGTTAAGAATAGTACATTTTTTTTTTTGATGTATAAAACTAATTAAATAAATCTAGTTATTTCTTTGGTAATTAAATATATTCTATATTTTAGAGAGATATAAATTATTAGTGGGTTCTATTTTTATTTAGTTTTGTTTTAATTAATTTAAACCTACACAAAAGATGTGTATTGTAATTTTCTTCAATGTGTAATTGGAGACGCAACCACGTGTATATTCATTGGCAACACTGTAATCATTTCATTCACAACACATACAGTAAAATGTTTGTAGCTTTTAAACAAAGTTTGACAACTATTCGTATTGCATACATTAACAGGCTGGGCTTGTGCATATACCTGTTATAATTTTACCATGGTCTAGTCCATTTTATTTGTCTACTCCCTTTTTAAATTGAGGAAACCTTTGATTATCATCGTATGTACACACGCAACCAGGCATATTTATTTGTTGTTTGAATAGTGTGTAGTCTTGTTTGTGCTTTCAGTTCATATTGCCTTCAAGGTTTCCAAAATATCAAAATGTTTTGATATTTTCAGATCGATTTAATTGTAGATTGCAGTGTGGGTGTGAAAATATGTAACATGAAATATAAACGTGTTGCGTGAACACATTGCAAGTTGTATACTTACCATCACTGAAAGGTAAGGTTAGGTTAGGAATATGGTGCTATAATGCACCTCCATTGTGATTCGCTTCTATTTCTCGTTAAAAGTAATATTTACAATTATAAATTTGAGATCTTAAATAATAATTTTAAGTTGAATTGGTGATGCAATAAAGAAATAGTGTCCTAATAAAAATAAATTATGTAGTTATACGTCGGAGTGTTTCGGTAGACAAGTGGGTAGTGTAATAGTCTACCACTTCGGGGTTCATGTGTTCAATTCCCATCACAGGTGAACATCTTTGTTACTATTATGCTTATCAAAATTTTAATTTTATTAGTAACACTTAATAAATAAAATAAAAATAGTTTTAACTGACTTTGACTGTACACATGCAGATTTGTATTCGATTATAAGAAAAATGCATACATTTTCAATTCAATACTCAAAGCCAACGGAAAACTTAAATCTAATAAAACCAACTCGAATATGTTGTGTGACAAGTTGACTCATTGGGTAAATGTTGGTGATGAGTGATTGATAGTTGCATTCATTGGCTGCAAGATTTTGTCTAATGAAATTCCATAAAATTCATTTAAATCATAAAACGAAATTGATAGGATGGAATTAAGCTAATACTGTTTGGCGATAATATGCGAGATACATACATACATATGTACGTATGTTTGTCCACCTGAGGAGATTTAAAATGTTTTTAAATTGTGATTTGGTGATATATGAACCCATTTTTATTGAAATTTATTTTAAGTCTTCGTACTTTTCATTCATAAAAATATTTGAAAAGTAATAAAAAATGATACATTTTTAAAACACATTAATTTATTTATAGTAAAGTTTTATTTAATTTTAATAGACTGCTACCATACATACATACCTTAATTAGAAAATTTTATGACAACCGATTATCTTTATTGGGCTTTAATACATGTTACTAATGCAGACTTAATCGTCATATCGTTCTTCACATCATATCTTGTGTACTGAAGTCTTCAGAGAAATTTGTATTTCTTTTTCCATTGAGCTGTTAGTAAATTTAAGTTTTCAGACTCCTTTAAAAAACACTTGTTTTGTGTTTTTGTGAGCTATGACTCTGTTGAGGCTCGATATGTACAGAGAAAGTATTTTTTCATTTTTCTGTTCTAAAGCGTTTAACTCAAGCGATTTTATTCAAATTTTACATACAATTTGCCATAATGAAAGGATATCAGCTTTCGTTGAAAAAGTGGGCGTTACCACGTGATATGTTTCATATATTTCGATCTTGTAGGGTTAAACGTATTATTTATTTTTACCCATTTCTTCCTGGAACACGAATAAACAATATTGGCGACAAAAAGTTCTTGGGTTTAAGTAATTGGGGGAGTTAACGCCCCTAAAAAAAATTAAGGTTAAAACTTACGATCTAGAGTTGAAATTTGATTCAATAGTGAACTTTGGTGAGAACATAACTACAAAAGTCTGAAAAACTAAAATGTTTGTCCGGGGGTGGGGCCACGCCCGCAAAGTTCACAGCTTAAAACTTTATTCTTGGCTATGAATTTTCGTGTTGAGAAATGGGCGTTATTACGCTAATAAAATTTTAGTCTTGTATTTCATGTAATTTGGCCTAACAAGTCTAGATTTATTGTTCATGTATTTCTTATTGGTCATTTGCTACAAAAATTTACATAAGTGCTAAGCGCTGCCCACAGCAAAATCTTGAGTTAAAAAAAGTGGGCGGGTAGCACCCATACAATTTAATGATAGAATTCGCGCTAGAGAGCGCGAGAGAAATTTGACACACAAGTAGGTATAGTAAACAACCGAAAAAATTTCAAAACCCGAAAGTTGTATTCAGGTGCGTAAGCCATGCCCTTAAAACCATACCTCGCTCTATAGAGCTGAAACCTCATACACAAATGGATCTGGATTAAAGATCATATAGGCCGTGACTACACGCATAAAATTATAAGCTTATCTTTCATGTACTTTGGATTAGAAGATTTTAATTCATTGCTTATGTATTTCTAATAAGCCTTTACCTCCGAAACTTAACATGAACCTGAGGTAGAAAAGTGGTTAGGGTCACACTCATAAATATTTTAAACTATATTCTTTGCTAGAGAGCTGAAATTTTTTACGCTGCACGAATAATTCGGACAATCGTACACGCATCTAAATACAGCGTTTATAACTACGACTGAATGCTTAAAAAACTCGGAGGATCGTACACTTGGCTAAATATAGTGTTAAAACTACGATTGAATGAACGAATAATTCGTACAGTATCGTGTCTTGATCCCAGATTTAGTTTAAAACTTGAAATATTATATAGTTCCACTTACTAACTGGACTAGACTCTTAGGGCGACTTTTTGGATTCTAGATTAAGATTAGTTTGTTTCTTTAATTAGCTAATCCGAAAATTAACTTAATCTCACATTAATTGAGTTTGATGTTTTTGAGTGAGAGTTTAAACTTCTTTTGGCATATAGTATTGCCATACTGAGGAACAAAATAGTGGCAAAATTTTATGTACACTGTTTTGTAAAAAGTAAAATATTGCGCGTGTTAAAACAAATAGATAAATAATATTAAATATATATATTTATTTAAATGTGTGTTTTTAAGTTATTTTCTCATATAATTTTTACAAAAATTTATAATTTCACAATTATATAATTTGACAACATACAATATTAATGTAAGATTATAAGATTGGTCACTCAAACTAGTAGTAAATGCATATAATTGACTACCCAAAAAGCACAAATGAAGATTAACTTTAATTAAATCTCTAATCTTGAACTAAAAAAGTCGCCCTTAAGGTTTATTTATCAATGTACCCTATTTGTGATGTACCCCACATTGATTGGATTGGTATGTACCTATGGTGTATGTAAAAATATATATTAAATACGGGAATTTTTGTAACGACACGTTATATCATACAGCAATTTTAGTCGAGTAACATTTGAGCTTATGGAAGAGATAGGAGAAAATAATAAGGAATAGATCCATATCAATTTTCTGCTCAACTAAAATTGAATTGTGTGAACTGGTGATATACAAATTAATACATGCAAAACAAATTCTAAAAGAAAAATTTTTTCGTGCGAACCCTGCAATTTTAGAGAGCTGCGTATTAGGCTTCAATCTAAAATAGAAATTCCATGCCACAAATCAAGGCGCATTTATTAGGTGGCAGCACTACACCACGTGTCTAATGTCATTATACCAAGCAAAATGTCAAATCTGGATTGTGTAGGTATAAGCCTAAAAGCATGCTTTTATTTCGGTATCCATAAACACTTAACGAATATTCAGTTTTGTATGGTGTTTGACATTTCCTATAATAAACATACAATCTAACGATGCTACCCTGTTTTGAAAAGTAAGATGGTAATTTATAGCAACAAAGTACATGTGGTTATTGCTGTTGTAATATTTGTTGTAGAAATGAGAGTACCTGATTGATGATGTGCCTTGCCACAAATAAACTATTGTTGTAGTGAAGAAATATTTGTGAAATGTTAGTGGAAGAAAAAACAAAAATCCACTCTCGAATTTTGCAATACTAAAACGAGTTTTAGTTATAAAAAATAGTTTTTTCTTAAATTTGGCGGAATTGCAATCATTTTATGTGAAGTAAATATCAAGTTTCAATGCACCACCTGCATCAATCGCTAGTTCAATTTTAATTTCCCATGAAGAAAAAGGAACATCAATTTATGAAAGGAAATATTACATTCATATTCATAAACTGCATGTGTTTGATGTGATTTAAAATAAAAATTCACTGCGCATCGGAGCAGGTTTCTCTATTATTTTAAGATTGATCACATACATTTATGTACATACATAAGTACGTATGCACTGTGTGTATTCAAACACCTTTTGTTTTTCTATTTAGCAAATTTGATTTGTTACTTGCTTAAGTGTTTACCTGCTTCTACTGAAACTATCCCGTATCTCAAGGCTTCCACCAAATGCACTCATTTGTAGCAAAAGGATGTGTTGGGCTTCTTTTCACAGCCTTGAACAGGAAATTTCAGGCACCCTTAGCATATTTTTTTTATGCTGTCATATTTTTGATAGACATGTGAATGGAGGGTGTCTTATTGATTATTACTCCTAAAAGATTCTATCTACATGAGCATGAGAACACTTGATATAATAAAATAAATAGTTTAAAAACGGATTTATGGTTTTTGAAAATACGAGCTTAATTTGGAGTTTACTAACCCCTTCTTTGTACGTAGCAAATAAATCTCTTAATAACTTCTTAGTGAACTGTTAAAATCCACACTTTTTTATTACTTCCGTCAGTTTGTTTTAACTTCCTTTTTGTGGAAACAGCAACCGAATCGAATATAGTTGTGTATATAGAAGAAGGTTTCGTTATTTATTCGTGATTTTAAAGCCAGCTTTTACTATAACAAATACATATGTACCGCTTACATTATGCAAATTCATTTCATAATAACTACTTATGTAAGTGATTAAAAAAATCTGCATAAAACAAGTAGTATGAATAATTTTGTAATATCAATTAAAATATTAGTAATATCAATTAAAGAATTACCTTAAATTTTCACCTATAAACAATCTGATAATATCAATTAATTTTTTTGCACTCAAACTAATTACTACCATTAAAAATTTAATTGAATCAATTAAGTTCTTAATTGAAAACATTATTTCGTGAATACTTTTTTCTCTGTGGAACTTAAAAGAAAAAAAACAAAAAAAAAAAACTTAAACTCAGAGAAAGTCACCATATAATATCACCATATATCTTCAGAACATTGAACATAGTTTCATAAACTAATATCGGAAATTTGCTTATCAAAAATTCTAATGAAATATATCTATGGAAAAAGTGCTTAAATCGAGATAAGCTGATTTTGAGGTAATGGCAAATCTGTAATCTTAATAGTCGGAAGTGCCCTGAGCCAAACTTCAATTGAGACGCTTAGTGCAATAACTCTGTAAGCCACATGGAATTAAAAATTGAATTTATGTGCTCAATCTATTGCTAGGTACGATAGCTTTATATGCTAAAAGCAAATTCGATTAATTTAGCGGTATTATTATAAAATCTACTTCTTCCAAAATGATATATTTTTATTTTGTTTTCCTTAATAACTCTGTGAGTCACACTAACTTTACTTGTTGGTTTTCTCATTGATGGATTTTGGTGAAACTGGAAGCTTTTTTTCAAGTTCTTCTGATATTTCTGTTAGATCAATAGGTATTAAAGGACTCTTCCCAAGAGACATGAAATCTATATCAGAAACTAGCGCGGTATGAATTTTTTATGTTTTTGTGTTATTGCACAAAAAATATAAATATTTTTTTTAAGTTTAAAATTTGTAAACGCACTAATAATCCCAAATTATTATTTTACTTATTAAGTAAAATATTTTTTATTAAAAATACATTGAAATTGATTATTGAGGGGTCTTAGCTGGATATAAATATTTTTGTTGATGTGGCTTACAGAATTGTTGCTGTTTATAAAAAGAAGAAAGTTTTTATTATGTTATTAGAAAATATTTGGTTAGCGTTTTGTAATGTGTTTCTACTGAAATTAAAAAAAAATATGTATATACTTGTATTGATTGTATAGCCATGGTCTTAATAGTCATTTTTCAAAACCGGTCAATTTAAAAAATTATTTAAGCGCCGCAAATTAACTTAAAATAAACAAAAAATTTTACAGAATGCAGAGCGATTTGAAAGAAATCGTGAAAAGTTGTGATGACTCATTAAAAGATAAAGATTTCGTACCAATGGCTGAGGAATATTTATCTGAAACAAGCGAGGTATATTTTAAATTAATCTATATGGGTAAAATTATTATTTTGCATAATTTGGACTTTTGCGTTTAAAAATTATTTAGATATTGTTATCATTATTAGCATTTGCTTTTTTGTATAATTTTTAAAATCTTTGCATTAATAAATTTGATAAATATTTGAAAATAAAATAGTTAGGAATTTTTTATTGCAATAAATTTGTAAGCCACAGAAAAATATTAGAAATGTTGTTTTTGAAATTAAAAAATTTTTCAAATAAATTTAGGCAGTAACAATGTAAGCCACAATTTTTTATTAAAAATGGTACTTCCAATGGGTTTTAAGCATTCATAGATGGATGCTTCTTAAAGGTGTTTAAAGTAGAAAAACACAGATTTTTTAGATTTATTTTAAACTTAAAAGTCGATTTATTCAATATTTTGTGTATGTGGTTACAGAGTTATTGCACTAAGCGTCTCAATTATTTTGTGTGATTTTTGAGGAAGTTATAGAGCAATAACTTGCTGCTTATATTTTTTTCGATTTGCAATCTCATAAGGAATAACTTAATTAAGACTAGCTTAATTCAGCTTATGCTTTGATATATATCAAATAGAATGTATCATTTATATTATGTAGAACGATCTTTTTTAGAAAAATTTAAATTAGCAACGAATTTTAACTATTAACTCAAAAAGAAATAAATTTCTGAAAATCGACTTGAAAGTTTAAAAGTAAAAAATAACTTAAGCACTTTTTTCTTATTGCCATAGATATATAGACACGTATTTTCGATTTTATTATAAGCTACATGCAATCGAAAATATAATTTTTTATTGGAATTAGAATTTTATGGGCCTACACAGAAAAAAAAAAATTTTATTTTTGATAACAAAAATCCCGGTATTCCGCTATATCAATAACAAAAATTGTAAAATAATAGGGTACGTTCGTAAAAGCAGCACTTGGCAGCACTGATTAGAGTCAAACGTTTTTTAATGCATTTAATCGGCCGCAAATCTGTGCAAATGGTGCAGTAAATTATTTTAAGATGCAAGAAGTTGCGGTGGAACAATAAATTGAATATATCTATGTATTTTGATTTTTAAATTACATGTTTCGAATCTTACCAAAAAAGCAGATTGATAAACTCGAAAATAACTTTGAAACACATAATCTTGGTAGTTGTTTTTATTATTTCAAAGGAGTTTTTTTATTTTAGTTGTATTCTTTTTTAAGGCCAATGCTGTTCTCATAAGAAATTGTCGCTTTAATTTTCTTTTAAATTTTTTGCTTACTACAATTTAAAAGAAAATTGTCAATATTTTCTTAAATAAAATTACTTGCCAATTTTAAAATTGTTTGCAGTTTGTTCAAAAATGTCAACTGAGCACAGATGTTGAGCAGTTGCAAGGCATGTGCAGCAGATAATCACGCATACGCAGTTAAACCTGCAGAACTGCCGCATTGATGCATAAATTTGCAGCATTTACGAACGTACCCATAATATTTTTTTTTCAATAATATAAATATTTGAATTAATAAAATATCTTATCAATAATTTGTAATGTAAATGTAATGAATCAAAGAAAAAAGTTTTGACAAATTTTATTTTCAGTGATAATTGTTATTTTGTGTATGTGTGTGGATGGATGAATGTTAGTTTGTTTTTGCTTGGCTGCGATTAAAACTAAATGTGTTTGGGATGAGTCGAACCGGGAGTCTCTTATTAACTAATAGACCTACGTGCTTACCACTCAGCTAAAGAGCAAATGGTTATGAATTCGCAAATAATGAATACAGGCAAAACATGAGAAATCATGGTTCTTCTACATTTGCGCATTGCGTTTTGATGTAATCTAAAAATTAACTTTGTTGAGAAAAAAAACAAGCCACGACGATTTTCGGCTACTTGTTGTCATTCACACGTATACAAAACGATCAATCAAAAAAACAACAACATCTACACATAACCACCCTGCAGAAAATTTGGTGACAATTGATCCAAATGTACTCGTCCTATAACTGGAGATAATGTGGGTGTTATCAAAAGTACGTAGTAGTGTATGGTGAAAAAAGTCACATCGTTTAAATGGTGGCATATTGACCATTTTCGTGGTGTATCGTCTTGATCTTGAGCCAATTTAATTCGGACTCGGTCTAGTATTGTAGTAAACTGCACTGAACAGGACCTATCAAATAGTGTAAATATAATGTTAATTGCTCCCTTCAATGTGACTCTGGGATCAGTCCCGTAACTATACTTAGATATTAACCTAAGCTTAAATGGTATTTATACTTTTGAAATATGAGTAGCCCTGTGGTCGAGTGGGTAGTGTGCCAGCCTGTCATGCACGAGGTTGTCGGTTCGAATCTGAAAAAATTTTCAGATTAAAAATAAAATTAAAAAAAATGTCATTGCATTTGTAACAATAAAAAAATATATAAGCGTTAATTGTTTCAGTTAAATGTCGAAATTTAATTTATAAATAATTTATATTATTATACATCGAATAGGTCCCTATGGGATAGTTCAGTGACAAGTCACAAGGTGCATACAAAGTATCAATTAACCCCATCCTAGGCCATCCCCGTGTAAAAGTGACTGGTCCGCTTCATAGGAAGTGTTAGAACTCGGACTGGTCCCTATCACTTGGGGACCGGTCACGTGACTAGTCTTGTGTCAGTTCCATTTCCTGCAGGGCATGTCCAAGTCAATCAACAAGCAAGATAAACACCAACACAAGCAAAACAAAAGTAAATGATATTTTAAAATGCGCGGGATTGATAAATACAAATATTATTGAAATTAAAAATTTTATTCATTAACATGGTTTTATTGAAAATAATTCTTGTCTATTTTTTTCAGTGTACCCATAGTTTAGAACAGGGAAGGAAAATGACTTCTTGGATTTTGTACCAACTGTTAAAATAAAATGTACTTTTTGGACCATGAGGGTACCAATTTTTTTTTAATATTTATTAATAAGAACGGAAACGTGAAAAATGTGTATAAATTCAGAAGTAGACATTAAAAAAAATAAACTTAACAAAAATGGATATAAAAAGCGATAAAACCTAAAACACACTATTGAAGTAAAGGAGCGATATGTAGTTAACAAAAATAAATATAACCACATCCAAGGCGAGTTCATGTACGAGGTGCTGTCAAGTTAATAGGTACAGTTAAGGTACTACAGATTTTTTTTGTTTAGTTGACAGCACCTGGTTCATGTACCTTGCCTTGACAACAGCATTGCAACAAAAACAGAGAATCTGACCGTATATAATAAAACACACAAAAAAATTAAAGACAACATAGGCAAAATTAATGTTAGTATATACATATTTAGTGAAACATTGGCATTTTTAAATTGTATCAAGTAACTCGCGGTAGTACCACGGTACCAACGAGGTCAAAAATGTACCATAAAAAGTACAATTGTACCATGATTTCCATCCGTGGTTTAGAATTATCAAAATGACAAAATTGTTGATAACTTTTAAGATACAGGCTGTAAAATTTTATCTTAACCGATAATCTACATACAAAAACATATTTGAATATTTAAAAAAAAAACACTCTCCTGAAAACTTTAATTTTTGTCACTTACGATTAAATTGAAAAAAGGCTAGATATGTATGTCTCGTGTAAATTTTCTGAAAATTAAAAAAATGTACAACAGTAGCTCTGCATTCTGTATTTTTCTGTATTTCTCGCATCGTAATTGATATTATTTTTTATTTTTTTGTTGTCCTTAGTATGAGAAACTTTTGATCTTCGACTGTAGTCGAAAGTACTGATCGAACGAATTTTCATTTGGTATTATCACGAGCATTTGACAATAAATGACCTTATTGTGAATATCACTCAGAGTGATTTTTAAAATTTGCAAAAATTTTGCCTTAAACTAAAAACTAATCGTTTCTTATAAGTTTTCATATTAAAATACTTCATCGAAAGTTACATTATGTTCGATAGCAAAGTCTTTGTTCTACGAAATTTTCGATGCTCATAATAGTCATGAATTGATCATTCAATTTTCGATGTTCGATAGCCAGCGAAGATCGAAAATCGAATGCAACTCATAATAAGAGCCACTGTTATGTGCATATATTAAGCAATTCTTAATTATATTTCTGAAGTTTTTGTATAAATAAATAAAATTTCTAAACCTTTTTAAGAATTTGGTTGTAGGCCGTTCGTTGAGTTGGCATTGGAACCATTGGATTGTATTTATTTAGTTTCTAGTACGAGTTTTAATCAATGCATTTTTTTTTATTTGCTCAACACTTCAATTAATGCATTTTTCGACTCAATGATTAGAGTAATTGATTTGAAAATAACTTTTAATAACTATTTCAATCATTCGACTTAATCATCAGAATTGCAAAAATTTCACAATATATGCAATTTTTGTCTTTAGATAAAAATTGGTGTCATTATTTCGATGATTAATAGCATTTAATAATTGTTTCTTCTGTGCAATGCAGAAAAAAACATTTTATAAAAATAATCACTACCATCCTTTTGTATTTATTTCTATCTCAAATTGTGCCGAGAAGAAAATTATTGCAGTGAAACACTAACAGCGCTATTTATAAATCTTATCAAGTTTTTATAAAACATTCAAGAAAAATTTGTTTTAAAAACTCTTTAGGAAGCCTTAATAAGTTTTATAAATAAGGCTGTAAGTTATTATCTTAAATATTTAAATTTGTATTTTTTTACCATTTTATGGTCGTCCTTGCTTAAATATACTTACATTAAAAAGCTTCTGCTTCTTTTATTAAAATAACATATGGGTATATCCAGGATCTGCAACGGGACCTTCGCTCGCCTTTATGGTGGGGTAATATGAAGAAATTTTTCATATTTTTTTTGCTTGTTGCCATATTTTTTATAACACATTAATACGAGTACATAACACTATATTTGCTACAAAATTTGGAAATCACTGATTTTTTGTTTCTGATATATCAGTTTTATTACCTGATATCGTGAACGGGACTAAACTTAGAACTCGTTTTTATCAGTATCTACAAAAATTTTAAAATCTACGAATTATTTATCATTTTTATTTAACTGAAGTGAAATTATGTGGCTTGAAATTCATAGTTGTTATGTTGAAATATTTGTGTATTTGGAACATATTTTCCCTACACAGTGGGGATTAGTTCAAGTTAAAATTGTATTAACTTCGAAATCTTTCATATATACATACGTCATTCCAAAAAGTGAGAGTTCATCCCTACCTAAAATTTTTTAAATCAATATTTTATTTAATTGAAATTAATTTTTTTAAATTGAAAACTTTTCTTTTGAATTTAAAATTTTTTAAATTCAGAACGGTTTTTATTGTTTCTACTGCATATTTAGCGTTTTTAATGTCATGTCATATCTTAGGCGCCTAAAGTATCTTTTTTAAATGCATGTCCTTGTCCCTGGTAGCACTGTGCAACAGAAAATTCACACGGTCATGAGAGTATAGGATCGATAGTATGTAATACTAAAATGAAATAAAACCCGATACTCCCCTGCAGGAAATGGAACTGACACAAGACTAGTCACGTGACCGGTCCCCAAGTGATAGGGACCAGTCCGAGTTCTAACACTTCCTATGAAGCGGACCAGTCACTTTTACATGGAGATGGCCTAGGATGGGGTTAATTGATACTGTGTATGCACCTTGTGACTTGTCACTGAACTATCCCATAGGGACCTATTCGATGTATAATAATATAAATTATTTATAAATTAAATTTCGACATTTAACTGAAACAATTAACGCTTATATATTTTTTTATTGTTACAAATGCAATGACATTTTTTTTAAATTTTATTTTTAATCTGAAAATTTTTTGAGATTCGAACCGACAACCTCGTGCATGACAGGCTGGCACACTACCCACTCGACCACAGGGCTACTCATATTTCAAAAGTATAAATACCATTTAAGCTTAGGTTAATATCTAAGTATAGTTACGGGACTGATCCCAGAGTCACATTGACGGGAGCAATTAACATTATATTTACACTATTTGATAGGTCCTGTGTTCGACCACATCGAACATGTTCAGTGCAGTTTACTACAATACAAGACGATACACCACGAAAATGGTCAATATGCCATCATTTAAACGATATGACTTTTTTTCACCATACACTACTACGTACTTTTGATAACACCCACATTATCTCCAGTTATAGGACGAGTACATTTGGATCAATTGTCACCAAATTTTCTGCAGGGCTCAGTTTATCGTTAATCGAGCTTTGTTTGATCCCTTTTCTTTTTTTT
Source organism: Tachina lurida (assembly GCA_944452675.1). Lineage (NCBI taxonomy): Eukaryota > Metazoa > Arthropoda > Insecta > Diptera > Tachinidae > Tachina > Tachina lurida. Next base: position 71,881,684 of record OX101755.1, read on the forward strand.
GTAGCTAAAAAAATTTTTATAGAATTTGTACAGTCATAATATAAATATATAAGTAATTATTATCAACGACAAATGTCGTTAAAACTTACTAAAAGGCAGAAAAAATGCCTTTTTAGTTTTGAGATCAATTTTTTTTTATAATAACAAACGAGACAAGCAAAAAATACATTATATACTCGTATTATAAAAATTAATAAAATAATTAATAGAAAAAAATCATTAGTTTATTAGCAAAATAACTTTCAATGCCGGTGTACCGTTTTGTGGAAATGCTCATATAAATTTGTTCGTAAATTTCCTTATTACCTCGTATCTTCCAAACGGATGCATGGATTTCAACAGTTAAAGTATCGTTATATTTGTCTTGAGAACCCAAGTGTTTATCGATGATGTGTTAAAAAAAACGCAGATTTTTCGCGCGAATTATTAATACGTTAAATTTTTTTAACAGACCTATCGAGTAGGGCATCAAAATAAAGGAAATTAAAAAAGGATTACAAATATGTATACACATAAGATATATGCTTGTTTATAATAGTTGCCAGGATATTAAAAGTTTATAATAACAAATAAATTTGAGAAAGCTATGCACCCGACTACCTAAAAAACTGAAAAGAAAAAAAAAAACAAGTCCAGAGTGCGGAACATAGTGACTTTAACAGTCGGGAAGCATTAAAAATCGAATTTTCAAAACTTCGTAGTTATAGTTTATTTTTTTTAGGTAGTCGGGTTTATTGATTTTATATTTTATTTAATTTTTTAATATATATACTAGTATTTATATTTTTTCTTACCATAAAATCTAATGAAATATTATAAGGTATTTATTTATTTTTGTACAAGGATTTTTTAGCTTTTTAAAAGATGATTGTGGTCGAACTCAACTGATGAGTTGCTTAAGCAGCAAGGAAATCCACATAGACTATCTTAATACAGAGCAAACAATAGAACGTACGATAGAATAATAGAATTTCTTTAAAAATTGTACTGATTATCGCCTGGGAGGAAATTGTTGATGAGTATCGGTTTCCATCCTGCCCTGTATATAGTCAAAAGTAAGTGATACTACTAGTGCTTCAAAAATTACATCATTAGCTTTTGTAAGCCAATATTTGTGTTTGATTCTCATGCAATTTTTCACTCTTTGCCATAAAATTGCCGATTTGTTTCTTATTTTATTTTAAAATTTATTACGGTAATAAAACGTATGCAGTAGTCAGTTCAAGTTGTTGATATCAAAGTCTTTTCAACTGAAAGTTTTTGTTAAGGTGTAAGCCAATATTTACTTTGGCTTAATTCCAGGTTTCGCCAAAGACACGTTCTTATGTGCTTAATCGAAGCTTGCAACTTTTTTTTTATCAAATGTCACTCATTCGGCCTGTCATTAAACGCTTCTTATCAATTATTTAATAATATAAGTATGTATATGTACAAGAAAAGTACATCTTCAGCGCCAACTGCAAAAAAAAAGAACAAAATAGCCAGACAATAATTGAAGTTTAAATGTAAATTTATTAATTGTATTACTAGTAACTAATATTTTTTTTTAACATAAAGCCAATGTTTCTGTGTTTTGAACTTAAATTAACGGATTTAAGAAATATTTATTAGTCCAAAAGATTACTTTTAACTCCCTGGTGATTTTATTACTACAAGTAATCCTCTAAGATAGCAAGTAATTTATAAACTCTTACATTTAGAAAGAGCTTTTTTTAATATGCTTATAAGCATATATGTGACCTCAACCAAAACAAACCAACACAGAAGTATTTAAAATTAATAAATTAATTTTTTATTGAAAAAAATAATAATGAATTGATATCTTAGTCGGGTATAAATTCAGTATTTTTGAGTCTTATAGAATGTGATTTTCTAAATAAGACAAGAAAACAATTACAATTTCTTAGTCACGCTCCAGCTCGGTATAAGCCGCTTTTCACATATCAATCTGGAGTTGAAGATAAATGCTACACATAAAAAAATTTGTATGTAGGCACAGTTAATGCTTTAATAAATGCAATTAAAATTTTAATTGTTCAATACACAAGCTGGTTCTATTATTGTATAGTCTATTAAAATACAGTAGCGTAAACTTGTTGGTAACGTGTTCTTCTTTTGTCATTTAAAATACAAACACTTGGCACTACAAATTGTTGTAAATACAACAAATATAACGAATTTCACCAAAAATTTTAAAGGGTATACATGTTTGTAATATCCGTAATATTAATAAGCGACCCATACAGTATACATATATATTCTGGATCCTTATACATAGGGAAGATGCATAAGCGATGTCCGTCTGTCCGTTTGTCTGTACGTGAAATCGGATTTCCGAAGCTCCCAGAAAAGCTAGTGACTTCGGTATTGAACTGGTGTGTCATAAATGGTTCAAAATAAATTGGTATTGACAATCAGCAGAAGGTTTCAGAGCTGGAAAACTTAAACTTTATTTTGCCATATTAAAGCAACTAGCTAAACCAAATTTTTGATTTATTTTTGATAAATAAACTTATTTTATATTTTAGTACCAATAAAATTGGTATTAAAAATAAAAAATAAATAAAAGAGACGTTTCCAGGGTTTGAAAACTTTAACTTTTTTGCTAAATAAAAGTAACCTACTAACACTAAATTTTCCTTTTTCTCTATAAATTAAACATATCTTACATTAATTAAAATTTATTTGCTGGTGGCTTAGCATGTCTGCATACGTATTTCATTGGCGCTTCAACCAAATCATCAGTAGACTTCAACTACAAATTCTGGAATGGAATACGTATATAGGCATGCTAAACCACCAGCAAATAAGTTTCAATTATTGTATTTACACTTCTGACAACATGTCAAATAATAAACTTCTTCACATCTTATATTCTTAAAAAACAGATTGGTGTAAGAAATCAGAAAAATCTAAAATTATGATTCCAGGGTTGAGAAACTTACACTTTTTTTGTTTACTTAAAAGTAACTAGGTCTAATTAATTTTTTTCTTTTTCTTTATAGATTAAGTATATTTTATGCTTTTGAAAGAAAAGTTTGATGTAGAAAATTAGAAATATTAAAACCACAGCTCCAGAGCTGGAAACTTTGAACTTTTTTTTAAATTAAAGTAACCAAATAAGACTAATTTTTCTTTTTCTTATTTGCTTTTTGATTTGTTCACTTAGCATATCCTATATGTTTTTTTAAAGAACTAGATAAAGAACTAGGAATCAGGAAAATCTAAAAGGAAAATCTAAAATTAAATTTTTATGTACATAAAAATAAATAGGTCACATTTCTTTTTGCTTCTAACGGAAAAACCACAGTTTCGTTAGCGATCAACTTCGCTTTGTCCAATGCCAACTAGTGAATCGTTGACATTATTGCCTAGTACTTCTACATTTAACTCAGCGATATCATCCGCTTCGGGCTCGTGGTCATCACTTAAACAAGTTGTCACTGAAGATAAGAGCAGCCCAAGACCCAAGGTCCAAGTCGGAATGGACAGATACATTACAATTTTTTTTCAGGGTTGGAAATGAAAAAAAAATTTTTTTGCTTAAAAATAACCAAAAATATTTTTTTTCAGTTAAACATATTTCATATTTTAGGAATATCTTATTCTTATGAAAAACTTATTATTCTTTACCAAAAATGGGAAAGGGTATATATAGGTTTGTCATTCCGTGTGTAATTTCCATAATATTCATATGCGACCCATAAAATGTATATATTCTTGGTCCTTATGAATAGGGAACACGAATAAGCGATGTCCGTCTGTAGATCCGTCCGTCTGTCCGTCTAGTGTACGTGAAATCGGTTTTCCGAAGCTCCCAGAAAAGCTAGAGACTTCGTTATTGAACTGGTGTGTCAGAAATGGTCCAACTTAGATTGGTGTTGAAAATCAGCAAAATCAAGCAGAAGGTTTCAGAGCTGGAAAACTTAAACTTATAAAAGTAAACAGATAACACAATTTTTTTAATTTTTTTGTTAAATAAACTTATTTTATATTTCAGTACGAATAAAGTTTGTATTAAAAATATGAAAAAAAATTAAAAAAATCAAAAAGGCGTTTACAGGATTGGGAACTTAAACTTCTTTGTTATATAAAAATAACCTACTAAAACTAATATTTCCTTTTTATCTATAAATTTAAGATATCTTACATTCTTAAAAGAAAAATAGATTAGTGAAGGAAATCTGAAAAATTTTAAATTATGATTCCAGGGTTGGGAAACGTACAGCTTTTGTGATATATAAAATTAACTAGGTGTAATAATTTTTTTTTTTTATATTTTCATATATTTTATGTTTTGGAAAGAAAAGTTGGGTATAGAAAATTTGAAAAATAAGAACCACAGGTACACAGCTGGAAAATTTAACCTTTTTAGGGTTCCGTACACCAAAGGTGAAAAGGACCTCTATTATTTTCGCTACGCTGTCTGTCTGTCCGTCTGTCTATCACACACGCCCCCAGGGGAGTCAAATTGACAACGGGTGTGGCAATACTGGGGCCCCAGCTAAGGGTAATGAAGTTTTTTCTGCTGGCGGACCTTTGGCTCATTACCAGTAAAACTTATGTGTTACTAGCCGATCTCTGAAATAACAGAGCAAAGGATGTGCATGTATTTATAAAAGGAAAACAAAAGAAAGAAAGATCGTTGTTGTCAGATAGGTGCATGATCACCTAGAACTGCCCCTGAGTTCAAAAGATAGTAGTAGTGAAGCCTTTATTAATAAAGGTGGATCTGCGAGGTCTGACCAGAGGCTACTTCTGGTGCTACGGGTGCCGGTTGCCCGACAGCTGAGCTGCTCAGAGATAAAAGCATTGCGGCTATCAAAATCCTGTGTTCAAAAGATTTAACGCCCCTGGATATGACCCCAGGGCAACGGCACTTGTGTCTGATCATAATAGGCACAGGATTTTGGTGGCGACAGCTTGCTTTCTTCTCGCGAGGGTGGTTCAGCTGTGCCGGCAATGGTTGAGGAATTCTCTTGGGGACCTCGCTATTGGTGTATACACAACACCATAGCGTGGAAGCCTGAGAATTATCGTAGTGGCTGTGGTTGCTACCAAAATCGCTGGGAGAATAGTCTTGGCTTCCCAGTGTGAAATCAATGCTAGTGATTGGTATGACGCGGTCAGCCAGACACTATTCTAGGTGCTGTTGCCAATCAACAGAAAGTTGTTATGGCATCAACATAGCAACTGATACGAGTTTAGATAGCTCAATTACCTAAGCAAGGTAATTAAATATAGTACAGGGATAACTACATATAAGGTTTGCAACCTGTGGTCCCTTGAGGCGCACCTATGTATTGCATAGGTGTGAACTGTAAGGGTTCACGGGGGCGTTGGTCTGGCGTCCCAAAACCGGACTCGGTGCATTGGCACCCGTGAGATAAGGCCGTTACGGCAGGTGCTCACGCAAAGCCTTTGCACTTCTGTCTATCACACACAGGGTCCCCCAGCGGAGTCTATTTTTGACTACGGGCTTGGCAACCCCGGGGCCCCAGCTGGAGTAATGTGGCTTTTTCCATTGACGTACCTTTGGTACATTACCCATAGATTTTATGTGTTACTACCCGATCTTTGGCAACAGAGCAAAGGATGTGCACATATTTAAAAAAAGAAGACAGGTTCCTGTTGACGCTAGTTAAGTGCATGATCACCTAGAACTGCCCCTGAGTTCAAAAGATAGTAATAGTGAAGCCTTTATGTTGGAACTGCGAGGTCTGAACAGAGGCTACTTCTGGGGCCACGGGTACCGGTTGACAGTCGAGCTGCTCTAAAGATTTGAGTGCATGTAGCGGTCGTCAGAATCCTTTGCTAAAAGGCCGAGTTCGTCTTATCTCACGGGGTTTAAGGAATGATTTTGGTGAGTGTGGAGTAGGCACTGGATTTTTGGCGACACAGGCATGGGTTCATTTCGAATGGGTCGTTGAGCTGTGCCGGCACACAACACCTTAGCGTGGAAGCCAGAGAATTATCGTGGTGGCTGTGGTTGCTACCAAAAACCCTGGGAGAATAGTCTTGGCTTCCCAGTGTTAAATCAATGCTAGTGGTTGGTATGACGCGGTCAGCCAGACACTATTCTAGGTGCTGTTGCCAATCAAGAGAAGCTGCTATGGGCACGGACATAGCAGCAGAGTTTAGATAGCTCAAATTACCTCAGCAAGGTAATTAAATATAGTACAGGGATAACTATATATAAGGATTGCAACCTATGTGCCTTTGTGGAGGGAACATAGGTGCATTCCTAAGAGGGTGCATGGGGGCGTTAGTCTGGCGTCTATTCCACACCCGTGTCTAGGACACCGTGAGATAAGGCCGTAATGGCAGGTGCTCACGGAAATCTGAAACACATCTGTATATCACAGGGTATTTTCTCCGGAACCGTAAGAGCTACGGACCTGAAATTTGGACACAATATGTAGACCTTTGGCCGCTACAACAGCAAATACATGAGACTTGAAAATTAAAGGGTGTTCTAAAACGAGCAACGAAAAATTTTAAAATCCCATGTAATATACATACAATTTTATGTATGTATGTACACATGAAATTTGTAGGCTTAGTGTATTTTTAGACAGACTACAACAATTAAAACTAAAATTTAAAAAAATTTAAATTAAAGGGTGTGCCATCAGTTAATGCAATTTTGACTATGCAATTTTGACCACTTGCTGTATCATGGAAACCATAAGAGCAAAACTCTTGAAATTTTCAAAAACGGTAAAATTAAAAAATCAAAAAATTATAAAATCGCCGAACCTAAAAAAAAATCGCAAAAAAAATCGCCATAAACAAAAAAAGCACAAAATTAAAAAACAACTTCTAAGACTAAAATAAATCGCGAAAAACCGGAAAAATCGCCACAATGAAAATAAATCGCCAAAATGAAAAAAAATCGCAAAAATTAAAAAAAAATCGCCAAATTAAAAAATCGCCAAAATGAGAAAAATTGCCGAAAAAACCCCAAGAACAGAAAAATTGGCCAAAATGAAAAAATTTCCTAAATAAAAATAAAGCCAAAAAACAGAAAAAAATCGTCAAACTGAAAAAAATCGCCAAAAAACAGAGAAAAATTGCCAAAACGGGCAAAAAGCGACAAAACTAAAAAAAAATCGTTTACATTGAAAAAAAAACTTAAAAAAGCAAAAACGCCACATTAAAAAATTTCTCAAAACCGAATGTACGGAACCCTCCGTGCGCGAGTCAAAGTCGCACTTTACTGAATTTTTTTTTGATATTAAGGTAACTAAATAAAACTAGTATTTTCCTTATTTCTTTTTTTCTCTGTTCACTTAACATATTTTATATAGTTTTTAAAGAACAAGATTGATATAAGGAAACAAAAAAATTTAAAATGATGATTCCAGTGTTGGGAAAAGTACACTTTTAGATACAATATATATGTAGAACTAATTAAATAAAGCTAGTTATTTTTTTGATAATTAAATATATTCTATATTTTAGAAAGAAATAAATTAGTACTCGTATTAAAACCAGAAAAATTTTAATTATGGTTCCAGGGTTGGAAATTAAAAAAAAATTATGTAAAAATAGGGAAGATCTTTACTCAAGCAAATTCTTTAGTCGAAAAAACCCAAGAGGTCACTTCCAAAAACTTGCACTATAACAAAAAATTATAAATTTTATCACAAAACAAATATGTATGTATGTACTTACGTATACATCTGTATACTACATACATATACATACGTTGGTAAAGGGTATATAAGATTCGGCACAGCCGAATATAGCACTCTTACTTGTTTAAGTTGGAAGTACTTATGCTTTCAATATATTTTTTTAAATTAATCAATTAAAAGTATCAAACTTTCAATATTCTAAATACATAGGAATTTGCTGGTTTTTGTTTGTTTTATTTAACTTATTTGGTTAGCAAATGGGCACACTGCAGTAAATATGTACTGCATTAAAAATTGCAGTAAGCAGTAAATTTACTGATTACTAAAATAATACAGTAAATTTTTACTGATAATAAAATTTAATTTTCATTACATTCATAATAAAATTGTAGCAAAGTCGCAAAATGTTTTTCCTTAAAATTTTAGTATGAAAAAAATTTAGCCACTTGGTAGAATTTCATTATGAATACGGGCATTACTGATTACTGAAAATTCAATGAACCTCATCATATAATAAATCATTTAGGCACTTTATAAAAAGTGTAGAAAAAATTTTTAGTAATCAGTAAAAATTTGCTGGTTGAAAAATTATTTTTACTAAAATTCTAGTAGTTAATGCAAAGTGCCCATCTATGGTAAATGCCTTTACTTTTACTTTAAATTTTTAATTCCTGTTACTGTTCTTGTTGCTGTGTACGAATTGCAATTAAAATAAAGCAATTATCAAGTTAAATAAAACAAACAAAAACCAGCAAATTCAATTGTATTTACAATATTTTAAATAAGTTTCTGTTGCTTCTTTCAAACACTAATACACTCATACATAGCTCACACCAATTTCATAACGCGGTGTGCATCTTAGGTAGATGATCTTACTCAAAATTTTTGATTTTATTATACCCTTTACCAAAAAAATGGTAAAAGGGTATATACAGGTTTGTCATTCCGTTTGTAATTTCTATAATATCAATAAGCGACCCATAAAATTTATATATTCTGGATCCTTATGCATAGGGAAGACGAATAAGCGATGTCCATCTGTCCGTCTGTCCGTCTGTATGTACGTGAAATCGGTTTTCCGAAGCTCCCAGAAAAGCTAGAGACTTCGTTCTTGGAGTGGTGTGTCAGAAATTTTCCAAAATAGATTGGTATTGAAATTCAGCAAAACCGATTGCAAAGCTGGAAAACTTAAACTTTATTTTGCCATATAAAAGTAACTACCGAAAACAAATTTTTATTTTTTTTAATAAATAAACTTATTTTACACTTCAGTACGACTAAAATTTGTATTTTAAATTAAAAAAATATAAAAAAAATCAAAAAGTTGTTTCCAGGGTTGGAAAACTTTAACTTTTTGTTAATTTAATTATTATTTTTCGAACTGTATTTGTTTCTATATTCTTATGAATTGAATAGGCTAAAGTTCGTAACGCTTTTTAAGCCAAATTACATGTGATAATTATTAATGAACAAATAACATCAAAGTTAGTTGTAAATATTCTGACAACAACACATAGTTGAACGGAACAGCCAGCCGTTTTCGAAGGCCACTAAACCTTCCTCATCAGCGTTCTTCTGTGTTTTGATCCACTGTGTGTGGTGTCAGTTGATGTAGATGGCTGCCTTATATACGTAACTTTATTGCAAATGGAATATGTGAATTGGTTTGATTCATTGCATTTCAATTTGCTAATGTGTTTCGTAATGTATACGCAAGTTACCATCTATATATATACCATCTTCTTCAATGGTAAGACTGTTGTAATATATATAGAAGATGGTAATATATATAGAAGATGGTATATATATAGATGGTAACTTGCGTATACATTACGAAACACATTAGCAAATTGAAATGCAATGAATCAAACCAATTCACATATTCCATTTGCAATAAAGTTACGTATATAAGGCAGACATCTACATCAAGTGACACCACACACAGTGGATCAAAACACAGAAGAACGCTGATGAGGAAGGTTTAGTGGCCTTCGAAAACGGCTGGCTGTTCCGTTCAACTATGTGTTGTTGTCAGAATATTTACAACTAACTTTGATGTTATTTGTTCATTAATAATTATCACATGTAATTAAGCTTAAAAAGCGTTACGAACTTTAACTTTTTGTGTTATGTAAAATTAACTATGTCTAAAACTATGCAGGGTATTTTCTCGAGAACCGTAAGAGCTAGAGACCTGAAATTTGGACACAGTGTGAAGACCTTTGGCCGCTACAACAAGAAATATATGAGAATTGGAAATTAAAGGGTGTTCAAAAACGAGCAGCGAAAAATGTTAAAATCCCATGTAATATACATACAATTGTATGTTTATACACTTGAAATTTGTAAGGTTAGTGTATTTTTATACAGACTACAAAAATTAACACCAAAATGAAAGAAAATCGCCAAAATGAAAAAAAATCGCCAAAATGAAAAAAATCGCCAAAACGAAAAATAACCTAAAAACAGAAAAAAATCGCCAAATTGAAAAAAAAATCGTCAATATGAAAAAAATCGCCAAAACGAAAAAAACCCCAAAAAACAGAAAAAAATCGCCGAAATGAAAAAAAAAGAAAAAAATCGCTTAAATAAAAAAAACCAAAACAGAAAAAAATCGCCAAAATGAAAAAAATCGTCAAAATGAGAAAAATCTCCAAAATGAAGAAAAGCCCAAAAACAGAAAAAATCGCCAAAATGAAAAAACCTCCAAAAACAGAAAAAAATCGCCTAAACGAGAAAAAAGCGACAAAACTGAAAAAATCGTTTAAACTGAAAAAAAACTTCAAAAAAAGCAAAAAACCTACCTTTCGTGCGTGATTTAAAGTCGCACTTTACTGAATTTTTTCATATTAAAGGAATTAAATGACACTAAGTTTTTCCTTATTACGTTTTTGCTTTGTTCAATTAACATATTTTCTGTATTTTTTAAAGAACTAGATTGGTATCAATAACCAGACAAATCCAAAATTATGACTCCAGGGTTGGAAAACTTACACTTTTTGTGTTATGTAAAATTAAATAGGTCTAAAATTACAGCTCCAAAGATGGAAACTTTATAAAAATGATAAATTTTTTCACAAAACAAATATGTATGTATGTGTCTGTATACCATATATATGTACCTACGTTGGTAAAGGGTATATAAGATTCGGCACAGCCGAATATAGTACTCTTACTTGTTGTGAAAAAGATTTTTACCCCTAGCGTATAGATGTTTACACATCAATAATTTATTTTAGATCCCGAAATCTTGAAAATCCTGCTATCCCGAAAAATCCTGGGATCCCGAAAATACCGAAAATACCGAAATACCGAAAATCCTGGGATTTTACAGATCGGGAGTTACAAAATCCCAAATCCTGGGATTTCCAAAAATAGATCCCGATTGGCATCCCTAGTAAATACATATGTTAAGTGAACGTAGTTAAAAAGGAAAAAAGAAAAAACTTAGTTTCATTTAATTCCTTTAATATTAAAAAATTCAGTAAATTGCGACTTTGAATCGCGCATGAAGGGTTGGGATTTTTGCTTTTTTGAAGTTTTTTTCAGTTTAAACGCTTGTTTCAGTTTTTTGCTTTTTTCTATTCTTAGCGAATTTTTTCTGTTTTTGATTTTTTTTTGGCGATTTTTTTTTCATTTTGGCGTTTTTTTTCCTGTTTTTAAGTTTTTTTTCAATTTGGGGATTTTTTTCTGTTTTTTGGGTTTTTTTTTCGTTTTGGCGATTTTTTTTTCATTTTGGGAATTTTTTCATTTTGGTGATTCTTCCGGTTATTCGCGATTTATTTTAGTCTTAGACATTTTTTTTGTGTAATTTGGTGCCTTTTTTCATTTTGGCGATTTTTTTTTGTTTTTGGCAATTTTTTTTCGGTTTGGCGATTTTATAATTTTTTGATTTTTTAATTTTTTCGTTTTTGAAAATTTCAAGAGTTTTGCTCTTACGGTTTCCAAGATACAGCAAGTTGTCAAAATTGCATAGTCAAAATTGCATTAACTGATGGAACACCCTTTAATTTAAATTTTTTGAAGTTTTAGTGTTAATTTTTGTAGTCTCCAAAGAACGAAGTCTTGGACTGGTGTGTCAGACGGACATCGCTTATTCGTCTTCCCTATGCATAAGGATCCAGAATATATATATTTTATGGGTCGGTTGTTGATATTATAGAAATTGCAAACGGAATGACAAACGGGTATAAAAATATGCCATACCATATACTACTTCACTGTTGTGTGAATTTAATCCATAAAATAAATCCATTCTTTAAATTTGGCTTAACATTTTTTCTTTTATAAGATTGATTACCTAAATATCCTTCTGCTGCAAGGTAGCATAAAAATACATTATATTGAAATCAATTGAATATAACAAAACATATTTATAGTTGTGTAATACAAATATAAAAGATTAGTCACAGCAAAATGCTAGAAAACAAACGTATTGTTTCTTAGCTTAAGACATAAGTTGAGCTTATTATTTTTATTTAACACATCAAAGCATTTTAGGACTACTTGTATCCTAAAAAACAGCGACATTACAATTAAAAACAATTATTTTAAGTTTTTCTTTTCTTTTCTGTGGCTTAAACAAACGTATTTCCATAGCTTATCGCTTAATCTAGCGATATTTAGCTTACTACAATCTTATAATATATATTTAAAATCATTTAAATCAGTTAAAATTTTTAACAGTTTGTTGCGTGGCTGTATTCTGTATTTCAAAACAAGAGAATGGTTGAAGACTTAGATTATGACTTTATTATTAAATTAGATTATTACTTTATTATTAATTACTGTCTTTCTGAGATAAATATACAAGCATAAACTGTTTAACCAGATAACAGTGTTCAAAGGAATATCTTATAAAAAAAGTAACACACAATAAGAATGATATTTAAAGGAAGAATGAAATGAAAAGAAAATTTCCAATTAAAATTTCCATCATCAGCTTGAACGAAAAAATAAAACCGAAGAACATAAGATCAAAGCTCTCTTGGCCACACACATATTAAACTTTTCTAATCAACAACAAACGGAAGATATTTAAATAAGGAAAAACGTGCCCTCATCATACCAGCTCGTGAACTTCTACCGTTTTTCGAATTGCACTTGTATGCATGACAAGAAAACTGCTCTTTGCATGGCATAAAGGAAAACTTGAAACATAGAAAAAAATCTATTGCCAAGTAATACCAATTAACAGAAAAATAACGAATTAAGATACTCAAAACTTAAGAGACAACACTAATACCACTTGCAAAAACCATTGAATTGTTAATAAAATTATTATAAAAATAAACTTGTTTATGAAGAATTTAATTGTGGATGCAAGTTCATGTTGAACATTCTCGTACTCATACAATTTGGAGTTTTTCTTTTTCATTACCAAACGAAGTGGGTGGATAATTTCTTATGTCATTCTACTGGAAAGTAGGAAGTATGCATAACACTAGCATTATTATTAGGGAGGTACTCAATGGTGTATTATTAGTAACTTGAAAAATGATGATCAGCATAAGAATTTAATTTAACTTTTAATTATAAATGAAATTCTTAAATAATATAATATCTGTGATCACAGGCAATGATTGTCCATGTGGAAAAACATAGATTCGAGAACAATGAACTTTATTCGACTTGTCCACTTGGTGAATGTTACAGGGAAACAAACACAAAACTGCATAAAAGTAAAACATTTGTGTTTCTTTAACTATCATACAAAATTCATCGTTTTTACAAGAGAAAAGAACGCGTTGAAATTCTCACGTTTATTTTATTTTAGAAACACATGGTAAACAAAATTTTTGGCTTACAACTCGATACCAACCTTAGCCTGATTAAATTATAAATATAGAAACAAATAAAGATCGAACAATAATAATTTAAATTAACTTATGCTAACAGCCATGGGTCTGTGGCAAAATTTAAATCAATATACTTAATAGTAACAAAGTAGAACAAAAATGAGCAAATTAACTAACATGTGCACATCTAGTAAATAACAAACAACAATGGCAAGACTGTTGTAAATTTAGAGATGGTAAAATTGGGGTTTCATTACAAAAAAGCTTTCAGCAAAATTGAATACGATGAATCAAAACAATTCACATATTCCATTTGAACTGAAAACTTAGTATATAAAGCAAAAAAAAAAATGGACCAAACACAAAAGAACGCTCATGATGAAGGTATAGTGGCCTTCAAAAACAGCTAGTTGTTCCCCTCTAATACGTGTTTGTCAGGGTATTTACAATGAACTTTGGTGTTATTTGTTCAGTAATAATTATATTGAGGTAATGATAAATTCTTAACATTAGAAAAGAACAAGTAAGAGTGCTATATTCGGCTGTGCCGAATATTATATACCCTTTACCAACGTACGTACATTATATATAGTATACAGATACATACATACATATTTGTTTTCTGATAATTTTTTTTCTCTAAAGCAATTAATAGTAAGTGACCTTTCAGTATTTTTCGATTAAAGAATTTGATTCAATTATTTTATTTTCGATATTAGCAATAGTTGAATATTTTACTCTACACTCTGTGGTTAAGATATATTTTACATTCACTCTTGTCAACATCGATATTATAGAAATTACAAACGGAATGACAAACCTATATATACCCTTTTACCATTTTTTTGGTAAAGGGTATAATAAGAAAAAACTTAGTTTCATTTAATTCCTTTAATATTAAAAAATTCAGTAAAGTGCGACTTTGACTCGCGCACGAAGGGTTCTGTACATTCGGTTCTGAAAAAGGCTTTTTTGCTTTTTTGAAGTTTTTTTCAGTTTAAACGATTTTTTCAGTTTTGTCGCTTTTTTCTCATTTTGGCGATTTTTTTCTGTTTTGTTTCGGTTTTTTCATTCATTCTGAAGATTTTTTTCATTTTGGCGATTCTTTTTCCATTTTGGCTTTTTTTCCTATTTTGGGGTTTTTTCCTTTTGGCGATTTTTTTTTTTTTGGTGATTTTTTTTCATTTTGGCGATTTTTTTCTGTTTCTGGGGCTTTTTTTATTTTGAAGTTTTTTTTCATTTTGGCAATTTTTTTTCATTTTGGCGATTTTTTTTCATTTCTGCGATTTTTTCCTGTTTTTGGGGTTTCTTTTAATTTTGGCGATTTTTTTCTGTTTTCCGGGTTTTTTTTGTTTTGGCGTTTTTTTTTCATTTAGGCGATTTTTTTTCATTTTGGCGATTTTTTTCTGTTTTTGGGTGTTTATTTTCATTTTGTAGATTTTTTTCATTTTGGCGATTTTTTTTAATTTTTGCGATTTTTTCCTATATTGGGGTTTTTTATTTTGGCGATTTTTTATTATTTTGGCGTTTTTTTTCATTTTGGCGATTTTTTTCTGTTTTTCGGGCTTTTTTTCTTTTTTGGCGATTTTTTTTCATTTTGGCGATTTTTTTTTCATTTTGGTGATTTTCTTTCATTTTGGCGATATTTTTTTTTCATTTAAGAAATTTATTTATTTTAGTCTTAGACATTTGTTTTGTAATTTGGTGCTTTTTTTAATTTTAGCGATTTTTTTTTGTTTTTGGCGATTTTTTCGGTTTGGCGATTTTATAATTTTTTGATTTCTTAGTTTTACCATGTTTGAAAATTTCAAGAGTTTTGCTCTTACGGTTTCCAAGATACAGCAAGTTGTCAAAATTGCATTAACTGATTGAACACCCTTTAATTTACATTTTTTGAAATTTTAGTATTAATTTTTGTAGTCTGTATAAAAATACACTAGACTTACAAATTTCAAGTGTATATACATACATACATACAATTGTATGTATATTACATGGGATTTTAACATTTTTCGTTGCTCGTTTTGGAACACCCTTTAATTTCCAACTCACATGCATTTGTTTTTGTAGCGGCCAAAGGTCTACATACTGTGTCCAAATTTCAGGTCTGTAGCTCTTACGGTTATCGAGAAAATACCCTGTGACCGACATAGTTTTAGACACATGTAGTTAATTTTACATAACACAAAAAGTTAAAGTTCTCCAACCCTGGAAACCTCTTTTTAATTTTTATACCCTTTACCAACAAAAATGGTAAAAGGGTATATATAGGTTTGTCATTCCGTTTGTAATTTCTATAATATCAATAAGCGACCCATAAAATATATATATTCTGGATCCTTATGCATAGGGAAGACGAATAAGCGATGTCCGTCTGTCCGTCTGTCCGTCTGTCTGTACGTGAAATCGGTTTTCCGAAGCTCCCAGAAGAGCTAGAGACTTCGTTCTTGGACTGGTGTGTCAGAAATTTTCCAAAATAGATTGGTATTGAAATTCAGCAAAATCGAGCAGACGATTGCAGAGCTGGAAAACTTAAACTTTATTTTGCCATATAAAAGTAACTACCGAAAACAAATTTTTATTTTTTTTAATAAATAAACTTATTTTACAGTTCAGTACGTCCAAAATTGGAATTTGAAATTAAAAAAAATATAAAAAAATTAAAAAGACGTTTCCAGGGTTGGAAAACTTTAACTTTCTGTGTTATATATAATTAACTATGTCTAAAACTATATTAGTATTTTCTCGAGAACCGTAAGAGCTACAGACCTGAAATTTGGACACAGTGTGTAGACCTTTGGCCGCTACAACAACAAATACATGAGACTTGGTAATTAAAGGGTGTTCCAAAACGAGCAACGAATAATGTTAAAATCCCATGTAATATACATACAATTGTATGTATACACATTTGAAATTTGTATGGTTAGTGTATTTTTATACAGACTACAAAAATGAACACTAAAATTTAAAAAAATTTAACTTAAAGGGTGTACCATCAGTTAATGCAATTTTGACAACTTGCTGTATCTTGGAAACCGTAAGAGCAAAACTCTTGAAATTTTCAAAATCGGTAAAACTAAAAAATAAAAAAATTATAAAATCGCCAAACCGAAAAAAATCGCCAAAACGAAAAAAAGCACCAAATTACAAAAAAAAATGTCTTAGACTAAAATAAATCGCGAATAACCGGAAAAATTGCTAACATGAAAAAAAAATCGCCAAAATGAAAGAAAATCACCAAAATAAAAGAACCCAAAATGAAAAAAAATTGCCAAAATGAAAAAAAAATCGTCAAAATTAAAAAAAAAATCGCCAAAATGAAAAAAACTCCAAAACAGGCAAAAATCGCCAATATGAAAAAAATCTCCAAAATGAAAAAAAAAATCGCCAAAATGAAAAAAAATCGCCAAAATGAAAAAATCGCCAAAACGAAAAAACCCTAAAAAACAGAAAAAAATCGCCAAAATGAAAAAAAGCGCAAAAACAGGAAAAAATCGCCAAAATGAAAAAAAATCGCCAAAACGAAAAAAACCCCAAAAAACAGAAAAAAATGTCCAAAATGAAAAAAAAACCCCAAAACAGAAAAAAATCGCCAAAATGAAAAAAAAAATCGCCAAAACGAAAAAAACCCAAGAAACAGAAAAAAATTGCCAAAATGAAAAAAAATCCAAAAACAGGAAAAAATCGCCAAAATGAAAATTACGCCCAAAATAGGAAAAAATCGCCAAAATGGAAAAAGAATCGCCGAAATGAAAAAAATCTTCAAAATGAAAATAAGCCCCAAAAGCAGAAAAAAATCGCCAAAAAGTAAAAAAACCGAAACTGAAAAAAAAACTTCAAAAAAGCTACATTAAAAAGTGCTCAGAACCGAGTGTACGGAACCCTTCGTGCGCGAGTCAAAGTCGCACTTTACTGAATTTTTTAATATTAAAGGAATTAAATGAAACTAAGTTTTGCTTCGTTCACTTAACATATTTTATGTATTTTTTAAAGAACTGGATTGGTATAAGGAATTAGAAAAATCCTAAATTATGATTCCAGGGTTGGAAAAATTACACTTTTTGTGTTATGTAAAATTAAATAGTTCTAAAAATGTTTTTCTTTTCCTTTATAAATTGAATATATTTTATGCTTCTGAAAGAAAAGTTTGGCGTATAAAATTTGAAAAATGAAAATTACAGCTCCAAAGATGGAAACTTTGATTTTTTTTTAATATTAAAGTATAAAATTAATTTTTTTTATTTCTTTGTTCACCTAACACACTTTATTAATTTTTTAAATCAGAAAAATCTAAAAGGTTGATTCCAGGGTTGCTAAATTTATTGTTTTTTACAAAAGTAACTAGGTCAAGTTAGTTTTCCTTTTTAGAATGAAATAGTTTGGCGTAGAAATTAGAAAAATAAAAAACATAGCTCCAGAGCTGGAAAACTTAAATTTTTTCTAGTATATAAAACTAATTATTGCTTTGGTAATTACATATATTCTATATTTTATAAAGAAACTCAGAAAAATGGTTCCAGGGTTGGAGCTTAAAAAAAGTTTCGGTAAAAAAATAACCAAAATTATTTTTTTTTTTCAGTTAAACAGATTTCATGTTTTAGGAAAATCATTACTCAAGATTTTTTATATATGGTTAACTTTTTTATGGATATCTAAACTAATTGAAGTATAAACGAAGGTTTGTGCTTATTGTGCTCTCAGCATAATAACTATTAATTTTTAGTAAATGGAGATAAAACTAAAATTTATCGCTAACGACATAAAGGACATGTTCCGTTTCATTTTCCTGATACCTTTCCTTTCTGCTGAACAAATTTCAAACAAATCCTGTAGGAATAAAACTTTTACATAATACCACGATGTATACCATTTCTAATGGGAAATTTAAATCAAGACACTAAGCAGTTTTGCAACATCAATGATTATTAAATACGGGAAAATATAAAACAAGTTAGTTTACTTGGTATGGAAGGGCAATACTAAGAATATTTTAGAGTTATTAAATAGCGGCACGGTTTTTGAACATCTCGAGAGCGAGTAAACAAGCCCCAATATTTTGGTAATGTATTGACGTGACGTCGATGTTGACTGAAATAAGAGTGAATGTAAAATATATCTTAACCACAGAGTGTAGAGTAAAATATTCAACTATTGCTAATATCGAAAATAAAATAATTGAATCAAACTCTTTAATCGAAAAATACTTACTATTAATTGTTTTAGAGAAAAAAATTTATAAATTTTTCACAAAACAAATATGTTTGTATGTGTCTATATATATGAACGTACGTTGGTAAAGGGTATATAAGATTCGGCACAGCCGAATATAGCACTCTTACTTGTTTTATGTTTTTTTAATTTAAAATTTTTAATTTTAATCGTACTGAAGTGTAAAATAAGTTTATTTATAAAAAAAAAATAAGAATTTGTTTTCGGTAGTTACTTTTATATGGCAAAATGAAGTTTACGTTTTCCAGCTCTGCAATCGTCTGCTCGATTTTGCTGAATTTCAATACCAATCTATTTTGGAAAATTTCTGACACACCAGTCCAAGGACGAAGTCTCTAGCTTTTCTGGGAGCTTCGGAAAACCGTACAGACAGACGGACAGACGGACATCGCTTATTCGTCTTCCCTATACATAAGGATCCAGAATATATATATTTTATGGGTCGCTTATTGATATTATAGAAATTACAAACGGAATGACAAACCTATATATACCCTTTTACCATTCTTGTTGGTAAAGGGTATAAAAATGGACAGAAACAATAATAATGAAATGTAATGCTGCGATTTCTACATGAAACGTGAAACATCTCGAATTTGAAGTAGGAATTACCAAGCAAACCAATATAATTACTATTGCTTATAAATATATTTGTAAACTGCTGATCAAAACACAACTTTTTAACACAACCCATTTAAAAAAAAAGAAATTTAAAAAAATCGTAACGCCCTATTGTATTGTACTTGAATTGTCAGCGACTGTAAATAGCCCTCAATCGGTACCGACCACAAGTAGAGAAGGGCCAATTTTGTTGTAAAGGGTTGAAAATTCTACATATAGATATTTATAATATAGAATAACAGTGAATGAATTTTTCAAAGTTATGAATTTTCCAAATGTTATTTCTCCTCCATGGCAAAAACAAGTGCCCCCTAATGGCCGTGCGCCATAGACTACACCAGCAAATCACATCATTATCATCATCATCGCCGTCGTAGTTATCCGAATAAGAAGTGTGCACTGAAGTCTAACATCTTATTTCAACATGCTAACTTCAACTTTTAATTAACCATTTCAACAACTGAGCACATCTGTATTTATTTTCTTAAAATTATATAGTACATACATATTAATTTAATATTAGATTCTGCTCATATAATACGAGTAATAAAGTTATGGGTGATTTTCTGAAAACTTCATTTTATTTCTTTTGTTTGGAATTAAATTAAATAATAGTTTTATAGATGATTTTTACGCGGTTATAAAGCCTTTCATTTTTATTATTATTTTTTTGTTTATTTCATTCTTTACTTTTAAAAGATATACATATGTAAGTTATTAGGGCACGTGTTTTCTAATGCAAGACGTCTGAAAATCAAGTGTCCATAAAATACATGTTAGTGTACATAATTTTTCTATATTAAATATGATTATGCACTCTGTACATTTTTTAAAAATTTTGTTTTTTCTTTAGTTGAAAACAAATAAAAATTCTAACGATCAAGCAGTCATCATTACGCACTGTTAACCGTTAGAAATTATAGATGGCACAAGTTGCTAAGAATGCTTCTGAAGGGTGTAATTTCCTATTGGACTTCATAGATTTATGGTTAGTTAAATAAGGAAAACGAACGCCCTTTTTAAGCTTATGCATTATTGCTTTTCGTTTTTTTTTGCAAATGTGTTACATATTTTTGTATTAAGTAAATATTATTGTGCTTGAAAATATATATTTTATTTGAATTTTGTTAGAACTAACAATAGAGTAATTGAGAAATTCAGAGACAAGTCCATTTTCCAAATTCTATAATTTTTTTTGACGTGTTGTTTCCATATCTGCCGATCAAATTGTTCGAACTTATGGTGCAATTCTAATGTTTTAAAGACCAAATTTTTTTAGGTGACCTTAGGTAAGATTATGTAACGATGGCAGTCGAAATCAGCGATGCCAACTCTACCACTTTTGTGGTAGATCTACCTCTTTTGGGTAATGCACTCAACTCTAAAACTTTCCACGAAAAATCTACCACTTTTTTAGTTTTTCAATAATAATTCTAAAGCAAAGTTACCCGAGTTTTTTATTCTAATTCTAACCAGCTAAAATCTGCTACTTGCCCAAATATTTCCTTTACTGGTCCAGTTTATGAGAAAATTGCTCCTTCGTCTACATAAATAGTTCGAATGTTGAAAGTTAATTTGTTCAAAAGTGTTTGTAGAAACAAACTTTGGTAATACTCCACAGAGAAAACAGTGCCTACTAAATACCTCATAAAATAGAACAAAATTAATAAGAAATCTCAGTGGATTTTGTTTTCAATAAGGAAATCTTATTAATTTCATAGAAAAAACCTTTTTTTAAAAATCAAGAATAAATCTTGTAGTTTTTATGAGGTTATCTTATTGATTTTTTCAATAAGGTTTTCTTCTTGTTTTTATGAGGCGATAAGTTCGCCTCATATTATGTCTTTATTCTTTGTGCTTTGCTTATATGTATTTTCATTTAAATTCTATACCATATACTTATATATGTATGTAGTAAATTGTAGATGTTATTTATTTTTACATACATATTATATTGTATTCTTAATTAACTTACTCACCATTTATACATATTATTACTTGAGAGGAGACAAGTATTGAACCAGTAAACTTCTGACTGATAGACAAGCACTCTAACCAATATGCTAACAAACACTCTGAATAACCATTGAATTAATTGTGCAAAACATTCTTATACAAAAATTAAAAATATCATGAAAAAAATTGTCTGTATGTCTAGTTATAGATATAAAATAACAGGACACCTCATAAATCATGAAGAGTTCCTTATAAAAAAAAAGTCAATAAGATGCTTTACACATAATCATATAGGAACCTAATAAAATCAAGAAGAAAACCTTTTTAAAACAAGCAAGAGTGCTATATTCAGCTGTGTCGAATCTTATATACCATTCACCAAAGTGCGTTTACGTAGTATAGAGATACAAACATAAGCACATACATACATATTTATTTTGTGAAAAAATTTATAATGTTTTGCTCCCATGCAATTTTTATAAATGACATGTCGGTATTTTTCAATTAAATATTTTTTTTTATATTAGCAATGAGTTGAATATTTTATTCTACGCTCTGTATTTAAGAAATATTTTACATTTACCCTTATTCCAGTTGTCAAAAACGACGTCACGTCATACAATTCAAAAATAATTATTTCTTAAGAATTTTTTCAAATTTGTTTAGCACAAAGGAACGGTTTCAGGGAAATGAAACGGAACAAAGGGTTCCGTACGTTCGGTTTTGAGAGTTTTTTTACTTTGGCGTTTTTTACTTTTGACGTTTTTTTAGTTTAAGCGATTTTTTTTAGTTTTGTCGCTATTTTCTCATTTTGGCGATTTTTTTTTTTTGGTTTTTGGCAATTTTTTTTTTCATTTTGGCGTTTTTTCATTTTAGCGATTTTTCGGGATTTTTGCGATTAATTTAGTTTTAGAATTTTTTTGGACTTGGCGCTTTTTTCGTTTTGGCGATTACTTTTGCTTTTTGGCGATTTTTTTTTTGTTTGGCGATTTTTTAATTTTGCGATTTTTTAGTTTTACCGTTTTAGAAAATTTCAAGAGTTTGGCTTTTATAGTTTCAAAGATACAGCAAGTTGTCAAAATTAAATAGTCAAAATTACATTAACTGATAGAACACCCTTTAATTTTTTTTTTTTTTTTTTTTTTCATATACAAATTTATTTATTGTATCTTCAAAAATGAACTAACAATAAGTAATCAAATCTTACATCTAAATATAATTATTAGGCCCGACCAATATCGGACATAAGCTTAGTGATAGTTATAAATAATACATAAGTAGTGATAATCAAAAAGAAGTATTTTTAAGCAGTCCCATCTGGAGTGTTGGGTATAAGAGCCCTTGTGTGCCTTTTTTTTAAGCGGATGTGTCCAGTAAAGCTCAAAATATTACGGGCAAGCGGATTAGGATGTGACTCGAGTTTAGTTAAATATTTGCCTGCGTATTTTGCAATTTCTTCACTCACTAGTGGCATATTTAAATCACGATGAATATTTGAATTTTTAACGTACCATGGAGCAGATGTTATCAAACGTAAAATTTTGTTTTGCCTTCGTTGGATTCTCTCGACATTTGAAGCTGAAGCAGTGCCCCACAGCTGAATTCCATAGCACCATATTGGCTTCAAAAGCGACTTGTATATCAAAAGTTTGCAGTCTAGGCTGAGTGTTGAATTTCTGCCAATTAACCAATATATTTGAGTCAATTTAAGTTTCATTTGGGTTAACTTAGAGTCAATATGATATTTCCATGTAAGCCTTCGATCAAGGTGTATGCCAAGGTATTTGACTTGAGAATGTTGAGGAATATTTTGATTGTTGATTCAAATGGGGGAACAGGTATCTTTTCTTAGGGTAAACGTTATATGAACACACTTTTGTTCATTGACTTTAATTCTCCATAAGTTCAACCATATTTCAAGCTGGGTAATGTGTGCGTGGAGATTGCGGGATGCCTCATCAGGATTTTTGTGAATACTCAAACAGGCTGTATCATCGGCAAATGTAGAAGTGTGGATGTTATTGCTCACAGGCATATCACAAGTATATATTAGATACAAGACTGGCCCCAGAATACTACCCTGTGGCACACCAGAAGATATAGGCTCGGGTACACTCATGAAGTCTCCTTCCACAACAGTAAATTTCCTATCGAGGATATAACTTTCCAAAAGCTTTTGTATGTTTATTGGTAGGTATGTCTTCAGTTTTAAAACTAGGCCTTCGTGCCATACTTTATCAAATGCCTGAGAAACATCAATAAAAAGGGCAGAACAATACTTTTTTTCTTCAAATGTCCTCCTTACAACTTGAACCAATCTATGCGTTTGCTCAATAGTGCTATGCTGACATCTAAAGCCAAATTGATGGTCCGGGATGCACCCACTATCAGCTAAAATTGTGGACAATTTAGTCATGAGCAGATTTTCGAAAAGCTGTGAAATTGTTGAAAGTAAGCTTATAGGCCTATATGACTCAGCCTTCGTAACATCTTTGCCTGGCTTTGGAATCATTTTAATCTTGGCAAGTTTCCAGTTATGTGGAAAATACTGCATTCGTAAAATGGCATTAAAAATAAATAGCAAGATTCTTATTGCAATATGAGGCAAGTTCATCAGCATCTTGTTACTAATGCCATCAATACCTGGAGCTTTCTTAGGGTCGAGTTCAGCAACTATTTTTTGTAGTTCACGCATCTTAAACCTTAAGGGACGAGGGGGTAGAGAGACTACACTCGGTAAATCGGCAGCACCCGTACATGAATTGGGAGTGAATACAGATTTTAAATGCTCAGAAAATAAGTTACCTTTCTCACTATCGCTTCTTGCCCAGCCTCCAGTCGAAGTACGCAATGGTGATTTGAGATCAACGGGTCTTTTAAGATTTCTAGTAGCGCGCCATAAAGAGTAATTAGATGTTGACGTTACATCAAGACCTTCTAAATACTTTTCCAGTAATGCAGTCTTTTCCGACGATAGCAGCTCTTTGAGTCGTTTAGTACATTCTTTAAGTCTGATTTTATTTAGGGGTGATCGGTGTTGTTGCCATTCTCTTCTAGCTCTCCTTTTTTCACATACAAGACGTTCAATTTCCGTAGAATAAATTCTATTAAAGCCAGTCTGCGGATAGGAAGTAGTGGCATGTTCAGCAGCCTGTTTAATATATTCGTTAAGATTGGCAATATTAAATTCAATATCATCAGGTGATCTTAGCTGAATGTTTTCTACGCAGTGACTACTAATATATTTTTTGAATCCTAGCCAGTTGACCCTGTTAATCGTTTTCGCATATGAGTTAGTTAAATCACTCCTTAGTGGGTTGAAAATTGTAACTATTGTGGGAGAGTGATCGGAGGACAGATCTACAGAGCCCTCTACGTGAATTAAGTCCCTATGGATATTTTTCGTGACGCCAAAATCTATAACATCTGGAATTTTTCTTACGTCAGTAGGCCAGTAAGTAGGCTCCCCACTTGAAATGACATCTAAGCCCATTTTTGAAATTGTATTAAACAACGCTCTACCTCTAGGTGTAACAAGACGCGAGCCCCAGTACGTATGTTTTGCATTGTAGTCACCAGCTGCCACGAAACAAGATCCAAGCGATTTGTAGAACTTCTCATACTGATCTTCGGTAACTGAAAATCTGGGAGGTGAGTAAATTGATGATATCACGAAGTTCGCACAAAAATTTTCTACGATAATATTCGTAGTTTGCATATATTCTTCACTAACGTTCTCAAGGATATAGTGCTTGAGTCTTGACTTAATTAGAATTGCTGATCCACCGCATGCTCTCCCCCTCGGGTCCTTTGAATCATATAGAGTGTAACCATTTATTTTAAAGCAGCTTCTCGAAGTCAAGTGAGTCTCAGAGACCATCATTATATCAATATTTTTTTCCGTGAGGAAGTGCTCAAGTTCATTTTTATGTTGGCGAATGCCGTTTGCGTTCCAGAAACATAGTTTTAACGTGTTCATGGTTTGTTGACTAATGCTTGAAGCAGAGTATTCTGCATTCTCAGCATTTCTTGCATCATGCTAGTCATATTTGTTGTAAAGTTGTTTATAGTTAGCACCAGATTCTCAATAGTAGCTTCAAGACGACTAAAGTTAAAGCTAGAGTTTGCATTCGTTAAATTACTTGGCGGTGGAACATTTTGTGTGGGAATAGAATAATAGAATAGAATAATTTGCAGTAGGTTTTTGTGTGGCCATATTCTTGGCAATTATGGCACTGTGCGGGACCTGAACGCTTACGTGGCTCTTCAACTGTGATTTTTCGGTGTAAAAGGTATTTTAGACTATAAATTGGGTGCGTCTCATTTTTCTTTAACTGTATATCATTCGGCTCCAGTTCAACACGAAATAGAGGCTGGGGAATCTTCTCTCTATTGATTATATTGGTAACATTTTTTACCTTAAATCCTTGTTCGATAAGTGCACATTTTACTTCTTCAGGCTCAACATATGAATCTATGCCCTTTAATACTATTTGTAGGCCTTTAGCACTCTTAAGTTGATATGTATAAAAATTTGTTTTATTTTTTTCAAACTCACTAACAATTTTTCGGAAATCTTTTTCATCATATATTTGGATTTTAGTTTCATCAATATTACCTCGTTTAATTGGAATGATGTGAAAAGTATTTTCACCAATGGTCGACAGTAGATTTTTTAGAAGCGCGTTTGAATTTTTTTCTCTCAGATAAATAGGTGGTGGCTTAAAAGACTTTTGCGATGATGCAGCGGGCTTGTCGTTTTTGTCTTGCAATAATGAAAAACGATTTTGACGATTGATAGAAGATGTGCTGTTATCCCTAGACATCTTTGGGGCGGATCCAATTTTTTTGAGGGTGGCGTTGGCTGAAGTAGTTAGCACGTTGACTACAAAACCGAAGGTCCTGGGTTCAATCCCTGTATCCGACAGTCATTAAAATAAAAACACCACGCATTTTTCTGATGTGCATTAGTGTCCCTTTGTGTCAGTTGTTGTAGGAAAGTTCAAGTGATGAAGGCATAGTCACTGGTCACTGAACTATACAGACTTCAGCAGATACTAATCCTAATGTAACATCAGAGCGCCCTCCTTCGTTGTGTAGCAAAATCATTGGCGAAGTAAAATAATCAATAAAATGGCTACAAGACACAGCTTCAAAAAATTAATACGCCTCATTTAACATCAGAGAGGCGCTGCAAAACTGCATTATTCAAAAACGTGCGAAAAAAAGCAGAGTTGTAAAAGAATGAAGCTTTCCTCTATCTCTTCCTTCACCACCTGTCTTCTCTCTCACTATCCCTTTCCTAAAGAAGGTAACACCTAGTAATAGTAGTAGGCATTAATTGCCTGAGTGTTACTTCTCTTTTTAAAAAAAAAAAAAAAAAAAAAAAAAAAAATTTTAGTAGAATTTGGGCTTCGCCCGCGCTTTAAAATGGTTATATATCTGTCCATTCCTACTTGTACCTTTGGTTTTGTACTACTGTTGTCTTCAGTAACAACTTGTTTAATTGTTGACCACGAGCCCGAAGCGGATGATATCGCTGAGTTAAATGTAGAAGTACTAGGCAATAATGTCAACGATTCACTAGTTGGCATTGGACAAAGCGAAGTTGATCGCTGACGAAACTGTGGTTTTGCCGTTAGAAAAAGTCTATTATCAGATTTTTGATTTTTATTAAGAGCTTCAGAACTCACAGCAAGTCTATTATCAGATTTTTTATTTTTATTGTTATCATTATGAGCATCAAAACTCACAGTAAAATAGTCATTTCTGCCGTTAGAACTCACTTCACTATTTTTTTCCTCTGGGGTACTCATAAAGAGTATTCCTCAAGGGTATGTTTGTATGTGTTTTTGTTTACGGTTTTTTTTTTGTTTTTGTTATTTCAATATGTAAAAATATTATCAAAGCAAAAAAATGCTTATTTATCAAAGTTAATATGTACTACGAATATTTTTTAATTTAAAATTTTTTATTTTAGTGTTAATTCCCAGCAAAAAACTCTGCCTACTAGAATGCAAAAAGTGTATGTACTCCTCAGTCATTAGTACTTACAATTTGACTGAATAACCCATTAGTTTTGTTTGAGAAGTTCAAAAGGTATACGGTACCCTATACTTTTTGCCTACAAACATGCAAAAGTTAATATATTAATGATTGCCAAAAAGTACTCAAAATTTAATGTGTTATTTCTTGCTTACAAATATGAAAAATTTTATAGATTAATTTTTGCTTAAACTTATTCGAAATTAGTTTGCTAGTTTTTCTAATTAAAATATATAAAATTTTGTAACATAATTATAAAACTTGTACCTTTTTTTTGGGATTGTTAAAAATCATAATCTTACAAAGAAAATATGTGAATATGTATATTGAAGAATATGCGAAAATACTTAAATTTTGTAATAAAAATTATAGTAAACCAAAGTTATTTTATTGTTTTTGAAGCTCATTTTCAGGATCAATAAATTTTTCTCTAGATATGTTTCATTATTAACTGGAAAGTACAACAATAAGTGCTTTCACGTAATAATATAAATAAGTTCTTATTTTATTCATTACAGGACAGTCATTATTATGCACATAAAATAATTAGATAAATAAGTAGCACTCATTACTTTGTAAGCCATTGAAAGAGTACTACCCATTACAGAATTTCGAAAAATTTTTGCTGGGTTGTTATAGTCTGTATAAAAATACAGTAAATTGAAAAATTTAAATTGTAAATAGATACAATTGCACGTATATTACATGGGATTTTAAAATTTTTCATTGCTCGTTTTGGAACACCCTTTAATTTTTCACTCTCATGTATTTCTTGTTGTAGCGGCCATAGTTCTACATAATCTGTCGAAATTTCATGTCCTATTTAACAAAAAGAAAAAAATATTTGACCTAGTTACTTTTATATACAAAACAAGTAAGAGTGCTACATTCGGTTGTGCCGAATCTTATATGCCCTTTACCAACGTGCGTACATATACATATATAGTATACAGACACATGTACGTGCGTACATATACATATATAGTATACAGACACATATATACATATTTGTTTTGTGAAAAAATTTATAATTTTTTTCTCTAAAGCAATTAATAGTAAGTGACCTTCCAGTATTTTTTGATTAAAGAATTTGATTCAATTATTTTATTTTCGATAGTTGAATATTTTACTCTACACTCTGTGGTTAAGATATATTTTACATTCACTCCTATTCCAGTCAACATCGACGTCACGTCAATACATTACCAAATTATTGGGGCTTGTTTACTCGCTCTCGAGATGTTCAAAAACCGTACTGCTATTTAATAACTCTAAAATATTCTTATTTTCATATTTTCCTGTATTTAATAATCATTGATGTTGCAAAACTGCTTAGTGTCTTGATTAAATTTACCATTGCAAATGTGGTATTATGTAAAGGTTTTATTCCTACAGCATTTATTTGAAATTCGTTCAGCAGAAAGGAAAGGTATCAGGAAAATGAAACGGAACATGTCCTTTATATCTTTAGCGATAAATATTAGTTTTATCTCCATTTACTAAAAATGAATAGTTATTATGCTGAGAGCACAATAAGCACAAACCTTCGTTTATACTTCAATTAGTTTAGATATCCATAAAAAAAACATGTATAAAAAAATCTTGAGTAATGATTTTCCTAAAACATGAAATCTGTTTAACTGAAAAAAAAATATTTTTGGCTATTTTTTTTTACTGAAACTTTTTTCAATCTCCAACCCTGGAACCATATTTCTGAGTTTCTTAATACTAATTTATTTCTTTATAAAATATAGAATATATTTAATTACCAAAGAAATAATTAGTTTTATATACCAGAAAAAATTTAAGTTTTCCAGCTCTGGAGCTATGTCTTTTATTTTTCTAATTTCTACGCCAAACTATTTCATTCTAAGTCATAAAGTATATAAAACTTGTAAACAAAAAGAAAAAACTAACTTGACCTAGTTACTTAATTTAATTATTATTTTTCGAACTGTATTTGTTTCTATATTCTTATGAATTGAATAGGCTAAAGTTCGTAACGCTTTTTAAGCCAAATTACATGTGATAATTATTAATGAACAAATAACATCAAAGTTAGTTGTAAATATTCTGACAACAACACATAGTTGAACGGAACAGCCAGCCGTTTTCGAAGGCCACTAAACCTTCCTCATCAGCGTTCTTCTGTGTTTTGGTCCACTGTGTGTGGTGTCACTTGATGTAGATGTCTGCCTTATATACGTAACTTTATTGCAAATGGAATATGTGAATTGGTTTGATTCATTGCATTTCAATTTGCTAATGTGTTTCGTAATGTATACGCAAGTTACCATCTATATATATATACCATCTTCTATATATATTACCATCTTCTATATATATTACAACAGTCTTACCATTGTCGTTTTGTTCCTTACTAACTATACACATGTTTGTTAATTTGCTTATTTTTGTTCTACTTAAGACAAACTTTTTTGGTTTGTTACTATTAAGTATATTTTTATTTTTAATTTTTGCCACAAGCCAATGACTATTAATTAGTTAATTTAATTATTATTTTTCGAACTGTATTTGTTTCTATATTCTTATGAATTGAATAGGCTAAAGTTCGTAACGCTTTTTAAGCCAAATTACATGTGATAATTATTAATGAACAAATAACATCAAAGTTAGTTGTAAATATTCTGACAACAACACATAGTTGAACGGAACAGCCAGCCGTTTTCGAAGGCCACTAAACCTTCCTCATCAGCGTTCTTCTGTGTTTTGGTCCACTGTGTGTGGTGTCACTTGATGTAGATGTCTGCCTTATATACGTAACTTTATTGCAAATGGAATATGTGAATTGGTTTGATTCATTGCATTTCAATTTGCTAATGTGTTTCGTAATGTATACGCAAGTTACCATCTATATATATATACCATCTTCTATATATATTACCATCTTCTATATATATTACAACAGTCTTACCATTGTCGTTTTGTTCCTTACTAACTATACACATGTTTGTTAATTTGCTTATTTTTGTTCTACTTAAGACAAACTTTTTTGGTTTGTTACTATTAAGTATATTTTTATTTTTAATTTTTGCCACAAGCCAATGACTATTAATTAGTTAATTTAATTATTATTTTTCGAACTGTATTTGTTTCTATATTCTTATGAATTGAATAGGCTAAAGTTCGTAACGCTTTTTAAGCCAAATTACATGTGATAATTATTAATGAACAAATAACATCAAAGTTAGTTGTAAATATTCTGACAACAACACATAGTTGAACGGAACAGCCAGCCGTTTTCGAAGGCCACTAAACCTTCCTCATCAGCGTTCTTCTGTGTTTTGGTCCACTGTGTGTGGTGTCACTTGATGTAGATGTCTGCCTTATATACGTAACTTTATTGCAAATGGAATATGTGAATTGGTTTGATTCATTGCATTTCAATTTGCTAATGTGTTTCGTAATGTATACGCAAGTTACCATCTATATATATATACCATCTTCTATATATATTACCATCTTCTATATATATTACAACAGTCTTACCATTGTCGTTTTGTTCCTTACTAACTATACACATGTTTGTTAATTTACTTATTTTTGTTCTACTTAAGACAAACTTTTTTGGTTTGTTACTATTAAGTATATTTTTATTTTTAATTTTTGCCACAAGCCAATGACTATTAATTAGTTAATTTAATTATTATTTTACGAACTGTATTTGTTTCTATATTCTTATGAATTGAATAGGCTAAAGTTCGTAACGCTTTTTAAGCCAAATTACATGTGATAATTATTAATGAACAAATAACATCAAAGTTAGTTGTAAATATTCTGACAACAACACATAGTTGAACGGAACAGCCAGCCGTTTTCGAAGGCCACTAAACCTTCCTCATCAGCGTTCTTCTGTGTTTTGGTCCACTGTGTGTGGTGTCACTTGATGTAGATGTCTGCCTTATATACGTAACTTTATTGCAAATGGAATATGTGAATTGGTTTGATTCATTGCATTTCAATTTGCTAATGTGTTTCGTAATGTATACGCAAGTTACCATCTATATATATATACCATCTTCTATATATATTACCATCTTCTATATATATTACAACAGTCTTACCATTGTCGTTTTGTTCCTTACTAACTATACACATGTTTGTTAATTTGCTTATTTTTGTTCTACTTAAGACAAACTTTTTTGGTTTGTTACTATTAAGTATATTTTTATTTTTAATTTTTGCCACAAGCCAATGACTATTAATTAGTTAATTTAATTATTATTTTTCGAACTGTATTTGTTTCTATATTCTTATGAATTGAATAGGCTAAAGTTCGTAACGCTTTTTAAGCCAAATTACATGTGATAATTATTAATGAACAAATAACATCAAAGTTAGTTGTAAATATTCTGACAACAACACATAGTTGAACGGAATAGCCAGCCGTTTTCGAAGGCCACTAAACCTTCCTCATCAGCGTTCTTCTGTGTTTTGGTCCACTGTGTGTGGTGTCACTTGATGTAGATGTCTGCCTTATATACGTAACTTTATTGCAAATGGAATATGTGAATTGGTTTGATTCATTGCATTTCAATTTGCTAATGTGTTTCGTAATGTATACGCAAGTTACCATCTATATATATATACCATCTTCTATATATATTACCATCTTCTATATATATTACAACAGTCTTACCATTGTCGTTTTGTTCCTTACTAACTATACACATGTTTGTTAATTTGCTTATTTTTGTTCTACTTAAGACAAACTTTTTTGGTTTGTTACTATTAAGTATATTTTTATTTTTAATTTTTGCCACAAGCCAATGACTATTAATTAGTTAATTTAATTATTATTTTTCGAACTGTATTTGTTTCTATATTCTTATGAATTGAATAGGCTAAAGTTCGTAACGCTTTTTAAGCCAAATTACATGTGATAATTATTAATGAACAAATAACATCAAAGTTAGTTGTAAATATTCTGACAACAACACATAGTTGAACGGAACAGCCAGCCGTTTTCGAAGGCCACTAAACCTTCCTCATCAGCGTTCTTCTGTGTCTTGGTCCACTGTGTGTGGTGTCACTTGATGTAGATGTCTGCCTTATATACGTAACTTTATTGCAAATGGAATATGTGAATTGGTTTGATTCATTGCATTTGAATTTGCTAATGTGTTTCGTAATGTATACGCAAGTTACCATCTATATATATATACCATCTTCTATATATATTACCATCTTCTATATATATTACAACAGTCTTACCATTGTCGTTTTGTTCCTTACTAACTATACACATGTTTGTTAATTTGCTTATTTTTGTTCTACTTAAGACAAACTTTTTTGGTTTGTTACTATTAAGTATATTTTTATTTTTAATTTTTGCCACAAGCCAATGACTATTAATTAGTTAATTTAATTATTATTTTTCGAACTGTATTTGTTTCTATATTCTTATGAATTGAATAGGCTAAAGTTCGTAACGCTTTTTAAGCCAAATTACATGTGATAATTATTAATGAACAAATAACATCAAAGTTAGTTGTAAATATTCTGACAACAACACATAGTTGAACGGAACAGCCAGCCGTTTTCGAAGGCCACTAAACCTTCCTCATCAGCGTTCTTCTGTGTTTTGGTCCACTGTGTGTGGTGTCACTTGATGTAGATGTCTGCCTTATATACGTAACTTTATTGCAAATGGAATATGTGAATTGGTTTGATTCATTGCATTTCAATTTGCTAATGTGTTTCGTAATGTATACGCAAGTTACCATCTATATATATATACCATCTTCTATATATATTACCATCTTCTATATATATTACAACAGTCTTACCATTGTCGTTTTGTTCCTTACTAACTATACACATGTTTGTTAATTTGCTTATTTTTGTTCTACTTAAGACAAACTTTTTTGGTTTGTTACTATTAAGTATATTTTTATTTTTAATTTTTGCCACAAGCCAATGACTATTAATTAGTTAATTTAATTATTATTTTTCGAACTGTATTTGTTTCTATATTCTTATGAATTGAATAGGCTAAAGTTCGTAACGCTTTTTAAGCCAAATTACATGTGATAATTATTAATGAACAAATAACATCAAAGTTAGTTGTAAATATTCTGACAACAACACATAGTTGAACGGAACAGCCAGCCGTTTTCGAAGGCCACTAAACCTTCCTCATCAGCGTTCTTCTGTGTTTTGGTCCACTGTGTGTGGTGTCACTTGATGTAGATGTCTGCCTTATATACGTAACTTTATTGCAAATGGAATATGTGAATTGGTTTGATTCATTGCATTTCAATTTGCTAATGTGTTTCGTAATGTATACGCAAGTTACCATCTATATATATATACCATCTTCTATATATATTACCATCTTCTATATATATTACAACAGTCTTACCATTGTCGTTTTGTTCCTTACTAACTATACACATGTTTGTTAATTTGCTTATTTTTGTTCTACTTAAGACAAACTTTTTTGGTTTGTTACTATTAAGTATATTTTCATTTTTAATTTTTGCCACAAGCCAATGACTATTAATTAGTTAATTTAATTATTATTTTTCGAACTGTATTTGTTTCTATATTCTTATGAATTGAATAGGCTAAAGTTCGTAACGCTTTTTAAGCCAAATTACATGTGATAATTATTAATGAACAAATAACATCAAAGTTAGTTGTAAATATTCTGACAACAACACATAGTTGAACGGAACAGCCAGCCGTTTTCGAAGGCCACTAAACCTTCCTCATCAGCGTTCTTCTGTGTTTTGGTCCACTGTGTGTGGTGTCACTTGATGTAGATGTCTGCCTTATATACGTAACTTTATTGCAAATGGAATATGTGAATTGGTTTGATTCATTGCATTTCAATTTGCTAATGTGTTTCGTAATGTATACGCAAGTTACCGTCTATATATATATACCATCTTCTATATATATTACCATCTTCTATATATATTACAACAGTCTTACCATTGTCGTTTTGTTCCTTACTAACTATACACATGTTTGTTAATTTGCTTATTTTTGTTCTACTTAAGACAAACTTTTTTGGTTTGTTACTATTAAGTATATTTTTATTTTTAATTTTTGCCACAAGCCAATGACTATTAATTAGTTAATTTAATTATTATTTTTCGAACTGTATTTGTTTCTATATTCTTATGAATTGAATAGGCTAAAGTTCGTAACGCTTTTTAAGCCAAATTACATGTGATAATTATTAATGAACAAATAACATCAAAGTTAGTTGTAAATATTCTGACAACAACACATAGTTGAACTTACTTTTGTAAAAAACAATAAATTTACCAATCCTGGAATCAACCTTTTAGATTTTTCTGATTTGAAAAATTAATAAAGTGTGTTAAGTGAGCAAAGAAATAAGAAAAAATTAATTTATATATATATATATATATACTTTAATATTTAATATTTATACGCCAAGCTTTTCTTTCAGAAGCATATAATATATTCAACTTATAAAGGAAGAGAAAAAAATTCTTAGAACTATTTAATTTTTTTCATGTTGGCGATTTTTTTTTTTCATTTTGGCGATTATTTTTCATTTTGGCGATTTTTTTTCTGTTTTTGTTTTTTTTTCATTTTTGGAGATTTTTTATTTTGGAGATTTTTTTATTTTGGCGATTTTTTTTTCATTTTGGCGATTTTTTCCTGTTTTTGGGTTTTTTTTCATTTTGACGGTTTTTGTCTGTTTTTTGGGGTTTTTACGTTTTGGCGATTTTTTTCATTTTGGCGATTTTTTTTGGATTTTTGCGATTTTTTTTGGATTTTTGCGATTTTCCCCTATTTTGGGGGTTTTTTTCATTTTGACGATTTTTTTTTAATTTTGGAGATTTTTTTCATTTTGGCAATTTTTTCCTTTTTTTGGGTTTTTTTTCATTTTGGCAATTTTTTTCTGTTTTTTGGGGTTTTTTTTTCAATTTGCCGATTTTTTTTCATTTCGGCGATTTTTTTATCTTTTTGGGGTTTTATTTTCATGTTAGAGATTTATTTCATTTTGGCGATTTTTTTTTAATTTTTACGATTTTTTTCTATTTTGGGTGTTTTTTTCATTTTGGCGATTTATTTTCTATTTTTGGGGCTTTTTTTCATTTTGGAGATTTTTTTCAGTTTGGTGATTTTTTTTCATTTTGGCGATTTTTTCCTGTTTTGGGGTTTTTTTTTCTTTTGGCGATTTTTTTCTGTTTTTGGGGGTTTTGTTCATTTTGGAGATTTTTTTCATTATGGCGATTTTTTTCATTTTGGCGACTTTTTCCTGTTTTTGGGTTTTTTTTCATTTTGGCGATTTTTTTCTTTTAGGCGATTTTTTTTCATTTTGGGTTTTTTTTTCATTTTGGCGATTTTTTTCTTTTTGGCGATTTTTTTTTCATTTTAGCAATTTTCCCGGTTATTCGCGATTTATTTTAGTCTTAGAAATTTTTTTTGTAATTTGGTGCTTTTTTTCGTTTTGGCGATTTTTTTTTGTTTTTGGCGATTTTCTTGCGGTTTGGCGATTTTATAATTTATTGATTTTTTAGTTTTACCGTTTTTGAAAATTTCAAGAATTTTGCTCTTACGGTTTCCAAGATACAGCAAGTTATCAAACTTGCATAGTCAAAATCGCATTAAGTGATGAAACACCCTTTATTTTAATTTTTTGAAATTTTTATTTTAATTTTTGTATAATTTTGTATAAAATTACACTAACCTTACAAATTTCAAATGTATATACATACATACATACAATTGTATGTATATTACATGGGATTTAAAATTTTTCGTTGCTCGTTTTGGAACACCTTTTAATTTCCACTTCTCATGTATTTGTTGTTGTAGCGGCCAAAGGTCTACACACTGTGTCCATATTTCAGGTGTGTAGCTCTTACGGTTCTCGAGAAAATATTAATATAGTTTTAGACATAGTTAATTTTACATAACACAGAAAGTTAAAGTTTTCCAACCCTGGAAACGTCTTTTTAATTTTTTTATATTTTTTTTTAATTTAAAATTCCAATTTTGGACGTACTGAAGTGTAAAATAAGTTTATTTATTTAAAAAATAAAAATTTGTTTTCGGTAGTTACTTTTATATGGCAAAATGAAGTTTAAGTTTTCCAGCTCTGCAATCGTCTGTTCGATTTTGCTGAATTTCAATACCAATCTATTTTCGAAAATTTCTGACACACCAGTCCAAGAACGAAGTCTCTAGCTCTTCTGGGAGCTTCGGAAAACCGATTTCACGTACAGACAGACGGACAGACGGACAAACGGACAGACGGACAGATGGATAGACGGACAGACGGACAGACGGACATCGCTTATTCGTCTTCCCTATGCATAAGGATCCAGAATATATATATTTTATGTGTCACTTATTGATATTATAGAAATTACAAACGGAATGACAAACCTATATATACCCTTTTACCATTTTTTTGGTAAAGGGTATAAAAATTAATTTGCCATCCCTGGAAACATAATTTTAGATTTTTTTCTGATTCCAATGTAGTAGTTCTTAAAAAATATATAAAAAATGTTAAGTGAACAAAGAAAAAAGGATATTAAAAAAATCGTTTTAATTAGTTACTATAATATGCAGAAAAAAAGTTAAAAGTTTCCAGCTCTGGAGCTGTCATTTTTATTTTTATAACTTTCTACACCAAAATATTCTTTCCAAAATGTAAAATATATATAATTTATAAGAAAAAAGAAAAAATCTCATTAGAGATGGTAGCTTTCAGATATCACAAAAAGAGTAGGTTTCCCAACCCTGAAATCATCGTCTTAGATTTTTTTGATTTCTTATACCAATATAGTAGTTCTTAGAAAAATTTATAAAGCATGTTAAGTGAACAAA
Organism: Tachina lurida; assembly: GCA_944452675.1. Classification (NCBI taxonomy): domain Eukaryota; kingdom Metazoa; phylum Arthropoda; class Insecta; order Diptera; family Tachinidae; genus Tachina; species Tachina lurida. The sequence continues at coordinate 71,918,822 of OX101755.1, forward strand.
GAAAAAAGGGAAGTAAAAATAATTGTTTTATTTAGTTACTTTAATATCCAGAAAAAAATTAAAGTTTCCAGCTCTGGAGGTGTGGTTTTTATTTTCATAATTTCCTACACAAAATTTTTCTTTCCAAAACGTAAAATATATATAATTTATAAAGAAAAAAAATTTATTATACCCACTTACTTTTATATATCACAAAAAGTGTAAGTTTCCCAACCCTGGAATCATCACTTACATAGAAACAATAAGGAATCTCTATGAAGAAATCTTCGCTTCTTTCTGCTGGGAACCCTTTAGCCTTAAAACGTTTCATAGAGAAAATCTTCACAAATTATTTAATGAAAATATTTATTCCTTTAAATATGAAAATAAACATTTATGCTAAATATCGTTCTCAAGTAGAAAGGCCCTAACTCGTATCTGTTACGAATTTGTGTTTTTCAGTGATTTCAATAAATTTCACACAAATACACCTCATGAGAAAAATTTATTGCAATATGTAGTTTAAAAAATAACAGTTGTACCAAAAAAAAACTACATTTTAAATATTATAGTTTTACCTTCTCCTGAAAAGCTACTTTTATTTGAGTTTTGGACTTTCTACTTGAGACCAACAAAACCCAGTAAAAAAAATTGGAAGTCATTCTAAAGGAAGTACATTTTCATTGCTTCCAAAAAATCGATATTTTTAATTTGCCGATAGTTAGCAGAAAACCAAGTAGAAGTTATTTTAGTCATACAAAACCTTGTAATTCCTCTCTAGTTTTAGAAATTACTCACCAGAATTTTAAAAAAATCGATTTTTTTGAAGAAACTTATGAACTAATTTTGGTCTAAAATTTTAAAGTTATTTGCTTAAATTTACATGAAAATACTGTTTCGCGTTTAAATTCCTATAAAAAGAAACTAATTGTTAAAATAGCCATTTTTCCTAGACGAAAATATTATCATAGAACACAAAAAAGGAAATTTTTCTTAAAATCGCTTCCAAATCGGTGACCAGGCAGCGAAAAAGAGAACTTCTTGCAATGACAACCCTATGTAAAAATCATTAGATCGGATCGAAATTTGCACTACTTCCAGATCGCAAACTCTACATTTTCATGACTTTTTTGGAGTGTCTTTTTTTACTGGGAATGTATGTGTTTCTTCTGCACGTACAAAATATTTCAAATTATTTAAGTGACGATGGTATAATTAAATTCTAAAATTATTTTAGTTGTTTTTTACTAAAATTGTGAGTATTAACGAACTGCAATTAAGATTTGTCATAAGCTTTCTTTTAAAATATTTCTGATCGCAACGAAAGATTAATTAACTTTAAAAAAATACCCCAAAAATGAAAGTGGTAGAACTACCTATTTTCAAACCAAGATTTGTTGGAAACTACCTCTTTTTCACATCTAATCTACAACTAAGAAAAATTTTGGGTTGGTATCTCCTGATAACTAAATGAAACAAGATTTATATTTTCAATAAATGTAAGAATTCTAATAGCTAACATTGTTAGCACTCGAGACAAAAACTTTTGTCCAAGTTGGTAGGATGAAAAAAATTTGTCAATTGTTATGTTATGTCCCTTCAGTTCGTGAACTTAGTCCAAAACAACACGTTCCCCTTGATTTTTTTTTCAGGTAAACTTCTAATACAGCTGAATTTTCAAAAAACGTATCACGTTTCAGAGCAAACTAAAAGCCAAAATTTAATGTCACATCTTTCAGGTTTAGAACTTGCATCTTCCACGAAATCCAAGCAACTTTTCGTCAGCTGTAATACACTCAGATGTATTGAAATAATGACTCTATAACTCTGCCCATTTGTCGAAAATCTCACGAATTGGAGAAAATTTGTTAATAGAGCTTGCTTACCAAAACTAATTACACGACTCATTACTGAAATGTTTTTTTTCTTACATTATTTCTTTAAATATGGGACATCCATAGTCACCATCGAACAAATCAAACATTGTTTCATTCTTTGATATAATATATTGCAATTAAACCTTGTGTCTATTTTATGTATGCATTCACTTCACATTACGTACATTACATGCAAGTAGGAACAATATAAACAAGTAAGAGTGCTATATTCGGCTGTGCCGAATCTTATATACCCTTTACCAACGTACGTATATACATATATATAGTATACAGACACATACATACATATTTGTTTTGTGAAAAAATTTATAATTTTTTTCTCTAATTCAATTAAAAGTAAGTGACCTTTCAGTATTTTTTGGTTAAAGAATTTGATTCAATTATTTTATTTTCAATATAAGCAATAGTTGAATATTTTACTCTACACTCTGTGGTTAAGATATATTTCACATTCATTCCCATTTCAGTCAACATCGACGTCACGTCAATACAATACCAAAAAACTGGTACATAAAATACAAAATATATTTAATTACCAAAGAAATAATTAGTTTTATATACCAGAAAAAAATTAAATTTTCCAGCTCTCGAGCTATGTCTTTTATTTTTCTAAATTCTATGCCAAACTAGTTCATTATAATTCATAAAGTATATAAAACTTGTAAACAAAAAGAAAAAACTATTTTGACCTAGTTACTTTTGTAAAAAAAAAACAATTGATTTACCAACCCTGGAATAAACCTTTTAGACTTTTCTGATTTAAAAAAAATTAATAACGTGTGTTAAGTCAAAACTCGAGTCACATCCTAATCCGCTTGCCCGTAATATTTTGAACTTTACTGGACACATCCGCCTAAAAAAGAGGGACACAATGGCTCTTATTCACAGCACTCCAGATGGGACTTCTTGAAAATACTTATATTTTTTTTCCTTTTGATTATCACTACTTACATATGTATTATATATAACTACTACTAAGCTTATGTCCGACATTGGTCGGGCCTAATTATATTTTTTAGATTTAAGATTTGAATACTTATTGTTAGTTCATATATGAAGATACAATAAATAAAAATCATGCATAAAATAAAAAAAAAAAAAAAAACGTGTGTTAAGTGAACAAAGAAATAAAAAATTAATTTTATTCTTTAATATAAAAAAAAATTCAAAGTTTCCATCTTTGCAGCTGTAATTTACATTTTTCAAATTTTAAACGCCAAACTTTTCTTTCAGAATCATAAAATATATTAAATTTATGAAGGAAAATAAAAAAATTTTAGACATATTTAATTTTACATAACACAAAAAGTGTAAGTTTTTCAACCCTGGAATCATTATTTAGGATTTTTCTAGTTCCTTATACCAATATAGTTCTTTAAAATATATATAAAATATGTTAAGTGAGCAAAGCAAAATGGAAAGAACAAAAAACTTAGTTTTATTTAGTTACTCTATTATCAAAAAACGTTCAACGTTTCCATCTCTGGAGCCCAGGTTTTAATTTTTATAATTTTATACACCAATTTTTTCTTTCAGAAGCATAAAATATATTCAATTTATAAAGGAAAAAAAATTATTTGGCCCTATTTAATTTTACATAACACAAAAATTGTAAGTTTTCCAAACCTAGAGTCATAATTTTGGATTTTTGTGATTATTGATACGATTCTAGTTCTTTAAAAAATACATAAAATATGTTAAGTGAACAAAGCAAAAACGAAACAAGAAAAAACTTAATTTCATTTAATACCTTTAATATTAAAAATTCAATAAAATGCGGCTTTGAATCGCACACGAAGGGTTCCGTACATTCGGTTTTGAGCATTTTTAATGTGGCTTTTTGCTTTTTTGAAGTTTTTTTTTCAGTTTAAGCGATTTTTCAGTTTTCTCGCTTTTTTCTCGTTTTGGCGATTTTTTTTCTCTTTTTGAAGGTTTTTTTCATTTTGGCGATTTTTTTCTATTTTTGGAGCTTTTTTTTCATTTTGGAGATTTTTTTAATTTTGGCGATTTTTTTTCATTTTGGCGATCTTTTTTTCATTTTGTCGATTATTTTTCTGTTTCTGTTTTTTTATTTTGACGATTTTTTCATGTTTTGGGGGTTTTTTCATTTTGGCGATTTTTTTCTGTTTTTTTTTGAAGTTTTGGGGTTTTTTAGTTTTGGCGACTTTTTTCATTTTGGCGATTTTTGTTTTCATTTTAGCAATTTTTCCGGGTTTTCACGATTTATTTTAGTCTTTTTTTCGTTTTACCGATTTTTTTGTTTATGGCGATTTTTTCGGTTTGGCGATTTTATAATTTTTTGATTTTTTAGTGTTACCGTTTTAGAAAATTTCAAGAATTTTTCTCTTACGGTTTCCAAGATACAGCAAGTTGTCAAAATTGCAGAGTCAAAATTGCATTAACTGATGGAACACCCTTTAATTTAAATTTTTTAAAATTTTAGTGTTAATTTTTGTAGTCTGTATAAAAATACACTAACCTTACAAATTTCAAGTGTATATATGTATGTATGTACATACAATTGTATGTATATTACATGGGATTTTAACACTTTTCCTTGCTCGTTTTGGAAAACCCTTTAATTTCCACTTCTCATGTATTTGTTGTTGTAGCGGCCAAAGGTCTACACACTGTGTCCAAATTTCAGGTCTCTAGCTCTTACGGTTCTCGAGAAAATTCTAATATAGTTTTAGACATAGTTAATTTTGTATAACACAAAAAGTTAAAGTTTTCCAACCCTGGAAACGTCTTTTTAATTTTTTTATATTTTTTTAATTTAAAATTCCAATTTTAGTCGTACTGAAGTGTAAAATAAGTTTATTTATTAAAAAAAAATAAAAATTTGTTTTCGGTAGTTACTTTTATATGGCAAAATAAAGTTTAAGTTTTCCAGCTCTGCAATCGTCTGCTCGAATTTCAATACCAATCTATTTTGGAAAATTTCTGACACATCAGTCCAAGAACGAAGTCTCTAGCTTTTCTGGGAGCTTCGGAAAACCGATTTCACATACAGACAGACGGACAGACTGACAGACAGACAGACGGACAGACGGACAGACGGACATCGCTTATTCGTCTTCCCTATGCATAAGGATCCAGAATATATATATTTTATGGGTCGCTTATTGATATTATAGAAATTACAAACGGAATGACAAACCTATATATACCCTTTTACCATTTTTTTGGTAAAGGGTATAAATATATTGGCAAGTGCCAAAAACTATTTTTTTCTGTGCTAAGTTTATATTATAAACAAAGTCAAGAAATTTCATTAGTATACTCAAAAAATTTTTTGGATACTGTACAAAAATGATTAATTTTTTGTGGTTTTCCACACAAAGGTGATTTAAAGGTTAACAAAGGAATTATCGGCAAAGAATTTTTTTAAAAATTGGGAATGATGGAAAAGTGTATGACAGTGCTAAAGCTAACTCATTAAAAGACCCATAAGAAAATTCAAGGAAAGGCTTAGGAAGCAAATGTTTTAATACAAAAAGTGCAAGAATATAATTGCGAATTATTAAATACCTGGACATATCGTACACTAAATCATAAACAGTCGCAACTCTAAATGATCAAGTAGTTTTGTGTTTTTATAAACCAATTAATTGAACAAATCTCTAACGACCGCAACAATTTCTTTTGCAATACGGTCTTCTTGAAGAATATAAAATACCGTTATGCTTGGTTTAGCATAATAAGCTTGCATCATTTGTACAGTATCAATAGTTATTTGCATCTACTCAGAATCTGAATATTTTTGAGTTGTTACTGTTTATGATTTAGTGTGCGATATGTAAGAACCTAAAAAGCTTTAACAAAAGGTGCACTATAATCATTTTTAATTCCTCAACTATTGTAATCAATTAATACTGCCATTGAATATTATTTAAAAGACAATCAAAAACTTGATTACAATATCCGATTTTTACAATTTTTAGTGAATCCATCAATATACATATATTCATAGTTTGCTAATTGTATCTATGAAATGCTACCCAGTAAAAAAAGACACTCCAAAAAAGTCATGAAAATGTAGAGTTTGCGATCTGGAAGTAGTGCAAATTTCGATCCGATCTAATGATTTTTACATAGGGTTGTCATTGCAAGAAGTTCTCTTTTTCGATGCCTGGTCACCGAATTGGAAGCGATTTTAAGAAAAATTTAATTTTTTGTGTTCTATGATAATATTTTCATCTAGGAAAAATGGTAAATAGTTACCTATTTTAACAATTAGTTTCTTTCTATAGGAATTTAAACGCGAAACAGTATTTTCATGTAAATTTAAGCAAATAACTTTAAAATTTTAGACCAAAATTAATTCATAAGTTTCTTGAAAAATATCGATTTTTTTAAAATTCTGGTGAGTAATTTCTAAAACTATAGAGGACTTACAAGGTTCTGTATGACAAAAATAAACTTCTACTTGGTTTTCTACTAACTATCGGCAAATTAAAAATATCGATTTTTTGGAAGCAATGAAAATGTACTTCCTTTAGAATGACTTCCAATTTTTTTTACTGGGTACTTATAAAATTGCAATTAATAACGCTAAGCTTTAGTACAAAGCTCTGATATTTTTACTATGAATATATTTACAGCAAAGAATTTCAAGCATTCAGTTTGTTAAAAATAAAAGTATTTTAGTTAATTTTAATTATTATACGAACTTCATTTGTTTCTATATTTTTATAATTTGAACGGGCTAAGGTTCGTATCGCTTTTTAAGCCAAATTATATGTGATAATTATTAATGAACAAATAACATCAAAGTTAGTTGTAAATATTCTGCCAACACATAGTTGAACGGAACAGCTAGCCGTTTTCGAAAGCCACTTCGAAACCTTCATCATCAGCGTTCTTCTGTTTTTTTTTGTCCATTGTGCGTGGTGTAAGTTTATGTAGATTTCTGCCTTATATACGAAACTTTATTGCAAATGGAATACGTGAATTGGTTTGATTCACCGTATTTCAATTTGCTGATGTGTTTTGTAATGAAGGCTGAAAGTGTTGTCAGAATATTTACAACTAACTTTGATGTTATTTGTTCATTAATAATTGTCTCGTGTAATTTGGCTTAAAAAGCGGTACGAACCTTAGCCCGTTCAAATTATAAAAGTATTTTAATTAAACATAAGTGGAAAAAATATAATTAGAAAGCATTCAGGTATGTGATGGGAAACGATCGTTTTCAAAATGATTTCAAACCAATCGGATATATTTCCACACAGCTGGAAGCCAAGGTCAAAATGATTCTAAAGCCGGGCAAAGATCTTACCAAGGCTGAGTCATATAGACCAACAAGTTGACTGTCAACAATGTCACAGATCTTCGAAAAGCTATTTAAGATAAAATTTACCCCAATTCTAACTGAAAATTGGTGCATTCCAGACCATCAAATTGGTCTTAGAAGTCAGCATAACATAGAATATAAAGCATATGCCGTTGACGTTATTATCATTGCAAGAAGAAAATTGGAGCTGACGTTGTGTGACATAATACAGAATGGGTTAAGGATAGAGAAAGAATGGTGTGTATATATGTAGGACTGAATATTAACCCTGCAAAGACAAACATTGTTGCTTTAACAAGAAGGAGAGCACTTCTACGCTGGCAAAACATCCGTGTAGACAGCGTGCAAATAGAAAGCTCATCGGAGGTCAAGTACCTGGGATTGATATTAGACTCAAAGCTATTATGTAAACAGCATTTAGAGGCGACTGTTGACAGGGCAACAAAAGCACAAATGGGAAATAAGTTTGCAGTGTTACTTATATGTAATTTATTTTACTTTTATATGTTTGTGGTTGCCAGATTTTAATAAATAATCCCTGAAGAAGTTGGAAAATACCAACGAAACGTAGGATTTGAAAAATGAATCAATAATCTTTTATTTACATGGAAAAAAATACAAATGACCTTGAAAGCCCGAAAATTACACAGGCAAACGAAAAATAATTTTTTACACAAATAAAGAAGGTCGCTCCAGAAACAAAAAAAGCACTAATGGTTTGTAGATCTGTTCCAGAAAAAAATGGGATTGCACACCCAATATCTTGAGATGGATATAGGCCATGATAGTGAGAGCTATCAATACTTATGGTGCTGTTGCCTGGTCGCACAGGATCAGGCTGGCTACGACTAGAGATTGGAACTGTTCTGGGCAATAGAAAGGAATAGGCGGAAATTGAACCTCAGTATTCTTTTGCAACTGGCACCATCAGGTAGTAATCTGATAGCTCCAGAACGCCGGCAGGTTCTAGTGTGCGAGTTGTAGGACCAAGGGAAAATCTCCTACCATTTTTTAATCGGAAGTCTATACCATTGAAAGATGCGCACAATTTTGTCTTGATAGGGGCTACCCAGAGAGAGAAATAGCCACTTTCTCAGATAGTCAGACTGCCATCAAAACACTCAGCTCATACGAGGATTCCTCACAGGCTATTGTAGACTGAGAAAACACCTCAACAGACTTGGCATTGAGAGTAACAGCCAGTGCAGATTCTGTAATTACGAAGATAAAACTCCAGAGAAAATTCTCAAGGACTGTTAAGCGTTATGCCACAGAACTATAGCCAATTGGTAAAGCACCTTTTGTAGGAGAGACAGTTCCCTCCCAACACTAGACCCGCTGGCAATCCTGTGATTCATCAGGAGAGTAGGTATAGATGAGGTACTCTAGCACCTGGCAAGAAATGCAATATATCTACTTTGGTCGCAGTGTCCTGTGTTTCCGGTTTGACCTAATTCATTCATTTATACAGCATGACACTATTGAACAAACTTATAGATTGGTTCAATCTAACTGTGTTCATATAACATTTAATTTACGAAGAGATACTTGTTCCCCCATTCGAATCAACATTCATATGTGAAATACTTTGGTATACACCTTTATTGATGGCTTACATAGAAACACAACATTGATTCTAAGTTAACACAAATGAATCTAAAATTAACTCAAGTACATTGGTAGAAATTCAACCCTTTTGTAACATATATCGTGCTACAGAATTCAACAATGGGGCACTGCTTCAACTTCCAATGTAGAGAAAATCCAACGAAGGCCAAACAAGATTTTACGGCTAATAATATCGGCTCCATGGTACATTAAAAATCCAAATTTATATCGTGATTTAAATATGCCACTAGTGACTGAAAATATTGTAAAACACGCTGGCAAATACTTAACAATACCCGAGTCCCATCCTTATCACCTTTCTCGTAACATCTTGAATTTCACTGGACACATCCGCTTAAAAAAGAGGGCCACTACGGCTCTAATACGCAATACTCCAGATTAAACTTCTTGACAGTATGTTTGTGCTTAATACGACATTTAAGTATTATTAATTACTATCACTAAGTTTACGTAAGACAGTGGTCGGGCCTAATAATAATATTTAGACTTAATATTTGAATACTTATTGTTAGTTCATTTTTAAAGATACAATAAATAAATATTAGAGTGATTGAAAAAACTATTCACCAAAGATAAGCAAACAGCTGGTTTTCAAAATTTTAGAAATTGTATGAAAAATAAAAACCTATTTTCATTTTTGTTTTCGTGTAAATCTCAATTTGGTGAGGTGACATAAACATCTGATTTTGCGTTCACGGGCTTAAACAACAGGTCTCGTATAAAAAGTACGTGTATTTGTTGTTGTATATTTTTCTGTTTTGTTTCACTTATTTCATATTAGTGCATTCTAAATGCGCTTTAAAATGGAAATTATTTTATATTTTGTAAATAACCTTTTTAAAATTATGGAACTACTTATTCCAAGTGAAGAAGTGGTTGGAAATCAAGTTGATATAATATAATTATATAAAAATGCCCAAATACATTGTAATCTAAACCTTTTTTTTATCGGCAGATGGATGTCAGTCATATCGTCGATTTTCACTTCCAAGATGTCAACGAAAACAGTTTCGTTGTTTTCAATTCAAAAGATTCTTTTTCTCCACAATTTTTGTTATTATTGTACATTTTTAAGTTGAAAATCTTTCAAGCGGTATCTATTCCTATTTACTGGCTGCTTCCCGTCATCTTAACTTGGCAGTACTGAATTTAGCACAGCTAAAACAAGGTTGCATTTCATAAAACCTACTTAAAACCAATTTAAAAATGATTTTAGGTTGGTTTAAAAAAAAATATTTTTTATGGTAAAACCATGTTTTAACAGTTGATTTTAACGTTAAAACAAACTTTTATTAAAACCACGTTAGTGTGAAAACACTATTAAGCAGTTACATAATATTTTTGCCCATAGTTCAATAAAAACCTTATCAAAATATTTATTACAAAGTTATTTGATTCATCCATTATACTAATTAATTTGGTTTAACTTTCATTTAAGTAAAATAATAGAATTAATTAGTAATTAATTTTTTAAAATTAATGGCTGAATTAATTTGTTCATTTTTACAGATTATTTTCTGGCAAAATGTGTAAATATATGCAAATAAAAATTGGTGACTTAATATAAAAAGTAAACGTTAAGTTGAAGTAAAAAGGGGTAAGTTGTAGTGGAATCTTGGGGCCGGAACTAATAAAATTTTAAGAAGAGAAAATTATTAAGATATTAAAATTAGCTATTGCTTATAAAACATGGCATATAACAATTCTATTAGAGAAACACACCTTTTTTCCTGTTTCCTATTTTGCACTTCTACTTCAATATGAATATTGTGGCATAAAAATCTACACCTTTATATATTCCCACGCTTACCAGTATCCTGTCTGATCTACGATTCGCATGACTAGAAATATGCTTAACAAAAGAACTGAATAAGACAACCACCGCAATCGTTGAGCCTGTGAAGAAAACAAATCCTGACGCCCTTGTAAAAACCATAATTTTCAAAAGGCACAACAAAAGACTTGTGCACATGTGCAAAGGAATTCTATGACACACAAATATACAGAAACAGCTAAAGAGGAAGGTAAACATGTTTGTTTTTTTTTATATAGAACTAAATAAATTAGAAATTCATATCAAATTGCCAAGTACTTAAAAAAAGGTTATCAACACAAAAAGGACAGTTTGCAAATGCCATTAACGAAAAAATAAACAAACAATAGGTGTATAACGAATCTAAGGAAGTCTCCCTTTTTCCTTTTTAAATAAAACTTATTTGATATTTTGATGTTGTGTAATCTTAATGGGCCTCAAAACAGCATGCAGAAATATTTATAACTGAAATAATGCATAATTGTTAACTTGGATTTCAGGAAAAATTGCATTTTTTTTTGGAGAATGTTTAAAATCTTCAATATATCTATTTATACACATTTTGAAATGGTAATCACAAAATTTCTTTAAGGCTATTAAAATCCAGTCGCTAAGATGACTCATTTAGTCCTTTGTTATTAAATAGAAAAATATATTTTTTTCAGGAAATTTAAAGTGTAACAATTATTCTAATTGTAATTGCATTAAGACGACTTAGTACTGATAACAAACTAACCAGAGAAACTTAATTTTAAGATTTACGGTAGACTCTTGTTTAGTCTTGAAGCAGTTAAAATGAAATAATAGATATATTAATTTTGTTGTTCAATAAATCTTTTCGTTACCGAGAACTAAAAGTTGTCTGTTTGCTTATTTGGAACGCTGAATCCAAATCTGTATTTCATTTTTGTATCAGCTCTAGTTTCCGCAATATACCATTCCATATTCATAGGGAATATACATAGTAAAACAAAATATGATTTAACAAATTTAAAACCAGAATTATGCGATACAAAATGTACTGGTATACTGGAAACTATTGCGCAGTAGCTTCAGAAATATCGCAAAGTTGATTCCAAAAATATGAATTTTATATTAAAAGAGTTAAAATTTAGGCTCACATTCATAATCAAAACAAATTATACTTTAACCCCTATATTCATAAAATTTAAAATGATTTTGAAATGCATTTTATTTAAAAGTTTTCATACAAAATTTTCCAAAAATGGATTTCAAATTCATTTAATTTTTTTTATGAATATGGGGGTAAGAGTTTAATTAAACACAGTATTTTGTATGATTTTACTGGTTTTAAATCAGTAACCCGCAAGCCATAGCACAATTGTGCACAGTGTGGCCACAACTGAAAAAATTTTTAATGCTAAATGAGGCTTAAAATAATGCTAAAAATGCTAAAAAAATATTTGAAAATGCTAAAATATAATGCTAAAAATTTGGAATGATTTTTTAATAATTTTACCGGTTTAATTACGAATAAGTATAATTTTCTTATAAAAATCAAATACATTAAATAATTTTACACTTTTATTTGATACGTTTTAATATATTAGCATGCCAGCTATCAACGTAATGCGAAAGACATTTACAAAATACTTTTTGCATTAAAAAATGTATTAAGTTACTTTTTTCAGTTTTATTTTTCATTCTATGTCCAGGAGCCGGATTCCGCAACGATGAATCTTGAAGTGTTCGATCACGAAAAAAACATAATTTTGAATACTTCTTTTCTTCTTATTATTAGGTGTTTGACGTTTAAAGCGGCTATTAGACGGTCATACTCGGTATATGAACATGACAGACTTTCGCACATTTCAATAAACACCTTTAATGATGCGCGCTCTAACCAAGTCATCAAATGTGCACTGAGTTTGACAGAAGATCTATTAAAAAAGTATGATGGTATGATGACAAATACAAAAATCCAAAATTTTTTTGAAAACCAAACCAAGCTGAAAAACACGAATTTTGCATTAACACAACATTCTTAAATACCAAGTACGACAGCTTAATAGCCCCTTAAGACGTCTTATGCTGTTTACACGGTTTCCATCATTATACATTTGTATAAAAATAACAAAATACAATGAAATACATTAATTGACAGAGGTTTTTACTGTTATAAATGGAAAGGAGTATATGAGATCTATTAAATTAAAAATGCTAAATAATGCTAAAAAATTAATAGAAAAATGCTGAAAAAAATGCTAAATGCAAAACAAAAAATTCACTGCTAAATCAAACTACATAATGCTAAATTTAGCAGTGAAAATGCTAAAAGGGTCACACTGATTGTGCAGATGAAAATCACATACATGCTTATGCTCTTTCATTTAGTCGTCACTGAGCAAGCGACGAATGAAGTTGTGCACGCATGTATTAATTTTTTCCTGGTTTTTTGTTTAATTTTTTTGAGCACACGGAACGAAATTTAGGTTCAAATTTCTACAGCAAAAAAAAATAAAAAATATTTATGTAAGCTAAGAAATATTTTCGGATAAAAAATGAATTTAGCAATATGCAATGCATTTTATGCTATGAAACACTTAAAAATAATAGGGAAGATAGTTTAAAAAGGCATTTTAATAGCTTTCACAGCGCTGCGAATAAATTTAATTTGGAGTTTGCAGGCTACATTGTTGAATGGATTATTATTTTTTACTTTTTACTTAAGTTTTTATTAAATTGCTTATTTACAAAAAATATTCAAACAATGAATAACCACAGCATGTATCTTAAATTAAAAAAATATTTTCTTCAAGTGTAAATTTATTTTACTCTCATTTTTCTCACCACTACAAACATATTTTATTTTGCGGGACACTGTTTTAAATGCACACATTATATACATTCCTTTTTACTATGAATATGCTCCTTTGTTTTTTAAAATTTCAAACCAAATAAAAATATTTAATGGAATTTTATAAGCAGATTTTCTAAAACATTTCATTTCTAAACATTTCAAATTTGTATGAAAATTAACGAAAATTCGTTTCAACATTTTTTTTCAATAAAAACTTAAAAATTAAAATAATATTTGTATAAACTGCCCTTAAAACATTTTAGAAATTCAATTCTCTCAACAAACTATTATTAAAATGAAAATTTGTCCACCAGTTTCAATCACTTTGAAATATACACTGAGAGAAAAACCTTTGTAAACGCAATAATTTTTGACATTATATATATAATTTTTTCATTATTTTTGAACAAATGCAACGCTTCATTCGCATTACCAAAATTGTTTCATCAGCTGAAGAAATGTCATATATCGACATGTTTTTTATGTACATTTTCATATTTTAAATGAAAAATTTACTTAATGCATTGAAACTTTTTAGCTTATACACTGAAGTGATGTAAGTTTTACATATTTTTAACGAAATATTTCATCGAACTTTCAAAGTTTTTCATGTATATCATGACAGTATTTCATTACTGAGAAGTAACATATTATTTTTTGATAATGTCCTATCATTTTGTTAACAACATAAGTCATTGTTGTAATGAATCTGATTCGTTAATTGAATGTAATCATTGTATTTTATTAATTATGCAACTAACGTGTGTATATGACCACAGGTATCAGAAAAATTTTGTGTGTAATTAATTGGCTTCCCCGACCAAGATTTGAACTTGGAACTTGGAAGTGCGTTAACGCACTTATCGCTGCAGCCCCAACAACCTTAAATATCCCCTAGATACACACTAACAGACAGCCTTACTTGTAATAATTATTAAGGCCTTATAAAGGCTTTTTAGGAAAAATTTTGTATGAAAATTTGTTTAAAAAATCTTTATAAATCCTTAACAAGTTTTATAAATAAGTCTGTAAATGTATAGCGTCATTAATAAAATTATAATTCAACCTTAATCAGGAATAATTTTAATTCAATATTATTTAATTGATCATTTAACATAAAATTTCTATTAAAAAAAATACTTTGACTTTTCACCTGTGACTACAAGGCAGCAGGAAATTTTTTTCATTGTAGTACGAAAATATTCAATTAAAGTTTCAACGAAACTATAATTTCCACAACTATGGATTAATTACAATTGTGGTTTGATCATTGAAATATGAATTATGATCTTCTTTTATGTCATCTAATCAATGAAAATATTTTTTTGTATGAATTATTCATAAAAACATATATATAAGCTTTTAAATTACTCTAATGAAAATTATTTCGTAACATTAATAATACTATGAAATGTAAAATATTAAGAATTAGAAAGGTTTCATTCCATTAATAAAATTTCCATCAATATAATATAATGTTTAATTTTATTAATAAAATTTGTCGTTGTATTAATGAAAGGAGTTGAACGTAATGGTTTTATTTCCGTAACAAAGTATTTTTCTTTCAGTGTACTTTGGTACATGTTGCTGCGGCTGTTATATTTTTATATTTTATTAATATTTTAAAAACACAAATTTTAAATTTGATACAAAACTAGCAGCGATTTCGCTCGCACCTAGAAAGAAACTTAAAATGTACTATAAAATGTGTTTATACCAAGTTAATAAAAAGGAGTACCAAAAGTACAAGTTTTCACCCGTTTTACCACCTAAAAAGAACATTGTATTTTTTATTTTTTATCGGGAACATACATATGTTCCAGTGGAACAATCTCAAGCTTACAACAGAAATTTCAACTATTGGTTTTTTGTTACACACTGTAATGTTCCACGCAACTTGTTTAATTTTCTCTCTCATATTCTTCTTCTCCAGACAATAACAAACAAGAGAAAAAGAAAAAATTGGGATACCGGTCCAGTCATTCACGCGTGATGGCGTGACAAGTAATGGATTAATTTTTATATATATATATGTAGATTCTTATTTTTTCCTTAACCCCTACGATATCTCTTAAAACTATTGGATAGATTTCGAAACAACTGCGCGTGTTCATAGTCAAAACAAAGTATGTTTTAAAAATTCAAAACCAGTATTACCAATCAAAATACTGGTTTTAAACTATTAAAGTATACTTCGTTTAGACTTTTAATATGAGCCAATGCTTTCACATACGAGTATTAAAAATAATTTTTAGTTTCGAATTTCCTTCTTTTTACTAATTCTTGTTAACCTTTCTCAAGTTATGCCAATGTGTGTCGTTCAAGTACTTTCATATATGAGATAACGTAATATCTCGAAAACTAGAATTCATAAGAATTTGCAGTACAAATACATAAAATATGCGTAACATTTTAAGTCAGTAAAAGCTTAAGTTTCCCGCAACTAAATATGTCTATTGTAAACATGTGTAATGAGTCGGTTAATAAATGACAATTAAAAGTTTATATTTTTCTTACGCATAATTCACAGATAAAATTTATAATTCATTTTAACCAGGATGCTGATATGAGTCATCAGAATCGCAAAAACTTAAAATATCTATTTTTCCCCAATCAATGAAATTTTTAACTTTTATTATCGGATCGTCATCTGAAATACGAAGCACCTATTCCCCTTGCTTTGCCATTGCTATATATGTATATTAGATGTTCGGCATAAATTTGGCAATGTTTTATGCAAAAGCTTATCTAAAGTTCTGGCTGAATTGTACAATCCCATAAAAAGTCTGTACAACAATTGTATATAAATTGAAATTGGCAAGTTTCTCAAGTAATTTTTTGTCTGATAGTACCGTGAGTACACGGAGCTTTAAGGACATTTTATTTTTATTTCAGATATACATATGTATGTAAATTATTATCTACAGAATTTTCACAATGATTTGTCCTTGCACAAATAATTGCAAAATTTTGGAAGTGAAATTCAACTGGAATCGTTTAAATCCTTAACATATTGATTGCTGGTATATTCGGTGATTATAAATATTATTTTTCTATTTAATAAATCCCAAGAAGCACTTTACAATGTTCAATTCAAGCATTTTGTCATGCAATCTTTAAGTTTAAAAATATTTTTAAAATAAAATAACAAACAATTTACATACATACATATATCGTCACCTTAAATGCAAATGGACGTAATTACACTTTTCTATTTTTTACAGGAGAAACAAAAAACGTTTCACAATCAATAATAATAAAGTGTTCTTGAAAATTTTCTTCGAAATCTATTTGTAGTATGGATACTTATATGTTTTAAACCATTTATTTCCTTTTTATACCCTTTACCAAAAAAATGGTAGAAGGGTATATATAGCTTTGTCATTCCGTTTGTAATTTTTATAATATCCATAAGCGATCCATAAAATATATATATTCTGGATCTTTATGCATAGGGAAGACGAATAAGCGTTGTCCTTCTGTCCGTCTGTACGTGAAATCGGTTTTCCGAAGCTCTCAGAAAAGCTAGAGACTTCGTTCTTGGACTGGTGTGTCAGAAATTTTCCAAAATAGATTGGTTTTGAAAACTTAAACTTTATTTTGCCATTAAAAAGTAACTACCGAAAACAAACTTTTATTTTTTTTTAATAAATGAACATATTTTACACTTCAGTACGACTAAAATTGGAATTTTAAATTAAAAAAATATAAAAAAATTAAAAAGACGTTTCCAGGGTTGGAAAACTTAAACTTTTTGTGTTATGTAAAATTAACTACATGTCTGTCACAGGGTATTTTCTCGAGAACCGTAAGAGCTACAGACCTGAAATTTGGATACAGTGTGTAGACATTTGGCCGCTACAACAGCAAAGACATGAGAATTGGAAATTAAAGGGTGTTCCAAAACTAGCAACGAAAAATGGTAAAATCCCATGTAATTTACATACAATTGTATTTATGTACATATGTATATACACTTGAAATTTGTAAGGTTAGTGTATTTTTATACAGACTACAAAACTTAACACTAAAACTTCCAAAAATTTAAATTAAAGGGTGTTCCATCAGTTAATGCAATTTTGACTATGCAATTTTGACAACTGGCTGTATCTTGGAAACCGTAAGAGCAAAACTCTTGAAATTTTCAAAAACGGTAAAACTAAAAAATCAAAAAATTATAAAATCGTCAAACCGAATAAATTGCCAAAAACAAAAAAATCCCCAAAACGAAAAAAAGCACCAAATTAAAAAAAAATGTCTAAGACTAAAATCAATCGCGAAAAACCAGAAAAACTGCTAAAATGAAAAAAAATCGCCAAAATTAAAGAAAATCGCCAAAACGAAAAAAACACCAAAAAAAAACAGAAAAAAATCGCCAAAATAAAAAAAAACCAAAAACAGAAATAAATCGCCAAAATGACAAAAAAAATTGCCAAAGTTAGAAAATCTCCAAAATGAAAAAAGGCCCAAAAACAGAAAAAAATCGCCAGATTGAAAAAACCTCCATAAACAGAAAAAACGCCAAAACAAGAAAAAAGCGAAAAAACTGAAAAAATCGTTTAAACTGAAAAAAACTTCAAAAAGCAAAAAAATACTACATTTCGTGCGCGATTCAAAGTCGCACTTTACTGAATTTTTTAATATTAAAGTAATTAAATAAAACTAAATTTTTTCTTTTTTCCTTTTTGCTTTGTTCACTAAACATATTTTATGTATTTTTTAAAGAACTAGATTGGTATAAGGAATTAGAAAAATCCTAAATTATGATTCCAGGGTTGGAAAACTTACACTTTTTGTGTTATGTAAAATTAAATAGGTCTAAAAATTTTTTTCTTTTCCTTTATAAATTGAATATATTTTATGCTTCTGAAAGAAAAGTTTGGCGTATAAATTTTTAAAAATGAAAATTACAGCTCCAAAAATGGAAATTTTGAATTTTTTTTTGATATTAAAGTATAAAATTATTTTTTATTTATTTCTTTGTTCACTTAACACACTTTATTAATTTTTTAAATCAGAAAAATCTAAAAGGTTGATTCCAGGGTTGCTAAATTCATTGTTTTTTTACAAACGTAACTAGGTCAATTTAGTTTTTTCTTTTTGTTTACAAGTTTTATATACTTTATGATTTAGAATAAAATAGTTTGGCATAGAAATTAGAAAAATAAAAGACATAGCTCCAGAGCTGGAAAACTTGAATTTTTTCTGGTATATAAAACTAATTATTACTTTGGTAATTACATATATTTTATAAAGAAACTCAGAAAAATGGTTCCAGGGTTGGAGCTTAAAAAAAGTTTCGGTAAAAAAATAACTAAAAATATTTTTTTTTTTCAGTTAAACAGATTTCATGTTTAAGGAAAATCATTACTCAAGATTTTTTGTACATGGTTAATTTTTTTATGGATATTTAATCAAATTGAAGTATAAACGAAGGTTTGTGCTTATTGTGCTCTCAGCATAATAACTATTAATTTTTAGCAAATGGAGATAAAACTAAAATTTATCGCTAAAGACATAAAGGACATGTTCTGTTTCATTTTCCTGATACCTTTACTTTCTGCTTAACAAATTTCAAACAAATCCTGTAGGAATAAAACGTTTACATAATACCACGATGTATACCACTTGCAATTGGAACTTTAAATCAAGACACTAATCAGTTTTGCAACATCAATGATTATTAAATACGGGAAAATATAAAACAAGTTAGTTTACTTGGTATGGAGGTGCAATACTAAGTATATTTTAGAGTTATTAAATAGCAGCACGGTTTTTGAATATCTCGAGAGCGAGTAAACAAGCTCCAAAATTTTGGTAATGTATTGACGTGACGTCGATGTTGACTGCAATAAGAGTGAATGTAAAATATATCTTAACCACAGTGTGTAGAGTAAAATATTCAACTATTGCTTATAATGAAAATAAAATAATTGAATCAAATTCTTTAATCGAAAAATACTGGAAGGTCACTTACTATTGATTGCTTTAGAGAAAAAAAAGATAAACTTTTTCACAAAACAAATATGTATGTATGTGTCTGTATACTATATATATGTACGTAAGTTGGTAAAGGGTTTATAAGATTCGGCACAGCCGAATATAGCACTCTTACTTGTTATATATGTATATTTAAGCTTTTACATTATTGACGTTCCTTGCAATAAAAATTGGATGCATTCGTAATTATGTTCGTTTGAATTTCTGTAATAAAGTCGTAATTTTTGATCGCAGAACATGTAGTTTGATAAAATGAACCATAATCAATCAAAAAGTCGATTTCGAATTTTTGTGTAGTTACGTCCGTTTGCATTTAAGGTGACGATATGTATGTTTAAACCTTGTCAAATACGTAATTTATTAATTGATAAAACTGTAGTTGTGTTGAAAAAGTATAAAAAATTAATGAATAAAATAGTGAAAACTCTAGTAAGGGCTGAAATGCAGAAAATTGTTACTACAAAACCAATGAATTGCATTTTCATTTCTATTTTAACAGCATTGAATTATACATACTGGAATTTAATTCTAATACAGGTTTTATTTGAAGTTTAATTCAAGCTTTGCATTGAATTGTAATATAACTGAATTGTTCGAATTGAATTCAAGTTTCTTTTCACTGGAGAATGGAGCTATTGAAATAAAATGAAAATCAAACATAATTCAAACCCTGACAAATTAATTGCAATTGTTTTACACTTGATTTTAATTAACTTTTTTTTTTATTTATTTTTAGTATTTTTACCATAATTTCAGTTTTATTAATAAATAAATGACGTATTTGACAAGGACTGGTCGCAAAAAATTTTTTTTATTGATATATTTGCTCTATCTTAAATATGACGTTTGCTATCATAAATACCATCTTAATTTATTAGCTCGACCCGACGGTGCCTTCTGGTGCGTAGTGTGGCCTAAAGTATCCGACACACAGTGGGGGATTTTGTTAAAATAATAGAAATAATTATGCAGTTTCTAAACGGTCCGATTGTTGCGAAATTTCATACAGCATATCATACATAGGTGTCATAGAGGTTAAGTCTGGAATTAGGACTATTATCTTTAAAGAGGGTGGAGCCACAAAGCCCCAAAGTGGGCAACCTTGGTGTTTTTGAACTGATATAAAAGATTTTTTGCAAGTGGATTCTTTTTTGTCCAAAAGCTAAAAAACTGCTACATTTATGGGTTTACGCGTACAGTTTAGGAAATATTCGTGAAAAAAAAATTAAAATTTTGGCTTTTTTACCAATCTTGGTGAACTGTTCTGCTAATGGAGAAGTCAAATCTTGTTCGATGTAAAAAAGGAAAGTTATTATGGTTAAAAACAAAATTTTTAACATTAAAAAAAAATTCGGTATCAAAAGCATAATTATGTCAAAAGTTATACGCGATTTAAATTAACATTTTGAAAAAAAACTCTATTTCGCCGTTTTTAGCAGAAAAAAGTGGTTTAATTATTTCGCTCTTATAAAAAAAATGTTGCAGGAACACCAACACCATATTTTAACTGATTCAAAAGGCTATACTATAAAATATATTACAAAGGAACTTTTTGTTCAAAATTTCTGTCACTAAAGGAACCAGATCGTTTCAAAATAGACCAGCTATATCCAAGCACCCATACACTAATACTTGCATTTGAGGTAAACAGCTTGGAAAGCTCTTAAATTTTTTCTTGTTTCTTTGCAAAGTAAGAGCAAACATTGCTGTCTGTTGTGCTGTTGTTGCTGTGAATGTTTTACTCTCGTCGGTGTGAAAGCAGAAAAAGCTCTTTATAAAAGTTTGCACATTGTGCATATGGCTTGGACGTAGCTGAAATAGACCTATTTTTATTATAAATATCAAATTTAAGGTTTTTTTTCTTAAATTTCAATGCTGGAACCAAAAAATTTATTATGCTACCTTATGACAAGATACATATTATTTTAAATATTTTCAAAAATAGTATCTGCGTTAGGCGAAAAATGAGAAGAATGTAGCAAAAATACTGAAAAGGACCCATTTTTGGGATTTTGCAAATTTTGTTTGGGAATTGCCAGGGAGTCCAATTTGTTCTATTTTTTCTTACTTTCTGTGTATTATTTGCATCATTTTTCACCTTAATGAGCATTTCAGCCGAAAAGCAAGTGGGGAAAAATGAGAAATTTTAAACTCTTAAGAGATGCCAACCATTGCCTATCCGGCTTACAAACAACTTCACTTTGTTCTGTTTGACTTCACTTTGTTCTAGATGAATTAAGAACCCACACTTCGCTGAAATTAAAGAAATATTGTACAAAATTTAAGCAAAAACCAAAATAAATAGATATTTAATTTCAAAGCAAAAATTGGCTTAAATTAAAAAAAACACTGCTGCTACCACAGATCAAGGTTTCGATTTAATTTTGAGTCTTTTTAATAGATTTACAAATTTGGAGCTATAAAAGTGAATCAAAAAACTGGTGTTGACTTATTACTAATTGATGTCTTATAAATAGTATGCACGCCTTTTACGATGGGCTTAAGGACTAGAATTTCCCATTTCTTAGTTTCTCTATAACTAAGATACGACTACTAGCCTAAGTACCAATTTCCAATATTCTAAGTCTTCAGAAAGTATTTAAGAGAGTTTGACGATCAGCTTTGAGTCAACCCAAAATTTTTTTTAAATATAAAATATATAAAAATAAAAAAAAATAAAATTGTAAAAATTAATAAGCAAATGTTAAGAACTCTTCTCCAAATGCGTATCGTGCTATTTTTCCTACCCCCAATCACTTCCCCACACTTATTGACAAGCAAAAAAAAAAAGTTCCATGCCGCTAATTTCATGAATAATTTCATAATATAAATTTGGTCAATCAAATGCTTTTCTAAAAATATAATTTTTAGATTTTTTTCCTGTGTTCGCTTAGGGCCTAAACTAGGCCAAACTGAAGATAATAAAAATCTAAAATTTATTTGATAAGGTAACACAATGGACATAATTTAATTGGCATTTTTAAGAGGTGTCATAATATTTAGAATATACAAAGATATGTTAAATGTCGTAGAAACTTAATGGTTTATTTTATGATTGAACTGATTAAATTGGCATAATCTTTTTGTAATTCTACACAAGAAGTGGGAAAAATTTTAATATGTTAAACTCTAATTTGTTGAGTTAATGAATTCTGAGCGAAGCCGCACATCAAATAAAGCTTGTAAACATTAGCGGCTTATCAAACTAAAGATAATTTTGCTACTAATTTACAAATCTGAATAAATATAGTATAAAAATCAAATAATTTAAGCAAAAATTATATATTATATTGTGAACAAAAAAAAAATCGTGATACAATTAAAATTTCAAATGTGTAGATTTCGGACCAAACGAAACCTTCATTTACATAAGATGATTTCGGTTATGATCGAATCATTATCGAATGATTAATATCAGGCACAACTTTTGGATACTTAATAATAAGGACTGATAGACTTTTAAAATAATCTTGGGGCAAACTACGGCAGTCGATACGATTCGAAATATTTCTATATAAACTCTAATGAATTTGCCCCCTGATAGGAGTTATTTGTGTATGTTATGACATTAGTAATTTTTAAGCACAAAACCACCATATATCGCAGAACTATTTACATATAAATATAATGGAATATCTTATTTTAAAATGGCCATAAACTCTTATAAGGTCATACCTCCTGGAACGAGAAGAAATCAAAGGGAACAGTTCAGCTTGAGTAGGATCAGTTGAACAAAATAACTTATGTTGTGTACACAAACCTTTTTTCTTATACACACATATATTTATTTATTGTATCTTCAAATAGGAACTAACAATAAGTATTCAAATCTTAAATCTAACTATAATTATTAGGCCCGTAGACCAGTATCGGACATAAACTTAGTGATAGTAATTAATAATACATAAATTTCGTATTAAGCACAATAATTATTTTCAAGAAGCATCATTTGGGGTGCTGAGTATTAGAGCCCTTGTGTCCCTCTTTTTTAAGCGGATGTGTCCAGTAAAGTTCAAGATATTACGAGCAAGCGGTTTAGGATGTGACTCGATTCTTGTTAAATATTTGCCTGCGATTTCTTCAGTCACAAGTGGAATATTTAAATCACGATGTATATTTGAATTTTTGATGTACCATGGATCCGATGTTATTAACCGTAAAATCTTATTTTGCCGTCGTTGGATTTTCTCTACATTTGAGGCTGAATCAGTGCCCCAAAGCTGAATTCCGTAGCATCATATTGACTTCAGAAGCGACTTGTAAATCAAAAGTTTGCAGTCTAGACTGAGTGTTGAGTTTCTGCCAATCAACCAAAGTATTTGAGTTAACTTAAGTTTCATTTGAGTTAGTTTAGAGTCAATATGATGTTTCTATGTAAGTAATCAAGGTGTATGCCAGATGTACACATCTGGCATTTATTTTATTATATCATTTTCAAAATGTGTACAATGCAGTTCATATTAACCCAATTCACAATCTTTTGAAAATAGTCTTGTATCGTTGTACTTGCAAGGTTGTGTAGCACATTTTTACTCTACAATAGCAATATACATACATAGAAATGGTCTTGCTATTTTTGTGTAAATATACTACACTCAAATCTATAGTTTATATTTTTTGTGTATACACAGAGAAACAACTGCCTCATAACATCAAGAAGATTTTCTCTATGAAACGTTTTTAGGCTAACGGGTATCCAAGCAGAAAGAAGCGAATATTTTTTCATGAAGATTCCTAATTGTTTTTATGTGGTAAGTCTTATTAATTTTATCAAGAAGAAAACCACATAAAATCAAGAAGAAATCTTATTATTCAAAACTTTTTTTATTTAATTCCCGTTATTTTTGGCAGCAAAAAAAAAACAATCCATAGAGAAAAACTTCTTGATTCTATTAGGTTTTCTTATAAATTGTAAACTATAGGGATTTCTTATTGATTTTATTAGGTTGCCTGAATGATTTTTTTAAAAGGGTTTTCTTCATGATTTAATTAGGCTGCATTACTGATTTTTTCAATAAGGTTTTCTTCTTGATTTTATGAAGTTCCTATGTGATTATGTGTAAAGCATCTTATTGATTTTTTTAATGTGGAAATCTTCCTGATTTTATTAGGTTTCTTGTTATTTCGTTTCTATAAAAAGACATAGAGACAATTTTTTTCATGATATTTTTCGTTTTTGTATAAGCATGTTTGCACAATTATTTCAATGGTTATTCAGACTGCTTGTTAGCATATTGGTTAGAGTGCTTGTTTATCAGTCAGAAGTTTGTTGGTTCAATACTTGTCCCCTCTCAAGTATGTAACGTGAGTTAGTTAATTAAGAAAACAATATAATATGTATGTATAAATATATAACATCTACATATACTACATACATACATAAGTATATGTTACAGAATTTAAATGAAAATACATATAAGCAAAGCACAAAGAATAAAGATATAATTTTTTTAAGAGGTTGCCTCATAAAAACAAGAAGAAAAAATCAATACGATAACCTCATAAAAACTACACGATTTCTTCTGGATTTTTTCTAAAAGGTTTTCTCTATGAAATTAAAAAGATTTCCTCAGTAAAAAGAAAACCATAGAGATTTTTTTATTAATTTTCTTTTATTTTATGAGGTATTCAGTAGGAACTGTTTTCTCTGTGTATGCAATACTTAACTGAAAACTAATAGTCGATATATCTAGAAAAGATGTGATATCTTCTAACCGGCTTTACCGGTTTTCTTCAAATATAGTTAAGAACCTCTTCTGTCAAGTCACCTTTCAAACAAAAAAAAAAACTAAATCAAAATCGGTCCAGCCGTTTGGTCTGTACGTGGACACGGACAAACACACAGATACACAGAGACAGAGATACATATACACACAATACAAACTTATAACACCCCTTTTTTAGGTCGGGGGTTAATAAATAAAATACAAAAAGTTACAAAATTCAAAATGTAACAATTAGATAGCGAATAAAAAGGTTAAACTGAATAAAAATGGACAACTACATATCATAAAGAGTTCCTTGGTTGTTTTTTAAAGTTTTGCTTAGGTGTAGTTGGTTGGTTGGTTTACGTGGCGGCCTACTACACGCAGGCATTCAAGTATACTCTGGAGGATCGTTACTAGATCAAACCTCTTACGTTGAGATATCTGATAAGGTCACTCAACCCAATCTCAGAGAAATCTGAAATATAGTCTAGTACATGGCTGCCTAAATATGTGTGCTTCTAGAGATACAAGGCTGGACATTCGAAAAGAAAGTGGAAGATTGTCTCTTCCTTGTTTGCTTCTCGACAACTTCGGAAGAACTCTCATTATGGGACAGACCTATCCTACTACCATGTCTACCGACCATCCAGTGCTCCGTCATTACTGCAACGAGCCTCGAGATGTCCCTACGGTTCCTATTTGTTAATTGTATTGAGCGCATATCATTGGAGCAAGGCCACATTTTCTTAGCAACCTTGCACGTAACTATATTGCACCATCTACATTCAGACTTCGAGAAGCTGCTTTAAAATAAATGGTTACACTCTATATGATTCAAAGGACCCGAGAGGGAGAGCATGCGGTGGATCAGCAATTCTAATTAAGTCAAGACTCAAGCACTATATCCTTGAGAACGTTAGTGAAGAATATATGCAAGCTACGAATATTTTCGTAGAAAATTTTTGTGCGAACTTCGTGATATCATCAATTTACTCACCTCCCAGATTTTCAGTTACCGAAGATCAGTATGAGAAGTTCTACAAATCGCTTGGATCTTGTTTCGTGGCAGCTGGTGACTACAATGCAAAACATACGTACTGGGGCTCGCGTCTTGTTACACCTAGAGGTAGAGCGTTGTTTAATACAATTTCAAAAATGGGCTTAGATGTCATTTCGAGTGGGGAGCCTACTTACTGGCCTACTGACGTAAGAAAAATTCCAGATGTTATAGATTTTGGCGTCACGAAAAATATCCATAGGGACTTAATTCACGTAGAGGGCTCTGTAGATCTGTCCTCCGATCACTCTCCCACAATAGTTACAATTTTCAACCCACTAAGGAGTGATTTAACTAACTCATATGCGAAAACGATTAACAGGGTCAACTGGCTAGGATTCAAAAAATATATTAGTAGTCACTGCGTAGAAAACATTCAGCTAAGATCACCTGATGATATTGAATTTAATATTGCCAATCTTAACGAATACATTAAACAGGCTGCTGAACATGCCACTACTTCCTATCCGCAGACTGGCTTTAATAGAATTTATTCTACGGAAATTGAACGTCTTGTATGTGAAAAAAGGAGAGCTAGAAGAGAATGGCAACAACACCGATCACCCCTAAATAAAATCAGACTTAAAGAATGTACTAAACGACTCAAAGAGCTGCTATCGTCGGAAAAGACTGCATTACTGGAAAAGTATTTAGAAGGTCTTGATGTAACGTCAACATCTAATTACTCTTTATGGCGCGCTACTAGAAATCTTAAAAGACCCGTTGATCTCAAATCACCATTGCGTACTTCGACTGGAGGCTGGGCAAGAAGCAATAGTGAGAAAGGTAACTTATTTTCTGAGCATTT
Source organism: Tachina lurida (assembly GCA_944452675.1). Classification (NCBI taxonomy): domain Eukaryota; kingdom Metazoa; phylum Arthropoda; class Insecta; order Diptera; family Tachinidae; genus Tachina; species Tachina lurida. The sequence continues at coordinate 71,945,831 of OX101755.1, forward strand.
AAAATCTGTATTCACTCCCAATTCATGTACGGGTGCTGCCGATTTACCGAGTGTAGTCTCTCTACCCCCTCGTCCCTTAAGGTTTAAGATGCGTGAACTACAAAAAATAGTTGCTGAACTCGACCCTAAGAAAGCTCCAGGTATTGATGGCATTAGTAACAAGATGCTGATGAACTTGCCTCATATTGCAATAAGAATTTTGCTATTTATTTTTAAGGCCATTTTACGAATGCAGTATTTTCCACATAACTGGAAACTTGCCAAGATTAAAATGATTCCAAAGCCAGGCAAAGATGTTACCAAGGCTGAGTCATATAGGCCTATAAGCTTACTTTCAACAATTTCAAAGCTTTTCGAAAAGCTGCTCATTTAGTCATGTCCACAATTTTAGCTGATACTGGGTGCATCCCGGACCATCAATTTGGCTTTAGAAGTCAGCATAGCACTATTGAGCAAACGCATAGATTGGTTCAAGTTGTAAGGAGGACTTTTGAAGAAAAGAAGTATTGTTCTGCCCTTTTTATTGATGTTTCTCAGGCATTTGACAAAGTATGGCACATAGGCCTAGTTTTAAAATTGAAGACATACCTACCAATAAATATACAAAAGCTTTTGGAAAGTTATATTGTTGATAGGACATTTACCGTTGTGGAAGGAGACTTCATGAGTGTACCCGAATCTATATCTTCTGGTGTGCCACAGGGTAGTATTCTGGGCCAGTCTTGTATCTAATATATGCTTGTGATATGCCTGTGAGCAATAACATCCACACTTCTACATTTGCCGATGATACAGCCTGTTTGAGTATTCACAAAAATCCTGATGAGGCATCCCGCAATATCCAAGCACACATTACCCAGCTTGAAATATGGTTGAACTTATGGAGAATTAAAGTCAATGAACAAAAGTGTGTTCATATAACGTTTACCCTAAGAAAAGAAACCTGTTCCCCCATTCGAATCAACAATCAAAATATTCCTCAACATTCTCAAGTCAAATACCTTGGCATACACCTTGATCGAAGGCTTACATGGAAATATCATATTGACTCTAAGTTAACCCAAATGAAACTTAAATTGACTCAAATATATTGGTTAATTGGCAGAAATTCAACACTCAGCCTAGACTGCAAACTTTTGATATACAAGTCGCTTTTGAAGCCCATATGGTGCTATGGAATTCAGCTGTGGGGCACTGCTTCAGCTTCAAATGTCGAGAGAATCCAACGAAGGCAAAACAAAATTTTACGTTTGATAACATCTGCTCCATGGTACATTAAAAATTCAAATATTCATCGTGATTTAAATATGCCACTAGTGAGTGAAGAAATTGAAAAATACGCAGGCAAATATTTAACTAAACTCGAGTCACATCCTAATCCGCTTGCCCGTAATATTTTGAGCTTTACTGGACACATCCGCTTAAAAAAGAGGGACACAAGGGCTCTTATACCCAACACTCCAGATGGGACTGCTTAAAAATACTTCTTTTTGATTATCACTACTTATGTATTATTTATAACTATCACTAAGCTTATGTCCGATATTGGTCGGGCCTAATAATTATATTTAGATTTAAGATTTGATTATTTATTGTTAGTTCATTTTTGAAGATACAATAAATAAATATGTATATGAAAAAAAAAAAAATCTACATTCAGCCTTGTAGAGATAATGCTTGAATATACCGCTTCTAATGGCAGCTAAGGGCATGACTACTGATTCGGCATTGGAGGCATTCGTAACAGAGCCAGCTCTAGCCAGCTCGTCCGCTTGTTTTTTACCTAAAAAATTTATATGCTGGAACCCAGATGAGGGTGAGGTCAGCCTGACTACCCAGTCTAGATAGCAAATTCTTACACTGTCCAACTAGAATAGACGAAATAATACATATATGATTTTAAGGATACAAGCGCCGCTTGGCTGTCGACAAGGAAACCAAATTTACCATGTACCTTCCTTTCAATCAGCAACACTCTAGCTGTTTCCCTTGCCACTAAAATTTACTGAGAAATACTGTGAATTTGTTCGGCAGACAAAAGGAGCGTTCTATAACAAGATCGTCTGAAAAGACCCCAAAGCCGACACCGCAGACCATTCTTGATCCATCAGTGTATGCTCTGACGTTGTATTCTGTTACTATTGTGCCTTCCTTCCGCTACCGCCTGTATGGAATCAGAACTTTAAATACTTTATGACAGTCCAGATATTGCACCATGTAATCAGGTGTCAGGATTCTAGCATGACCATAACACCTTGTTATCCACTTCCCAGGTACCTCTAATCTTGCCGCACTACTTGAGGATACCGCCAATACATGAACGTCGATCGGAATAAGGTTTTGTATAGCATTCAGAGCCTCCGAAGGACTAGTACGTAAACATCCTGCTATCCCTAGACAAGCGAGTCTCTGTATTCTTTAAAGTTGGTCAACCACGTATTTCTTATTTGTGACAGGCCACCATACTACAGAGCGGTAAGTCAGTATTCGACACACAATTGCTGTATACATAAACTTAAGCATTTTGGGGCTTAAGCAATATTTAGATCCACACATCCTACGACAGGAGTAGTATGCTACCGTTTCCTTTCTAACCCTGTGTTGAATATTTAGTTTCCATGAAAGTTTTTGGTCTAGTATAGCTCTTAGATATTTTGCGTTGCCCCATAGTGACAATTCGTGATTATTAAACCGAGGAAGTATAAAGTTCTGTACCTCGTTCTGTTTTGTTTGGGTTGACTCCTAGCCCACAGTCTATAGCCCAGTTACTAAGTTTGCCCAAAGCGTTGCACATGATATCGCTAATCACGTCCGTGAACTTCCGTGAACATCTTTGAGACAAGGCATCTAATCTACAAATTATTGTGTTAAGAAGAAGCCAGAGCAAAGGTGATAATAATATGCTTAGGCATATTTCTTATTTTTATATATTTATATTTTTTTATTTTTATATTTTTTATTTCTTTTAACTTAAACTTTGTACTGCATTTAGATTTTATCGAAATCTAGTACACTTGATGTAATATCGTTATTGAAATCTATATTTCCCATACAAAATGAAATCTAATTTGTCAGTAGATTTGTAAGAAATGTACACAAAATCTAATATTTTTACTTTTTTTAAATACCCCTTATAAATATATAAGAGATGAGTAAACTAGCTACGGTCTTCTTAAAAAGGTGTGTGAATTGGCTACATTGCAGTTGTTTGGTTGTAGTTTTGGAAAATTTTCAGTTAATGGGTTTTGTTTTGGATAAAAAATCTTGATAACTGTCAAAAAACTTGGTGTAAACGCTAGATATTAAATCTGCTACGTTTTATGCAGGTGTAAACGCCCTATAAAAATTATCATTTCAAGTTACTTCAATAAATCATGCATATCACAAATACGATTATTATGTTTGAAAAATCACTAGCACCATTGAATTTGGCGTACTCGAAGCAGCTTCACCAATAAGGTAATGAAAAAGTCTAATATCGTGAAACGGGCTGTTAAATATTTTCAACTTTTTAAAACTTTTGCTATAATTTATTATTAAACTAGCGGCCTGCTCCGGCTTCGCACGGGTATAAAATATATAGCCTATGTCATTCAATGAAAAAATTATTAAAATCGATCCAGTAGTTTTGATTTATTCATTACTGCCCATGGCCCGCACGCGTTAAATTTAGGGTAAAACAATTCTTCTTTCCCTAAACCATGAAGATTTCCTGCTATCTTTGGAATATCTAAATTCATACACTACATTTTTACTTATTTACTTTTTACATTTTTACCTATTTATTTTAGTTTTACGACAATTAACATATTACAGAATGTCTTTATATACAACGTTAACAGCTTTCTTGTCATTAAACAATACAAACATGTTTTCTCTAGAGGTTACTCTTGAATGAGCGACATACAGTTCGCCATGTGAAAACCTGTCAACGATAAAATCTAAGCCTGCAACGTTGAAGGTTTGACCCTGCAAAATATGTATTTACCGGAAAGTGTAAACGTTTAAATTGGAAGGGTAAATCCGATGGTATCAGAGCGATTCGGGGAATCAATACATCTTCTCCGGTAACACATCCTGTGAGTATTGTGCACTCTATTATGAAAGTTTTCTGTGATTTTACCAGCAAACGTGTGTCATTGCGAAGTTAAGGTGGATTCAGCTTTCTTAATAAAATAACAGGACAACCTACTTTCAACACCATTTTGTAAGGAGGGAATCCAGACGGGTTCAAAGAGTTTAGAAATTCTGTAGGAAAATGAACAGCTTCTTCCAAATCGAGAATAGTATCGACCGAGTAATATATTCTCGCCAGCACACCAATCTTTGAAAGAATCAAGTTATTTACCTTATCTACTTGTTCGTTAGTTGGTAACAGAATCGCTCATTCTTTAAACCAAGATATTGTCTTATAACTTATGTTATAAATGTCAAGATAAACATTGTTGACTAACTCTTGGATGTTGTCTATTGAAACACAAATGTTTTCTAGGTTAATCCTTCCCTCACTTTGTGTTAACTCTCCATTGCCAACTTTTAGCAACATCTCTGGAAATAGCCTGTTCTCACGCGAAGATTACGAAACCCTTATATTAGTTTTAAGCTCTAATTTATTGACTTGTCGCGAAAGGTTGGATCTTTTTAAGGAAGCATTTATTTCGTCAGCACGTGTTCCTCGAGTCACAACAGACGTCTTCTTTGACATGGTAGCTTCGTCCCAGACTATTAATGAGCAGTCAGCATCAATTTTCCTGTATTGCTCTGCTTAGAAATACTACAGACGCTGTTATTGTCATCGGTGGCGATTTTCAGCGGTAGTTGAATGTAGAGTGGGCGGTTCGGCCTCCTTCCAAAAGCGCAGCGGCAATGCCGGATAACGCAACAGCAATTTTTCCAAGAAGATCTCACCTTTTTTTTAAAGCTTACCTGTGCAAAGGATGTAGGGCCTTTTACAATATGCAGTAACATTCTATATGAAATCAGCAATGTATTTAATTAGATAAGGATTAATGCTATACTGGTTAAAATCGCTTCGAAAATTAGCCATTATTTGTCGTAAAAAGTAAATGACAAAATAATTCTGGCAAAAAGAAACTGAATCCAATACTAAGAATCAATCCAAAAGATTACAAAACTGACGCAAGTATGAAAATAATATTGAAACAAAAAGATAAGAATTTTAAAAATCAGTCCATAAATAGAGAAGTTATGTAATCATCAATAAATTTTTTGGTGGGGGGAGGGTGGTTCAAAATATCCTAACGAAATTTGTTCTAACTTTAAGCAAAATTCTTTCAAACCAAAAAAGAATTTTGAAAATCGGTTCACAAATAACAGAGTTATGGATTAGGGGACGAAATTTTCCCTGCCGATTTTCAAAAAATAAAATTATGGGACCTAACTGCAGGCAAACCCTTTCAAAAAAAAAAAAAAAGAATTTCGAAAATCGGTTTTAAAATGACCGAGTTAGGCGGGTACGAACATTAAAAAAAAGTAAAAAAATACACACGAATTGATACCCTCCTTCTTTTTTGAAGTCGGTTAAAAATTATATTGTGCGATATCTATAAGACATAGTCATATACCATAGCGGAGTTTTCTGTAGACCTTTTCAATGTGTACAATACTTAGCACATTATTTGGATAAATCTCGTAGGGTTCAGCCTGTGTTTGCAATGTAAGTGAAAAAAATTTAATTATTTACGACATCACATTAGAAACCTCAAAAATAACAGTATTTCTCCACTATTTAATGGATGTTATTAAACATATAAACCTTCCTCTTCAATCACTCTATCTATTAAAAAAAACCGCATCAAAATCCGTTGCTTAGTTTTAAAGATTTAAGCATACATGGGGATATAGGGACAGAGAAAGCGACTTTGTTTTATACTATGTAATAATGAAGTATTGTCAACAGCGATAAAATTATTATTTAAGTTTTTCATGACACTATTTTCAGAAACCCAAAATTTCAAAAAATATTATTTATTTAATTTTATTATAGTTTCGCTCTTCTCCCAAAAGTTTAGAATGAAGTTTATTAATATTTTTAGGAAACTGTTATTTAGAAAACATACATGGCATTACCCTCTATCAATTGTGTTACGTACTTTAATTTTGGAACTTATAAAAATGTTTTTTTGTCATTTTTTGCTTTCTGGACAGACAAATTAATCAGGTTAAGACGATTCGCAAAATTTTCCTTTGTATCTGAGCTGCGTTTTGACTTCAACTTGAGAGTGAAAAGTTTAATTCCCTGGACACGTTGAAATTTTTTAACTTGAGAAGTCACAATAGACAGATTTGGCTCATTTCACGTTTACATAATATCAACTGGTTTTATCCTTACCAAACATATATTTTTTTTTAACTTAAAGACGTGACAAAAATTTGTCTTAAACATTAAAAAAAATTATGAGCGCACAATTGTCATCAAATATTATTCCAACAAGATGCTCTGCTGCAGAAATTTATGTTCATATTGGGTTGTGCAACTATGTATGTTTTACCAAAACCAGCTTCTTGTGCTTATTTTTGGTTTTTTTTTCTAACAACACACTTCCTACAAAATAAGTATTTAGTTCATCATTTAGTAATCTAGATTAACAGGATGGCAGCCTTGTAGGCAGTTTGATAAACAGCCAAAATACTCATTCATACATACATTCATATGTACATATGTATGTATATTCTGTATTTTTATTTGAACGTCTGTGTACATATCTGTAAGCTGAAGATGCCAGTTTGGCTTCATTGTCCAAGCAGACGATACTTCACGGGCTGTCACTTGCTGCAATTTCGTTCATACATAAATAAATTCACTTCAAACTAGAATTGTATGGTTTGTATATTTGATTATATGCAGTTTTTCAAAAGCTTCCTTATAATAGATGTATATGTGTATGTTAAACTGCAGCTGCAAGAAGTTCTAGCGAAAAATTATAATCATCATTTTCATCATCATCATCTTCTTCCGCTGTATTTGATTATTCAATCCTTCGCATGTTTTAATCTGGAATAGCATTGCACCACTTACAAATGCACTCATACTGAATTTATGAAAGTCGAAATACCCAATTGGAAATTATATGCTCTGTTCTGCACTTTTTATTTGACGTATTTGCATGAAATATGGTTTGCGTTTTTTTTGAATCCAGGTTTATTTTCTGAAATTATTAATTGTGAATTATAATAAATACTCACATATAATTCTTTTAAATCGTGAATATCACTCTAACACACATAACCTTAGAATCGTCGACTTCAATTTCATAAAACGCTCATATCTCTAGGAGGGAACACTTTTGGGGCATGGGATCGGTCTCATTCGATGCTCAGATGTTGTCCACATCAAAAAAATTTATTTTTTTACCTTTAGGTCCCTTTCTCTGTGCGCTGTCACATATATAGAAAGACCCAAATAAATCTTTATCAGATGAATTACTTAAATTAATTTATTCTTATTAATTTCATGTTCGGCAACTGCTGAAAAAATCAATAAAATATTTAAACATCTCTGAAACAAAAATTTTTTAGCTAGCATATGAATAAAAAGTTAATCAATCTTCCAAATATTCCAATAATATTTTCAAAAAGGGAAGAGAGGTGTCCTAGAACACCCGTTTATAGCTAGGCTGCTTAGCTACATAAAACAAACTTAATGTGTTAAATAACAATGCAATAAAATTATATTATATGATTATGTCAAAATCGCCGCAAGGTTTCGATTTAATTCCCATTATTTTCTTTTCTAGTGTCGTGCTATTAAATAAATGTAATGTTTGTTGCCGGCCGCAGCTGTTAGCCGCCTTACTGCTGATCGGCTGGGTTCTCTTTTTTGTGCTCATTTCAAAAAACAATACAAAACAAATTGTGCAATCCTTCTCATTCCCAGTAAAAAATTTTCATGTTTTTTTAAGCAATAAGCCAATAAAGCGCATCATAATTCTTTTTAAGATATGAGCTTGTTAAGAAGCAGTGAACGCATATGAAGCAAAGCACAGGAAAAAGTGGTTTAATAGCGACACAACAATGAGGTTTTAAAGCTAGAAAGTTATCTAATGTACACACATCCGATATTATATACTCATATTATGTCATGTATGTACATATCCATATGCATTAGAAGATTTTTCTCAAAACTGACGAGCATTTTAGCCTCTAAATGAACAAAAGCATTTGATATGAATTTGAATTTTTCAAAAAAATTATTAATAAAAATTGACATTTAATTGCTATGTTTGAATGTTTTATTAGATTAAAATAAAGCGCTTTTGTGAGCAAAAATCTAGTACTCGAAACTGGGAACTCGCCATACAAAAATCAGCAGCGATATCGGCAGGTTTGTCAGCACTACTTTTAGTCTCTAATAGTAGAAACCAGCTTTATTTGAAGCAAAATTTTTACTGGGTTGTTTTTGTTTCACTCACTTCTAAGAACGAAACAAAGCAACATCAAGCAATTTGTTTCGTTTATATTCGTAATCTGTTTTTAAGTACAAAGAAATCAAAACAAAACTAAATTTATAACTGTAATAGTGTCGATTATTTTTGTTACGAAAATCACGTCCTAAATAGCATAGCTATAAAATCTGCATTATTGAATATGGATAAATAAGTCAACAAAATTCTTTATTTGTCAAACACATTGATTATCAAAATTGCATGCAAGCATTAAACTGGTTGACAACCTGGCATTTATCCACACATACAATAACAATTATCACTGAATATATAATTTCACTCGACAACTTTTTTCTTTGATTCAATAAATTTTTTTATTGACTGAAAAAAAAATATTTTCATTAAATATGCAAACAACTTTGCTTCTCAACTATGCAAAATTCGTCATCACAGAAAAAAATTCAATAATGTTTTTTATAGAATCGTTCAACAGTCTCAAAAAAAATTTCAGAGTTGACACTTTCACTTAAAAGAAGATGTGATAGTATTTTCATGCATTTAAAATCGCGCCTTATATACATAAAATATATGTACATTAAAAATATAACCAATAAAACTTTTTAAAAAAAATTAAACCGACTTCAAAAATAAGCACTAAAAAGCAACAAATAATATAGATCTAGTTAAATAAAAGATTTTTATATATGTTACCTACAGTGCCGTTTGAAGTTGGTGCCAGTAATACTGGTACTAAGCACATAGGAACATGCCCGGTAAAAAAACTGCAAGTAATTTTTATGTACATATGTATCTGCTTAGTTACCAATGTTGCTGGCACCAACTTCAAACGGCACTGTCGGTAACATATATAAAAATCTTTTATTTAACTAGATCTATATTATTTGTTGCTTTTTAGTGCTTATTTTTGAAGTCGGTTTAATTTTTTTTTTTAAAGTTTTATTTTTACCTTTTTAGTGAATACTTTTAAACTCTGGTCAATTCAAAAAAAAATTATTTGTAAGTATCTTTCTTTATTTCAAGAAGTGTGCTAAGTTTCGTAAAAATCGGTTAAGTAGAACCACGTGTAATGTTATAATACATTTTAATGGGCGTAGCCCCACCCATTTTTTCAACTTAAAAATTTTGTAATTGCAAAAACCAAAGATGTTTGCTAGGTTTCCCAGCAATCAAATGAGTAGAAGATTACAAAATCAAATTTAAAAAATTTTAGGCGTGACCCCGCCCACTTTTTTAACGCAATTTTTTGGCTTTATTAAAGCTTAGGGTGTGTGCCAAGTTTCGTCAATATTGGTTAAATACAAGCACATGAAATATTATACTAAAGTTTAATAGGCGTGCCCCGCCCACTTTTTTAACGCAATTTTGTGCCTTGATTAAAGCTTAGGGTGTGTGCCAAGTTTCGTAAAAATCGGTGAAATATAACCCTGTGAAATATAATATTAAATTTTAATGGGCGTAGTCCCGCCCATTTTTTTAAAAGAAAATTTTGTCTATTTTAGAGTTCAAGGTGTGTGCTAAGTTTTGTAAAAATCGGTTAAGTAGAACCACGTGTAATGTTATAATACATTTGAATGGGCGTAGCCCCGCCCATTTTTTCAACTCAAGAATTTTTTAATTACAAGAACCAAAGATGTTTGCTAGGTTTCACAGCAATCAAATAAGTAGAAGATCAATAAATCAAATTTAAAAAATTGTGGGCGTGACCCTGCCCACTTTTTTGAAATGGGACCAATGGGAAGCTATACCCTCTCAGACAACAAAAAATTTTTTACAATCGGTCTAAAATGCACCGAGTTATGGACCTACACACCTAAAAAAAAAAAAAAAAAAAAATAGTGACGAATTGTTAACCTCCTTCTTTTTTTGAAGTCGGTTAAAAATAACTAAGCGTTATATATTTTTAATCGTTGAGTACAAAAATGGCCTTATTATTTTTCTAGCCCCTCTAGTTTCAGAGATAGTACTTTCATTTTCTCGCGCTATCCAAAAAAAGTCATTTTAATGTTACATTTACAGGCCATTAATGCAATTATTATGGAAAAATTATTTTGTATGGACCAGTCCAGAAAATCAGAAAATATTTGTGTTATTTGTAGGACCATTCGTGAAATATTAAGGGAATAATATAAAAAGTGGTGTAAAATATGCAAATGCTAAATGTCTTTACAACTAAAGCTGATAGGGAAACAGTATTGTAATCAGCAGATAAAAATACATATGGATAAATTATTTTTATTTAATCATCAAAACCACTGTTGCTCTGTGTAATGAACGAAGAGAAATTGCTTTGAGAGTATTGAAAGTCTTACAATAAACATACGAATTTTTTGAGTAAAATTAAAAATCTTTTGGGTTAAGATCAACTGATAAGTTCCATAACCGGGAACGAAATGCATTTAGACAATGCTTTACCATAAAACAAGCAAATATTTGAAATTATCAATTTGGGTTGGAAACAACCAAAATTTGCAGCTCTGTAACTCTGCGATTCACTAACTTTTTTTTAACGATAATCTCATCGTTATAATAATTATAACGAAAATTTATCTAATTTGCTATTCCGTAACATTTTTAACGATAGTCGCTGTAGGTTAATGTCAGCTGTGTCGTTATTTAAGCTACAAATCTTTATGTGCTGTTAATTTTATCGACAAAAAACAACAGAAAATATCAGCTGCTTACTATCGTTAAAAAGAAGTTACAGCATCACACAATCGTTATTGCAAGCGACAAAATGTATAGACAAAAATTACGATAGTCAGATCGTTAAAAGTTACTGAATCGCACCACTGGGGTCTAACAGTAAAAGCTGCTTAGCGTTCAGGTTAGCAAGCATGACTGAATGTATGAATAAGCAGTAAGAAACTTTTTACAAATAGACCTTTTTTCAAAAAGGTCCTGTTCTGGTTCATCAGAATCTTATGCAAAAAAATCAATCTCATTTTTTTTAATTCTTTTTATGAAAGCTAAAGGTGTCAGCGATTATTCTGGATTCAAAAGTATCTGTCTTTAAGTTTACATTTTTGTATATTTCCAGCAAAAATTGTTCAAGATTTTGTAATGTGTAGTACTCTTTTTATGTCTTTCAAAGTAATGAGTGCTACTTACTTAGCTAATTACACTGTACAACAGCCAAAATAGCTTTTAGATAAAAGTATGCGGACTATATGGATTTCGATGTGTTAAATTCAAATCTGCTGTCAGTTTTGCTCTATCACGTAGAGATTTATTTTTATGGGCGTGGCTAATTTTGGCCCCTAAATTAGTCGGCCATACTAATATATTTTACTATAACTCGAAAACCGCTATTTCGATTTTAATAAATAATAAACCAAAAGACGCGCCACAAAATTTTGTTAAAAAATATTCATAATCATTTTTTACTTATTTCTTATGGTTTCGAAGTTATTCAGAATTTAAAAAAGAAAAAAGTTTTTTTTTATGCAAAAATCGCATAATTTTTTTACATGAAAATTACAATAAAAAAATCAGAAACTCACAAGTTTCATATTTTTTACATTTTTCTTAAAACCACATATCCTAGAAATAAAACAAGCTATAAAACGTGAAAATCCAGCAATAAATCTTGATTTTATTCACAATTTAAAGCAGGTACCTAAAAATGGAAAAATGTGTGTAATGCATTAAATGCAGTCACATTTACATCTGGCAGTGATGGGAAAGTTGGTGCGATCGTACTTTTTTTGATACTGTTTGACATGAAAAAGTACCGTAGTACTCCCCTAAGAAATTTGATACTCTCACGGGCAACTTAGAAATGCAGTCAGAAGACTCGCGCATGCATATATTTTGCCAAGAATTAAATTGTTTTTTCGACAAATAGAAAGAAGCTTTATTAGTAAAGATCTTTTAGAAAAGTGTAACCACAATTAAATATCAATATCAATATTTCATTCAATGATATTTTATGTGGCACAGAAGTTGATCTATTGAAACAACTGTTTTAAATCAGTTTAAAGAAAATTTTAAAAAGTTTATATTAAGTCCTAAGGGCAAAAGTGGACTTTGACAATAAAATGTTAGTTTGGTTTAGTAAGTTTCCCCCTGAAAGTATTTTATCTGTTAAACCAATATCATTATACCACTTTTAATTAAAATGTTCCCAGGGAAAAGAAAAAAAAAGAAAATAAAAATAATTTGAAATATTAACAACCTATATAGAGCATTGGCTTATATAAAAACGCATTAGATGAATACATGTTTCCTGATATATCGAGAGTAGCTTACGGAATTTTATCCATGCCTCACTCCTCTGTAAATGTCGAAAGGATTTTCTCTTACCAAAATTTCATGAAAACAAAATATAAATCAACAGCCATCGTATTCTGTAACTCGCTAAAGCTAAATCTCTATCGCTAAGAATCCATAAAATCAATTTGTCGATTTGCGGCTACGAATGCAATTTTCAAACGGGTATTGATAAATCAGGTAATGGCTTAAAAGTGTATTTCGCCGAAAGTTTATTGCTTTATGTCATCGCCAAAAATTTTAAATTTTCTATTTGTTCAGCATTTTAGCGGTCGAATTTAGCTTTAGCTTTAGCGAGCTATGGAATACGGGGGCAAGCTTTATGTTCCAACAGTATTAAGTCTAATCCAGGCTACACCTATTTGTATATTTGTACCTATGTGTTCCTTTTTTTTTTTGTAAATGAATTTCTTATAATTTTTTTGTTAATAAAATTTAAATAAGAAATATTATAATTTTTGGTACCGAAATGCAAATCTCATTTCCCATCACTGACATCTGGTAATGCTATTGAAAGGGCATTGCGGGCAGGTAACAGAACTTTAAATTGTGAATAAAATCAAGATTTATTGCTGGATTTTCACGTTTTATAGCTTGTTTTATTCCTAGGATATGTGGTTTTAAGAAAAATGTAAAAAATATGAAACTTGTGAGTTTCTGATTTTTTTTATTGTAATTTTCATGTAAAAAAATTACGCGATTTTTGCATAAAAATAACTTTTTTTTTTAAATTCTGAATAACTTCGAAACCATAAAAAATAGGTAAAACATGATTATTAATATTTTTTAACAAAATTTTGTGGCGCGTCTTTTGGTTTATTATTTATTAAAATCGAAATAGCGGTTTTCGAGTTATAGTAAAATATATTAGTATGGCCGACTAATTTAGGTGCCAAAATTAGCCACGCCCATAAAAAAAATCTCTACGTGATAGAGAAAAACTGACAGCAGATTTTAATTTAACGCATCGAAATCCAAAAAATGTTATTTTGTTGTACAGTGTTATTTTATGTGTATAATAATGACTGTCCTGTAATGAAGAAAATAACAACTTATTTATATCATTACTTGAAAGTACTTATTCCAGTACTTTCCTGTTAATAATGAAATATGTCTGGAGAAAAATTTATTGATCGTGAAAATGAGCTTCGAAAACATTGAAATAACTTTGGTTTACTATAATTTTTATTACAAAATGTATATTTTTTCGCATATTATTCAAATTATTCGATATACATGTTCATATATTTTCCTTGTGAAATTAAGACTTTTAACAATCCCAAAAAAGGTACTCATATAAGTTTTATAATTTTGTTACAAAATTCTATTTACTACTTTTGCATATTTGTGAGCAAAAGATAACCCATTAAATTTTGAATACTTTTAGGCAATCAAAAAAAGTACAGCGTACCGCATACTTTTTGAACTTCTCGAACAAAAATAATGAATTATTCAGTCAAATTGTAAGTACTTACGACAGGAGACAACAACAATTATCTAATATCCAAAATTTAATTTTTTTTTAAATTCGTTAATGATTCAGATGTTGTAAATAAAATTCTCTTGACTGTGGTTAGAATTAAAAGCGCATTTTAAATATTGCAATTGGCAAATATTTTGAAATTTCACAGCTAAAAATATGTACTCGTATTCGTGACCCAAAAAATGTATATAACTTATTAAGCATCTATTATTTTTGTACCTCAAAAAATCATTTAATTCGCAACACTATTCGACAGTTTATATACATAAGTTGTTAGCTGTAGAATTTCGAATATTTGGAAGGTGAGTCTGATTCTGTATTAAATGATTTTAGGTTATTTAGGATATAATTTCGAAGAAGCAATATTGCATAATCTGAAAAGAGTTACTAGAAAAATTTAATTGTACTCGTATTTAGTATACATATATCGACTTTTATTCAAATTTAATTTAGCGCGTAGGAAAATAGCGCGTTTTGAATATAAATTGTTGATAATACTGCAACTTAGCGCGTTCTAGCGCGTTTTGAGAAGGTGCATAGCGCGCTTATGTTATAAATAGTTGGCATCACTGGCTACAACCCCGTATTAGCAGCACAAAACCAATACACAGACAACTTAAAAAACAGCAAATGTTAAATGAATACGAGAAACACTAACACACAAAGCTGTGGATACGTATACATTTTATACCAGATGAATTACTCTCGTGTAATCTGCAAAAGAACAAAAATTGTGCGGCTTAAAAATTGTGCTCGTGTAAACTACCTCACTTGAAAATCGTCTTGTGAAAGCAAAACGGAGCGAGAAAACCAAAAAATGTGAACACGTCTATTTTTAAATAATTTTTCTTCTGAATTCGGATGCTAAAGCAAATGCTATTAATTTGTACATTTCAAATTTCAACTTAAACAGTTGTAATCATATGCTTTAACATCCCAACTTACAAGCAAATTTGTGAAAACGATTCGATAGACAGAACAAAGTCAATTGTTTTAAGAAAATCAAATAAAAATACGTAATTTGAACAAAAGAAAATCTTTTAGTACAATTAATGTGAAAAAAGTAAAATTTTTGAAAGTTGTTGGTACATTTTTAAAATTCTCAATGCCTTCCCTGCTCTGGACCAAAATCCACACCAAACAGTGACTCGTTTTGGCTGCGTCGGCTTTTCAATGTACGAGTATGCGTGCGTGTTTTCTGTGTCCCAAATGCGACAATTTTGGTTGTTTACATACCCGCAAAAGATCAAAATGAACTTCATCTGAAAAGATGATTTTTTTTTTGGCAAAATCGGCATCTTCTGTAAGTCGATCGCAGTCACACTTAGCGAAGCGTATACACAACCATATTCGTTCAGCGGAAGGATAAAACTAATTATCTGTCAAATCAGACATGAGCAGCGTGACCATATTAGCTTATTTTGAGCTAAATTTAGCTTATTTGTTTCAGATTTAGCCTTAAAATTTTCATTTAGCTCTTAGCTTATTTTTTAGCTTTTTTTTAAAAACTCATTTAGCTTTTTTAGCCTTTTTTTATTCTAAATTGCGTGTTCTTTAAAAATATATTAAAAACATAAACAACTCATAAAAATTATAATTTTTTAGCATTGTAAAATAGTTTACAAAAAATACAAAATGTAAATTATACGACAATTTTATAACATAAATGGAAAGAAGAAAAATAGTAGATAATGGCAGAATGGTTAGAATTCCAATGGAAAAAGTTAAATTCATATTAGTGGCCAAAACACTTTTTGAGTTTTTTGGGTATAAAATTATTTGACTTGAGTTGAACGTTCATTCAGCGGCATCAATTAACTTAAAACAAAAACCTGAAATAGCCTTAAGCCTGGATAACACTATGTACCGATTTTCGTCGGGCCACCTCAATAAAGTCATAAGTAATAAGCCAAAATGGCATTATTACTCAATTAATTCTGGAATAAGTCTATATGGGCTTATTACCAATGCAGTGTGGCGCAATTGTGTCCTTGTATTTCAAGTAGTCGATAAATTAGAGCAAAATCTTTACTTATGACTTTATTTCACTGATCTGACGAAACTCTGTACATTGTGCAGATAGTGTGATCCATGCTTTACCTGCAATAGCATTAATTCACTTAAAAACCTTTCGTATTTTAGTATAAATGTTTTTACATTTTTAAAAACTTTTTAAGATTATTTGGGGGAAGTTTTTGTTTTGTTCTTCATTGAATCTAAAATATAATAATTAATAAATAATTTCATTAAGCAAATATTCTATATGTGTAATAAAAAAATATGTTTGTGTAATATTTAACGTTAGTTTAGCAATAAGAAACTATTGAAAAGTGATCAAAGAAGTGGAAAAAAGTTTAGCTTTATTTTCTAGCCTAAAATGTAACTTTTTAGCTTATTTTAGCTTTTTTTCAAACGTGATTTAGCTTAATATTATTTTAAAATCTGGTCACACTGGACATGAGCTAAGTGTTACCATTCACGAAATAAGCACTAGTTGAAAAAAAAACGTTAGATGGCGGACCCTTTAGATATAAACGTAAATATATATGTGCCCTTAATTATGAAAGTGGTTTAAGTCATATGCATTTTTGCTTCGAAATATTAAATAAATCTTAAAAAACTTCAATAAATATTTAATAAATACTAAATAGATTTATATAATTCGAGACTAGTACAGCACTTAATTAAAATGTTGGTCTCGATTAATATTAATTTATTTAACATTTATTAAATATTTATTGAAGATTTTTAAAGATTTATTTGATATTTTGAAGCAAAAATGCACATGACTTAGACCATTTTCATAATTAGGGGCACATACTATATTGATGAAGAAGAAATGTCTTCCACGTACCTACTAGTAGAGATGGGCAAATGAAAAAAATGTATCGATATATATCGTATCGATATTTTTTAACAGTTTCGATATATATATTTGTAAAACATCTATATTTCGATATATCGATATTTTTTGCCAAAATATTCCAAATCTAAAATAAATACACATACTAACATATCGTGCCATTAACGCCAAAAAAATATATAAATTTTGAACAACTATTGAGACCTTATGGGTTTTTAAGGATTAAAAAAAAAGATTTCCATAAAAAACTGTGGCTGATTAAGCCTCTAGAAAGCCTTAATAATTTTTATAAATAAGGATGTTAATCATTGATTAATGAATGCCCGTGTATATCACTTCAAAGTTCATCATTGCGGAATACGAGAAATATCCACTTTGCATCATCATCATTGAACGGAAACAGAACAGAATGAAAGAGAAAAACTAACGGCTTGTATTTATAAGATCTACATATATATAAAGCAAAAAGAGTCAGCTGATTCGTAACAGAACAGAAAATAAAAACTACTTCTGCTTTTAGGCTTATACCCAATTATACACAATCCAAATTTGGCATTTAGCTTAGTTAACAAATAAAAGTCACCTGACTTAGTGGGATCACCTTATAGATACGTCTGTGCTGTTATGAAATTTCTCTTCTTTTCTTCGCATCAACAGTAGTGAAGCCAATATCGTAGTTAAAAAACGGCTATAGCTCTTAAAAGTATCGAAACCCGATACTCGTAAATAAGAATCGATGTATCGGTTTTTTAAATATCGGCGATATATATCGATATTTATTTTCTCAAATATCGATATTTCGATATATCGATATTTTTTGCCCATCCCTACCTACTAGAAACAAAAGTGGAGAGAAATTCTAACAGAAATTTTCCACTGGCCCATGCGATTCAGGAGTTTGTTTGTATGATGAAAATCGTTATGATGGTTATAAAATGGTGTGTGGTGTTGTTTGTAATGTGTTTGATATTGTTTATTTTTTCTCATATGAAATGTTGTTTAATTTCATGTTGTTGTTGTAATCGTATGTGTTTTAATAGAGTGTTTGGCACGCGATTTTAAGTTTTGCTGAGATTGCAGTTGTTGTTGTTGTCTTTCATTCTTACCAAGAAAATGCCGCCTAATAATTTCATTTTGTTAGATCATTTCAGATGTATGTCGGTATGTATTTGTTGTGATGTTGTGCACTTGTTGGAAACATCTATTTAGCTTTTGCTGAAGAGTAACAACAAAACAAGCTGCAGATTTTTTATGGCAGTTGTTTGCTTGACT
The DNA here is from genome assembly GCA_944452675.1 of Tachina lurida. Classification (NCBI taxonomy): domain Eukaryota; kingdom Metazoa; phylum Arthropoda; class Insecta; order Diptera; family Tachinidae; genus Tachina; species Tachina lurida. The sequence continues at coordinate 71,964,144 of OX101755.1, forward strand.
AACCGTCTGTTGCACATCTTTTATTACGGTTAATATTTTTTCTTTTATTTTATTTTGTTTTTTTTTATTACTTTCTGGGCTTAAATTTATAGCCAATGTTTTTTTTACCTTCCTTTGCTTTTTACTATTCAATTTATATTTCATTTTTACAATCAACATTTAAGCTAGATACATAAAAGAATTATATTTATATGACCAGAACCAACCCAAACTAAACACTGGTTGATATATTCATACTAGTTGTTTGTGAATTAGAAAAAAATAAAATAAAATAAAAGAAAAACTGAGAAGAAAATTCCATATAATTTATGAAGGCATGCCTTGAATTTGCCAACTCAGATTGATTTCAATAGGGAATTATATTGCCAGTGATTAAATGCAATTATTTGTATTAATTAAAGGAAATTATTGCCACATTCGGGCTGTGCAGAGTGTTTGCTGTGCTATCAGTTTGTAATTACAGCAATAACATTTAATTGAATTTCCATTACAATTACCATTGCTTGAACCAATTAAAGTGTTGTTTTCCATCTGTCCGCTTGTGTGTCTCTCTATTACTGCATCGAGTTGATTGTTTGCATTTCTTATGTATTTTTACTGTTGCTATTTGCTTTTTGTAGCTAAAACCTACACGAACCTGTCGACAATAAAAACTGACAGAAAATTACAATACTTGCTAGTTCACCTACAAACATAATGTTTTTTTTTTTACAATGAATTTTCAATCAATCTTTAAGACTTGTACCCTACACAAGAAGTAAAATTAGTTGTGATTTCATATACACAGAGGGGAAAAATGGGTCGAAAAACACCGAAATTGACAACATATATGTATTTGTTTTAACTTTACCAACGGATGGTATTATAATAAAGAGTGTTTTTTGTAGAGTGATACAAGTTTAAATCGTAATAAAACAAGGAAATATATTTTTAATATCAATGAAATGGGATTTATTGGAAAGCAAATTTTATGAAATTAATGTTTAAATATGATCTCCGCACTGTGGCCGCCACGGCTGGCGCATAAAAGGCGCAATCTGGAACATTAATTTTCAACAACTTTTCTCAGCATTTGCGGTCGTATTTCGCCGATAACTCTTCTAATTGATGGCCAATTAATTGGGCCATTACGTGAAATTATTTTTTCATCAAAAGTTTCTTTGAGTATATCAATTGTAGCGCCCGCTGTGTTGTATGTGGCTCCGTCCTGTTGGAACCACATATCAGCTAGATTAATGCCACGTAATTGAGGTAGGAAAAAATTTCCAATCATGTACCTATACCGTTCACCATTGATAGTAAAATTCTGACCATCATCGTTTCTGAAGACATATGCACCAATGACTCCGCTAGCCTATAGAGCGCATCAAACCTTAATTTTCTGTAGATGTAATGGTGTTTAGACAAAAGCTTGTGGATTCTCTTCACTCCAAATGCGACAATTCTGTTTATTTACGTACCCATTCAACTAGAAATGGGCTTCATCGGAAAATAGAAAAACTGCACGATAAGTTTGACGAATAAAACAATTATTTTGATTAAAAATTTCAACAATTTGCAAGCGTTGCTCTGGTGTAAGTTGATTCATAATGAAATTTCAAACTAAACTAAACAAAAATCAACTACCAGCTGCTCAAATAAAGTGGTGATGCCAACTCACACACTAAAAAACACCCTTTATTAAGAACATTTCGTTTTTCTTTTAGCGCAAATTTTTCTTATTTTGTCAATACAAGTTCCTATTTTGACTATGCATCATTCTTATTTTATTTAGCACTAATGTAATCTTTTGCATTTACTTATTGTACTCGTAGTAGTGGTTGTATTAGGTTCAATAAATTCCTGCATTTAATTCTGCGTGATTTATTTCTTGACCTTTAACACAAGTGGTTTTCGAATCTATTTGGCTAATGTTGGCTTACAAGAAGGATTCAAACGTAAATTTTTTTACTTTCCTCGCGAAATATAACTATGTGTAAGTTGATCCAAAGTATCAACTGCATCTTTAACATGGTTGTAATGTAAATTTATCTCCAATTTGTTCCTATTTCGTGAGTCAGAGTGGCTATCCTAAATTTTCAAAATATAAAAAACTTTTTGTATGTGTCGCTAGGAGAGATGTTGGTAATTACTATAAAATGTTTATGTTTTGACTTATAATAAATAAAAATAATATATACTAAATTTTTCTTTACTAAATCATGTAAAACATGCCATTAAAAAGAGCTTCCAAAGAAGTCAATAAGATCCCAAACATTTTCATTACTTTTACAGAAAAACTCACCAAAACCCTTTACCAACGTGCGTACATATATATAGTATACAGACACATACAAACATATTTGTTTTGTGAAAAAATTTATAATTTTTTTCTCTAAAGCAATTAATAGTAAGTGACCTTTCAGTATTTTTCGAATAAAGAATTTGATTCAATTATTTTATTTTCGATATTAGCAATAGTTGAATATTTTACTCTACACTCTGTGGTTAAGATATATTTTACATTCACTCTTATTTCAGTCAATATCGACGTCACGTCAATACATTACCAAAATATTGGGGCTTGCTTAATCGCTCTCGAGATGTTCAAAAACCGTGCTGCTATTTAATAACTCTAAAATATTCTTAGTATTGCACCTCCATACCAAACTAAACTAACTTGTTTCATATTTTCCCGTATTTAATAATCATTGATGATGCAAAACTGCTTAGTGTCTTGATTTAAATTTCCCATTGCAAATGGTATACATCGTGGTATTATGTAAACGTTTTATTCCTACAGGATTTGTTTCAAATTTGTTCATCAGAAAGGAAAGGTATCAGGAAAATGAAACGAACATGTCCTTTATGTCTTTAGCGATAAATTTTAGTTTTATCTCCATTTACTAAAAATTAATAGTTATTTTGCTGAGAGCACAATAAGCACAAACCTTCGTTTCTACTTCAATTAGTTAAGATATCCATAAAAAAATTAACCATGTATAAAAAATCTTGAGTAATGATTTTCCTAAAATATGAAATCTGTTTAACTGAAAAAAAAAATATTTTTGGTTATTTTTTTACCGAAACTTTTTTTAAGCTCCAACCCTGGAACCATTTTTCTGAGTTTCTTTATAAACTATAGAATATATATAATTACCAAAGTAATAATTAGTTTTATATACCAGAAAAAATTTAAGTTTTCCAGCTCTGGAGCTATGTCTTTTACTTTTTTAATTTCTACACCAAACTATTTCATTCTAAGTCATAAAGTATATAAAACTTGTAAACAAAAAGAAAAAACTAAATTGACCTAGTTACTTTTGTAAAAAAACAATAAATTTAGCAACCCTGGAATCAACCTTTTAGATTTTTCTGATTTAAAAAATTAATAAAGTGTATTAAGTGAACAAAGAAATAAATAAAAAATAATTTTATACTTTAATATTAAAAAAAATCAAAGTTTCCATCTTTGGAGCTGTAATTTTCATATTTCAAATATTATACGCCAAACTTTTCTTTCAGAAGCATAAAATATATTCAATTTATAAAGGAAAAGAAAAACATTTTTAGAACTATTTAATTTTACATAACATAAAAAGTGTAAGTTTTCCAACCCTGGAATCATAATTTAGGATTTTTCTAATTCCTTATACCAATCTAGTTCTTTAAAAAATACATAAAATATGTTAAGTGAACAAAGAAAAAACTTAGTTTCATTTAATTCCTTTAATATTAAAAAATTCAGTAAAGTGCGACTTTGACTCGCGCACGAAGGGTTCCGTACATTCGGTTCTGAGCACTTTTTAATGTGGCTTTTTTGCTTTTTTGAAGTTTTTTTTCAGTTTAAACGATTTTTTCAGTTTTGTCGCTTTTTTCTCATTTTGGCGATTTTTTCGGTTTTTTTGTTTTTTTTTTCATTTTGGCGATTTTTTTTCTGTTTTTAGGGCTTATTTTCATTTTGAAGATTTTTTTCATTTTGGCGATTCTTTTTCCATTTTGGCGAATTTTTCCTATTTTGGGGTTTTTTTTCAATTTGGCGATTTTTTTTCATTTTGGCTATTTTTTCCCTGTTTTTGGGCTTTTTCTTTTTTGGCGATTTTTTTCATTTTGGCGATTTTTTTTCATTTTGGCGATTTTCTTTCAATTTGAGGATTTTTTTTCATTTTGGAGATTATTTTCATTTTGGCGATTTTTTTAATTTTGGCGATTTTTTCTGTTTTTGGGGCTTTTTTTTTCATTTTTGAGACTTTTTTCATTATGGCGATTTTTTTCATTTTGGCGATTTTTTTTCATTTTGGCGATTTTTTTTCATTTTGGGTTTTTTTTCATTTATGATTTTCTTTCATTTTGGCGATTTTTTTCATTTTAGCAATTTTTCTGGTTATTCGCGATTTATTTTAGTCTTAGACATTTTTTTTGTAATTTGGTGCTTTTTCTCGTTTTGGCGATTTTTTTGCTTTTGGCGATTTTTTTCGGTTTGGCGATTTTATAATTTTTTGATTTTTTAGTTTTACCGATTTTGAAAATTTCTAGAGTTTTGCCCTTACGGTTTCCAAGATACAGCAAGTTGTCAAAATTGCATTAACTGATGGTACACCCTTTAAGTTATATTTTTTTAAATTTTAGTGTTAATTTTTGTAGTCTGTATAAAAATACACTAACCTTACAAATTTCAAGTGTATATACATACATACATACAATTGTATGTATATTACATGGGATTTTAATATTTTTCGTTGCTAGTTTTGGAACACCCTTTAATTTCCAATTCTCATGTATTTGTTGTTGTAGCAGCCAAAGGTCTACACACTGTGTCCAAATTTCAGGTCTCTAGCTCTTACGGTTCTCGAGAAAATTCTAATATAGTTTTAGACATAGTTAATTTTACATAACACAAAAAGTTAAAGTTTTCCAACCCTGGAAACGTCTTTTCAATTTTTTTATATTTTTTTAATTTAAAATTCCAATTTTAGTCGTACTGAAGTGTAAAATAAGTTTATTTATTAAAAAAAAAATAAAAATTTGTTTTCGGTAGTTACTTTTATATGGCAAAATAAAGTTTAAGTTTTCCAGCTCTGCAATCGTCTGTTCGATTTTGCTGAATTTCAATACCAATCTATTTTGGAAAATTTCTGACACACCAGTCCAAGAACGAAGTCTCTAGCTTTTCTGGGAGCTTCGGAAAACCGATTTCACGTACAGACAGACGGACAGACGGACAAACGGACAAACGGACAGACGGACAGACGGACAGACGGACAGACGGATAGACGGACAGACGGACATCGCTTATTCGTCTTCCCTATGCATAAGGATCCAGAATATATATATTTTATGGGTAGCTCATTGATATTATAGAAATTACAAACGGAATGACAAACCTATATATACCCTTTTACCATTTTTTTGGTAAAGGGTATAAAAAAGGTGAGATCTACCGGAAAAATAGCATCAGATGTTACGTTATCCGGCATTGCCGCTGCGCTTTTGGAAGGAGGCCGAACCGCCCACTCTACATTCAACTACCGCTGAAAATCGCCACCGATGACAATAACAGCGTCTGTAGTATTTCTAAGCAGAGCAATACAGGAAAATTGATGCTGACTGCTCATTAATAGTCTGGGACGAAGCTACCATGTCAAAGAATACATCTGTTGTGACTCGAGGAACACGTGCTGACGAAATAAATGCTTTTTTAAAAAGATCCAACCTTTCGCGATATGTCAATAAATTAAATTTAATTAAATGAATATGAGGGTTTCGTCATCTTCGCGTAAGAACAGGCTATTTCCAGAGATGTTGCTAAAAGTTGGCAATGGAGAGTTAACACAAAGTGAGGGAAGGATTAACCTAGAAAACATTTGTTTTTCAATAGACAACATCCAAGAGTTAGTCAACAATGTCTATCTTGACATTTATAACATAAGTTATAAGACAATATCTTGCTTTAAAGAATGAGCGATTGTGTCACCAACTAACGAGCAAATAGATAAGGTAAATAACTTGATTCTTTCAAAGATTGGTGTGCTGGCGAAAATATACTACTCGGTCGATACTGTTCTCGATTTGGAAGAAGTTGTTCATTTTCCTACAGAATTTCTAAACTTTTTGAACCCGTCTGGATTCCCTCCTTACAAAATGGTGTTGAAAGTAGGTTGTCCTGTTATTTTATTAAGAAAGCTGAATCCACCTTAACTTCGCAATGACACGCGTTTGCTGGTAAAATCACAGAAAACTTTTATAATAGAGTGCACAATACTCACAGGATGTGTTATCGGAGAGGATGTATTGATTCCACGAATCGCTCTGATACCATCGGATTTACCCTTCCAATTTAAACGTTTACACTTTCCGGTAAATACAACTTTTGCAATGACCACTAATGAATCGCAGGGTCAAACCTTCAACGTTGCAGGCTTAGATTTTATCGTTGACAGGTTTTCACATGGCGAACTGTATGTCGCTCATTCAAGAGTAATCTCTAGAGAAAACATGTTTGTATTGTCTAATGACAAGAAAGCTAAAGACATTCTGTAATATGTTAATTGTCGTAAAACTAAAATAAATATGTAAAAATGTAAAAAGTAAATAAGTAAAAATGTAGTGTATGAATTTAGATATTCCAAAGATAGCAGGAAATCTTCATGGTTTAGGGAAAGAAGAATTGTTTTACCCTAAATTTAACGCGTGCGGGCCATGGGCAGTAATGAATAAATCAAAACTACTGGATCGATTTTAATAATTTTTTCATTGAATGTCATAGGCTATATATTTTATACCCGTGCGAAGCCGGTGCGGGCCGCTAATGTGAAATAAACGTCTTGATACTTGAATGTGATATGATAGATATTTTCACTTTTACACAGAAGCGACAATCAAAATGTGTCTCACAGTCATATCGTCGTTCGTAAGTTATTGTGTTCTATATGACAAATATGTTTTCTTTGCAAATGGCTGTTAAAGTGTAGGTGTAAGTTACAAGAAACTGAACCGAAAAAGTTGTCGCAACCTTTTTACCAAGAAAACTTCTGGAGTTTTTGGGTTTTCTGTAAAAAAAAATTTCGTTCTTGGAAAAGATTCTAAGAGTTAGAAGCGTTTAAAAAAAACCGATTTGTTCTTTATGCACCTATTTACGAAATTCTTATTGTTTTATAGCATATAGAACAAAATGTAAGAAAGTGTTGTATTTTAAATACTTTAAGTATATCCTGGTTATTTCCTTGCAGGAAATGGAACTAACACAAGATTAGTATCGTGATCGATCCCCAAGGCCGAAATTTGCAATATTACTCTCCTAAATATGAAAAAGTAACTTAACGTTTTACTTGAAAAAACTTGCAAGAAAATTTTATTCATATCAGAACGATAAATGGAAATCATGATATAATTATAATTTTTCTAATGTATTTTGTTTGATAATATTTTAAATTGCTTTTTTTTAGAAATTGACATTTAATATGAAATTCTTTACACATTTTCATGTATTTTTATGCATTTTTCATTGTTTTTTAATTTTATTCATTAACAAATACAACAAGTAAGAGTGCTATATTCGGCTGTGCCGAATCTTATATACCCTTTACCAACGTACGTACATATATATAGTATACAGACACATACATACATATTTGTTTTGTGAAAAATTTATCATTTTTTTAAAGTTTCCATCTTTGGAGCTGTAATTTTCATTTTTCTAATTTCATACGCCAAACTTTCCTTTCAGAAGCATAAAATATATTCAATTTATAAAGAAAAAGAAAAAAATTTTTAGACCTATTTAATTTTACATAACACAAAAAGTGTGAGTTTTCCAACCCTGGAGTCACAATTTTGGATTTTTCTGATTATTGATACCAATCTAGTTCTTTAAAAAATACAGAAAATATGTTAAGTGAACAAAGCAAAAACGAAATAAGGAAAAACTTAGTTTCATTTAATTCCTTTAATATTAAAAAATTCAGTAAAGTGCGACTTTGAATCGCGCATGAAAGGTTGTTTTTTTTTGCTTTTTTGAAGTCTTTTTTCAGCTTAAACGATTTTTTCAGTTTTGTCGCTTTTTTCTCGTTTTGGCGATTTTTTCTTTTTTTGGAGGTTTTTTTTCATTTTGACGACTTTTTTCTTTTTTTTGGGCTTTTTCTTCATTTTGGAAATTGTTCTCATTTTGACGCTTTTTTTCATTTTGGCGATTTTTTTCTGTTTTTGGGTTTTTTTGTTTAGGCGATTTTTTTTCTTTTTTTGTTTTTTCATTTTGGCGATTTTTTTCTGCTTTTTGGGGTTTTTTTCGTTTGGTGATTTTTTTTCATTTTGGCGATTTTTTTTTCATTTTGGCGATTTTTTCTGTTTTTTAGGTTTTTTTTCGTTTTGGCGATTTTTTTCATTTTGGCGATTTTTTTCATTTTGGCGATTTTCTTTCAATTTGGCGATTTTTTTTTTCATTTAAACAATTTTTCCGTTTTATGCAATTTATTTTAGTCTAAGAAGTTTTTTTTAATTTGGTGCTTTTTTTCGTTTTGGCGATTTTTTATACCCTTTACCAACAAAAATGGTAAAAGGGTATATATAGGTTTGTCATTCCGTTTGTAATTTCTATATAATCAATAAGCGACCCATATAATATATATATTCTGGATCCTTATGCATAGGGAAGACGAATAAGCGATGTCCGTCTGTCCGTCTGTCCGTCTGTCCGTCTGTCCGTCTGTCCGTCTGTCCGTCTGTCCGTCTGTCTGTACGTGAAATCGGTTTTCCGAAGCTCCCAGAAGAGCTAGAGACTTCGTTCTTGGACTGGTGTGTCAGAAATTTTCCAAAATAGATTGGTATTGAAATTCAGCAAAATCGGGCAGACGATTGCAGAGCTGGAAAACTTAAACTTCATTTTGCCATATAAAAGTAACTCCCGAAAACAAATTTTTATTTATTTTTAATAAATGTACATATTTTACACTTCAGTACGACTAAAATTGGAATTTTAAATTAAAAAAATACAAAAAAATTAAAAAGACGTTTCCAGGGTTGGAAAACTTTAACTTTTTGTGTTATGTAAAATTAACTATGTCTAAAACTATATTAGTATTTTCTCGAGAACCGTAAGAGCTACAGACCTGAAATTTGGACACAGTATGTAGACCTTTGGCCGCTACAACAACAAATACATGATAATTGGAAATTAAAGGGTGTTCCAAAGCGAGCAACGAAAAATTTTAAAATCCCATGTAGTATATATACAACTGTATGTATATACACTTGAAATTTGTAAGGTTAGTGTATTTTTATACAGACTACAAAAATTAACACAAAAATTTAAAAAAATTTAAATTAAAGGGTGTTCCATCAGTTAATGCAATTTTGACTATGTAATTTTGACAATTTGCTGTATCTTGGAAACCGTAAGAGCAAAACTCTTGAAATTTTCAAAAACGGTAAAACTGAAAAAATAAAAAATTATAAAATCGCCAAACCGAAAAATTGCCAAAAACAAGAAAAAATCGCCAAAACGAAAAAAAGCACCAAATTAAAAAAAATTCTAAGACTAAAATAAATCGCACAAAAAAACGGAAAAATTGCTAAAATGAAAACAAAAATCGCCAAAATGAAAGAAAATCGCCAAAATAAAAATCGCCATAATGAAAAAAATCACCAAAACGAAAAAAAACCCAAAAAAAACAGAAAAAATCGCCAAAATGAAAAAAAAAATCGCCAAAATGAAAAAAATCGCCAAAACGAAAAAAACCCCAAAAAACAAAAAAATCGCCAAAATGAAAAAAATCCAAAAACAGAAAAAAAATCGCCAAAACGAAAAAAGCACCAAATTAAAAAAAATTATAAAACTAAAATAAATCGCAAAAAAACGGAAAAATGCTAAAATGAAAAAAAAAATCGCCAAAACGAAAAAAAAACAGAAAAAAATCGCCAAAATGAAAAAAAATCGCCAAAATGAAAAAAAATCACCAAAACGAAAAAAACGCTAAAAAACAGAAAAAATCGTCAAAATGAAAAAAAAAATCGCCAAAACGAAAAAAACCCTAAAAAACAGAAAAAAATCGCCAAAATGAAAAAAATCGCAAAAAAAAAGAAAAAACCTAAATAACAGAAAAAAATCGCCAAAACGAAAAAAAGCATTTAATTAAAAAAAAATTTCTAAGACTAAAATAAATCGCAAAAAAACGGAAAAATTGCTAAAATGAAAACAGAAATCGCCAAAATGAAAGAAAATCGCCAAAATGAAAAAAAAATCGCCAAAATGAAAAAAACACCAAAACGAAAAAAAAACCTAAAATTAGAAAAAAAATCGCCAAATTAATAAAAAAAATCGCCAAAATGAAAAAAATCACCAAAACGAAAAAAACCCAAAAAAACAGAAAAAAATCGCCAAAATGAAAAAAAGCACTAAATTAAAAGAAAATTTCTAAGACTAAAATAAATCGCAAAAAAACACGAAAAAATTGCTAAAATGAAAAAAAAATCGCCAAAATGAAAAATATCGCTAAAACGAAAAAAAAACCTAAAAAACAGAAAAAAATCGCCAAAATGAAAAAAAATCGCCAAAAAAAGAAAAAAGATCGCCAAAACGAAAAAAAACTAATAAACAGAAAAAAATCGCCAAAATGAAAAAAAATCGCCAAAATGAAAAAAAATCGCCAAAATGAAAAAAATCACCAAAACGAAAAAAAAGAAAAAAATTGCCAAAATGAAAACAAAATCGCCAAAATGAAAAAAATCACCAAAACGAAAAAAAACAAAAAAAATCGCCAAAAAAAATCGCGAAAAAAACCCAAAAAAACAGAAAAAATCGTCAAAATGAGAAAAATCTCCAAAATGAAGAAAAGCCCAACAACAGAAAAAAATCGCCAAAATGAAAAAAACCTCCAAAAACAGACAAAATCGCCAAAACGAGAAAAAAGCGACAAAACTGAAAAAATCGTTTTAACTGAAAAAAACTTCAAAAAAGCAAAAAACCTTCCTTTCGTGCGCGATTCAAAGTCGCACTTAACTGATTTTTTTAACATTAAAGGAATTAAATGAAACCTAAGTTTTTGCTTATTTCGTTCTTGCTTTTTTCACTTAACATATTTTATGTATTTTTTAAAGAACTAGATTGGTAACAATAATCAGAAAAATCCAAAATTATGACTCCAGGGTTGGAAAACTTACACTTTTTGTATTTTTTTTTCTTTTTCTTTATAAATTGAATATATTTTATGCTTCTGAAAGAAAAGTTTGGTGTATGAAATTTGAAAAATGAAAATTATAGCTCCAAAGATGGAAACTTAAAAAAAATGATAAATTTTTTCACAAAACAAATATGTATGTACGTGTCTGTATACTATATATATGTACGTACGTTGGTAAAGGGTATATAAGATTCGGCACAGCCGAATATAGCACTCTTACTTGTTTTTTGTTTTTGGCGATTTTTTTCGGTTTGGCAATTTTATAATTTTTTGTTTTTTCAGTTTTACCGGTTTTGAAAATTTCAATAGTTTTGCTATTACGGTTTCCAAGATACAGCAAGTTGTCAAAATTGCATAGTCAAAATTGCATTTTTCGTTGCTCGTTTTGGAACACCCTTTAATTTCCAATTCTCATGTATTTTTTGTTGTAGCGACTAAAGGTCTACACACTGTGTCCAAATTTCAGGTCTGTAGCTCTTACCGTTCTCGAGAAAATAACCTGTGACAGACATAGTTCTAGACACATGTAGTTAATTTTACATAACACAAAAAGTTAAAGTTTTCCAACCCTGGAAACGTCTTTTTAATTTTTTTATATTTTTTTAATTTAAAATACCAATTTTAGTCGTACTGAAGTGTAAAATATGTTTATTTATTAAAAAAAATAAAAATTTGTTTTCGGCAGTTACTTTTATATGGCAAAATAAAGTTTAAGTTTTCCAGCTCTGCAATCGTCTGCTCGATTTTGCTGATTTTCAATACCAATCTACTTTGGAAAATTTCTGACACACCAGTCCAAGAACGAAGTCTCTAGCTTTTCTGGGAGCTTCGGAAAACCGATTTCACGTACAGACAGACGGAAAGACGGACAGACGGACATCGCTTGTTCGTCTTCCCTATGCATAAAGCTATGGTCAGACTTGACAAACATTTGCCCAAAAAAGCGTAACCAATAAATACTAATGCAACATGTTTTGCTTCAGACACGTGTTTATTAAGTTAGTTGGTAAAGGGTATAAAAATTCCACTTTTCATCTCTGATCAGATATGAGAAGCAAACAAAATTCTTTCACAATAAAATTTAATTTATGTGGCTTAATGAAATAAGCACAATAAATTGAGCAAATATGCTTTCCTTTTTCATACGTACATACTTATATACATACATATATTTTTTAAACAAGTAAGAGTGCTATATTCGGCTGTGCCGAATCTTATATACCCTTTACCAACGTACGTACATATATATAGTATACAGACACGTACATACATATTTGTTTTGTGAAAAAATTTATAATTTTTTTAAAGTTTCCATCTTTGGAGCTGTAATTTTCATTTTTCAAATTTCATACACCAAACTTTTCTTTCAGAAGCATAAAATATATTCAATTTATAAAGGAAAAATGAATTATTTAGACCTATTTAATTTTACATAACACAAAAAGTGTAAGTTTTCCAACCCTGGAGTCATAATTTTGGATTTTCAGATTATTGATACCAATCTAGTTCTTTAAAAAATACATAAAATATGTTAAGTGAAAAAAGCAAGAACGAAATAAGCAAAAACTTAGTTTCATTTAATTCCTTTAATATTAAAAAAATCAGTTAAGTGCGACTTTGAATCGCGCACGAAAGGAAGGTTTTTTGCTTTTTTGAAGTTTTTTTCAGTTAAAACGATTTTTTCAGTTTTGTCGCTTTTTTCTCGTTTTGGCGATTTTGTCTGTTTTTGGAGGTTTTTTTCATTTTGGCGATTTTTTTCTGTTGTTGGGCTTTTCTTCATTTTGGAGATTTTTCTCATTTTGACGATTTTTTCTGTTTTTGGGTTTTTTTCGCGATTTTTTGGCGATTTTTTGGCGATTTTTTTGTTTTTTTTTCGTTTTGGTGATTTTTTTCATTTTGGCGATTTTTTTTCATTTTGGCAATTTTTTTCTTTTTTATGTTTTTTTCGTTTTGGTGATTTTTTTCATTTTGACGATTTTTTTTTTCATTTTGGCGATTTTTTTTCATTTTGGCGATTTTTTTGTGTTTTTTAGTTTTTTTTTTCGTTTTGGTGATTTTTTTTCTTTTTTTGACGATTTTTTTTCATTTTGGCGATTTTTTTAGGTTTTTTTTTTCGCTTTAGCGATATTTTTCATTTTGGCGATTTTTTTTTTCATTTTAGCAATTTTTTCGTTTTTTTGCGATTTATTTTAGTCTTAGAAATTTTCTTTTAATTTAGTGCTTTTTTTCATTTTGGCGATTTTTTTCTGTTTTTTGGGGTTTTTTTTCGTTTTGGTGATTTTAGTTTTCATTTTAGCAATTTTTCCGTTTTTTTGCGATTTATTTTAGTCTTAGAAATTTTTTTTAATTTGGTACTTTTTTTCGTTTTGGCGATTTTTTTTCTGTTATTTAGGTTTTTTCTTTTTTTGGCGATTTTTTTTATTTTGGCGATTTTTTTCTGTTTTTTAGGGTTTTTTTCGTTTTGGCGATTTTTTTTCATTTTGACGATTTTTTTCTGTTTTTAGGGTTTTTTTCGTTTTGGTGATTTTTTTCATTTTGGCGATTTTTTTTCATTTTGGCGATTTTTTTCTGTTTTTAGGTTTTTTTTCGTTTTGGTGATTTTTTTTTCATTTTAGCAATTTTTCCGTTTTTTTGCGATTTATTTTAGTTTTATAATTTTTTTTTTAATTTGGTGCTTTTTGGATATTCAGAAAACTGATTTCACGTACAGACAGACGGACAGACGGACAGACGGACAGACGGACATCGCTTATTCGTCTTCCCTATGCATAAGGATCCAGAATATATATATTTTATGGATCGCTTATTGATATTATAGAAATTACAAACGGAATGACAAACCTATATATACCCTTTTACCATTTTTTTGGTAAAGGGTATAATAAAGAAATGCACATTTTTATACCCTTTACCAAAAAAATGGTAAAAGGGTATATATAGGTTTGTCATTCCGTTTGTAATTTCTATAATATCAATAAGCGATCCATAAAATATATATATTCTGGATCCTTATGCATAGGGAAGACGAATAAGCGATGTCCGTCTGTCCGTCTGTCTGTACGTGAAATCGGTTTTCCGAAGCTCCCAGAAGAGCTAGAGACTTCGTTCTTGGACTGGTGTGTCAGAAATTTTCCAAAATAGATTGGTATTGAAATTCAGCAAAATGGAGCAGACGATTACAGAGCTGGGAAACTTAAACTTTATTTTGCCATATAAAAGTAACTACCGAAAACAAATTTTAATTTTTTTTAATAAGTAAACTTATTTCACACTTCAGTACGACTAAAATTGGTATTTTAAATTAAAAAAATATAAAAAAATTAAAAAGACGTTTCCAGGGTTGGAAAACTTTAACTTTTTGTGTTATGTAAAATTAACTATGTCTAAAACTATGCAGGGTATTTTCTCGAGAACCGTAAGAGCTAGAGACCTGAAATTTGGACACAGTGTGTAGACCTTTGGCCGCTACAACAAGAAATATATGAGAATTGGAAATTAAAGGGTGTTCCAAAACGAGCAGCGAAAAATGTTAAAATCCCATGTAATATACATACAATTGTATGTTTATACACTAGAGATCGACCGAAGGCGTTTTTTTTTGGCCGAAGCCGAGCTTCGGCTAAAATCCTAAACTTCGCCCAAAACCGAAGCCGAAGCCGAATGTTTTAAATTTAAAGTTTGCTTTTTTGAGATCACTGAAATAGCTGTAATATCTATTGGATACATAACAAGAAAAATAAAACTATTTTGCAATTTCTAGATTGCTTTTTCATATGATCACTCACAAGAACGTCCAAGTAAAAGAAAATAGAAAGCAACAGGGTTGTATTTCAAACCAACCCTTTCAAAACGATAAACACAATAGAAACTGTCGGCGAGCAACGACTAAAAATAATGTTATTTTTCAAGCTTGGAGTGAAAAATATTCGGCTTCGGCTAATCGGCCGATTTTTGCCATAGGCCGAATGTTGGCCGATTACCAATTTTTGGCCGAAGGCCGAAGCCGAAGCCGATTAATCGGTCGAACTGTATTATACACTTGAAATTTGTAAGGTTAGTGTATTTTTATACAGACTACAAAAATTAACACTAAAATTTCCAAGAATTGTAATTAAAGGGTGTTCCATCAGTTAATGCAATTTTGACTATGCAATTTTGACAACTGGCTGTATCTTGGAAACCGTAAGAGCAAAACTCTTGAAATTTTCAAAAACGGTAAAACTAAAAAATCAAAAAATTATAAAATCGCCAAACCGAAAAAAATCGCCAAAAACAAAAAAAAATCGCCAAAAAAAAAAGCACCAAATTAAAAAAATTTTCTTAGACTAAAATAAATCGCATAAAACGGAAAATGCTAAAATGAAAAAAAATCGCCAAAATGAAAAAAAACGCCAAAATGAAAAAAATCGCCAAAACGAAAAAAACCCCAAAAAAAACAGAAAAAATCGCCAAAATGAAAAAAAACCAAAAAAAGAAAAAAATCGCTTAAAAAACCCTACAACAGAAAATCGCAAAAATGAAAAAAAAATCGCCAAAACGAGAAAAATCGCCAAAATGAAAAAAAACCTCCTAAAACAGAAAAAATCGCCCGAACAAGAAAAAAGCCACAAAACTGAAAAAATCGTTTAAACTGAAAAAAACTTCAAAAAAGCAAAAAATTATAAAATCGACAAACCGAAAAAAAAACGCCAAAAACAAAAAAAAATCACCAAAACGAAAAAAAGCACCAAATTAAAAAAAAGTTACTGAGACTAAAATAAATCGCATAAAACGGAAAAATTGCTTAAATGAAAGAAAATCGCCAAAATAAAAAAAAATCGCCAAAATGAAAAAAATCGCCAAAACGAAAAAAAAAACTTAAAAAACAGAAAAAATCGCCAAAATAAAAAAAAAAATTCGCCAAAATGAAAACAAAATCGCCAAAATGAAAAAAATCGCCAAAACGAAAAAAACCCAAAAAAAAATCGCCTAAATAAAAAAAACCCAAAAACAGAAAAAAATCGCCAAAATGAAAAAAAAAATCGTCAAAATGAGAAAAATTTCCAAAATGAAGAAAAGCCCAAAAACAAAAAAATATCGCCAAAATGAAAAAAAAAAATTCGCTAAAATGAAAAAAAAATCGCCAAAATGAAAAAAAACCCAAAAAAAAGAAAAAAATCGCCTAAATTAAAAAAAACCCAAGAACAGAAAAAAATCGCCAAAATGAAAAAAAAAATCGTCAAAATGAGAAAAATCTCCAAAATGAAGAAAATCCCAAAAACAAAAAAATATCGCCAAAATGAAAAAAAAAACCTTCAAAAACAGAAAAAAATCGCCAAAACGAGAAAAAAACGACAAAACTGAAAAAATCGTTTAAGCTGAAAAAAACTTCAAAAAAGCAAAAAAGCCTACCTTTCGTGCTCGATTCAAAGTCGCACTTTACTGAATTTTTTAATATTAAAGGAATTAAATGAAACTAAGTTTTTCTTATTTCGTTTTTGCTTTGTTCACTTAACATATTTTATGTATTTTTTAAAGAACTAAATTGGTATCAATAATCAGAAAAATCCAAATTATGACTCCAGGGTTGGAAAACTCACTTTTTTTGTGCTATGTAAAATTAAATAGGTCTAAAAATGTTTTTATTTTTCTTTATAAATTGAATATATTTTATGCTTCTGAAATAAAAGTTTGGCGTATGAAATTTGAAAAATGAAAATTACAGCTCCAAAGATGGAAACTTAAAAAAAATGATAAATTTTTTCACAAAACATATATGTATGTATGTATGTGTCTGTATACCATATATATGTACGTACGTTGGTAAAGGGTATATAAGATTCGGCAAAGCCGAATATAGCACTCTTACTTGTTTTCTTTTTTTTTTGACGCTCTCTCCTTGCAAAGTTTTTGAGTTAATGAACACTTTATAGTAACAATTGTTACAAATTTAATGTAACCTTTACAGAGTTTTTTATTTTAAATGTAATAAAATTTGACTTCTCCGTTATCAGAACAGTGGACCAAGGTTGGTAAAAAAGGCAAAATTTAATTTTTTTCTGGGAATATTTCCTGAGGTGTAGCGAAACTCAATGATTGTAGCAGAATTTTTTTAGCTCTTCTTAGATCAAATACATCAGCTTGGCATCGCACAGTTGCTCATCTAGCAGCGTTTAATTAGTAGCGCTTAGACAATTTTTTTGTTTGCTTTTGTAATATTATTTTCTAGTTGAAAATAGATCAATCTACAATGTTAAATAATTTTTTTTTAAATCTATATATATAAAATCGTAGTGTGTGTTTGTTCCTAACGCATGATCTCTGGAACTATAAGAGCTGTGGAGCTGAAATTTTCAACACTGGTTCGAGTCAACACCGGATAGGTTTTCGATTTGGTTTTAAACTATATATTATATATATATATATATATATATATATATATATATATATATATATATATATATATATATATTTGATTTTTGTGAAAGTTGGAACATTGTTTATATCATTCAGAAATACATAGGAAAGTTAATGTAATCAATGTTTCACATTGGTTTGGGATAAAAATATATTAAACTTTAATATTAAAAACAGTTTTTTTCTAATAACAGTTTTTTATTGCAATTTCGAACTACTAGACGCATCTAAGGTATAAGGTACGCAATCTTCCGACCAAATTAGTCGAATTTCAGTATCGACATCCTTCTTTTTTGAGATGCCTTGTAGCTTACGTAAATTTGAAATCAATAAATCTGATGAACAGAAAAGCGCATGTACTAATTACTGCATTTTATTTAATAGAGATGTCTTTCGCGTATGGTGCTCCCGTAAATTAAAAATATCAGTGAAGAAGACTAGAAGAATGACCTTCTACGGTGCGCATAACAATATGATCCACCATATGTTGTAAAGGCACTTGCGCAGAGTAGTTCGTAAATTTGACTCTACCTGGGTAACAATTTTTTTGCAACTAACACGTTGAAAATTGAAGTATACGACGCTAGATCGACCATTTTGCCCACAGTGCATCGGTTTGAAATTTGCATTAACCCGAGGTTGCCCGTTTCAGTGCTTTGTGGCTTCGCTCTCTTTTGAGATATATAGTTCAAATTGCGAACCTAAGCTTGGTAACACCTCTTTAAATGCTGTATGAAATTTCATAGCAATAGGGCACCTCGTTTAGAAACTGCAGAACAATATCCATTTTTTTTTTCAAAATTTCCCACTGTGCGTTGCTTAGCCAAGAAAAAAAGGGATCATTCCTAAAACATTAATGCCTAAATGTCAAATAAATATGCTTCGGTAATTTTTATTAAAAATGGCTGATCAATAAGTCCGCGACTTTTCGAACTTCCCTCGTAGTTATATGAAAAGCAATACTGTTCCCATCAAGTACGACCTGTTATAAGACTACTGTCAAATTTTGAGCAAGTGTCGTCATTACTTTTCATTTAACAGCTGTTCAAAACATACAACACGAGGTATTTTTCTAAAAATGGAAATAAGTGAATTTCGAGTGCGCATTAAACATTATTGTTTGCGAAAAAAAAACCCGTAAGTCAAACCAAGGCAAAGCTCGATAAATACTATGGGGACTCTGTACAATCGATTTCAATGGTAAAAAAGTAGTTTACTCTTTCTCGTTGTGTAGTAGTAGGGAACTGCCATTCCTGGGACAATTAAAATTTTAAAATTTTAATTACCCAAATTTTAAAATTTTTTGAAATTTGTGAAATTTGATACCTTGAGTTTTCGGCGGCACGCTTTGATGTTTTTTTGTTTACATTAGGAATTTTTTGTTTACATTAAGAGTTTTTTGTTTACATTAACCCTTGTGGGAACGGGTGATTTTTTTGGGGGTTACATTAATTGTGTGAACGGGTGATTTTGTTTTTTGTGGGAATACGTTAAGTGGGTTCATAGGTTGGATGTTTTTCTTTTTGTAATGTATGTATGTATATGCCGACGGGAAAATCATGAAAATGATTTTTTCTAGTACCAACGGGAAAATCATGAAATGATTTTTCCTAATACTAATGGGGGGGTGAAATAGTGGAAATTAATTTTTCCTAATGCCGACGGCAATACATGATTATTTTTCCTAATGCCTACGGCAATGCATGAATATTAGTTTTTCAAATGCCGACGGCAAAACATGATTATTATTTTTTCAAATGCCGACGGGAAAATGATTTTTCATAATTCCGACGGGAAAAACATAAAAGTTATTTCTAATGCTAATATAGGAGTTTAAGGCTGACCGTGATTTGGGTGGGTGGGGTTGTTGTCGTAATATATAACTGAGGGAGTTTATAGATGTGTCTGTCTGTTTGTCCGTCCGTCTGTCTGTTGTGCGAGTCTGAGATTGGCCGATAGAGCGTGGTGTAGTTGAGGTAGATGGATTGAGTGTATACCTGTCTGTTGGAATTTGTGTGAGGGTTTGATTGACAGGGGGCGAGGTGTAGTTGAGGTAGATCGACTGCATGTATGCAGGTGTTGCAAATCTGTAAGAATTAAAGGCTTATAGTGATTTGGGGTAGGTGAGGATGTTGTTGTACGAGTAGTATGTATCCATGGGAATTTGTGGATGTGTCTGTCCGGGGGAATTTAAGCGAGGCTGTTATTGGGAGGGGGTGTGGTGTAGTTGAGGTTGATCGACTGCGTGTATGTATGTCTATATGTTTGTAGGAGCTTAAGGGTGATCGTGATTTAAGAGAGGTGAGGATGTTGTTGTAATATGTATACGTAGGAATCTGTATGTATGTATGGCTGTGAAAATTTAAGGCTGATCATGATTTAGGGTAGGTGAGGTTTGTGTAGTAATATGTCTGTGTGTATGTACATATGTTTATAGGAGTTTAATGCTATTAGTGATTTGAGGATAGGTGAGGGTTTTGTCGTACGAGTGATATGTATGCGTGGGAATCTGTATGCATGTTCGTAGGAGTTTAAGGCTGATCGTGATTTGTGTTGTTGTCAGTGTTGTTTGTAGGAATGACCGTGAGAATTTTTGTATGTATATCTGTAGGAATTTAAGGTTGGCCGTGTTTTGTGAGGGGTGGTGTCTTGTTGAAATAATCTGAATTTTTCTTAGATGAAATCTGGTATATGTGTGTGTGTGCGTGTGTGTACGTATGATTTTCTCACGCTAGTAGTTTTATGTACGTAGAAATAAATTGTATTCAATATCGAGATTTGGTTCTATAAAATATTTTCATATATCTGATACATATACATATACATAAGTATATTTTCATACTCAAGGTTGCTGAGTATTTTGTCATGCTTAAAATTGTCCAGCTTTAAAGTCTGCCTGCGAGAAATTTGTTTATATTACAGATTTTGCTTATTTAACTACGTCCGGATTCTTTCGCTGAACTTCTTTTCATACGATCATGGGAATTTATAGTTTCTCTGTCCATAATAAGGTCGTTTAGCTTGGGCATGTGCTCTGACTGAATGGTTTGCGTTGTTCATATATTTTTATGATGTAGATATTGTAAGTGTGATTGTCAAGATCTAATAAATATTTGAGTATTGATAAGAAATTTGATATTATGTGTACATACATATTTACAAATTGATTTTATGTATGTATGCGGTCTTTTGTTGATGTTGTAAATATTCGCCGGGTCTTTTATGTATAGATGTCAAATATCGTCATAGTTTTTTTTTTTATTTGAAATTAAAAAACGTTGATTTAATTTTTATCTGTATTTACTTCAAAGCTTGTGAGGATTTTCTGTTTTAAGTAAAACTGAATTCCTTAAGATACAAACTTTAGAATAATAGTAACTATAATAGAAATATTTCCTACATTTAATTTACATTTGTTTAAAGTTGATGCAGCTTATCTTCATTCTTAGAAATATTTTGATATAAAACTTTTTCCAGCCGTAGGCTTTTTTCATCACCTTTTACATTTATTTTAGAACATCTTGCATTGCCTTTTATACATTTATAAACATTTTTAAATGAAACTGATCCAGCAGTCCAGCTTATGTAATGATAGTTTTTTGTTAGCCAGCTTGCTTCTTTTTTTTATTTTTGATTGATTATTGAGTTTTATAATGAAATTATTATATTCGTAATTGTTGAAAACAATCGCTACTTCTTTTGTGATGAAATCATTTGAATTACTTTTGAAACCTTGTACGTATATAAAAATTATGTTGTTTTCCATATTACTCAATTTATAAGACTTTTCGAACTTGTCCTTTGATGGGTACATATTCTATTATACGATCATGAATAAGAATACAGTAAGCTGATTTCTTTGCTTACTATTTCAAATTAAAATTTTATTCAATTGCCCCGCTATTGAATAAAAGAAGCTTTTATCTTAAACTCTGGTACAGGTAGAAACGCATGAGATTCTTTCATATACTACCTTTGCTGGAATCTTAGATACATATAATAACTATATAGAATTGCATTACGTTTATTTTTAAATTTTATGTTAGGATTATCGTCATATGGATATGAGACTGAACTTAAATGTACTTTTAAATTAGTTAATTCATAATGAACAATCTTATTTTCTTCCTGAATAGCGAACAACAGAAAACGAAGTCGTTTTCTTACAATTTCGGTATAACCTCTCAACTGGTCCTCTAGTATACAATATGACTTTGTATGTCAGCATTTCTGTCTCCTCTTTGTCAGCGTTAGGGATAATTCAATTTTAAACTTTTTATTCTTCAAATTGTGTTACTTCATACTGATAATATGTTTAAGTACATTAATAATGTACGAGTATATGTTTATTTTATGACGGGTGAGCGCCTATGGCTTTTATTTGATGTTCTGGATGAAGTGATTTTTTTTCTCATTTTATTAAAGTTTAGCGTATTGCGTATATATTTCTAATATATTTAAGTGAGCTTTTTGTATCTGTCAGACAGAGTGAACGTATCAGTTGGTCAGTCAGTCTCTCTTTTTATTTTATTAATTTTTTCTTCTAATGTGTCACTACTATTTTTTCAGATTTTACTACTTGAAATAGAAAATATTTATATAATTTTAAAAGTATTAATATATACATACATATAGGTAAATATATGTATGTACGTAGAAATTAGTTCATATACAAAGAAATACATCTTTAATAATCAACTATTCTAGAAAATCCATCCAAAGTAACACATTTACCTCCATCATCAATTCACCTTCAGTGTTTTCATTAAGTATCAGAAACATTAGAATATCTATGTTTGGAAGAATTTTTACCTCATGTGCTTTTACAAGAGGTTTGCTGGTTTACCCCTTAAAGTTATTGTTGTTAACGTAGGCTGCGTTGTATCACATTCAGATCTAATGATTTCTCACTTAGAATAGGTCCTCATCACAATCAATCATACCTGTATACAATATATTCATGAGTTGAGTTGACCCAGATACAATTGCTGTCTACAAATTAATGATTAGAAAATAGCTTTCTCATCACATTCTAACAAGTTTAGTATTTTGCTAGCATGCATGCTTTAGCATGCTTCTATCGATAGTGACGCGAGAGTCCGACATTTAGTGGTTTTTCAATTAAAAATCTATACTATTAGAATTATGAATTCACTCTTTTGAATTTTTAACAAAGTAGATACATATGTATGAATTTCATTTGCCCCAAACTCTTAAAATTTCTTTACTTATAAAAGTATGATGTCAGGAATTTTTTTAAATTATACATGCTTCGGCATGCTTCCAATATTTTTCTCGGTAAATTTATTTCATACTCATACAGATACAGATACAGATACAGATACAGATACAGATACAGATATAAAGTAAGGTCTGTTTACATTACATTTTACAATTTATGCATGCTTCAGCATGATTCTAGTTGAAGTCTGTATTTATTTAGTAAGTTTGTTTGATACCCATTCATACACATGTACATTGTTAAAGATTGGATATCAAAGTTCAATTTCCTTAGTTTATCTAGAAATGAACAGAGTGAATATCTATTATATTAACCCCATATTCACAATTTAAAATTGTGTGTGCTAGAGCTTTCGAAATCGAAAATGTACAATTTACTATAAAACGTGGTAAACGATGTGTTGCTGAATATTGCACTGTGTTATAGTTCATTTTGAACTCTTAAGTTTTCACAATATTTCATACAGACCATCAAGTTTAGAGAATTCCAGAACATTAGGCTAATTATCTTCCCTGAGACCTAACATTCCTAATCAATCCTTCAAAAAAAACCAATGCAAACTAGATTTTCCCTTTTTAATTTTATTTATATTTTCATTAAATTTCATCATTTTGTACATCTTCAAATTAGTGTATACTGTATTTTGCACCTTTTTCTCATTCGTTGTTAACTTTAATCGTAAATATTTTAGTTTTCCGGTTAAAAGAACTTTTCTATTTCATGCACTAAGTAAATCCTTATATATCTATATCAATCCACTTATATGAACCATTAATTCTAAATTCTTAACACATAATTCCTCTTAATGATCTATTAAATCATTCTACTATTGATGCTTGCATATTAAGTAATTTTTAATCTTCCATTTATGCATGAATTTTGCAATGTTTATTAAAAAATTCTTTACCATCATCTATTTCTAAGTTTCTTGGTACTCGTACCATTTCAAAAATATTTTCCATTGCCTCGGTTTTTTCGAGTGCAGCTTTTATTTTCAACGATACTCACCATATAAACTTTTAGAATGTGTCAGTTACAGTCTACAAAAATCAATAATTTCTATTTTCTCTAGAATAGCTACCCACTTCACCTAAATCAGCTCCATAAAAGATCATCTATTCCATTCATTACATCACTACAATACACAAACAATTTTAGAAATTTATTATGGATTACGTTTACTAAATTTCTTTTTAAGGATATTGAGTTGTTTTACAGTTTTTTGGAGAGTGTTGTGATCTTTTTGATACGTTTTCAGCTATTTATACTAAAATGTAGTTAAATTACTAATCTATAAATTTTATCGCTCAGCTGTTCAATTTGTTTGTCAAAAGATGATTTAATTTTTAGAATGTCTTTATCAATTTTATACCTATCTTCTATCGTGAATTTTATTTCACACTCCACACCATTTATTTGCATTTGAATATATCCTTGAATTATATTAATGCCTTAAGCTTTATTATTAATTCATCCTTTAGTTTCTCGATTTGAGTTTCCAGAAACAATTTACTGATAACATTGTTCACCGTCAGTAAATGTTGATGATTCTCTATGTATACATTGGTAGAAATTATATATTTTATTTAGTTTTCAAAATCAAATTTGTCATAGTATTTTCACGTTTTATCAATCATTAAAGAAAATAAACCCACTTTTAAGCCCCATATTTGACCATCAACTTGTATTTTATCTTTATTCAGTTTTAGATTTCTATCACCAAATTTCCATTCATTATTGAAATCTTTAGGTGAGCCATAGTTTGTATCTAATTCATTTCTTCCTTCCAAGACTAATAAGTCAATATAAGTGTCTTCGGAATTGGAAGTCTGTGAGTAAAAATCACCTTCATAATCGGTACCACCATTTTCAGTATTAACATCATTAAATAAGATGGTATTATCAAATATTGTTCCTTATGCTAGGTTGTTTGGTATACTTGTCGCTATCTTGACTAATGGTTTCTGAGACTTAAGTACTTGTACTATTTTAAGATTCTATATTGTTTTTACTTTGTTCTTTCTTGTGTATTCTGTCAATATTTTTAGAACTATTCATGAATTCTTTGAGAGGTTCTGTTATAGGATCAAATATATCTCTTAGTTCTTCACGTGTATCTATTTCACCAGTTTTTATACTACAAAGCTTTTTCTTCAAGACATTTCTTGTCAACACCAACTGTTTTAAAATTTTCTCATCCATGTTTAATAATACCAAATAAGAGGTATCAGCTATTAGATCAGGTATCACCTATTAGATCAGGTATCAGCTATCAGATCAGCTTATCAGGACCTGGTCTGGTTTTCAGATCAGCTTATCAGGAGCTGGTCTGGTTTTCAGATCAGCTTATCAGGAGCTGGTCTGGTTTTCAGATCAGCTTATCAGGAGCTGGTCTGGTTTTCAGATCAGCTAATCAGGAGCTGGTCTGATTTTCAGATCAGCTTATCAGGACCTGATCTGGTTTTCAGATCAGCTTATCAGGAGCTGGTCTGGTTTTCAGATCAGCTTATCAGGAGTTGATCTAGTTTTCAGATCAGGTTGTCAGGCAGCTGATCTGTAAAACAGATCAGGTTATCAGGAGCTGTTCAGATTTTCAGATCAGATTATCTGTTTCAAATTGGTTCATGAGTTTACAAGTAGCTGGACATTTATAACATTTAGATGAATGAAGTTTAAGGCCAGATAAAATGCGAAAAACTATACTGTTATGTAGTCAAATTGTTTTCTATGACGATCATCACTTAATTCACTATCTTTCCAACATGATTTATATTTTTCTCATCTTACTTAAACATTATAGTTACGTTATGATTATTTCCTATCAAATATTTGGTGATTCTAGTATAAGTTTGACATTAGTAGAATGCATCAACATTCTTATCTTACCCCATACAAAAATATGCTTCTCACACACAAGATGGTTAAATATCGTATTGGTATTACTTCTAGATTTCTTAAAAGAAATAACAGATTCATTATCTGTAAATGTGTAATACCCATGACTTTCATTAATGAAATTAATTTCTACAGGTATTTATATTTAGGTTGTTAGAGAGATTTTGAGTTTAAATATGAAGATGTTTTCAAGTTTTAGTCCATTAGAACTGTCTAGCCAACCAATCATAATATTATTATTATTTTTTTTTTTTTATTTATTTTTTTTTTTTTTTACCAATTTAACAGACCAACTATTCTTGCACGAATAAAAATTGATAGAAGGGATCTATGATTTATTTTTGAGCTAACGTTTGATGACTCATCAATATTTCGTACCATCCTATATTTAGGTTGTTTTACTAACCGCTTTTGTGTAACTAAATAAATTTTATAAATATTATCTCTTATTATAAAAAAATAAAATAATACAGCTATTCGATTTCAGAAAATATTTTCTAAAATCGTGTAGCTGCAATATTTTATTTTTTATACTAACAGATAATGCTCCATACTCACAATCAAAACATCATAAAAATATCATTTGTTTTGAGTATGAGTATT